>LR738713.1:786398423-786424700 GCA_902687465.1 Secale cereale | reverse complement strand
CCCCCCCCCCCGAACCCGTCGTCCTCGTCGCCATCGCCATGCACCCCCACAGTGAGCCCCCTTCCCATGTCCCCTAGTCCTCGTCGCCGCTGCTCCATGGTCACCGGCCGATAGCACCACGCGTGCTCTGTTTTTTAATGTATATAAGTATATATGTTTTTTCATGTATATGTGTATATGTTCATGTATATGTGTGTATATGTTCATGTATGGGATGAGATAGATAGATAGATAAATTTTCATGTGTATATGTTCATGTATGAGATGTATATGTGCTCTTTTGTACCGAATCCACCGCATTTTCATAAAGTTTTTTCACCGAGTCCACATCACACCGAGCACTCGCGGCCAAGTCTTTTTTCTGGGTAGTTTTCTTGTTAAAATGAGGGGCGACGTTGGACATGACATGTGGGGGGACGTCGGACATGTGATGAGGGACTGAGCGTCGTTGTCGTCTACCCCCTCCCCGATAATATTGACATGAGGGGGGACGTCGGACATGACATGAGGGGTGATGTCAGACATGACATGAGGGGGTCGAGGGTAGTCGAGGGGTTGAGTGTCGAGGATCGCCGAGGGGTCGAGAGTCGCCGAGGAAGAACAGGAGGCAAAAAATAAGAAGAGAAAGAAGGACAAGAAGAAGAGAAGAAGAAAAAAAAGGAGAAGAAGAAGGAATAGAGGAGCAGAAGATAAAATAGAATAATATATTCTATTTTTTCTTCTTCCCCTCTATTCATTTCTTCTTCTCCACTTTTTTTTCTTCTTCTTCGTCTTCTTTTTTTATCGGGTATGTCGTTGTCGATATACCCCCTCCCCGATAACTTCGACATGAGGGGGGGGGGGTCGAGGGTCGTCAAGGGACCGAGGGTCGTCAAGGGTCGAGGATCGCCGAGGGGTCGAGAGGTTGCCTAGTGTCAAAGTATTGAAGAAATCCATGCCTTCATCATTTGCCAGAAGTAACCGGGGCATGTTTGTACGAAGTTCTGGAAAGTTATTTTGGAACGTAGTTCTGGATAGGATAATCCGTCTTTTGTTACGAATTTCAGCAAAGCCTTCCAAATAGCGATATTTGGAAGGCTCTTGCTGAACTTTGTACCAAAAAGCGAATTATCCTATCCGGGACTCCGTTCCAAAATAAATTTGGAGAGCTTCGTACCATCATTGGCCTGTTACTTTCGCCTAATGATGAAGACATGGTTTTGTTGAATCCTTTGACACTAGAAAAAATGTGACATGAGGGGGTCTAGGGTTGTGGATCGCCGAGCAGTCGAGGGTCGAGGGTCGTCCAGGGGTCGAGGGTCCTGATTTATCAAGAATGCCCCCAATATGGATGTGCACAAGTTGATCCAATTTTTTTTCTGATCTCATCTATATTTATATATTCTTCTATATGTCACGTTGTCTGCCAAAGTATTGAAGAAATCCATGGCTTCATCATTAACTGGAAGTAACATGCACATAATGGTGCGAAGCTCTTCAAAGTTGTTTTGAAACGGAGTTCCTGATAGAATAATCCGCTTTTTCGTATGAATTTCAGCAAAGGCCTTCCAAATAGCGATATTCATAAGGCTCATGCTGAACTTTGTACTAAAAAGAAAATTATTCTATCGGAACTCCATCCAAAGCAACTTTGAAGATCTTCTCGTACCATTATGCGCCTGTCATTTTCGGCTAATGATGAAGTCATGGTTTTCTTGAAATCTTCGATATTACCCCCTCCTTGAAGCGTTCTCGAGGCCACCCCTAACCCTTGAAGTGTTGTCGAGGCCACCCGAAACCCTAGAGAAGCAGCGTCGAGGCCACAAATTAATATATATGACTCCTTAATGTGATTAGCTAGCTAGTTCTACGTTTGCCATTAATATATCCATCTGTCATGTTTGAATAATAATTGGCATGTTGTAAATATTTGTTGAAACTATGGACGACAACCCCCGAGACGAAGCACAAGAAGCGTTGTTGCTGGACATAATCGGAGACGGACGTGATGTCGTCTTGTCGTTTCTCAACGACACCGATGAGCTGCTGGAAAGAGAGGAGGAAGAAGCAGGCTATGATTATGATGGCTCCGGTGACCCAATGCACATGCAAGAAGTAGACCGTGAGGACGGCTCCGGCAACCCAATGCCGGTGCAAGAAGGAGACCGTGATTATGGCTCTGGTGACTGAACCGAGTCCGACCAGCAGGTATATATATTAGTTAAGCCTGTGCTGACTAGTTAATTGATGCATTCATTGTTTTGGTATGTACACATATTAATTAATTAACTCTCGTCTTTGTTCTTTTTTCTAGCCCTCCGGATCGAGCACATCTTCGGTAAGGAGATGAGGCGCGAAGAAAAAGTTGAGCTCGGATGAAAAGTTTGAGATCACAGAAATCGTGCGCACCGGCCAACCGATTGAACCCATCCGGACAAAGAACGCATTTGTCAACCAGTGCGGGGTTTTGGTTAGGGACAAGATCCCGATCAGCATCCATCAATGGTTAAAGCTGGCTGCAGAAGACGCTCAGGTGTCTTATGTCACCGATATGCAGAAAGAAGATCTTTGGACTGAGCTGAAGTCAAATTTCACCCTACCGCCAGAGGCTGATCCGGCGAAGCCAGTTACAGAGGAATTAATCAAGTCTTTTGCTCTTACGAAGATGGCAGAACTATTCAGGGGGTGGAAGAAACACCTGAATAAGTTTGGCAGCAAAAAAGAGACTCCAGAATTCCAGGGCATATATGAGAAGATCAGAGATGACTGGCCCGCATTTGTGGCCTATAAGACATCGGAAAAGAGTAAGATGATGTCGGCGACAAACCAGAAATTTTTTGCGAAGAAGATGCATCACCATCGCACGGGGTCAGGTGGCTACCTCAGAGCCCGGCCTAAGTGGGCCAAGGCTGAGAATGATCTGCTTCAGAAAGGGATCGAACCAGAGACAATGAACTGGCCAGACCGTTGCCGGACTTGGTTCTTCGGGGCTGGCGGAACCTTGGACGCTGTATCAGGGAGGTGCATTTGGACGGACAGGCAATTGGAAATACCACTCAAGAAGCTTCGGCACTATATCAAAGCAGCGCAGCAAGGGACGTTCTTTCCCGACAGAGAGAACAACGAGCTCACAATGGCCCTCGGGAATCCTGAGCACCCTGGACGGACACGAGGCACGCCAGGCTCCGTTCCGTGGAGTGCTGGGTTTCCGGACGCAGGCGGATACAAATGCCACGAGAGGAGGAAGAAAGTGCAGCAGACCGAACTGCAGGCGCTGCACGCCAGAATACAAGCGATAGAGGAACGAGAAGCAAATCGGGACAAAAGAACTGCCGAAGCTTCCCCCGAAGCTACCCCGCCATCTCAGCGGAGAAGCAGCGTGGCTTCCACCGAGCTGCTTTAGCCGGAGCATGTCTTGACGGCTCCTGCCAGCTATCCCGTGGATGCTATCACGGAGTCTCAAAATTGCCACCTTATGACGCAATGGATAAATATGAAGGTCAAGGCGGCTGCTGGCTCTGTTTATCCTACTGGACCCGGCGCAACTTTTCACTGCTGGCCGATTCCTCGTCGCCGGCCTCCAACCCGCCGTCCTCGTCTCTCCCTCGCCCCCCTCGAACCCGCCGTCTTCGTCGCCATCACCGTGCGCCCCCACAGTGAGCCCCTTCCCATATCCCCTAGTCCTCGTTGCCGTTGCTCCATGGTCACCGGCCGACAGCACCACGCGTGCTCTATTTTTTAATGTATATAAGTATATGTTTTTTCATGTATATGTGTATATGTTCATGTATATGTGTGTATATCTTCATGTATGAGATGAGATAGATAGATAGATAAATTTTCATGTGTATATGTTCATGTATGAGATGTATATGTGCTCTTTTGTACCGAATCCACCGCATTTTCATAAAGTTTTTCCACCGAGTCCACATCGCACCGAGCACCCGCGGCCAAGTCCTTTTTCTAGGTAGGTTTCTTGTTAAAATGAGGGGCGACGTTGGACACGACATGAGGGGGGACGTCGGACATGTGATGAGGGACTGAGCGTCGTTGTCGTCTACCCCCTCCCCGATAACATCGACATGAGGGGGGACGTCGGACATGACATGAGGGGTGATGTCAGACATGACATGAGGGGGTCGAGGGTAGTCGAGGGGTTGAGTGTCGAGGATCGCCGAGGGGTCGAGAGTCGCCGAAGAAGAACAGGAGGAAAAAAATAAGAAGAGAAAGAAGGAGAAGAAGAAGAGAAGAAGAGGGGGAAGAAGAAAAAAACAAGGAGAAGAAGAAGGAATAGAGGAGAAGAAGAAGGAATAGAGGAGAAGAAGATAAAATAGAATAATATATTCTTTTTTTCTTCTTCCCCTCTATTCATTTCTTCTTCTCCTCTTTTTCTTTTCTTCTTCTTCCTATTTTTTTATCGGGTATGTCGTTGTCGATATACCCCTGATGGCTTCTCGCCCCTCGTTGGTTACCCCAAGTGGAAGGTTTGAGATGCAGTGTAGCGGTAGTTTTACCTTGGCAAAGATACCAAGGATCGAATTCCCCTGAGACTCCGAGGTTCAACAAGAAGGTGTCAACTGCTAGCGGCGCAACTAGCGATTGACCGGACCTGCACAAAGATACAAATAACTTTGCTCCCAACGAGTACAGAGAGGTTGTCAATCCCTCCGGCCTTGTCGTTTACAAAGGATCAAACGCAAGAGATAATAGTGATAGGTATGATTGCAACTAGTAAGTAAGAACTGAAAGTAAATAGCGGATGTGATCAGTGATGGTAATATGGACCGGGGTCCCATGATGTTCACTAGTGATGTCTCTCTCCCAAAAGACGATAAAACGGCTAAGCGAGGTAAACGAAATACAGCTGGGCAATTGACAGGATTATGTGCGCAAACCAATGCTAACTATGCTGCAAAGAAAGGTAGAGGCTCAAAAGCATGGGCGGTACGCCAAGGCAAGTAGACCGAAATCCATCTGCATCTACTACTAATCATCCACCTTGAGATATCTATCCAGAACATCTCGTTGGTATTAAGTTGCGAGTCCCACCCATAGTGTAAACTCAAAGCAACAGACAACTGCATTAAAAGAACTTTGAGTAAAGTAAACAATCCTTGCACCCGCGAGTACAAGCACCGTTGTTTTCCCCCTTGTGGCAACAACACATCCCCTAGACTCATGTTTCTGTCACTCAAGCTAGTCATCGAGTGGCATGAACCCACAATCAAGCATAACATTCCCTCTTGGAGTTACTACCTACTACTTGGCCAAAGCAATAAACAGCAACAGAGAACATGCAAGAATTACTCAAGAACATAAATATAAAAGAGGTAAATCAAATATATTACTCAGACACAATCTGAACATAATCTCATAATCCATCGGATCCCAGCAAACTCATCATAGCAACAGCATAAAGATTACATATGTGCCTCGATCATGTAGGGCAGCTCACGAGGTCTAATCGGTGAAGGACAAAGAGGGGAGGAGAACATCACATAGCTACTGGTCATGGACCCATGGTCCAAGAGAGACTACTCACAACTCATCCGGGAGGCATCCATGGTGGTCGAGAGGCTCCCGGTGGTGGTTCTCCCCTCCGGCAGGGTGCCGGGAAGAGTTCTCCTGGTGCTCCCGATCTTGGAAGCGCGGCGGCGGCGGAACAGAGATGAGATCGCGAAAAAGGGTTCCGTCCTCGAGGGTTTCGGGATGCGGTGTAAATATATGCCAAAGGGGGGCGTTAGAGGAGGCCTGGGGGGCCCAGGCGCTCTGGCGGCGCGGCCAGGAGGGGGGGCGCACCCTCTGGCCGCCTGGAGCCATGGTGGCCCCCCTCCGGCCCTACTTTGGCCGCATGGAAGCTTCCGGAACGCTGATTTTTTATATATTTTCCCCGGAATTTTTCTGGCAGTTTACGTAATGGGAAAACCTGAAATACAAAAACAGTAGGAAACAGAAACTGGCACTGGGGTGCACTGAGTTAATAGGTTAGTCCAAATATGATCAAAAGTGTATGGAAGTGCATAAATATCATATCAATATCACACAAAAGAGGCATGGATCAAGCAGAAATTATAGATACGTTTTGGACGTATCAACATCCCCAAGCTTAATTCCTGCTTGTCCTCGAGTAGGTAAATGATGACAAGCATAATTTCTGTGGTGACATGCTATTAACCATATAAGAACTTTTCACAGTCACATGACAAATGCTTACTGAGAAAATGAATCTGTAGTAATTAAGTTGCCTCATGAGAATATCACAAAGAACTGAAAGTTTTACAATATGATACTGAAATACTCAAAAGATTTGTAATGAGCATGGTGTGCAAATATGATAAAGTGGTACCTCGATTGCCCCCTTTAGTGAAGCAAAACATAAATGCAGGGGCACCTCCAAAGTTTAAGTGACGACTAAATACAATGATTTCAGAATAAACGATATCATAGTCATGCAAAAGACAATGGTACTTTGGGACAATGCACATTACACTCAGAATGACAATCATGCTCTCAATAGTTGGTGCTTTAAAGAAGGTGGAGACTCTCGAACTGTGGCTTTTGATGGCAAGGTTGAAAACCCGTGGTCGGAAACAAAAACTAAACATGTACCAGAGCTCTTGGTTTTAAAAATAGAGGTAATAATTATTTTTTTAGAATATGCATATTTCGTTAACGAATGCTAGCAGATAACTCAATCACTTCTTGAGCTGGACAAGTTTCGAGGAACAGCTCCCGAATGAGGACGATCACATCCTTTTAGTCTCCTTTGTTTATCACTGCCAAAGTTTTCTGATTTCTCATGAACAAAGCGTGAAGGAGGGTTTGTTTGTTGTATATTTTTTTAATGAGCCGGGCGTACTCTTTGCCAGTTCCATCTCGTATTATAGGTTTGCACATTAGACATGCAATCCCGGGGTGAAGCTTGTCCAACTTAAAAAGATCATGAATTAACTACTACTTCCTCATGAACTAAAACAGAGGCACAAAAGAGAAATGATTTTTTGATTAATTTTGAGATGGTACATGAAAGTCTTCGTTAGGAATGGCAGGTAAATACCATGTATAGGAAGGTATGGTGGACTCATATGGCATAATTGGTTTAAAGGATTTTGGATGCACAAGCAGTCAGTCCGCTTAGTACAGGCGAAGGTTAGCAAAAGACTGGGAGCGACCAACTAAAAGAGCAATGACGGTCATAATCATGCAGAGCGACAAAGCAACATTGAATCGGGCATGGAAGTTATATCGCTACTCAGAAATTAAAGATCATCATGGCTTGATAGACTTTCTTTACAGTCTTAAATATGCATGAGCATATGCCAAGTCAATCAAAAGAAATTCTGGGAGGAAGATATCACAAAACCATACCACATCATAGGCAAACAAATCATGTTGGTACTTCAATAACACATTGAGAACCCCCCAGCTATTTGAGACTAACCACAAGAAAACATGAACTACTAAGCACCATTATGCACATAGCATTTTTATCATAGACATATCAACCAATGCAACAGAAGCCAACTCTCTTAACAAGATAAGCATGATAACTAAAGAGAGTTCCAGCGACCAACTAAACAAAAGCTCTTTAAAAAGAAAAGCGTGAAAACTAAGAGCTGAACATGATAGTAGCTATTGAAAGACAAAGAACACACACAGCAAAGATAGACATGAAAATTCTATGTTGTGCTCTAGGTTGAAGTGGAGCGTGTTTCTCTCCCACACAAAGAAGGCTGAGTTCCAACTCGTTATGAACAGCAAGCAAAGCTAAAGAAAACTAAAAAGGAAACTATAAGCAAGACGCTCCAAGCATAGCACATAACACATGAAGTGATAAAAATATAGTGGAACGAAAGACGAACTGATAATTGTTGATGGAGAAGGGGATGCACTGGGGCATCCCCAAGCTTAGACGCTTGAGTCTTCTTGAATATTTCTTGGGGGTGCGCGTGGGCATCCCCAAGCTTGAGCGTTTGACACTCCTGAATCTTTTTATCATCTTCCCTCGCACACTTGAAAACTCCCTTCATACATAACTCATCATAATCTGATTAGCAAGGTTAGTACCCATAATAAAATAATTTTTCCTTGCTGGAAATAAGGATATTCTTGAAGGTCTACTGTTTCTCAAGATTACCAAAAGGTTTTTGCAAAGAAAAAGCAAGCTCAAGGTTTGCAAAACGAAGGAAAGGCAAAACAGGACAGAATCTGTGAAAACAGACCAGCAGGTAGTAAATGATTTTTTCGGGGCACTTCTGCAACTCAAATCAAAAAACTCAGAACAGACACCCGAAAGCCAATTGTATAGAGCACGCTGTCGAAAACATTCAGACCAAAAAGATGATCTGGTGATTTTATACGAATTTTCCTGTCCAAGGACAGAATCTGTTTCCTGGACATCACGTCACAACTTTTGAACTTTCTTGCAATCAGAGGCTAAACTTGGCACAAAGCTGAAAAGTAAAGATACAATGATGATGATACTGTTGTAACAACATCAAGACACAACAAAAGCAAAATAAAATTTTATTCATTGTGGGCTGCCTCCCAAAAGCGCTTTCTTTTATGCCTTTAAGCTAGGCATAATGCAAAGAGATGAAGTCTTATCAAGAGTAAAAGAATAGCTAGCCCGTCTAACAGACTCAAAAGGTAACTTAATCTTCTTTCTAGGGAAGTGTTCCATCCCTTTCTTGAGAGGAAACTGGAATTTTATATTCCCCTCTTTCATGTCAATGATGGCACCAACGGTGCGAAGAAAGTACGTCCCAAAATAATTGGACAAGAAGGTTCACATTCAATATCCATAATAGTAAAATCAACGGGAACATAATTGTCATTGACAATGATAAGAACATCGTCGATCCTCCCCAAGGGTTTCTTTATGGAAGAATCAACAAGACGAACACCAAAAGAACAAGAATCAAAAGGTTTCAATTTAAGCATATCATATATTGTTTTGGGCATAACGGAGGTACTAGCTCCAACATCACATAAAGCATAGCAAGAGAAGTTATTCAACTTAATTTTAATCATAGGATCCCAACCATCTTCTAGCTTTCTAGGTATGGAGGCTTCTACCCTAAGTTTCTCCTCCCTAGCTTTGATGAGAGCATTAGTGATATGCTCTGTGAAGGCAAGATTAAGCGTGCTAGTGCGGGGATCTCTAGACATCTTGTGAAGGAAATCAATAACTTCGGTAAGGGTGCAATTATCAAAATCAAGGTCACTACTATCAAGTAAAGTGGTAGCGGTGTCCTTTAGGCTCACTTGTTTGGTAGTTTCTATGGTCATAGCATCACCATTAATAGGTCCAATGGGACCAGGAGTGCATTGGGTGCTAAGAGTTTGGATATCCTCAACAACTTGGATAGTAGCAACAGTGTGGTGGGTAGGAAGGTTCTTAATTCTATCTTCTTCCTCCTTTAGGGGTGCAACCACTTCGGGTTTAGCTGCCATTTGGTTTATCAAAGTGGCTAGTGTGTGGGACATATTGGAAACTTGGGTCTCAGTGATAGTGAGCCTAGTCTGGAGGTTAGAAATCTCAATATTTAGGCTCTCTAGTTGTCTACCAATGTCTTGCAAGATAGCAGTATGCTCATTTAATTGCCTCGAGAAGGTTTTGTTTTGTTCATATTGGGTGTGCATGTAGTTCTTAGTGGCCTTCTCTATTTCTAGAAGTTTCTCATAACCAGGCATGTCTCTATCTCTTTGGGTGGAGTTCTTGGTGCTAGGATAAGCATTGTTGTTCCCATAGGAATCAGAGGGGAACGGTCTAGGATTGCTACCAAAATTACTCCTATAAGCATTATTATTAAAATTGTTTCTAGAGATAAAGTTCACATCTACTTGTTCTTGAGCAATCAAAGAATTTAAAGGATCATCACGAGGATCTATTGAAGATTGCTTGGAAAGTAGAGACATGATCAAGTCAACTTTTTCATTTAGGGAGGAAATCTCCTCGACAGAGTTTACCTTCCTACCTGTTGGAGCGCGTTCGGCGTGCCATTGGGAATAATTGGTCATCATCTCATCGAGAAGCTTCGTGGCAGCACCAAGTGTAGTTGACATAAAGGTTCCTCCCACGGCCGAATCTAACAAGTTCCGCGAGGTAAAGTTCAATCCTGCATAAAAAGTTTGGATAACCATCCAAGTAGTCAAACCATGAGTAGGGTAGTTCTTGACAAAAGATTTCATGCGTTCCCAAGCTTGGGCAACGTGTTCATTATCCAATTGTTTAAAATTCATTATGTTACTTCTTAGTTGGATAATTTTAGTAGGTGGATAGTACTTTCCAATAAAAGCATCCTTGCATTCGTCCCAAGAATCTATGCTATTTCTAGGCAAGGATTGAAACCAAATTTTAGCTCCTCCTCTCAAGGAGAAAGGAAAAAGCTTAAGCTTAACAATATTACCATCTATTTCTTGGTACTTTTGCATATCACAGAGTTCAACAAAATTGTTTAAGTGTAAAGTAGCATCATCTCCAGCACCGGAGAATTGATCTTTCATAACTAGGTTCAGTAAAGCAGGTTTAATTTCATAAGAAGGTGCTGAAGTGTCGGTGTACTAAGGTAGGGGTACCTCAGTACCCCAACTTGTGCACGGGCAGTAGCAGCTTCCCGCGGCAGGGTCGACCTCGTGCTCGCCGGAGACCTTCCTGCTCCATATAAAACCATTCAAAAACAAAGTATACAAGACAGAAGATCGAGACCCCGGCAAGTGGAGCTTGCCGGGAAGGCCGTTCCAGGCTCAAGGTTATCTCACTCTCGCAAGGCCCTGGCAAGAGGAGCTTGCCAGGAAGATTAGAAGATTCCATTACAGAAGACATGCCTCGGCGCTATATGCGCCCCGGCAGGGTCCGGGGAGCGACAAGCTTCGGAGCCCGGCAAACTCCCGGGCCCGGCAAGATCAAGACCCCGGCAAGGTGCTTGCCGGGGAGAGTTGTGCTGTGTGCCCGCGCTCCAGCTCATCGAACCACGCGTCGCACTGGGACCATTCCAGGGACGCGTGGCGGATGGCTGTGCAGCCTGGGGGACACAGTGGCACTCCACGGTGGTGAAGCCATCGCCGTGGCAAACGGAGACGCAAGGGCGGGCGCTTTTGGGGTCGACGGCGACGGGCATTAAATGCTCTTGTCCCCCACTGTCAAAGTAGGTAGCGACCACTGTTCACGCACTGTAGCTCCACTATTCCCGCACTGTTACAACTACCACCTCTTTTACTTTTTTACCCCTTCTCTTACGTTGACACCTGTCGGTGACCCCTTGCACTATAAAAGGAGGCCCATGCACAACGTAGAGGGGGTTCGGAACCTTGATCGCTCATACGCTCGGTGTAGCTAGTTCTTCAAGCTCCCGAGCTTTCCAACTCAATACAAACTAGGCAGGAGTAGGGTTTTACGCGTTCACCACGGCCCGAACCTGGGTAAACTGCCTGCGTGATCTCCACGATCTGCTCTTTGTGCTTCCTCCGCCCTCTTACCGCACAAGCAAGGGGCTCCGGTCCCATAGGTGCTCGTGGAGGACAGTTTCCCCCGACATCCACAGAAATGTAGAAGCTTACATGGATGACATCGTGGTGAAGAGCAAGAGCAAGGATACCCTGGTCCAAGATTTGGAAGAGACATTTCAGAACCTGCGCAGGATACAGCTCAAGTTGAACCCCGAGAAGTGCGTCTTTGGAGTCCCCTCCGGCAAGCTTCTCGGATTCTTTGTGTCACAGAGGGGGATTGAAGCTAACCCCGACAAGATCAAAGCCATCGAGCAGATCGAGGCCCCGAAGCGCGTCAAGGATGTCAGAAGGCTTGCAGGTTGTGTGGCTGCCCTCAGTAGGTTCATTTTGAAGTCTGCAGAACGCGCCCTACCTTTCTTCAAAATCTTGAAGAAGGCAGGTCCCATGAAGTGGACTCCGGAAGCGGAGGCAGCGCTGCAAGATTTGAAACGGTACCTATCCTCCACTCCAATACTTGTCGCACCTAGACCACAGGAAAAGTTGCTGCTGTACCTAGCGGCAACCAACCAGGTGGTTAGTGCTGCGTTAGTAGCGGAGAGGGAGGCCGACGAGGAGTCTGCACCACCGGCAAGCGAGTCCAGCGACAAGCAGGGGGCTGCTCCGACAAGCTCTGGCCCCGACAAGGACAACCCTGCGCAGGAACAGGAAGAAGTGCGGAAGAAGATGGTGCAGCGCCCAGTGTATTTTGTAAGTTCCCTTCTCCAGGGGGCTAGATCAAGATACTCCAGGGTGCAAAAGTTGCTTTTTGGCCTCCTCATGGCCTCGAGAAAACTGCGCCATTACTTCCAGGCACATGAGATAACGGTGGTCACTCGCTTTCCGCTGAAGAGGATATTGCACAATCCAGAAGCAACAGGCAGGATCGTTGAATGGGCACTGGAGCTGTCGAGCTTTGGACTCAAGTTTGAAAGTACCTCAACCATACAGAGTCGAGCTTTGGCAGAGTTCATAGCTGAGTGGACCCCGACGCCCGATGAAGAAGTCCAAGAAACAAGTGCACCCGTACAAGAAGCAACAAGTGAATGGGTAATGTATTTTGATGGTGCCTTCTCGCTGCAAGGCGCCGGTGCTGGCGTGGTACTCATCGCGCCCACCGGAGAGCACCTCAAGTATGTTATCCAGATGCACTTCCCAAGAGAGCAAGCGACAAACAACACTGCCGAATATGAAGGTTTGCTCGCCGGCCTCAGGATTGCGGCCGAACTTGGGATAAGGAAACTGATTGTACGAGGAGATTCTCAGTTGGTGGTCCGGCAAGTTAACAAGAGTTACCAGAGCCCTTTGATGGAAGCTTATGTAGATGAAGTGAGGAAGCTTGAAGAGCACTTTGAAGGTCTGCAGATGGAGCACGTCCCGAGAGCTCAGAATGACATTGCAGATGGCCTTTCAAAGTGTGCTTCGATGAAGTTACCTGTGGAACCTGGGACCTTCTTGCTCAAGCTGACTCAACCATCCGTTACACCATCAATTGGGCAGTCCAAGAAAAGAAAGTTGGTCTCCGGCGACTACTTGCCGGCGGATCTTCCTGAAACCGCCGCCAAGATCCCCAAGATCAACGACCGGAACGCTGAGGAACAGTCTGCTCCTGCAGATCCGAGGATCTGTGCAGTTGAAGCAAGTGTTCCCGACAAGCCTCGCCCCGGCGAGCTTGCCGGGGGACCATCAGCTCCGGCAGAACCAGAGGTTCTTGCCGTAGAGGCTGAGGTCCCCGCAGCGGCCCTCATGCCTTTAGTCCTTGCCGTTGAGCCACGGGCTCCGGCATGGGCGCAGCAGATCGTCCGTTTTCTGCAAACTGGGGAACTTCCCGACGACCCAGAAGAAATAGAGAAGACAACCAGGCAGTCAAGTATGTACCAGTTCGTGGATAACGAGCTGTACAGAAGGAGACTCAACGGTGTCAGATTGAAGTGCATATCCAGGGAAGATGGGCAGAAGCTGTTGGCAGAAATACATGGAGGCATATGTGGCCACCACATTGGCGCAAGGGCGCTTGCCGGGAAAGCTTTCCGGCAAGGGTTCTTCTGGCAAGAGGCCCTCTAAGACGCAACTGCACTAGTAACCAAGTGTGAAGCGTGCCAGTTCCGTGCAAAGCAGATTCATCAGCCAGCTCAAGCTCTCCAAACAATTCCTTTGTCCTGGCCCTTCTCGGTCTGGGGGCTCGATATCCTCGGCCCTTTCCCCCGAGCTGTCGGGGGCTTTGAGTACTTGCACGTTGCAATCGACAAGTTCACAAAGTGGCCAGAAGTGGAACCAGTGAGAAAGGTGACAGCACAGTCAGCGGTCAGGTTCTTCAGGTCGATTGTTTGCCGTTTCGGGATCCCTAACAGGATCATCACCGACAACGGTACGCAGTTTACAAGTCGCACCTTCATGCAGTACGTCCAAGACCTTGGCGCCAAGGTCTGTTTCGCTTCTGTTGCTCACCCGAGGAGCAACGGTCAAGCGGAGAGGGCCAATGCTGAAGTGCTGCGCGGACTCAAGACAAGGACCTTTGACAGGCTGCGCAAGTGCGGAAGAAATTGGATAGAGGAGCTACCGGCGGCTCTTTGGTCAATCAGAACGACACCGAGTCGAGCCACCGGACAGACACCCTTTGCTCTAGTCTATGGAGCAGAGGCAGTTCTCCCCACGGAACTCGTATATGGATCTCCTCGAGTGCTCGCTTATGATGAGCTCGAGCAAGAGCAACTGCGACAAGATGATGCATTGCTCCTTGTGGAGGAACGTCTCCAGGCTGCTGTACGAGCTGCTCGATACCAGCAAGCCTTGCGTCGCTACCATAGCCGCAAGGTCAAGGCCAGGAGTCTCGAGGAAGGCGACCTTGTTCTTCGGCGTGTTCAGTCTGCCAAGAATTCCAACAAGTTGACGCCGAAGTGGGAAGGCCCTTATCGGGTGAGACAAGTCACGAGGCCCGGCGCTGTCCGCCTCGAGACCGAAGAAGGCTTACCGGTGAGCAATTCCTGGTACATAGAGCATCTTCGCAAGTTTCACCCATAAGGCGCGGTTGCCGTGATCCGCTCCGGCGACCACCTTTTGTACAAGCTTTGCCGTTGCTGCATGTAACCCTTTGTACAAAGCCGGGCGCAGACCCCGTGCATCAGTAAAGTTTTTGTGTTTTGCGCTATTTGCCTTTTACATGCTTTTCTTTGCTATTTGCATGTGTTGTTTGGCATCTTGTGCAACATACACGCCCGGTAAGCATTGGCACGACGAAGGGCCATATACTTGTTTCCCTCTTCTTTTTCCTTGCCTCTTAAGCAGAAGGAATGTTCCTCGCGCACAAGTTTGCCGGGGGGGAAGGAGATGGAAGAGGAACCGAGTGCTGTTCAAGAAAGAGAAGCCTTACCGAGAAGCAAGCAATATATGAAAGCTAAGTTATTAGAATTTGATCAGTTCAAAATTTTTAATTTTCAAGTTGTCTTCCTTGAACAATCACACTTTGTATGGAAAACCTGTGCGCGGAGGAACCTACCCGTAGCTGGCCGCACCCTTGTCTTGTTTCCGAGTACGCTCAACGATTTAAGTGAGCTGCGACAAGTGTCGCGCCCTTACTTCGTTTTCGAGTTCGCTCAGCAAGCTAAGTGCGTTGCGACTAGCTGCGGCAAGGTTGCTTGCCGGTAAGACCTTGGCTAGCAGGCTGCTCAGAGTCCAACACTCAGCGCTCGCGGCAAAGGCCCCTTGCCGGCAAGCTCCCCGGGAGCGTAGGGTGAAAAGCATACAAAGTAAAGGACCAAGACAAGGAAGATAACATTGCACTGATTGATCGAAATAAGATAAATATCTTACAAAGGATAACTTGTCGCGATGATTAATGAGTTCATAACACCCTATGCAGCAACAAAAAGAGATAAAGATAAAGGAGGCCTAATCTACGCGGTCGCCCTCGATCCTAGAGATCTTGTTCACTTTGGCGATGATGTGGGCGACCTGCTCCTTCAGTGCCTCCATGTTCGCGTCGGCCGGCAAACTGCGGAGAACGTTGGTGAGGTTTATGCCGGGATTGCGGTATACAATCTTCGTCAACACACGCTCCAAGGTTCCCGTGCAGAGCCGGCGCGACTCCTCGGCCAGTTGCGCGGGGATCTTCTTCCGAAGATCTGCAAGGGCCGGCGCGATCCCCCTGAAGAAGAGGCTGAGCTTGGCGCTGTGGGGGAGGTTTGGGTCCGGAGAGTAGATGAGATGCTCCAACTTCAGCGCCAGCAGCTCCTGGTCGATGTTGGATGCAGAAGACACCAGGTCCTCGGTCCACACCTCGACGGTCCGGCGGAAGTTCTCGGCCGCGTTATTGGCGCTCTCCACCAAGCTTCGCTCCTTGCGGAGCTCCTCCTTCAGCTTGGTTTCCCGGTCCCGGACGGCGTCGAGCGAGTCCTTCAACGTGGAAACCTTCAGCTCCAGGTCCTCAATGGAGTCCTTGGCGGCCTTCAGCTTGTCGCCCTGCTTGGAGAGGCGCACCTGGAGTTCGGAGTTGGTGTGGGCGTCCTTCTCGCGCTCCGTGTTGAGCGCGGTGACCCTCTCCACGCTCGCCTTCAATGACTCCTCCAGCTGCGCGACCTTGGCGGCAAGCTCCTCCTTGGCGGTCTTCGCGGCAGCCGCGGCGGCTTTCGCCTCCTTCAGCTCTCCGCCAAGAGCCTGCTCCTGAGCGGCAAGGTCTTCCTCGTGGGAGTCGAGGTTGACCTTCCGTTGGGCGAGCTCTCCTTCTCGCCGGGACAACTCCACCCCGGCAAGCCGCTGCTGCTCTTCGGCTTCAGCCTTCTCCAGCAACCATTCCTGGTACTCTCCGGCGAGCCTCTCGCGCTCCTCCGCCACGTCGCGGAGGGCAGCCTGGTTGGCGGCGCGGAGCTCCGCCGCGCGATTCTCCATCTCGACGGCGGCCTAGGCGGCGAGGGCCTCCCGAGAAGCTAGCTTCGCCTGCCTGGCCCGGTAAAGGGCCAGGAGCTGATGAAGCAGCTTCTCCTCCTCGGGCCCTTCGCTTCCGCCGGACGCCTCGACGATCTTCAGGCCCGCGGAGGCGAGGACCTCTCCATCAAAGGCCTCGCCCTCCGCGGGGGCTCGCGAAGAAAAACCCCACGGCACCTGGATGAAGACGCCGTTGGGAGCTTCAAGATAGTAACCCGCCTGCTCCTTTTCGGCAGAGGGGTCGGCGGCCGGTGCAGCACTTGATGCTCCTGCCGCCTCCGGGCCGGCAGTGCGGTCGCCGTCCCCCTCCCCGGCCGCTGCGTCTGCAGCCGGAGCGGTCTCCTCCGCGGCCGGCTCGGCGGCTCCCGCCGTGTCCTCGGCGACAGGGGCGTCGCCGCCGCCGCCCTGCGCGCCCTCCTCCTCGATGACGATGACTTCCGTCTCCATCTGCTCGGGGGGAGGAGGATCTAGAAGAAGAAGAAAAAGCAAAAGAAGTTCAAGCAAATATCCAAAAAGAGACGAGTCCAAGAAGACTAAGTTACGGAAGTTACCTTGGCGGACGTCGTCAGCGGCGGGCTCCCTCGCCGGGGAGCTCTGCCTTGGCGGAGTAGCCGCCCTCGCCGGGCTGTTCGCCCTTGGCGGGGTAGTCTGCCTTGGCGGAGTACCCGCCCTTGGCGGAGCACTCTCCCTTGCCGGGGAGTTCGGCCTTGGCGGGGATGGCGGGGCCTGCGGCTCCTCGGGAGCGACCTCCGGACGCTCCTGCAGTTGTGGCTCCACTTCTGCACAAGACAATCAAGACAAAGATATCAGGATATTAGCACAAGGACAAATCCTCAAGCGCGCCCGACGAGCGGAAGTACAGAACCCAGACTTACGCTGGGGGCTGCGCTGGGGGCTGCTCCTCGGAGCAGCGCTCGGGTCCGGCAGGCTTGGCTCCGGCACGTCCCCAGTCGCCGTGATGGGCGAGTCGTCCGCGACCTCGACCACGGGCACCTTGGCCTTCTTAGCCACTCGCTGGGCCAAGGTCCTGAAGTTAAAACAAGAAGCAAGATCAGAATCTACAATAATCAAGACGAAATTTAAGAAGATGCAAGATCTCAAGTTCTTACTCCTGTTCATCCTCGTCGTCGTCGTCGCTCAAGGCGGAGAAGTCAAACTCCACGTGGGGCGCGTCCGCGCGGGGAGCGGGAGGCGAAGACTCCCTCGGGCGCTTGGCGGTCCCTGGGACTGGGGGCTGCGAAGACCCAGCCCCTGTGGTAGCCGAAGCCCGGGGAGCGGGCGGAGCCGCCGCTCCGCTCTGTGAAGACTCCCTTCCGCTCGGCGCTGACTTGCGGGGCGCCTCTGCCGTGGCCTGCTTGCGGGGCGCCTCTGCAGTGGCCTGCGTACGGGCCGCCTCCGCCATGGTTGGTGCGCCGGGCGCCCCCGTCGCAGCTTGGCTCCCCCGGGTAGCTCGCGCCGCCCGGCGAGCTGGTTGTTGCCGGGGCGCCTGCGCCCTCGTCCCCGTCGCCGTCTTGCGGAGACGCTTCAGCGGGGAGCGCCTAGGGCTTGCCCGGGGCGGGGAGGTCTCCGACGACGAGGAGAGGTCGTCGGCGTAGAGCCCCAGGGATCCGTCGGAGTCTTCGTCGGCCCCGGCGTCCTCCTCCTCCTCCTCCTCCCCGGCAGGCTTGCTGGGCCCAGCGCCCTGCACTGTGGCCTCTTTCCCTCCGGCGCCTCCGCTCCCTCCGGCGCCTCCGCTCCCTGCGGCGCCTTTGTTTCCTCCGGCGGCGTTGCCTCTCGCCGCGGCCTCGGTCAAGATTCCCTGGATCCCGGAGTGCCTCAGGGAAGGGACCCCGGCAAGCTCGTCGGGAGGAAGCTTCAGCAGCCTGCGGATCTCCGCCTCCTCTGCCTGGCAGGACGCTTCCGCAGCCTCTGCCTCCTCAGGCGAGAAGCCGAATTCTCCCGCCGCTGCGGCTGCAGCGGCCTCTTCAACCCGAGAGGCTATGTACGCTATCTCCTGGTCGGTGGTGTCCCGTGTCAGCTCCCGGACCTCGTTCTTGTTCTTCGCCACCTCCACCAGGTTGTCGAAGAAGTTCAAGACGACGTCTGGCTTGGGCGGAATCCACGTGCGGTCGACGCCGTGCGAGTCACACGCGGGCATCATGGCGCGAAGGGAATCCCGGGCCTTGCTGTTGCAGAGAGGCACCACTCCCCGGGGACCCCTGAACCATTCTGGGTGGGCCGGGTCATGCTTAAATAGTTCCCGGACCATCCCCTTCAGCTCCAGCGATGTGAAGTTGAAGTTGAGCCCGGGGCGCAGCCTCATTATATCCGCCGAGTTGCCGTACTCCCAGGCCGGCCTCTTCCTGTCTTGGAGAGGGGCGATGCGGCGGCGGAGGAAGTCTGTGCCTACTTCTCCGACAGACAATCTTGCTACCCAGAGACGAAGAATCCTGATGAGGGCGACGTCGAGCTTGCTGTCGTCCGAATCCAGCTCGCTCCAGTCCCTGCCGCGCACGATAGGTGTTGTGCGCGGCGCGGTGAAAGATTGCGGCTGGTCCTCGACAATCCAACACCAGTCAGCACGCCACTCCTCCCACTTGCCGCGGAGCTCCCCCGGCAAGTTGGACTCCTTCTTGTTCAGACGAAAAACCCAAGATATTCCTCCGGAGAGGGGGGCGCCGGCCTCTGCTCTAGGGGTGAAGAAATGCCTAAACAACGCTACGTTTGGGTATATCCCAATATAGTTTTCGCACATATGTGCGAAAACCGCCATCGTGAGGATGGCATTGGGGGTGAAGTCGAGAAGGTGGAGGCCGTAGGTGTGCATTATGTCGCAGAAAATTTCGGAAAAAGGGGGCCAGAGGCCGCAGTGGAAGAAAGCTGCAAAGAAATAGTACCCGCCGGGGTAGTTGTCCTTGGCGGCGGCCGGATAGGCTCGGGTGCGGGGATGCGCCTTGGTCTTCTTGGCCCAGAACAAGTAATACTTGTTCCAGAGCTCCCGCGCGCTGAGCCTCGGCGAGAAGACGAGGTTCCGCTTCCGCAACAAGGTAAGCCTCGCCGCTTGCTCCGATTTCTCCTTCTTGGTCTTCTCCACCTTCGCCTTCTCGGTCTTCGGGGCCATGGAGGAGGCGGCGAGGGAAGGGGGACGAAAGGTCCGGCGGCGCCGCAGATGCGTACGGCGACGGCGGAGGTTTGGAGGCGGAGCGCAAGAGGGGATCTCTGGAGATGGAAGAAGAGGCAATGAAGGCGTAGGAGGGGAACCACTCCTGCTTCCTCTGCTTTTATGGGGAAGTGGGGGGCGTTTCGCTCTTTCCATTAAAAGAACGTGGCCACGTCCCATCCCACGATGCCGCAATCGACGCGTGCCATTACGGGGGGACGCGGCGGATGCGGAAGTGGATTCGGCGCGTCGTGGGCCGCGTGTGTCCGTGCACTGTTTTGGGCCTGGCCCAACAGCGCTCGGCACCGTGTGTGGCCCAGGCCCGGGGGCTCCTGTCAGTGTACTAAGGTAGGGGTACCTTAGTACCCCAACTTGTGCACGGGCAGTAGCAGCTTCCCGCGGCAGGGTCGACCACGTGCTCGCCGGAGACCTTCCTGCTCCATATAAAACCATTCAAAAACAAAGTATACAAGACAGAAGATCGAGACCCCGGCAAGTGGAGCTTGCCGGGAAGGCCGTTCCAGGCTCAAGGTTATCTCACTCTCGCAAGGCCCTGGCAAGAGGAGCTTGCCAGGAAGATTAGAAGATTCCATTACAGAAGACATGCCTCGGCGCTATATGCGCCCCGGCAGGGTCCGGGGAGCGACAAGCTTCGGAGCCCGGCAAACTCCCGGGCCCGGCAAGATCAAGACCCCGGCAAGGTGCTTGCCGGGGAGAGTTGTGCTGTGTGCCCGCGCTCCAGCTCATCGAACCACGCGTCGCACTGGGACCATTCCAGGGACGCGTGGCGGATGGCTGTGCAGCCTGGGGGGCACGGTGGCACTCCACGGTGGTGAAGCCATCGCCGTGGCAAACGGAGACGCAAGGGCGGGCGCTTTTGGGGTCGACGGCGACGGGCATTAAATGCTCTTGTCCCCCACTGTCAAAGTAGGTAGCGACCACTGTTCACGCACTGTAGCTCCACTATTCCCGCACTGTTACAACTACCACCTCTTTTACTTTTTTACCCCTTCTCTTACGTTGACACCTGTCGGTGACCCCTTGCACTATAAAAGGAGGCCCATGCACAACGTAGAGGGGGTTCGGAACCTAGATCGCTCATACGCTCGGTGTAGCTAGTTCTTCAAGCTCCCGAGCTCTCCAACTCAATACAAACTAAGCAGGAGTAGGGTTTTACGCGTTCACCGCGGCCCGAACCTGGGTAAACTGCCTGCGTGATCTCCACGATCTGCTCTTTGTGCTTCCTCCGCCCTCTTACCGCACAAGCAAGGGGCTCCGGTCCCATAGGTGCTCGTGGAGGACAGTTTCCCCCGACATGAAGTGGCAGGTGTAGTGATAGGCGTGCAGATAAAGTCATGGTTGTTATGACTAGTGAAGTCACATAACTTGGTGTTCTCAGTGGAACCCATAGCAGCAAGCAAGCAAGATAACTATTTTTGTGATTTTTGATAAAGGGAACTAAAGCAAAAACTGAAAGGTAAACTAACAAGACTAAAAACAAAGGTAAAAGATAGCGTGCAACTCCCCTATCTTGAAGAGTGGAGTCCCCGGCAACGGCGCCAGAAAACTTTGCTTGATGGCTTCTCGCCCCTCATTGGTTACCCCAAGTGGAAGGTTTGAGATGCAGTGTAGCGGTAGTTTTCCCTTGGCAAAGATACCGAGAATCGAATTCCCCTGAGACTCCGAGGTTCAACAAGAAGGTGTCAACTGCTAGCGGTGCAACTAGCGACTGACCGGACCTGCACACAGATACAAATAACTTTGCTCCCAACGAGTACAGAGAGGTTGTCAATTCCTCCGGCCTTGTCGTTTACAAAGGATCGAACGCAAGAGATAATAGTGATAGGTATGATTGCAACTAGTAAGTAAGAACTGAAAGTAAATAGCGGATGCGATCAGTGATGGTAATATGGACCGGGGTCCCATGATGTTCACTAGTGATGTCTCTCTCCCAAAAGACGATAAAACGGCTAAGCGAGGTAAACGTATTACAGCTGGGCAATTGACAGGATTATGTGCGCAAACCAATGCTAACTATGCTGCAAACAAAGGTAGAGGCTCAAAAGCATGGGCGGTACGCCAAGGCAAGTAGACCGAAATCCATCTGCATCTACTACTAATCATCCACCTTGAGATATCTATCCAGAACATCTCGCTGGTATTAAGTTGCGAGTCCCACCCATAGTGTAAACTCAAAGCAACAGACAACTGCATTAAAAGAACTTTGCGTAAAGTAAACAATCCTTGCACCCGCGAGTACAAGTATCGTTGTTTTCCCCCTTGTGGCAATAGCACATCCCCTAGACTCATGTTTCTGTCACTCAAGCTAGTCATCGAGGGGCATGAACCCACAATCAAGCATAACGTTCCCTCTTGGAGTTACTACCTACTACTTGGCCAAAGCAATAAACAGCAACGGAGAACAGGCAAGAATTACTCAAGAACATAAATATAAAAGAGGTAAATCAAATATATTACTCACACACAATCTGAACATAATCTCATAATCCATCGGATCCCAGCAAACTCATCATAGCAACAACATAAGGATTACATATGTGCCTCGATCATGTAGGGCAGCTCACGAGGTCTAATTAGTGAAGGACAAAGAGGGGAGGAGAACATCACATAGCTACTGGTCATGGACCCATGGTCCAAGGGAGACTACTCACAACTCATCCGGGAGGCGTCCATGGTGGTGGAAAGGCTCCCGGTGGTGGTTCTCCCCTCCGGCAGGGTGCCGGGAAGAGTTCTCCTGGTGCTCCCGATCTTGGAAGCGCGGCGGCAGCAGAACAGAGATGAGATCGTGAAAAAGGGTTCCGTCCTCGAGGGTTTCGGGACGCGGTGTAAATATATGCCAAAGGGGGGCGTCAGAGGAGGCCTGGGGGGCCCAGGCGCCCTGGCGGCACGGCCAGGAGGGGGGCCGCGCCCTCTGGCCGCCTGGAGCCCTGGTGGCCCCCCTCCGGCCCTAGTTTGGCCGCATGGAAGCTTCCGGAACGCTGATTTTTTATATATTTTTCCCGGAATTTTTCTGGCAGTTTACGTAATGGGAAAACCTGAAATACAAAAACAGCAGAAAACAGAAACTGGCACTGGGGTGCACTGAGTTAATAGGTTAGTCCAAATATAATCAAAAGTGTATGGAAGTGCATAAATATCATAGCAATATCACACAAAAGAGGCATGGAGCAAGCAAAAATTATAGATACGTTTTGGACGTATCAACCCCCTCCCCGATAACTTCGACATGAGGGTGGGGGGGGGGGGTTGAGGGTCGTCAAGGGACCGAGGGTCGTCAAGGGTCGAGGATCGCCGAGGGGTCGAGAGGTTGCCTACTGTCAAAGTATTGAAGAAATCCATGCCTTCATCATTTTCCAGAAGTAATCAGGGCATGTTGGTACGAAGTTCTGGAAAGTTATTTTGGAACGTAGTTCCGGATAGGATAATCCGTCTTTTGTGACGAATTTCAGCAAAGCCTTCCATATAGCGATATTTGGAAGGCTCTTGCTGAACTTTGTACCAAAAAGCGAATTATCCTATCTAGGACTCCGTTCCAAAATAAATTTGGAGAGCTTCATACCATCATGCGCCTGTTACTTTCGCCTAATGATGAAGACATGGTTTTGTTGAATCCTTTGACACTAGACAAAATGTGACATGAGGGGGTCTAGGGTTGTGGATCGCCGAGCAGTCGAGGGTCGAGGGTCGTCTAGGGGTCGAGGGTCCTGATTTATCAAGAATGCACCCAATAAGGATGTGCACAAGTTGATCCAATTTTTTTTTCTGATCTCATCTATATTTATATATTCTTCTATATGTCACGTTGTCTGCGAAAGTATTGAAGAAATCCATGGCTTCATCATTAACTGGAAGTAACATGCGCATAATGGTGCGAAGCTCTTCAAAGTTGTTTTGGAACGGAGTTCCTAATAGAATAATCCGCTTTTTCGTATGAATTTCAGCAAAGGCCTTCCAAATAGGGATATTCATAAGGCTCATGCTGAACTTTGTACTAAAAAGAAAATTATTCTATCAGGAACTCCGTCCAAAGCAACTTTGAAGAGCTTCTCGTACCATTATGCGCCTGTCTTTTCCGGCTAATGATGAAGTCATGGTTTTCTTGAAATCTTCGATATTACCCCCTCCTTGAAGCGTTCTCGAGGCCACCCCTAACCCTTGAAGCATTGTCGAGGCCACCCGAAACCCTAGAGAAGCAGCGTCGAGGCCACACATTAATATATATGATTCCTTACTGTGATTAGCTAGCTAGTTCTACGTTTGCCATTAATATATCCATCTGTCATGTTTGAATAATAATTGGCATGTTGTAAATATTTGTAGAAACTATGGACGACAACCCCCGAGACGAAGCACAAGAAGCGTTGTTGCTGGACATAATCGCAGACGGACGTGATGACGTCTTGTCGTTTCTGAACGACACCGATGAGCTGCTGGAAAGAGAGGAGGAAGAAGCAGGCTATGATTATGATGGCTCCGGTGACCCAATGCACATGCAAGAAGTAGACCGTGAGGACGGCTCCGGCGACCCAATGCCGGTGCAAGAAGGAGACCGTGATGATGGCTCTAGTGACCGAACCGAGTCCGGCCAGCAGGTATATATATTAGTTAAGCCTGTGCTGACTAGTTAATTGATGCATTCATTGTTTTGGTATGTACACATATTAATTAATTAACTCTCGTCTTTGTTCTTTTTTCTAGCCCTCCGGATCGAGCGTATCTTCGGTAAGGAGACGAGGAACGAAAAAAAAGTTGAGCTCGGATGAAAAGTTTGAGATCGCAGAAATCGCGCGCACCGGCCAACAGATTGAACCCATCCGGACAAAGAACGCATTTGTTAATCAGTGCGGGGTTCTGGTTAGGGACAAGATCCCGATCAGCATCCATCAATGGTTAAAGCCGGCTGCAGAAGACGCTCAGGTGTCTTATGTCACTGATATGCAGAAAGAAGATCTTTGGACTGAGCTGAAGTCAAATTTCACCCTACCGCCAGAGGCTGATCCGGCGAAGCCAGTTACAGAGGAATTAATCAAGTCTTTTGCTCTTACGAAGATGGCAGAACTATTCAGGGGGTGGAAGAAAAACCTGAATAACTTTGTCAGCAAAAAAGAGACTCCAGAATTCCATGGCATATATGAGAAGATCAGAGATGACTGGCCCGCATTTGTGGCCTATAAGACATCGGAAAAGAGTAAGAAGATGTCGGCGACAAACCAGAAAAATGCTGCGAAGAAGATGCATCACCATCGCACGGGGTCAGGTGGCTACCTCAGAGCCCGGCCTAAGTGGGCCAAGGCTGAGAATGATCTGCTTCAGAAAGGTATCGAACAAGAGACAATGAACTGGCCAGACCGTTGCCGGACTTGGTTCTTCGGGGCTGGCGGAACCTTGGACCCTGTATCAGGGAGGTGCATTTGGAAGGACAAGCAATTGGAAATACCACTCAAGAAGCTTCGGCACTATATCAAAGCAGCGCAGCAAGGGACGTTCTTTCCCGACAGAGAGAACGACGAGCTCACAATGGCCCTCGGGAATCCTGAGCACCCTGGACGGACACGAGGCACGCTAGGCTCCATTTCGTGGAGTGCTGGGTTTTCGGACGCAGGCGGTTACAAATGCCACGAGAGGAGGAAGAAAGTGCAGCAGACTGAACTGCAGGCGCTGCACGCCAGAATACAAGCGATAGAGGAACGAGAAGCAAATCGGGACAAAAGAACTACCGAAGCTTCCCCCGAAGCTACCCCGCCATCTCAGCGGAGAAGCAGCGTGGCTTCCACCGAGCTGCTTCAGCCGGAGCATGTCTTGACGGCTCCTGCCAGCTATCCCGTGGATGCTATCACGGAGTCTCAAAATTGCCACCTTATGACGCAATGGATAAATATGAAGCTCAAGGCGGCTGCTGGCTCTGTTTATCCTACTGGACCCGACGCTACTTTTCACTGCCGGCCGATTCCTCGTCGCCGGCCTCCAGCCCGCCGTCCTCATCTCTCCCTCGCCCCCCCGAACCCGCCGTCCTCGTCGCCATCACTGTGCGCCCCCACAGTGAGCCCCCTTCCCATGTGCCCTAGTCCTCGTCGCCGTTGCTCCATGGTCACCGGCCGACAGCACCACGCGTGCTCTATTTTTTAATGTATATACGTATATGTTTTTTCATGTATATGTGTATATGTTCATGTATATGTGTGTATATGTTCATGTATAAGATGAGATAGATAGATAGATAAATTTTCATGTGTATATGTTCATGTATGAGATGTATATGTGCTCTTTTGTACCGAATCCACCGCATTTTCATAAAGTTTTTCCACCGAGTCCACATCGCACCGAGCATCTGCGGCCAAGTCTTTTTTCTAGGTAGTTTTCTTGTTAAAATGAGGGGTGATGTTGGACATGACATGAGGGGGGACGTCGGACATTTGATGAGGGACTGAGCGTCGTTGTCGTCTACCCCCTCCCCGATAACATCGACATGAGGGGGGACGTCGGACATGACATGAGGGGTGATGTCAGACATGACATGAGGGGGTCGAGGGTAGTCGAGGGGTTGAGTGTCGAGGATCGCCGAGGGGTCGAGAGTCGCCGAAGAAGAACAGGAGGAAAAAAATAAGAAGAGAAAGAAGGAGAAGAAGAAGAGAAGAAGAGGGGGAAGAAGAAAAAACAAGGAGAAGAAGAAGGAATAGAGGAGAAGAAGAAGGAATAGAGGAGAAGAAGATAAAATAGAATAATATATTCTT
>LR738713.1:786366114-786398214 GCA_902687465.1 Secale cereale | reverse complement strand
TCTTCCTCTTTTTTTTATCGGGTATGTCATTGTCGATATACCCCCTCCCCGATAACTTCGACATGAGGGGGGGGGGGGGTTGAGGGTCGTCAAGGGACCGAGGGTCGTCAAGGGTCGAGGATCGCCGAGGGGTCGAGAGGTTGCCTACTGTCAAAGTATTGAAGATATCCATGCCTTCATCATTTGCCAGATGTAACCGGGGCATGTTGGTAAGAAGTTCTGGAAAGTTATTTTGGAACGTAGTTCCGGATAGGATAATCCGTCTTTTGTTACGAATTTCAGCAAATCCTTCCGAATAGCGATATTTGGAAGGCTCTTGCTGAACTTTGTACCAAAAAGCGAATTATCCTATCTGGGACTCCGTTCCAAAATAAATTTGGAGAGCTTCATACCATCATGCGCCTGTTACTTTCTCCTAATGATGAAGACATGGTTTTGTTGAATCCTTTGACACTAGACAAAATGTGACATGAGGGGGTCTAGGGTTGTGGATCGTCGAGCAGTCGAGGGTCGAGGGTCGTCCAGGGGTCGAGGGTCCTGATTTATCAAGAATGCCCCCAATATGGATGCGCATAAGTTGATCCAATTTTTTTTTCTGATCTCATCTATATTTATATATTCTTCTTTATGTCATGTTGTCTGCGAAAGTATTGAAGAAATCCATGGCTTCATCATTAACTGGAAGTAACATGCGCATAATGGTGCGAAGCTCTTCAAAGTTGTTTTGGAACGGAGTTCCTGATAGAATAATCCGCTTTTTCGTATGAATTTCAGCAAAGGCCTTCCAAATAGCGATATTCATAAGGCTCATGCTGAACTTTGTACTAAAAAGAAAATTATTCTATCGGGAACTCCGTCCAAAGCAACTTTGAAGAGCTTCTCGTACCATTATGCGCCTGTCATTTCCGGCTAATGATGAAGTCATGGTTTTCTTGAAATCTTCGATATTACCCCCTCCTTGAAGCATTCTCGAGGCCACCCCTAACCCTTGAAGCATTGTCGAGGCCACCCGAAACCCTAGAGAAGCAGCGTCGAGGCCACAAATTAATATATATGATTCCTTACTGTGATTAGCTAGCTAGTTCTACGTTTACCATTAATATATCCATCTGTCATGTTTGAATAATAATTGGCATGTTGTAAATATTTATAGAAACTATGGACGAAAACCCCCGAGATGAAGCACAAGAAGCGTTGTTGCTGGACATAATCGCAGACGGACGTGATGCCGTCTTGTCGTTTCTCAACGACACCGATGAGCTGCTGGAAAGAGAGGAGGAAGAAGCAGGCTATGATTATGATGGCTCCGGTGACCCAATGCACATGCAAGAAGTAGACCGTGAGGACGGCTCCGGCGACCCAATGCCGGTGCAAGAAGGAGACTGTGATGATGGCTCTGGTGACCGAACCGAGTCCGGCCAGCAGGTATATATATTAGTTAAGCCTGTGCTGACTACTTAATTGATGCATTCATTGTTTTGGTATGTACACATATTAATTAATTAACTCTCGTCTTTGTTCTTTTTTCTAGCCCTCCGGATCGAGCATATCTTCGGTAAGGAGACGAGGCGCGAAGAAAAAGTTGAGCTCGGATGAAAAGTTTGAGATCGCAGAAATCGCGCGCACCGGCCAACAGATTGAACCCATCCGGACAAAGAACACATTTGTTAATCAGTGCGGGGTTCTGGTTAGGGACAAGATCCCGATCAGCATCCATCAATGGTTAAAGCCGGCTGCAGAAGACGCTCAGGTGTCTTATGTCACTGATATGCAGAAAGAAGATCTTTGGACTGAGCCGAAGTCAAATTTCACCCTACCGCCAGAGGCTGATCCGGCGAAGCCAGTTACAGAGGAATTAATCAAGTCTTTTGCTCTTACGAAGATGGGAGAACTATTCAGGGGGTGGAAGAAACACCTGAATAAGTTTGTCAGCAAAAAAGAGACTCCAGAATTCCAGGGCATATATGAGAAGATCAGAGATGACTGGCCCGCATTTGTGGCCTATAAGACATCGGAAAAGAGTAAGAAGATGTCGGCGACAAACCAGAAAAATGCTGCGAAGAAGATGCATCACCATCGCACGGGGTCAGGTGGCTACCTCAGAGCCCGGCCTAAGTGGGCCAAGGCTGAGAATGATCTTCTTCAGAAAGGGATCGAACAAGAGACAATGAACTGGCCAGACCGTTGCCGGACTTGGTTCTTCGGGGCTGGCGGAACCTTGGACCCTGTATCAGGGAGGTGCATTTGGAAGGACAGGTAATTAGAAATACCACTCAAGAAGCTTCGGCACTATATCAAAGCAGCGCAGCAAGGGACGTTCTTTCCCGACAGAGAGAACGACGAGCTCACAATGGCCCTCGGGAATCCTGAGCACCCTGGACGGACACGAGGCACGCCAGGCTCCATTCCGTGGAGTGCTGGGTTTTCGGACGCAGGCGGTTACAAATACCACGAGAGGAGGAAGAAAGTGCAGCAGACTGAACTGCAGGCGCTGCACGCCAGAATACAAGCGATAGAGGAACGAGAAGCAAATCGGGACAAAAGAACTACCGAAGCTTCCCCCAAAGCTACCCCGCCATCTCAGCGGAGAAGCAGCGTGGCTTCCACCGAGCTGCTTCAGCCGGAGCATGTCTTGACGGCTCCTGCCAGCTATCCCGTGGATGCTATCACGGAGTCTCAAAATTGCAACCTTATGACGCAATGGATAAATATGAAGCTCAAGGCGGCTGCTGGCTCTGTTTATCCTACTAGACCCGGCGCAACTTTTCACTGCCGGCCGATTCCAGAAGGATATGCTAGGGTGATGGTGGATGAAATAACGGAGGGATTTGAGGATCTCCAGCTTGACCACTCTACCGGTGAAGGGGAGACTCGGCTGGGTTCTTCACTGAAGACTCCATGCCTATGGCGGAAGGACCTCATCAACATTCTCATCTGGATGCCTCCGCCTCCTCCTCCTCCTCCGGCGAGTCAGGGCACTCCGCCTCCTCCACCGCCTCCTCCTCCAGCGAGTGACAATCAGGGCACTCCGGCTCGTTCTCCGGCGCGTGGCGGCACTCCGCCTCATTCTCCGCCTGCACCGGCGCGCCCGAGCAGCCAACCTCCTCCTTCTCCGCCTAGTCAGCAAGGGCGGAAGAGACCTGCCGCCGCTCCGGCTGCTCCGGCGCGTAAGCAAGGAAAGAAGACAGCCGCTTCGTCTGGTTTGCCGGCGTCTAGCAGTACAGCCAAAGGCGGGAGGTAGTACAGATTCGGTCCTTCTCTCACGCCTCTAGAGAAGTTACCATACGAGAGGTCCGACGAGGAAAACACGAAGATCGCTAAAGGCGAAGTGAAGGACTGGCTTGAAGAGTTGAAAGCACAGAGACATCCACCTCCGGAGGAGAAGATAGATCCGGTGAAAGCAAAGCGCACTCTTGCTGCCCTGAAGAAACCAGCGAAAAGTCAGCCGAAAGACAACTATGACCGCATTATTGAAAACTCATTTCACGAAGAGAAGCGGTCGGGAAGTACTAAAAGTGATCAAAGGTTAGAAGAAGGACGAGCTGGGAAACAAATTGCCCAGCTCGGCGAACAAGCGGACCAATCGTGCCCCCCGCTCAAGGTGTCTAGCGACATCGTCGCTAATGATCCGAGGATGGTGCCCGATTATAGCAATCTTGGAGATTACCTGCCCGACGATGTACATTATGATTTCTTGGAGGTGCAGATACAAAGATACGAGTACGGGAAGCCTCTCGTCAAAGATGAAAGATCTCTATCAACGACGATGCGAAGATTGCATGATTGGTACTTGAAAATCTGCAGACAGTCTGGGGGGAGGGATAGTTTGTATGTGAGAGTTAAACCGGAGCATGACCTCGTTGGAATTGAAATGTTGCCTATTCCATTTGAGGAGTTCTATCAGTTTTTCAATTAATTGGCCCTCGATAAAGCAACGGTCACCTGCTACTGTCTGTAAGTAGTATTACTTCTTTCATTAAGTCTGTCTATATAGCTCAGCTCTTTCATTGCATGTATTTATAATTATCCTCACTATATTATGCAGATTGAAGATCGTCAAATTGAAGAAAAGACAAGTCGGTGATATAGGGTTCATTAACACATATCTCATAGATGCAACTGAGGTTGAATTGCGTGCCGCAGATACCGAGGCCAACTTGGTACAATCGTTGGTGGTAAATGAAAACAAAGATATAATACTCTTTCCTTACAACTTCAAGTGAGTGTTACTGTCTTGTTCATATTCGGTTTCCCTTATATATTAGTCAAGGTTATAGTAATGTAATTGATGAGTTCATGCATGCGTGCGCATGTTCCACTATATTCTCCTAGAGATTAATTTTGAGCAGGGAGTAGTAACTGTCTTGGACTCTAAACGAAAAGGTCCCAAGGAGTATGCGGACATGACTCAAATGCTCGAGAAGTAAGTTAAATCGATCATTATCCACCATGCATATCAGCAACTTTGTTCATTTCTGATATCAAGTAATTGTTTTCTTTGTCTGGCAGGGTTTGGAAAAAATTCACCAAAAAAGCTCCGGGACTGCCGAAGAAGCTGCAATTTAGACACCCGAAAGTAAGTACTATATAGTACTCCCTCCGTTCGGAAATACTTGTCGGAGGAATGGATGTATCTAGATGTATTTTAGTTCTAGATACATCCATTTTTATCCATTTCTTCGACAAGTATTTTGGGACGGAGGGAGTAGCATGTTCCAGGCATCTCCTATTGATTCAAGCGCTAGTTTCATCAATACCATTTGGCATTCTTGCTTATCAGTTTGGTTGACCTCTATTTCTTGTAAAGTGGTTGTGGCAGGAACACGGGAATGATTTCTGTGGATACTACATTTGCGAGTCCATCCGCCACACGACCTGTGAGCGGGGCTACTCTGACGCACAATTTGAAGTGCGTAAGCAATTAATATTATTCACAATTTTATTTCATTACCATCATTTGTATTGACCCCCTTCTTCAAATTAGATCTTTCGGATGCGGAATGAACTCCTAGCACCAGATCGTCTGCGAGCAATTCAAGAGGAATTGGCGGCATTCTTCCTTGACCACGTGATCGCGCCAGACGGAGAATACTATGTGGACCATGCGTCCATATGATAGGAGATTATATTTGTAAGAGATAATTATTGTATAAATGTACCCGGTAGTGTCGGATAGATATACGAGAACTTGTTGTTCGACCAATCTCTCGGAGAAGGAGAGGTGGTCGATATCACTTCTCTGTGTATCCATATATATGTTGATTACGATCTTCTGTTTCCTTCGTTTGCTTACTAGCTAGCTAGCTAGCGTGTCTAGTCCTCTCTATACGTATGTGTAGTACGTAGCGTCGACCAAGCACGGACATAAGAGAGGACACTTCTCTCTATTAATTAGCTAGCTAACACAATATATGAAACACCTAAATTAACCCTCCAAAACCTCCACCCCCCCTTTCAAAAAAAAACAAAAACCACAGCCACAGAAATGCTGACGCGTGGATGCCTTTTGGCCCCGGTTGGTGCCACCAACCGGGATCAAAGGCCCTCCTGCCTGGGCTCCGCGCACAGGCCACGTGCAGACCCATCTGCCCCGGTTCTAGATTAAACCAAGACTAAGGGGCTAGGGCATTAGTACCGACCCTTTAGTCCCGGTTCAAGAACCGGGGCAAAAGGCCCTTACCAACCGGGGCAGATGGCCCGTTCTCTACTAGTGCCACTTCTTCTCCGTCTAAGCAGTTCATCGTGTGGTAAATTAAAACTCTCTTTTTACCATCTTCTTGATCCAATAGATTCATCACTTTTACCATAAGAAGTTTCTGCCTCCTCATGTTTGGATCTATCCTGTCTGCCTCTCATATCTTGCCTAGTACATTCACATATGCTTCAAACATAGTTAGATTCCTCACTTGTACCTATTCATGGATTCGTACAAATCTAGAACCAACTCTCAACAATATAAGTGAATGTTTTCGCACTATGAGGTCCAAGTCTTCTAAACTAATTTATCTTCGAAATCTTCTGAGAATGCATATGACCTCTTACCCTTCCCTCGCATCTCTAATGCTGTCACAGGTACATGTCCGTGGGAGAATCCCTTGGTTCTCATAGTCTGCATTCATTTGCAGAATTCTTGCAGCGTCACATTCATTTTCCAGTTCCTGTCTGACCAGCAGACCGAAGCATTTGCCAGTGTTGAAGCCTTTCAGATTGAACCCATTGGCAACCGACAAATCAGTTAGGAAGGGTGGCAGACAGCGCCGTGGCAACACCTCCAAAGATTTGCCTCCTGACCTCGGTGAAATGTACAAGACTGATCCAGTGGAGGATTACAATCAGAGGAAGACTCGAATCCAATGGATTCGAAGACATTGGGCTGAACAGTGGTTCAAGTACAGATTCGTGACCCAGGTGTATGCTGAAAAGAATGCCATCAAGCGTCCATGGGGAGACATTACGTACAAGAACCTTCCACCCAGGAGACAAGCTGAAGCCATTGCTCAGGGCTTCTTTCCTTGCATGGTCCGTGGGCCACAACCAGCAGATGTCGACCCATCATCACTGCTATGGTGTCGCGACGACAAACTGTTCAAGCGAAATCTTCAGTATGCCAAGAATCGGCCAAAGAGAACAAGAAGACTTGGAGATTGGACTTCAATCCTGGCCCCTCTGCGCCCAGTGCCGATGGCACGCGCGAAGCTAAACCTAACCTGGTCATGGCTTCTCGCCCCTCGTTGGTTACCCCAAGTGGAAGGTTTGAGATGTAGCGTAGCGGTAGTTTTCCCTTGGCAAAGATACCAAGGATCGAATCCCGTGAGACTCCGAGGGTCGACAAGAAGGTGTCAATAGCGCCAGAGACTTTCGCTTGACAGGACCTGCACACAGATACAAATAACTTTGCTCCCAACGAGTACAGAGAGGTTGTCAATCCCTCCGGCCTTGTCGTTTACAAAGGATCAAACGCAAGAGATAATAATGATAGGTATGACTGCAACTAGTACATAAGAACAGGAAATAAATAACGGGTGTGATAAGTGATGGTAATATGGACCGGGGTCCCATGATGTTCACTAGTGATGTCTCTCTCCCAAAAGACGATAAAACAGCTAAGCGAGGTAAACGAATTACAGCTGGGCAATTGACAGGATTATGTGCGCAAACCAATGCTAACTATGCTGTAAGAAAGGTAAAGGCTCAAAAGCATGGGCGGTACGCCAAGGCAAGTAGACCGAAATCAATCTGCATCTACTACTAATCATCCACCTTGAGATATCTATCCAGAACATCTCGCTGTTATTAAGTTGCGAGTCCCACCCATAGTGTAAACTCAAAGCAACAGACAACTGCATTAAAAGAACTTTGCGTAAAGTAAACAATCCTTGCACCCGCGAGTACAAGCACCGTTGTTTTCCCCCTTGTGGCAACAGCACATCCCCTAGACTCATGTTTCTGTCACTCAAGCTAGTCATCGAGGGGCATGAACCCACAATCAAGCATAACGTTCCCTCTTGGAGTTACTACCTACTACTTGGCCAAAGCAATAAACATCAACGGAGAACATGCAAGAATTACTCAAGAACATAAATATAAAAGAGGTGACTCAAATATATTACTCACACACAATCTGAACATAATCTCATAATCCATCGGATCCCAGCAAACTCAGCATAGCAACAGCATAAAGATTACATATGTGCCTCGATCATGTAGGGCAGCTCACGAGGTCTAATCGGTGAAGAACAAAGAGGGGAGGAGAACATCACATAGCTACTGGTCATGGACCCATGGTCCAAGGGAGACTACTCACAACTCATCCGGGAGGCGTCCATGGTGGTGGAGAAGCTCCCGGTGGTGGTTCTCCCCTCCGGCAGGGTGCCGGGAAGAGTTCTCCTGGTGCTCCCGATCTTGGAAGCGCGGCGGCGGCGAAACAGAGATGAGATCGCGAAAAAGGGTTCCGTCCTCGAGGGTTTCGGGACGCGGTGTAAATATATGCCAAAGGGGGGCACCAGAGGAGGTAAGGGGGGCCCAGGCGCCCCCCGGCGCGGCCAAGGGTGGGGCCGCCCCCCCAGGGAGCCTGGAGCCCGTATGGCCCCCTCTGGCCCTACTTCTTCCGTATGGAAGCTTCTGGAGCGCTGATTTTTTATATATTTTTCCCGGATTTTTTTTTGGCAATTTACGTAATGGGAATACCTGAAATACAAAAACAGCAGAAAACAGAAACTGGCACTGGGGTGCACTGAGTTAATAGGTTAGTCCAAATATGAACAAAAGTGTATGGAAGTGCATAAATATCATAGCAATATCACACAAAAGAGGCATGGAGCAAGCAGAAATTATAGATACGTTTTGGACGTATCAACATCCCCAAGCTTAATTCCTGCTCGTCCTCGAGTAGGTAAATGATAACAAGCATAATTTCTGTGGTGACATGCTATTAACCATATAAGAACTTTTCACAGTCACATGACAAATGCTTACTGAGATAATGAATCCTTAGTAATTAAGTTGCCTCATGAGAATATTACAAAGAACTGAAAGTTTTATAATATGATACTGAAACACTCAATAGATTTGTAGTGAGCATGGTGTGCAAACATGACAAAGTGGTACCTCGCTTGCCCCCTTTAGTGAAGCAAAACATAAATGCAGGGGCACCTCCGAAGTTTAAGTGAGAACTAGATACAATGATTTTAGAATAAACGATATCATAATCATGCAGAAGACAATGGTACTTTGGGACAATGCACATTACACTCAGAATGACAATCATGCTCTCAATAGTTGGTGCTTTAAAGAAAGAAGGTGGAGACTCTCGAACCGTGGCTTTTGATGGCAAGTTTGAAAACCCGTGGTTGGAAGAAAAGACAAAACATGTACCAGAGCTCTTGGTTTTTTAAAAACAGAGGTAAAAATTATTTTTGGGAGATGCATATTTCGTCAACGAATGCTAGTAGATAACTCAATTACTTCTCGAGCTGGACAAGTTTCGAGGAACGGCTCCCGCACGGGGATCCCCTTAATCTCCTTTGTTTATCACTGCCAAAAGTTTTCTGATTTCTCATGAACCAAGCGTGAAGGAGGGTTTGTTTGTTGTATATTACTTTTTATGAGCCGGGCGCACTCATGCCAGTTCCTTCTCGTATTAGGGGTTTGCAGATTAGACATGCAATCCCGGGGTGAAACTTGTCCAACTTAAAAAGATCATGAATTAACTACTACTTCCTCATGAGCTAAAACAGAGGCACAAAAGAGAAATGCTTTTGATTAATTTTGAGATGGTACAAGAAAGTCTTCGTTAGGAATGGCAAGTAAATACCATGTATAGGAAGGTATGGTGGACTCATATGGCATAACTGGTTTAAAGTATTTTGGATGCACAAGCAGTCAGTCCGCTTAGTACAGGCGAAGGCTCGCAAAAGATTGGGAGCGACCAACTAGGAGAGCAATGATGGCCATAATCATGCAGAGCGACAAAGCAACATTGAATCGGGCATGGAAGTTATATCGCTACTCAGAAATTAAAGATCATCAAGGCTTGATAGACTTTCTTTACAGTCTTAAATATGCGTGAGCATATGCCAAGTCAATTAAAATAAATTCTTGGAGGAAGATATCACTAAACCATACCACATCATAGGCAAACAAATCATGCTGGTACTCCAATAACACATTAAGAACCCCCCAGCTATTTGAGACTAACCATAAGAAAACATGAACTACTGAGCACCATTATGCACATAGCATTTTTATCATAGACATATCAACCAGTGCCACAGACAAACTCTCTTAACAAGATAAACATGAGAACTCAATATAGTTCAGCAACCAACTAAACAAAAGCTCTTTACAAAGAAAAGCATGAAAACTAAGAGCTAAACATGACAGTAGCTATTGAAAGACAAAGAACATACACAACAAAGATAAGCATGGAAATCCTATGTTGTGTTCTAGGTTGAAGTGGAGCGTGTTTCTCTCCCACACAAAGAAAGCTGAGTTCTAACTCGTTATGAACAGCAAGCAAAGCTAACGAAAACTAAAAAGGAAACTAAAAGCAAGACGCTCCAAGCATAGCACATAACACATGAAGTGATTAAAATATAGTGGAACGAAAGACGAACTGATAATTGTTGATGGAGAAGGGGATGCACGGGGGCATCCCCAAGCTTAGACGCTTGAGTCTTCTTGAATATTTCTTGGGGGTGCACGGGGGCATCCCCAAGCTTGAGCGTTTGACCCTCCTGAATCTTTTTGTCATCTTCCCTCGCACACTTGAAAACTCCCTTCATACATAACTCATCATAATCTGATTAGCGAGGTTAGTACCCATAATAAAATAATTTTTCCTTGCTGTAAATAAGGATAATCTTGAAGATCTACTGTTTCTCAAGATCGCCAAAAGGTTTTTGCAAAGAAAAAGCAAGCTCAAGGTTTGCAAAACGAAGAAAAGGCAAAACAGGACAAAATCTGTGAAAAACAGACCAGCAGGTAGTAAATAATTTTTTCGGGGCACTTTTGCAACTCAAATCAAAAAACTCAGAACAGACGCCCGAAAGCCAATTGTATAGAGCACGCTGTCGAAAAAATTCAGACCAAAAAGATGATCTGGTGATTTTATACGAATTTTTCTGTCCAAGGAGAGAATCTGTTTCCTGGACAGCACGTCCCAACTTTTGAACATTCTTGCAATCAGAGGCTACACTTGGCACAAAGCTGAAAAGTAAAGATACAATGATGATGCTACTGTAGTAACAAACATCAAGACACAACAAAAGAAAAAAAATAAAACTTTATTCATTGTGGGCTGCCTCCCAAAAGCGCTTTCTTTTATGCCTTTAAGCTAGGCATAATGCAAAGAGATCAAGTTTTATCAAGAGTAAAAGAATAGCTAGCCCGTATAACAGACTCAAAAGGTAACTTAATCTTCTTTCTAGGGAATTTTCCCATCCCTTTCTTGAGAGGAAATTGGAATTTTATATTCCCTTCTTTCATGTCAATGATAGCACCAACGGTGCGAAGAAAAGGACGTCCCAAAATAATTGGACAAGAAGGTTCACATTCAATATCCATAATAGTAAAATCAACGGGAACATAATTGTCATTGACAATGATAAGAACATCGTCGATCCTCCCCAGAGGTTTCTTTATGGAAGAATCAACAAGACGAACACCAAAAGAACAAGAATCAAAAGGTTTCAATTTAAGCATATCATATATTCTTTTGGGCATAACGGAGGTACTAGCTCCAACATCACATTAAGTATAGCAAGAGATGTTATTCAACTTAATTTTAATCATAGGATCCCAACCATCTTCTAGCTTTCTAGGTATGGAGGCTTCTACCCTAAGCTTCTCCTCCCTAGCTTTGGTAAGAGCATTAGTGATATGCTCTATGAAGGCAAGATTAAGCGTGCTAGTATGGGGATCCCTAGACATCTTGTGGAGGAAATCAATAACTTCAGAAAGGGTGCAATTATCAAAATCAAGGTCACTACTATCAAGTAAAGTGGTAGTGGTGTCCCTTAGGCTCACTTGTTTGGTAGCTTCTATGGTCATAGGAGTTTCTACGGCTGAGGTCATAGCATCACCATTAATAGGTCCAATGGGACCAGGAGTGCATTGGGTGCTAAGAGTTTGAATATCCTCAACAACTTGGATAGTAGCAACAGTGTGGTGGGTAGGAAGGCTCTTAATTCTATCTTCTTCCTCCTTTTCTCTAGCCCATCTCTCTTTAAGTTTAGCCAACATCCTAATGTTTTCATTAATTTGCACTTGAATAGCATTCATAGGAGTGGTCTTCCTCTCCTCAAGAGGGGAAGTTCTAATTTTAAGCAACTCTACCTCATGGGCTAAATTGTCTACCTTCGAAGAGAGATCATCTAGTTTGGCTAGTTTTTCTTCTACACTCTTGTTGAAGGCTTTTTGGGTTGTGATGAAATCTTTAAGCATAATCTCTAGTTCAGAAGTGGAGTTCTTGGTGCTAGGATAAGCATTGTTGTTCCCATAGGAATTAGAGGGAAACGGTCTAGGGTTGCTACCAAAATTACTCCTATAAGCATTGTTATTGAAATTGTTTCTAGAGATAAAGTTCACATCTACTTGATCTTGAGCAATCAAAGAATTTAAAGGAACGTCACGAGGATCAATAGTAGATTGCTTGGAAAGTAGAGACATGATCAAGTCAACTTTTTCATTTAGGGAGGAAATCTCCTCGACAGAGTTTACCTTCCTACCTGTTGGAGCGCGTTCGGTGTGCCATTGGGAATAATTGGTCATCATCTCATCGAGAAGCTTCGTGGCAGCACCAAGTGTAGTTGACATAAAGGTTCCTCCCGCGGCCGAATCTAACAAGTTCCGCGAGGTAAAGTTCGAGCCTGCATAAAAAGTTTGGATAACCATCCAAGTAGTCAAACCATGAGTAGGGCAGTTCTTGACAAGAGATTTCATGCGTTCCCAAGCTTGGGCAACGTGTTCATTATCCAATTGTTTAAAATTCATTATGTTACTCCTTAGTTGGATAATTTTATCAGGGGGATAGTACTTCCCAATATAGGCATCCTTGCACTTGTCCCAAGAATCTATGCTATTTCTAGGCAAAGATTGAAACCAAATTTTAGCTCCTCCTCTCAAGGAGAAAGGAAAAAGCTTAAGCTTAACAATATTACCATCTATTTCTTGGTACTTTTGCATATCACAGAGTTCAACAAAATTATTTATGTGCAAAGCAGCATCATCTCCAGCACCGGAGAATAGATCTTTCATAACTAGGTTCAGTAAAGCAGGTTTAATTTCATAAGAAGGTGCTGAAGTGGCAGGTGTAGTAATAGGCGTGCAGATAAAGTCATCGTTGTTATGACTGGTGAAGTCACACAACTTGGTGTTCTCGGTGGAACCCATAGCAGCAAGCAAGCAAGATAACTATTTTTGTGATTTTTTGACAGAAGACACTAAAGCAAAACTGAAAGGTAAACTAACAAGACTAAAAAGCAAAGATAAAAGATAGCGTGCAACTCCCCTATCTTGAAGAGTGGAGTCCCCGGCAACGGCGCCAGAAAACTTTGCTTGATGGCTTCTCGCCCCTCGTTGGTTACCCCAAGTGGAAGGTTTGAGATGTAGCGTAGCAGTAGTTTTCCCTTGGCAAAGATACCAAGGATCGAATCCCGTGAGACTCCGAGGGTCGACAAGAAGGTGTCAATAGCGCCAGAGACTTTCGCTTGACAGGACCTGCACACAGATACAAATAACTTTGCTCCCAACGAGTACAGAGAGGTTGTCAATCCCTCCGGCCTTGTCGTTTACAAAGGATCAAACGCAAGAGATAATAATGATAGGTATGACTGCAACTAGTAAATAAGAACAGGAAATAAATAACGGGTGTGATCAGTGATGGTAATATGGACCGGGGTCCCATGATGTTCACTAGTGATGTCTCTCTCCCAAAAGACGATAAAACAGCTAAGCGAGGTAAACGAATTACAGCTGGGCAATTGACAGGATTATGTGCGCAAACCAATGCTAACTATGCTGTAAGAAAGGTAGACGCTCAAAAGCATGGGCGGTACGCCAAGGCAAGTAGACCAAAATCCATCTGCATCTACTAATAATCATCCACCTTGAGATATCTATCCAGAACATCTCGCTGGTATTATGTTGCGAGTCCCACCCATAGTGTAAACTCAAAGCAACAGACAACTGCATTAAAAGAACTTTGCTTAAAGTAAACAATCCTTGCATCCGCAAGTACAAGCACCGTTTTTTCCCCCTTCTGGCAACAGCACATCCCCTAGACTCATGTTTCTGTCACTCAAGCTAGTCATCGAGGGGCATGAACCCACAATCAAGCATAACGTTCCCTCTTGGAGTTACTACCTACTATTTGGCCAAAGCAATAAACAGCAACGAAGAACATGCAAGAATTACTCAAGAACATAAATATAGAAGAGGTGAATCAAATATATTACTCACACACAATCTGAACATAATCTCATAATCCATCGGATCCCAGCAAACTCATCATAGCAACAGCATAAAGATTACATATGTGCCTCGATCATGTAGGGAAGCTCACGAGGTCTAATCGGTGAAGAACAAAGAGGGGAGGAGAAAATCACATAGCTGCTGGTCATGGACCCATGGTCCAAGGGAGACTACTCACAACTCATCCGGGAGGCGTCCATGGTGGTGGAGAAGCTCCCGGTGGCGGTTCTCCCCTCCGGCAGGGTGCCGGGAAGAGTTCTCCTGGTGCTCCCGATCTTGGAAGCGTGGCGGCGGCGGAACAGAGATGAGATCGCGAAAAAGGGTTCCGTCCTCGAGGGTTTCGGGACGCGGTGTAAATATATGCCAAAGGGGGGCACCCGAGGAGGTAAGGGGGGCCCAGGCGCCCCCCGGCGCGGCCAAGGGTGGGGCCGCCCCCCTAGGGCGCCTGGAGCCCCTATGGCCTCCCTCTGGCCCTACTTCTGCCGTATGGAAGCTTCTGGAGCGCTGAGTTTTTATATATTTTTCCGGGAATTTTTCTGGCAATTTACATAATGGGAAAACCTGAAATACAAAAACAGCAGAAAACAGAAACTGGCACTGGGGTGCACTGAGTTAATAGGTTAGTCCAAATATGATCAAAAGTGTATGGAAGTGCATAAATATCATAGCAATATCACACAAAAGAGGCATGGAGCAAGCAGAAATTATAGATACGTTTTGGACGTATCACCTGGTTAGGCCCTTCTACAACTTAGAAGGTCTCATCAGTCACATAAGGGTTCAAGGGGCGAATGTGGATCAACCTGCAGACGACGCTGATTCTGATGAAGCGCCTGCATCTCCGAAGCCCAAGAAGAAGAAGAAGTCCAAGGCTTCGAAGACCACTCCACCAATTGCTTCGAGAGTGAAGCCGTTGGCCACTACTCCACCAGCACCAAGTGTGCAATCTGAGGAGCACTCTCGCATTTCTAAGAGCAAACAGCTAAGGAAGAAGCCCTTGCGCAACCCCAGTCCTGCTCTAACTCCTGATGCTGTTCTGAAGAACGCCAATGAAGCCATTGATCTATCTAGCGATGAAGATCTAGCTGATGACGCTCTGGAGCAATTGATCAAGAGTAAGCAAGACGCAGAAATCTTCAATGATTTGCCGCTCTTTGACGTGGAAGTGTTGAACAACTTCATTGATGAATGGTTTGACACCCCCAACCTCAGCTTTGGCGATCTGTAGCTTCCAGTTGGCCTAAGCGTCTCCTTCAATGGCGCCATTGCTACTGAGCTAGCTCTTGCTCAGAGAATCGTTGAGCTAAAGCGAAAGATTGACTATGAAAAGGCTCAGTTCAAGAAGCATATGGCCAAGCTCAGCGTCCAAGAAATCCAGAACTTCCAAGTTATGATGCATGAGCTCAAGACCTTGGCTGCCAAATGCGTCCAAGCTTACAATGAAGCTGAAAAGTGCAAGGCCCTATGGCGTCCCGGTATTGACCCCAGGATGGATGCCAAGAAAAAGAAGAAGCAAACTGTGACCCATGCTGAAGAATCAAGGCAGGAAGTGCCTATCATTGTCTTCCCTGCCAGCGTGATTGGCACGAAGCCCAAGGTCACCCCAGCTGTTTCAGATCTTAAGAAGACAAAGGTGGCTGAAGCTGAAGCCCGTAAGCGCAAGAACGCAACTGATGATGCTCCACCCACAAAGAAGCGCAAGACCAAGAAGGACAGGGCTGCTCCCACAGAGCCCGTTTTTGTCGAGCCCATTTCAGTTGCTCGTCCTGCATCTGCACACCAGGAACGTCGCATGACTGTTCATGAGCCTGCTCCCACAGAGGCTGAAAACATTCCAGCCCTTGACCCCACCGCAGCTGAAGACATTGGTCCTCATGAGAATGTTGAAGATGATGAAGTCCTTCCTCAGATCGAGTACAATGTGGAATCTTCGCCTGTTCTTACGAACAAGGAACGCATCAGTATTGGTCGTCCATTGACGCCAATTGCACAGGATGACTCATGGGCTGATCACCCACAAGATACACCAGCAACTCCCCCAACCCAAGTCACCAGTTCGGTGCTTGAAGATGAAGACTTTGAGGCCCAACCAACTCCATCACCACAGGCGTCGCGAGCATTTCGCAGGCTTCGCAAAAGACCAAGTCCCCAAGTCGTTCCTTCAAGTGTTCCAGAAGGAGAAGAGCAACACTCGGTTCCTGCAGCTACTCCTTCTGTGAACCTCCCAGAGTCTAAAGCCAAAGAGGCTGAAGACATTCCGGCTGCATCAGCCAATGAAGAACAACCCCAGGAAGAAGAAGCACGTGCTGCCACACCCCCTGTTCTCGAGGAGAACGTGTCTGACCCTCCAGCTCCGGAAGTGGAGGTTACAAACTCTGAGGCTGCCACCATCACCACTGAAGCCAATGACGTTGTCATGGCTGAAGCTAATGTGGCACCTGAAGTCAATGTGGTGCCTGAAGTGATGGCGCCCGAAGCAAGTGCTGCACTTGAAGCCACTCAGCAGCCTGAAGCCACTGCCTCCGCTCTTGTTCCGCCTCCAAGGCCCCATACAATTCAGCAAGCATACGACAAAGATGATCAACTCGTCTCTGATAGATGGCCCATTCTGAATCCTCCGCATGCTGCTGGACCGCATGCTGCTGGACCGCATGCTGTGGGTCCTCAATTTGACTACCATGTTGAGCACATGCCTCAGGTTCAGAAGCCTAAGCCAAGACTGCCAAGGTTCCCAGGTACTGCCACCTCTCAAGGGTCCTTCAATGCAAATGGCTTCACTGCGCACAACACTTTCTTTGACAGCGCCAAGAACCCCTATTCCAAGCCAAGGATATCATCAGATAGGTTCTGGAGCCATCAGCAGCGCAGTTATTATTCACGAGTACTCTATGATCAAGGGCGCATTTTCCCTCATATGCGTCTTGATACTGAAGCCATTACTGGACTGCCCTGTCTTGAGAAAGCTCTTGATTGCTTCCATGATGCTGGCTTGCTGAATTTTGTGACTGACAAAGAGCATTGGAATGAAGAGCTGCTTCTGCAATTCTATGCAACCCTCCACATTCGAGGCTACAGCAGGGATCCGAAGACATGGGTCCTTGAGTGGATGACAGGCAATGTCCATCATGAAGCCAAAGCCTTTGATCTCATTGAACTTACTGGCCTGCCCACTCCAGGAGAACTGTATGAACCTGACTGTCAATTACACAACGAAGCTTTGGAGAGTATCGTTCAGAAGCGCAAGCCAAACATGAGCCAGATGCTGAGCATGATGAAGCCTTTGCCAATCGATGTTGAATATCCAAAGGAGTTCTTTGTTGAAGACCTAGAGTATCTACCCCGCACCATCTATCATATCATCCGGCGAACTCTATGGCCTATCAAAGGCCACTCTTCATCAGCCAAGCTTGAAGGCACAATGAAGACATTGGTCTTCTATATCTTCAATGGCATCAGCTTCAATGCTCAAGATTTCTTTATCAGGCAGTTGGCTGTGTTAGGCTCTGATCTTTTTGGTCTCAAGTTCTACGCTCCATGGATTATGCACCTCATCAAGCTTCATTCTGCTATCAACTATCAGCCTTCTGCTCGCAACCATCATATATTCTTGCCAGAGGTTGATATGTCAGCTGAAGCCATATACCAAGAGCCTGCCAAAGAGCCTGTCAGTCTTCACAACGCTGATCACCAGAGCTTCACTCAGCCAATTGAAGGAGTTCTAGCAGTCTCTCGCGGTTATCCTCTGGCTGGCCGTACTCGCCTACCTCGTCATGCAGAGACTGAAGCTACTGAGAGCACCATTTCCCAAAGGCCTCGGAAGCGTTCTCGTGTTCTCAAAAACCGAGAGCTTCTCGTTGCCTTACATCAGAAACAGGATAAGCATCACTACTAGCTGAAGCGTCAGATGCAAAGCCTCTTGGTGGACATCAATCGCATTCGCAACCTTGCCACCAAGAATGCCTTTGTTGCTCATGAAACCTGTCGGAGCTCATGGAAGAGTTTAACTTTGCTGAGTGCTGAAGCAGATCTTCAAGACGATGGCTTCACTGAAAGATTCAAGTTTGACCACACTCCTCCGAGGAATGTTGTTCTGCGTCGAACTCCGTCTCTTGAAGACTCTGACTACTACTCCTCCGCTGCAACGGTTGACGCCAGGGTGATAGATGATCAAGATGATGCTACCTCACCACCTCCTCCTTCAGCGCGTGTCGACACTGCACCAACTACTTCTGCACCGCCAAACACCAACGCCGACCCTGCATCCTCTCCTGCTCCAACTGGGAATGAGTAGAGGCTCTATGTCTTCAAACCTTTTTGGTCCTTACTGACAAAAGGGGGAGAATCATATGGGTTGATAGTCTTCAAGCGGGTCCATATGGGCGGGTGCTTTATATTTTGCCTAGTGTTTACAACTCTTGTTTTTGCTACATTTGGTTCTTTGATTTGTAACACTTAAACTTGATGGTCGTCTGCTGATACGTCTCAAACGTATCTACTTTTCCAAACACTTTTGCTATTGTTTTGACCTCATTCTTGCATGATTTGAACTAAATTAACCCGGACTGACACTGTTTTCAGCAGAGCTGCCTGTATGGTTTTATTGTTTGCAGGAAAACGGATTTTTAGGTATCTCAGAAAATTCCAAGAAAAATCACAGAAAATCCACGCACCTGAAGGGCCCTTGTGCCTGAACAGGGGCCAGAGGGCAGCCAGGGGGGCCCCAGGCGCCCTGCTAGGGCGGCCCCAGCCCTGGCCGCCTCGAGAGGCCGCCTGGGCGGGTCCTTCCCCCTCTGGTGCCCTACCTTGGCCCGTATTTATCCCCGTGACGAGAAAACCCCAGAACAGAAGTCGTTTTCCCAGTTTTCGTCGCGGAGCCGCCGCCACCCTCTGTTCTTCTTCGGGAGGGCTAATCTGTAGGCTGATTTGGTCTCCGGAGAGGGGAGATCGTCGCCATCGTCATCATCATCACCACTCCATCCTCCCTCCATGACTTCTCCTTCCATGTGTGAGTAATTCCCTACTGTAGGCAAAGGGGATGGTAGGGATTGGATGAGTTAGATCATGTAATAGTTTATCAGATTGTTGGGGGCATGTTGCCTATCATCTACTTTGGTGTTTATCATCTTTGCTTCAACTTGTTGCTCTTAATGCTTGTCACTTAGGGCCCGAGTGCCATGATTTCAGATCTGAACCATATCTGTTTGCATGAATATATTTGTGTTCTTGATCCTATCTATGAGTTGTTTGCACCTATTATAGTCCGGAACCGGCGATCCCAAAGGTGACAGGTTGGGACACCAAAGGGGATGGTCCATAATTTGAGGATTACATGTATCCATTGAGTTTATTGCTTTGTTCCGGTGCTCTTTGACAGGAGCACCTTAATCTCCATAAGTTCCTTTTGGCCCCGTTCGTAGCGGGATGGTAGGACAAAAGATGTTGTGCAAGTTCTTATTGCAAGCACGTACAACTACCCGTGGGATACATGCCTAATGTTAGATATTTGCCTAGATGATCATTACTTTTCTGTGTGCCTTGCCCCAAGTTAGATTCATGATGTATCTCATCCATGCAGCGCCCAACCATCCATCTCCCTAGCCTACAGTGTTTCAATCCTGCTGGTTATTAGTTGTTACTTTTGCTGTTTACTTTTGCTGTCACCACCATCACTATCATATCACCGTTACCACTTATCTTTTGTTGCAAGTAAGTATATTTCAGGTGCGGTTGAATTGACAACTCAACTGTCAAAGCTTATAAATACTCTTTGGCTCCCCGTGTCTCGAATCTATAAATTGGGTTATTCTTACCCGCGAAGACTATCTCGATCCCTTACGGTTGAGGGTTATCAAGTACCGTTTTCTGGCGCTGTTGCCGGGGAGTATAGCAATATTTACAAGTCTACTTGAAGTATCCTACCTGCTGCACTTCATCCGCTATGGGTAAGAAAGGAGACCCCAAGGTTCCGATCTTACTATCCACTACAAGAAGAGGTACTGTTCTGAACACTAGTGCTACACTTGATTCACCTTCTGTTATGAGTAAGTTTGCCTCACCACCACCACATGATGCTTCTACTAAATCTGTTACTATGTCCGATACTTTTGATGATGCTTCTACTACTCTTGATGATATTAGTTCACTTGGTTATGCTCTTGAGAAACAGATCGCTACTGCTACAAAAAAATCTGGAATTTAAATTCCTGTTACTCGCTACCCTATTGGTGGAACTTATGATTATCCTGATTTGAGTAAACTCAAGGAGAGACTCCTTGATGATGATTACATTATGCTTGATGATGATTTATGCAGGGAACTGACAAAGTTTGCCGACTCTGACCCTGAAGCTATTAAGAAGCTGCTTGAAAAACACTCCTTGAAGAACAAGACTGTTCCTGATCCTGAATTTGCTACATCTCCTATATGCATCAATGATCCTGATTATGATTTCTCTGTTGATCTTTCACTTATATCTATGGTTGAAGCTGACCCCTTTTATGGCAGAGAAAATGATGATGCTATTGCACAACTGACCAAACTCACTGAGTTGGGTGGCTTGTTTACCACGGATGAAAAGATACGAAACTTTTATGTGACTAAGCTTCTTCCTTTCTCTTTGAAGGAAGGTGCTAAAACATGGTATGATGCACTACCATGTGGTTCCATTAAGAGTCCTCAAGACTTAGCTCACTCTTTTGTTGATAAGTACTTTCCTGCTCATATGCAACATGCTGCTTTACAAAGAATTTATAACTTTGAACAGTTGCAGGATGAGCACCTCCCTAAAGCTTGGGGGAGGTACTGTAGTCTGATCCAGGCTAGACCAGGACATGGAGTCCCTAAGAATGAATTAATCGATATATTTTATGCTGGTCTAACTGATGAATCCAGGTCCTATTTGGATAGTTGTGCTGGTTGTGTTTTCAGGAAAAGAACACCGGACGATGCAGAGGATTTGATGGGCAGGATTGCCAAAAACCATGAAGATTGGTCCGTCCCTGAACCACCTCCACCACCAAAGAAGAGGGGCATGTTTGTTCTAAGCCCCGAAGATATGCGAGAAGCAAAGAAGTCTATTAATGAGAAGGGTATTAAAACTGAAGACGTGAAGAATCTACCCCCTATTGAGAAGTTGTGTGAGCCTACCACTCATCCTCCTATGGTAGAGGTACACTCTCTTTTAGATTTTAACGCAAGTGACATCCCTCATGGTAAGCCTCCTGATCAATGTTTAGATGAGCTTGATAATTTTATTATGAAGCAAAGTCATTTTAATGAGAGGATACAAAGTCAATTGCATGATAATTCCCTTGCTATAAAAAGTTTGCTTGATGTTGTAGGTAGAACAGTTAATGATGTTAAATGTCTTGTGAAGCATTTTCATATGGTTCAAACTCAGCTTGAACAAATTTCTAATGTGCAAAAAGATTTGCTTGCTAACAATGCCAAACAAGATGATTTACAGGCCTTCGGGATTAAGACCCGAGGAGGAACTAGCACTCAAGATTCTCTCTATCCAGAGGGGCATCCGAGGAGAATCGAGCAAGATTCTCAAATGCAGGAAGAAGAAATTGTTGGCTCTCCAAAGAAGAAGAAGAAGAAACACAAGGAGGCTGACAATTCCAATGATCCTATTACAAGTGAAGAGCCAGCTGTTGATCCCAACAGTATATCTACCTCCGATGCTGAGACTGAAGACGGTGCCGAACCTGAAGATAAGGATAAGGAGAAGAATGATCCGCCCGAAGTTCGAGAAGAAGAAGCACCTGACAAACGCAAAAAGTACACTAGAGAAGACTTCGTCGCAAGAAGACATTGGAAGGAAAGAGAACCATGGATACAGAAACCCATGCCCTTTCCAGGTAAGTCTCTCAAATCTAAAGAAGAAAAGCATTACAATAAGTTTTGTGAATGGATGAAACCTCTTTTTCTTCAAATCCCTTTGACTGATGCTATTAAGTTACCTCCCTATTCAAAATATATGAAAGATATTATTACTAATAAAAGAAAAGTTCCTAATGAAGCAATATCTACTATGCTTGCTAACTACTCTTTCAGTGTCAAGATTCCTGAGAAGCTTGGTGATCCAGGTATACCCACCATTCCTTGCTCCATAAAGAATAATTATGTCAAAACTGCTTTATGTGATCTTGGAGCAGGAGTGAGTGTTATGCCTTTCTCTCTTTACAAGAGGCTTTGTTTAGAGAAGCTAATCCCTACAGATATTTCTCTTCAGATGGCTGACAAGTCAACCGCCGCCCCGATAGGTATTTGTGAGGATGTTCCCGTAGAAGTTGCTAATTGTTTGATCCTTACTAATTTTGTCGTGCTTGACATGCCCGAGGATGGGAGCATGTCCATTCTTCTTGGTAGAACTTTTCTTAACACCGCAGGTGCTATTATTGATTGCAATAAAGGAAAGGTTACCTTCAATGTGAATGATAAAGAACACACGGTGTATTTTCCAAAGAAGACCGACAAGAGGCTTGGCCTCAACTCTATAGAAAATATCGAGACCGTGAAGATTGGAGAATGGGACTGCCCACTACATGTGCACCACAAATACAAAACTATTATGGTGGGGACAATGTCCATTAAAGTAAAGGTGCAATGATCACTTCGTAAGAGGTGGGACTTTTTGCTCTATATATCGCCGGTTTGTTAGTAAGACTTGATCAACCTTACTAGTGAGCATGTTTTATATAGGTAAAAAGTTGAGCTTGTTATGTTTTCATTTGTTTTAGCTTTTGTTCTCCTTGCTATACCAAATGTTTATGTTTTTGAATCTTCACAATACTAATCACTGCTTTAAGTTTTCAGAAAGTATTGCAGCTTTTTGAACTTCGAAAAAATTTCAACAGTGAAGTTTTCAGAAAAATTCCAGAAAAATAAAAATAAAAATTTCCATGCCGGGATTGACCCAGAGGCACCTGGGGCTGACCAGGGGGGCCACCAGTGGCCCAGGCGGCCAGCTGGCGCGGCCTGCTCCCTGGCCGCGCCCATAGGGCGCCTGGGGCCCACAGGTCCCGCCTCCAGGTGAGTCTTCTTCCTCTCTCTCTCTTTCTCTCCAAAAACACGAGTTCTGCACCTGTTCTTGCGATCTTGCTGTTCTTGGAGGCAATTTTCGATCTCTCTCTACAGCCTATCATTCGAGCTGAGATTTTGAACAAATACTCCCTGGTATGTAACTCCTCCACGCCTCCAATTAGATTTTTGGTTGGTGGCTTCATTTGTGAGTATTTAGTAGTTCTTGGTGCTGTGTAGATGAGCTTGCATGCATGTGTAGAAATTTATTTTCCAAGTTTTGATGCAAGTTTATGCCTTAGGTAAGTGAGTTGAGTAGTTTGCCTTAACCCACTTTGTTTAAATCCTTGTTTTTGTAATTTGTCAAAAAAATTCAAAAATGAGTTTGTTAGGAAGGGCAAAGGGGTGGCTTGAGAAGAAGAAGCCCGCGCACTCCGATCGAGTTACTAGTGCCGCAGCTTCACCCTCGACTGCTAGGATGAGCTACAATGAAGATCATGTGCCCCTAGAGTTGTTGGAAGACACAAAGCCAGCACGTGCGATGATGTTCCCATGTGATGAATTCCTTGAAGCTGCGAGAATTAAGGATGAGTTTTATAATCTTTGTGCTAATGCAGGTCTGACACGGCTCGTCACGTGCCGTGTTGTTCAGTATCAAAAACTCACCTCCGGTTTCATTAACAATTTTAGATATAACCTTGATACTGGTTCTATTGAGTTTAAAATTTACAATAATCTTTTGACCATGCCCTTGGAAAAGTTTTGTGAAATAATAGGTGTGCCAAACGTTGCGCGGACGGCGAAGATGACCTCTCAGCCCTCCGAGCTGAGAACCGTCCTCAACTCTCTCTGCAGCATGGGTACGAGGGATATACATCGGTCAAAAATCTCCAGCATCTTATTCCCTCACCTCAGGTATTTTGCGTATTATGTTGCTAGAGGGGTGTTAGCTCGTGACAACACGAGCAACATTTCTGCGCCGGATATTGCTATCCTGGCAGCCGCCCTCTCAGGGAGGTTTGATTATAATTTGGGTGCCCTAATTGCTCGACGCCTTGCTATGAACGGTAACAAGGGAGATTTATTTGGTGGCGTTTATGCCACACTTATCTTAGAGTATCTTAAAGGCACCCCACACCCTGATGATAAGCCTTTTACTTATTTAAGTTTTGATCTTGCTGCTATGAAAAGGCATAAGTTTGTTACCATGACTTCTGAATTTGGTAACCTTGTTTATATCTTGCGTTTTGGAACTACCGCGGAACGCAAGATCCGTCTACCTGCACCTCTTTTGTTTGATTTTTCTCGCAGGAACGGATGGTCCTTTGATGTTATCCAGTTCAATGAGTTCATGGTCCAGCATCAGCTTCATAACCCCATGGAGGGGGTTGTGCCCGACGAGGAGGAGCACGGTGAGTTACCACCTTTTCAAGGGGAGACCGTCACCTAGTTTGGTGAAGGGTCTTCCTCTGCTTGGAGTGCGGACCCTTCTCCGTGGGAGGATCCGAGGAGTTCGGTGTACGCGCCGGAATCCTTTTAAGACCCTTGGACTCACCAGTACCACCCCGCAGCAGGAGGCTCCTGGGGGCAGTAGCTACTACCAACTTAGGCCAAAAGCCTAAGCTTGGGGGAGTACGTGCCCTTCTCACTTTTCCATTGTATTATCCATTTTATTTTTGTTCGCTTTGATCTTTTTGAAGTTTTTTTCTGTTCTTCTTTGTTCTTTCTTTGCAAAAACAACAAAAAGATTTCCTTTCTCTCTTTAGTTTGCTTTGTTTTCAGAGTTCAGCTCGAGTCCGTGATGGCATTTAATTATATTTCCTACGTTCGATCGTGCAAGTGACAAGGCAGTAATGACGAAGATCGACGGAAGGGAAGCAACAAGGAAAACCGGTATGAACTCTTCTTGTTTCTACTTTTGTACATATGCATGTACTTATGATCTAGAGACCAGCTTGTAGCGACATAGTACTATGTTTACAATTCTTTCCCAGTGGTTCATGCTTTCCTTGTGGCTAGTCTCAAATAGCAAGAGTATATAATGTGTTATTGGAATGATTTACATGCATTGCATTGTTCATAGTTTGGTATACTAAGGTGGTATTTCCCTCTAGAGAATTCTTGGATTGACTTGGCACATGTTTACACATGTTTAAGACTAAAAAGTCTGCTTTGCCTTGATGATCTTTGAGTTTCAGAATAGTTATATCACTTTCATGCCCGATTCAATGTTGCTTTGTCGCTCTGCATGATTATGACCGTTATTGCTCTCTAGTTGGTCGCTTCCCAGTCTCTTGATAGCCTTCGCTCGCACTAAGCGGAATTCTGCTTGTGCATCCAAATCCTTTCAAACCAGTTATTCCATATGAGTCCACCATACCTTCCTATGTGGCATTTACCTGCCATCCTAACGAAGACTTACTTGTACCATCTCGAAATTATTCAAATTTACTCCTGTTTTGTGCCTCTGTTTTAGCTCATGAGGAAGTAGTAGTTAATTCATGATCTTTTTAAGTTGGACGAGTTTTATCCCGGGATTGCATGTCTAATCTGCAAACCCCTAATACGAGAAGGAACTGGCATGAGTGCGCCCGGCTCATAAAAGATAATACAACAAACAAACCCTCCTTCACGCTTTGTTCATGAGAAATCAGAAAACTTTTGGCAGTGATAAACAAAGGAGATTAAGGGGATGTGATCGTCCCCGTGCGGGAGCCGTTCCTCGAAACTTGTCCAGTTCGAGAAGTAATTGGGTTGTCTACTAACATTCGTTGACGAAATATGCACCTCCCAAAATCATTTTTACCTCTGTTTTCAAAACCAAGAGCTCTGGTACATGTTTAATCTTTGCTTCCAACCATGGGTTTTCAACCTCGCCATCAAATTCCACGGTTCGAGAGTCTCCACCTTCTTTCTTCAAAGCACCAACTAGGAGAGCATAATTGTCATTCTGAGTGTAATGTGCATTGTCCCAAAGTATTACATTGTCTTCTGCATGCTTGTGGTATTATTTATTCAAAAATTCTTAGTTCTAGTCTCCTTTAAAACTCTGGAGGAGTTTCTGCATTTATGTTTTGCTTCACTCATGGAGGCTAGCGAGATACCACTCTAGTATGTTCAAGCTATGTGCAATGTAATCTTGTCTTGATTTTTAGTAGCATATTATTTACTTTTGGTTATTTGTGATTGGTCACTTGAAAGAAGGATTGCTTCGTGCATTGTCCTCATAGCATTGTTTCAATACTTGCTAGACTCTTTTCGTAGTACATGCTTATATACATCTAATGAAGAAAAAGAGTTTGTCAAAGTTTTCTTTGTCGCGTCCAGTTCGTTGAACTGAATTGCTTAAGGACAAGCAATATGCTAAGCTTGGGGGAGTTGATACGTCTCAAACATATCTAATTTTCCAAACACTTTTGCTATTGTTTTGACCTCATTCATGCATGATTTGAACTAAACTAACCCGGACTGACATTGTTTTCAGCAGAGCTGCCTGTATGGTTTTATTGTGTGCAGGAAAACGGATTTTTAGGTATCTCAGAAAATTCCAAGAAAAATCACAGAAAATCCACGCACCCGAAGGGCCCTTGTGCCAGAAGAGGGGCCAGAGGGCAGCCAGGGGGGCCCCAGGCGCCCTGCTGGGGCGGCCCCACCCCTGGCCGCCTCGGGAGGCCGCCTGGGCGGGTCCTTCCCCCTCTGGTGCCCTACCTTGGCCCGTATTTATCCCCGTGACGAGAAAACCCCAGAACAGAAGTCGTTTTCCCAGTTTCCGTCGCGGAGCCGCCGCCACCCTCTGTTCTTCTTCGGGAGGGCTAATCTGGAGGCTGATTTGGTCTCCGGAGAGGGGAGATCGTCGTCATCGTCATCATCATCACCACTCCATCCTCCCTCCATGACTTCTCCTTCCATGTGTGAGTAATTCCCTGCTGTAGGCAAAGGGGATGGTTGGGATTGGATGAGTTAGATCATGTAATAGTTTATCAGATTGTTGGGGGCATGTTGCCTATCATCTACTTTGGTGTTTATCATCTTTGCTTCAACTTGTTGCTCTTAATGCTTGTCACTTAGGGCCCGAGTGCCATGATTTCAGATCTGAACCATATGTGTTTGCATGAATATATTTGTGTTCTTGATCCTATCTATGAGTTGTTTGCACCTATTATAGTCCGGAACCGGCGATCCCAAAGGTGACAGGTTGGGACACCAAAGGGGATGGTCCATAATTTGAGGATTACATGTATCCATTGAGTTTATTGCTTTGTTCCGGTGCTCTTTGACAGGAGCACCTTAATCTCCATAAGTTCCTTTTGGCCCAGTTCGTAGCGGGATGGTAGGACAAAACATGTTGTGCAAGTTCTTATTGCAAGCACGTACAACTACCTGTGGGATACATGCCTAATGTTTGATATTTGCCTAGATGATCATTACTTTTCTGTGTGCCTTGCCCCAAGTTAGATTCATGATGTATCTCATCCATGCAGCGCCCAACCATCCATCTCCCTAGCCTACAGTGTTTCAATCCTGCTGGTTATTAGTTGTTACTTTTGCTGTTTACTTTTGCTGTCACCACCATCACTATAATATCACCGTGACCACTTATCTTTTGTTGCAAGTAAGTATATTTCAGGTGCGGTTGAATTGACAACTCAACTGTCAAAGCTTATAAATACTCTTTGGCTCCCCGTGTGTCGAATCTATAAATTGGGTTATTCTTACCCACGAAGACTATCTCGATCCCTTACGGTTGAGGGTTATCATCTGCTATGTTTTCTAGTACTCTATAATGCGATGATAAATTCCGCATGTGCTACGATATTTTCCGCACTTAGTCATTTTGCATACGTCCATTTCTCATTATGCATATCATTATATTCGACATATCAAATGTGCATGATGAATTGTCTTCATAAGTCGAAGAGGATCTCCACAAGTACAACCTGCCATGTGCATTTGCATTCAAAAGCAAATCAACTATATGCACATCTTCAGGGGGAGCCTTTTACTACTTATGACAACAATACCTTCATCCTTTACAATTTCACATATTTTTATCCCCGTTGAAAACTTCAACCAGTTTTTCATCAATCACCAAAAAGGGGGAGATTGTAAGTGCATCTAGTGCCACCCCTAGTTGGTTTTGGAGTATTGACGACAAACCTGGTTGAGGGACTAATGTGTTTGTGAGAATTACAGGATAGCACAGGTAGTAGTCCCTCATTGATTCGGTTTACCTACGGGAGATGACCCCTAAAAATGTATGAAGACAATGACGACAATGGTGGTATATGAAGATAATCATATTGAAGTCTATGACAAGAGAAGACATTGTGTGAAGACTATGGAGCGTGAAGACTTAGATGTTTCGTTGTTTCCTTTTCTTCTTTGTTGAGTCATAGGAACCACCGTACTGTTAAGTGGGGTCCAAGTGAACTAAGTCAGAGTGACTGAAGTGATGCTCAACCAAATCCTATGTCTTTGAGCGAAGACAATGAGAGCAAATCTTATCCAGAGCTGGATGAGTCAGCTTTACTTGTAGCCCAAGTAAAGTTGTCGTGTGTGTTTGTAATCTGATCGTTGGAACACGTGTCAGTTCCCTAGTGACCCAGGCTCACTTCGGACAAATCAGGTTGGGTTGCCCAGTGGCTATAAATAGCCCACCCCCTACACCATAAATTGGTGGCTGCTCAGAGTTATTACACGGCTTTTGTCGTTTGAGAGCAACCCACCTCCGAAGCATTTGAGAGAGAGATCCTTGCGAGGACAAAGGCTAAACACCCAGAGCCAAAGAGTGTTAGGCATCACTGAAGTCTTTCTGTCTGTGTGGCCTGAAGACTTGTTACAGTTGAGGATTGTGTTTCCTCCAGCCAGTTAGGCATCGCGTTCTGAGCATCCAAGAGTCATTGTGGATTGCCGGTGAACGAAGTCTGTGAAGGTTTGGAAGTCTACCTTGAAGACTTACCAGAGTGATTGGGCGAGGACTAGGTGTCCTTAGATCAAGGGGAATAAGGTGAAGACGCGGTCTTCTGAGTTAAATCTTAGCCTCCCTAACCAGACGTACAGTTGTCACAGCAACTGGAACTGGTCTAACAAATCACTGTCTTCCTGGAGCTACTGGTTCTATCCTTTCCTTCCCTTTACTTACTGTCTTATGTTGTGAAGTCATTGCCTGCTTGCCTTATCTGATTGACTTCACTGTGTGACTACTTGTTCTGATTGGCTTCATTTAATCTTCCATCCTGATCCTTATTGCCTAGCTGCTATTAGTCTTCATGCTTTCACTTCATTGAATACTAGACTATGGCTTGTCTAGTGTAGTCTACCTTCCGCTGTATATAAATAGGATTGGATTTATCATTTGTCTTTGAAACTTCCATGTTTTGAAGCATTTCATAAAAATCGCCTATTCACCCTCCCTCTAGTCGATATACTGCACTTTTACAGCCAAGCAATTGTTTCATACTTTAAATTTTTCAATCTTTTCAAACTTTCACGCAATACATGAACGTGAGCCATGGATATAGCACTATAGGTGGAATTGAGTGGTGGTTGTGGAGAAGACAAAAATAGAAAGATGGTCTCACATCAACTAGGGTATCAATGGGCTATGGAGATGCCCATCAATAGATATCAATGTTAGTGAGTACGGATTGCCATGCAACGGATGCACTAGAGCTATAAATGTATGAAAGGTCAACAAAAGAAACTAAGTGGGTGTGCATCCAACTTGCTTGCGCACGAAGACCAAGGGCATTTGAGGAAGACCATCGTTGGAATATACAAGCCAAGTTCTATAATGAAAATTCTCACTAGTATATGAAAGTGACAAAACAAGAGACTCTTTATCATGAAGATCATGGTGCTACTTTGAAGCACAAGTGCTTTCATGCTGATGACCCCACCAGTATGCCAGTGGTGGCAGCGGAGCTGAGCCGGGCGGCATGTCGGGACGGGTAGGCGGGGCGATGCCGGATGCGCCGTAGGTGGCTGCCGTGCCGTACGGCGGCGAGGCCGCACCGTAGGGCGCCACCGGCGGGACGACACAGGCGGCGGCGGACGGGCCAGTGGACGCCATCGGGGCTGGCGGGCGGCAGGAGTGGTGCGGGCGGGAGATGCAGCCTGGCGGGCGAGATGCGGCGGCTTGGCGGTGATACGCGCGGCAGCGGCGACCTGACGGGCGGGTGGCTCGCGGCTACGCAGCAGGTGCATCACGAGGCAATCTAGGCAAGCGGCTGGCAATCGGGGCGTGCGGCTAGCGATCGGGGCGACCTGGCGATCAAAGCAAGCGAGTGTAGCGAGGCGGGTGGCTTCGCGGGGCGGGTTAGCTGGTGGTCGGGGCGATCGGGAGTAGCGAAGCGGGTGGCTTCGCTGGGCGGGCGGCTTGGTGTAGCGAGGCGGGTTGGTGGCGATCGGGTTGGTGGAGAGGTGCGGTGGGCGGCTGGAGGAGCAGCGGTGGTCCGCGGTGGCCGGCGCAGACGGCGGTGGCTGGGTAGCGGCGGCGGCAGCGGAAGACTTAAGATGAAAACCTAAAAATTGATACCATGTATTAATGCACAATGTATTGCTCTTCGTGCATGAGCACGCATATATGATGTACAAAGATGGGCCACAGACCTCAACTATACAAGGAACTAGGAGACGGGCCCAATACACAATATGCAGATAACACATATACTCAACACTCATCAGGTTGCCGTAGATGCGGGCCTCGAGCGTAAGTGCGGTCTCCCATGACCGACAGTGCCGGCGCCAGAGATCCATCTATCAGACACGAAGCATTCATGAGGCATCGAACAGAGCTCGCGGATGTAGGAGCCACACCACGTCTATCACTCACAGGACTTGCGCGTGCGGCTGGTCTCATCTGGCCGGAAGCAAGTGCGCAGCTCCGTGAGTGCTTGGCTTTCTTGTCATGCAGGCGGCTGAGAGGGAAGACGAGCAGCTGCTGCGGAGCGCACGGCGTTGTGTGGCGAGGTCAACTAGACCATGGCGATCATCTTCGCTCAAGGTGAGAACCAAAATTGATCTCTCTTCCTAATCTCTCTACATCTCCATGGTGGCAGCCGCTACTGCTGCACGACCCAAGATGAGGTCGGCTGCAGGCATCGGTCCTTGATGCTTCTGAAGATGGTGTGTAGGGGCTGCAATTTGTGCGTAGCCATAGCGCACTCAACGCCGGAGACCCCACACACCGGCCGGCTTTGCAGACGAAGATGTCGGGGTTGCCCCCCATGCGCAACCTCCGGTGCACCCAACTTCGACGATCCTTCACGCTGGACTCATCATCGGTGACGACGCGTCGGGGTTGCCGTTTCATGTTCAGCCCCATCGAGTCTTCACGTCGGACTCATCACCGACGGCAACTCGTCCGGGTTGTCGTTTTGTGTGCAACCCCTGGCGGCCCTTCATGGCGGGCTCACAACCGGTGACGATATGTGGGGGCTGTGTAAGAGCATCTCCAGCCGTTCGGTCCCCCGGACACTGAAAAAGAGCGGCATGGGGCGAACTGGCGCTTGCCTGGCAGCTGGGGGCGATTGCGTTCCCAGTCGATCCCCCCAGGTCGCCGCCAAAATCGCGCGAACTCAGTGTTTATTTCATAAAAATTTAAACAGCCTCGGCGATCTGGCACAAACTCGGCGATAATTCATAGAAATTTTTACAAAAACATATAAACATGCAAACTACGCCTAGATACGCCTAGCCCTGTTACGCCGTGGACGCTGCCCGCCGTATACATGCCGAGTAGCGTGTAGAATAGGGTGTAGTCGCCGCCATCGTCGTCGTCGCGCGCCCCGCCGGAGCCACCGCCTTCCCTATTGCACCTCTGTCCAGGGTCGCCGACACACGGTGGGGGGTTGGACGGCCCGACCTCGCCCTCCTCGTCGCTGTCGAGGACAATGACGTCGTCCTCCTCGCGTCCGCGGCGTCGGGCCTGGAGCTCCTCGTATGCCTGGCGCTGGCGGACCAGCTGTTCGCGGACGTAGTCCTCCCTCGCCCACTTGAGGGCGGACTCGTCATCGGGGGCCACCATGCCCGCATGCTCCGTCTTCACGGGGAGTTGCCCCGTCTCGTGATTCGGTCGGACCAGGCGGAGGGAGCACGGGGGGG
>LR738713.1:786308800-786365805 GCA_902687465.1 Secale cereale | reverse complement strand
CGGGCACCCTCGTTGATGACGAGGGCGCCACTGCGGGTGCGGCGCCATAGCGGCATCTCCTCCTCTGGCTCCGGCTTGACGGGTCGTAGCACCGGCGAGCCGGAGGAAAGGGAGTCGGAACCCGACGAGGAAGACGTCCCCGGCTCCATTCGCCACGGCGTCCAGGAGCTGCCCCGGCGGTAGGAAAATGACGAACGTGGCGGGTAATCGACGCGCGGCGTGTTGCCGGTCTCGATGAGCCCGAGGACGGCCTCGAGGGTGCGGCCGGGCACGCCCCACCACTCGCGCCGGTCGTCGGCGTTGAGGCGGCCACAGGGGATGATGCCGTTGCCGGAGATGAGCTGGTCTTCACGGCAGCACTCGAATACATGGTGCACAGCGTGTGGCTGTCGGCGGAGTACCTCGTCTCATTCCATTGCGCCTCTGAGAGCGATGAGCGGATGCGGGCGATCTCGGACCACCGTGCCGCCCCTTCGAGCACCGGTGGCACTTGGACACCACCGGCTCTCAGTTTCACGCCCCCGGCACTTGCATGCCTGGGGGCGCCGGATAGTAGGCCTCGTACAGAAGGCGCGCCTCCTCCTCCTGGAGATGGCGGCGGTCGAAGCCGTTCGCCCCCATGGCGTCGTCGGGATACCTCTCAGCCATCTCTCGTCGGAGGGGAAGAGGGGGGAGTGTTTTCTTGTGTGTGGCTCTGCAAGGCGAGGTGTGACGACTATGGCGTTCACCGGCGGGGAGATCGTCTTTTATAGCCGGGGTGGGGCGGGGAGAGCCTACATGCCGGGCGACGCGTGGCGGGACACGCGTCGGTGGCGCCTCCAACTCGCCGCCCGTGAGGCATCAATGGAGGCTGACCGGCGTGGCAGCCTTGGCCAGTCTTGGCATTGATTCCCGCGGGAACCGAGGCGATGAGGACAATGAGGCGGCTTCTCACTGACTCTCTGGGCCCATCCCCGTTCGCACCAAAACCATGTCCCCCGGCGCCCCCAACGCGCCGGGTTCGGCCTGGGTCCGCCGACGCTAGTTTCGGCCCAAACCGGCAAAAACGGGTTCCTGGGGGCGCGACTGGACCATTTTTTAGGTGCCAACGGCAAAAAAGCGCCTGGGGATGGCCTGTTGGGGGCGCGGCTGGAGATGCTCTAAGCTCTGGTGGAACCTTCCTTCAAGGTGACGACATGTTAGGGCTGCATAACCCCCGTCCCACTGTCCATAGCAGGCTCCCATGTGTATAGGGGATCAATTGTAGTCCTTTCGATAGATAAGTTTGTCGAACCCAACGAGGAGCAGAAGGAAATGACAAGCGTTTTTAGTAAGGTAATGTCTGCAAGCACTAAAATTGTGCTAACAAGTTGTTTGATAGCAAATATAATTTGTAACAAGTGACAAGTAGCAATAGTAACAATAGGTGCAACAAGATAACCCAATCCTTTCATGGCAAAGATCAGGCCGGAACGGTTTCTTATAACAGGCAAAGCGTTCTTGAGGACACACGAAAATTTTATCTAGTCACTTTTATCATGTTGGTTTGATTCACGTTCGCTACTTTGATAATTTGATATGTGGGCGGACCGGTGCTTGGGTGTTGTTCTGAGTTGAACAAGCCTCTCATTTATGATTAACCCCCTTCACAAGCATCCGCAACTACGAAATAAGAATTAAGATAAAATTTAACAATAGCATTAATTGTATGGATCCAAATCAGCTTCTTACAGAATATCGTATAAACTATGGTTTAAACTTCTGTCACTCTAGTAACCCATCATCTAATAACTACTTCACAATGCATTCCCTTAGGCCCAAAGATGGTGACGTGTAATGTAGTCGACGTTCACACGACACCACTAAGGAAATCATAACATACATATCATGAAAATATCGAACGAATATCAAATTCACATGATTACTTATGATAAGACTTCTCCCATGTCCTCAATAACAAAAGTAACTACTCACAAAGCATATGCATGTTCAAGATTAGAGGGGTATTAAGTAACATAATGGATCTGAACATATTATGTTCCATCAAATAAACCAACTAGCATCAACTACAAGATCTAATCAACACTACTAGCAACCCACATGTACCAATATGAGGTTTTGATACAAAGATTGAATGCAAGAGATGAACTAGGGTTTGATATAAGATGGTGCTGGTGAAGATGTTGATGTCTATTGATCCTCCCACGATGAGAGGGTTGTTGCGGATGATGATGGCTTCGATTTCCCCCTCCGGGAGGCAGGTATCCTCGGTAGAATCTCTCCGCCAGAGAGCAAAAGTGCTCATGCCGAGGTTCCGCCTCGAGACGGCGGCACTCCGTCCTGAAATTCCTCTCCTTATTTTTTCTAGGTCAAATGTGAATATATACCAGAAGATGGTTGCCAGAAGTGGGCCAGGTGGCCCACTACCCACCAGGTGCGCCAGGGGGAGGTAGGCGCGCTCTGGTGCCTTGTGAGAACCTTGGTGTCCTCCTACCAAATCCCTTATCTCCATTATTTTTTTATATATTCCAAAATAATTCTCCGTAAATTTTCAGCCCATTTGGAGATGTGCAAAAAAGGTATCTCTGACGTAGCATTTTTAGGCCCAGAATTCCAGCTGCCGATATTCTCCCTCTTTGTGTAAATCTTGCAAATTATGATAGAAAAGGCATTAGAATCACTCCACAAAGTATTATTATAGGCAAAAACACTAAAAATAACAGTAAGAAAGATGATACAAAATGGACGTATCACGGCCTACCTTAAAGACGACGACATTGATGTCTACTACACAACCTTCTTCTTGTAGACGTTGTTGGGACTCCAAGTGCAGAGGTTTGTAGGAGAGTAGAAAATTTCCCTCAAGTGGATGAACTAAGGTTTATCAATCCGTGGGAGGCGTAGGATGAAGATGGACTCTCTCAAACAAGCCTTCAACCAAATAACAAAGAGTCTCTTGTGTCCCCAACACACCCAATACAATGGTAAATTGTATAGGTGCACTAGTTCGGCTAAGAGATGGTGATACAAGTGCAATATGGATGGTAGATATAGGTTTTTGTAATAATAAAATATAAAAAAAGTAAGGTAACTAATGATAAAAGTGAGCACAAACGACATTGCAATGCTACGAAACAAGGCCTAGGGTTCAAACTTTCACTAGTGCAAGTTCTCTCAACAATAATAACATAAGTGGATCATATAACTATCCCTCAACATGCAACAAAGTGTCACTCCAAAGTCACTAATAGCGGAGAACAAACGAAGAGATTATGGTAGGGTACAAAACCACCTCAAAGTTATTCTTTCTGATCGATCTATTCAAGAGTCCGTAGTAAAATAACACGAAGCTATTCTTTTCGTTCGATCTATCATAGAGTTCGTACTAGAATAACACCTTAAGATACAAATCAACCAAAACCCTAATGTCACCTAGATACTCCATTGTCACCTCAAGTATCCGTGGGCATGATTATACGATATGCATCACACAATCTCAGATTCATCTATTCAACCAACACAAAGAACTTCAAAGAGTGCCCCGAAGTTTCTACCTGAGAGTCAAGACAAAAATGTGTGCCCACCCCTATGCATAAGTTCACAAGGTCACTGAACCCACAAGTTGATCACCAAAACATACATCAAGTAGATCACATGATATCCCATTGTCACCACAGATAAGCACATGCAAGACATACATCAAGTGTTCTCAAATCCTTAGAGACTCAGTCCGATAAGATAACTTCAAAGTGAAAACTCAATTCATCATAAGAGAGTAGAGGGGGAGAAACATCATAAGATCCAACTATAACAACAAAGCTCGTGATACATTAAGATCGTGCCATCTCAAGAACACGAGAGAGAGAGTGATCAAACACATAGCTACTGGTACATACCCTCAGCCCCGAGAGTGTACTACTCCCCCCCCCCTTGTCATGGAGAGCGCCGGGATGATGAAGATGGCCACCAGAGAGGGATTCCCCCCTCCGGCAGGGTGCCGGATTGGGTCTAGATTGGTTTTTGGTGGCCACAGAGGCTTTCGGCGATGGAACTTCCGATCTAGGTTATTTTCCGGAGGTTTCAGTATATATAGGAGGTGTTGGAGTCGGGGACAATTAAAGGGGACCTCCGGGCTGTCCACGAGGCAGGGGGCGTGCCTAGGGGGTGGGGCGCCCCCTACCCTCGTGGGCAGCCCCGGAACCTTTTGGTCCCCTCCAGCACTTTCTGGGCTTCTTGTGGTCCAAAAATAACCTCCGTTGAGTTTCAGGTCAATTGGGCTCCGTTTGATATTCCTTTTCTGCGATACTCTAAAACAGGAGAAAAACATAAACTGGCACTGCGCTCTAGGTTAATAGGTTAGTCCCCAAAATCATATAAAAGTGTATATAAAAGCCCGTAAAACATCCTAGAAGGATAATATAATAGCGTGGAACAATAAAAAATTATAGATACGTTGGAGACGTATCAAGCATCCCCAAGCTTAATTCCTGCTCGTCCTCGAGTAGGTAAATGAGAAGAACAAAATTTTTGATGTGGAATGCCACCTAACATAATTCTCAATGTAATTTTCTTTATTGTGGCATGAATGTTCAGATCCGAAAGATTCAAGATAAAAGTCTATATTGACATAAGAATAATAATACTTCAAGCATACTAACAAAGCAATCATGTCTTCTCAAAATAACATGGCAAAAGAAAGTTATCCCTACAAAATCATATAGTGTGGCTATGCTCCCTCTTCATCACACAAAATATTCATATCATGCACAACCCCGGTTCCAGCCAAGCAATTGTTTCACACTTTAATTTTTTCAAACCTTTCAACTTTCACGCAATACATGAGCGTGAGCCATGGATATAGCACTACAGGTGGAATAGAGTGGTGGTTGTGGAGAAGACAAAAAGGAGGAAGATAGTCTCACATCAACTAGGCGTATCAATGGGCTATGGAGATGCCCATCAATAGATATCAATGTGAGTGAGTAGGGATTGCCATGCAACGGATGCACTAGAGCTATAAGTGTTTGAAAGCTCAACAAAACAAACTAAGTGGGTGTGCATCCTACTTGCTTGCTAATGAAGACCTAGGGCATTTGAGGAAGCCCATTGTTGAAATATACAAGCCAAGTTCTATAATGAAAATTCCCACTAGTATATGAAAGTGAAAAACAAGAGACTCTCTATCATGAAGATTATGGTGTTACTTTGAAGCACAAGTGTGGAAAAGGATAGTAGCATTGTCCCTTCTCTCCTTTTTTTGGAGGGTCTTTTCCCTTTTTTTTATCCCCCCTTTTTTGCGGCCATCTTTATTTTTTATTTGGACTTTCTCTCTCCTTATTTTTTGTTTCCTCACACGGGACAATGATCTAATAATGAAGATCATCACACTTTTATTTACTTACAACTCAAAGATTACAACTCAAAGCTAGAACAAAATATGACTCTATGTGACTAATGATGATGAAGCATGTCATATGGAACGGTGGAAAGTTGCCTGGCAATATATCTCGGAATGGCTATGGAAATGCCATGATATGTAGGTATGGTGGTTGTTTTGAGGAAGGCATATGGTGGGTGTATGGTACCGGCAAAAGTTGCCCGGTACAAGAGAGGCTAGCAATGGTGGAAGGGTGAGAGTGCATATAATCCATAGACTCAACATTAGTCATAAAGAACTCATATACTTATTGCAAAAATCAAAGAGTCATCAAAACAAAGTGTCGGTGTACTAAGATAGGGGTACCTTAGTACCCCAACTTGTGCACGGGCAGTAGCAGCTTCCCGCGGCAGGGTTTACCACGTGCTCGCCGGAAACCTTTCTGGTCCCTATAAAACCATTCAAGAACAAAGTATACAAGTCAGAAGATCAAGGCCCCGGCAAGAGGAGCTTGCCGGGAGGGCCGCACCAGGCTCAAGAATATCACGTTAGCACAAGACCCTGGCAAGAGGAGCTTGCCAGGAAGGCCAAGGAACGCATACTTCAAGAGATGCCTCGGCGCATCATGCGCCCCGGCAGGGCCCGGGGAGCGACAAGCTTCCGGGCCCGGCAAGGTCAGGGCCCCGGCAAGGTGCTTGCCGGGGGAAAGCTATGTTGTGTGCCCGCGCTCCAGCTCATCTGCCCACGCGTCGACCTGGGCCCTTCCAGGGGCGCGTGGCGGATGGCTGTGCAGCCTGGGGTACACGGTGGCGAGCCACGGTGACGAGGCTACCGTCGTGGCGAACGGAGGAGCATGGACAGACGCTTTTGGAGTCGACGGTGACGGGCATTTAATGCCCTTGTCCCCCACTGTCAAGGTTAGGTGAAGACCACTGTTCATCTACTGTTCACGCACTATTCCCGCACTGTTACAACTACCACCAAAGTTACATTTTTGCCCTCCTCTACGTTGACACCTGCCGGTGACCCCTTGAGCTATAAAAGGAGGCCCATGCACAACGTAGAAAGGGTTCGAATCCTAAGCAACTCTCTCGCTCGGTGTAGCTAGTACTGTAGCTCTTCAAGCTCCCGAGCTCAATACAACCAAGGCAGGAGTAGGGTTTTACGCGTCCGCGCGGCCCGAACCTGGGTAAACTGCCCGCATGTGCCCCTCGATCTGCTCTTTGTGCTCCCTCCGCTCCCTTACCGCAACGTAGAAGGGGCTCCGGTCCCATAGGTGCTCGTGGGAGGACAGTTTCCCCCGACATCTTTGGCGCGCCAGGTAGGGGGCGTCGAGGTTGTGCGAACCTGATCCGGCGCTCACGCGGGCGCATTCTTCATCAACTTCTCCAGCTTCATCAACATCATCAGCAACAACATGGCACCAAAGAAGAAAGCTTCGGAGGTCGCAGGCCCGTCTGCGTCGATCCCAGCGCCACCAGAACCAACGGTTGGTGGGGGAGACGCCGGCGGAAGGGTGGTCGCCGGCGAGGAAACTCACGGCGTCACCAAATCCAAGGACAAGACGGACGACCGGGCGAATTCCAAAGCCTCGGTGTCCGTAGACGCACCACGTCCCTCTCAGCAGACGACAGGCCAGCAGCGTCGTGGTACAGGAGGTACCATACGCTTGCTGGGGCAAGGACAAACCGGAGGATCGCGGGACGCTCAGGGCCATCGTCCTGGCACGAGCAAAGCGCGGTCGCCGGGGCGAGAGACTGCTCCTTCTAACCCTGTTAGAAGTCCGAGCATATCTCGCTCCTCGCACCGCTCGCCGTCGCTCCCCTCCTCTCCAGCAGAAGCTCTAGCCAGAGTGCAACTGCTTCTCGACTTCCCTCCAGCGGCAGACAAAGCCGAAGACTGGAGGGCGACGATCCAGAGGCTCATCGCCTTCGCCAACAACGACACGCCGCAGCAGCCGGCGACATCGCGGCCACGGCAAGTCGACCAGACGAAGGCCGATGGCGACAAGACCGCCGGGGGTGCAACTACCGTGCACTCCCCGCCGCGGAAGCGGAAGACGCCACCCCGCCGGATTAACGTCGACGACGACTCCACGGCGTCGTCGGATCCGCGGGCTCGTCGGGACCAGCGCCAAGTCCTCGACGATCGGCGGCAAGAAGACGCTCAGACGCGCATCGAGCGCCGACGAGAAGCCCGGCGACAATCGGATCAGCGCGCTGGGACCGCTGTCGACACGTACGCGCCCGGTGAGCCAGGCGACTTGCCGTACGCGGCAGGTTGCCCTGCGTTCACCCGTGAGCTGCGGCGAGTCCAGTGGCCCAGCATGAAAAACTTCAAGCCCGACGTACCTGAGAAGTACGACGGCAAGACGCACCCCTCGGAGTTCCTCAGCATCTACACCATCGCGGTGCAGGCTGCCGGGGGGCGCGACAAGAATATACTCGCCAACTACTTCCCGCTAGTGCTTAAGCCAAACGTCCGTTCTTGGCTTATGCACTTGCCGGAGAACTCCATTTCTTCGTGGGCAGATCTGTGCCACCAGTTTGTTGGCGCCTTCACGGGCGGCCACAAACCTCACGGCCAGGAGAGCGATCTCCACATCTTGGCTCAGAAGGAAGGAGAATCCCTGCGCAAGTACATCCAGAGGTTCAGCCGCGTGCAACACAACATTCCCGACGTCCACCCCGCCGCGGTTATCAGCGCGTTCCACCAGAACGTGCGTAACCGCCACATGAGGGAAGAGATGGCCATGACCAAGATACAGGATGTCAGCGAGCTCTACGCTCTGGCTGACAAGGGCGCGCGCGCCGAAGAGGGGAGGAAACTCCCCGGAGAGGATACTGGCGCAGGAGGAAGCGACAGTGATGATGCCGCCCCGACAAAGAAGAGCCGGCGGCGGAACAACAGAAGGAAGAAGAGCAAGGAAGTGCTCGTCGTCGAGCAGTCCGGCAAGGAGGCTCCCGCCAAGAAGGCACAGGCTGGCGGTTCCGGCAAGGATCCTGCCCCTGTAGCGGCAGCCGACAAGCAGGATGGCTCCGACAAGCAAAACTGCAAGATCCACCGCACCAAGGGCCACGACCTTTCGAACTGCAAACGAGTCGAGTACCTCGTAGAACAGCAGAAGGCTGAGTACGAGCGTCGCGACAAGGAGAAGGCCCAAGGTGGCGGGGGAGAGCCAAGCAAGAAGCGGCCATTCAATGGCCGGGGAGGACGCCGTGGCAAGGCCAAGCAGCGGCAAGGTGATCGACCTCCCCGGGGCCGCGACAAGGACGAGGAAGAAGACGACGACGACGACATGGAGGAAGGAGATAACAGCGAGCAGGAGTTCCAGAAGGCCAGAGAAGTTCTGTGTGTCGACGGAGGCGCCTCTCTGCATACTTCCCACCGCCAACTCAAGCAGTGGGTGCGGGAAGTAAACGCAGCTGAGCCGCCCGTTGAGTCACGCAGGCTGCTGAAGTGGTCCAGCGCGCCCATCATTTTTTATCTTGAGGATCGACCTGACCGCACAACGGCGGTCGGGTGCTTGCCGATGTTGGTCTCACCAACTATCCGCAACCTCAAGGTCACCAAAATGTTGGTAGACGGCGGGGCCGGCCTGAACTTGATCTCCTCAGCTATGATCAAGAAACTCCAGATCCCAGACGGCGAGCTCGGAGAAACCGGGTCGTTCCAAGGAATAAACCCGGGAAGGAGCAAGCCGAAGGGGAAGATTACTCTGCCTGTGACTTTTGGCGGGGAGCTCAATTTCAGGACGGAGAGGATAACCTTTGACGTGGCCGATATCCCATTGCCATACAATGGGATACTTGGACGTCCTGCCCTCGCAAAGTTCATGGCAGCTTCCCACTATGCCTACAATGTACTCAAGATGCCGGGGCCGATAAGCGTCATCTCTGTCCCTGGCGACAAGAAGGAGGCGCTTATCTGCGCCGACAAGATATACCGGGGTGCAGCAGCCGCAACAGAAAGTAACACACTTGCCGCTGAAGCTCCCGGGGGGAAGACCAAGACCAAGTCCGGCAAGTGCTCTGGGGCCCACTCCGGCAAACGCACCTCTTCGGAGTGCTGCGCTGCCGTCGAGGACGCACCATCGAGCTCCACCGGCAAGTGCAAGAAAGGGATGGCCGCTCCACCGGCAACCAAGAAGGTGTCTGCCAAGGAGGACGGCACTGGTGGTACCTTCACCATTAGTGCTACGCTCGACAACAAATAGGAAAGCACGCTCGTTGCCTTCCTGCGGGCGAATGTCGATGTGTTTGCGTGGCAACCATCTGACATCCCCGGCGTTCCCAGGAAGGTAATTGAGCACAAGCTTGCTGTTTTTCCTCATGCGCGGTCCGTCAAGCAGAAGGTCAGGAAGCAAGCCGTGGAGCGCCAAGAGTTCATCGCGGAAGAGATAAAGAAGTTGGAAGCAGCATGCCTAGTTAGAGGCGTGATCCATCCTACGTGGTTGGCCAATCCAGTTGTCGTACGCAAGGCCAATGGGAAGTGGAGACTTTGTATAGACTTCACTGATGTGAATAAAGCATGTCCCAAGGATCCATTTCCCTTGCGGCGTATTGACCAGATTGTTGACTCCACCGCTGGATGTGAGCTGCTTTCCTTCCTTGATGCATACTCAGGCTACCACCAGATTTTCATGGCCAAGGAAGATGAAGAGAAGACTGCATTCATTACTCCATGCGGCACATACTGCTTCATACGCATGCCCTTTGGATTGAAGAATGCAGGCTCAACATTTGCAAGGGTGGTGCACACTGCTTTTGAGCCACAGATCCACAGAAATGTGGAAGCTTACATGGATGACATAGTGGTCAAGAGCAAGAGCAAAGATACCCTGATACAAGATCTGGAAGAGACGTTTGAGAACCTGCGCAAGATCCAGCTCAAGTTGAATCCCGAGAAGTGCGTCTTCGGAGTCCCCTCCGGCAAGCTTCTCGGGTTCTTTGTGTCCCAGAGGGGGATTGAAGCCAATCCCGACAAGATCAAAGACATCGAGCAGATTGAAGCCCCGAAGCGCGTCAAGGACGTAAGGAGACTTGCTGGTTGTGTGGCTGCCCTCAGCAGGTTCATTTCAAAGTCTGCAGAACGCGCCCTACCTTTTTTCAAGATTTTGAAAAAGGCAGGTCCGATGAAATGGACTCTGGAAGCGGAGGCAGCGCTGCAGGATTTGAAAGGATACCTGTCCTCTACGCCAATACTTGTCGCACCTAGGCCACAAGAGAAGTTGCTGCTGTACCTAGCGGCAACCAATCAAGTGGTTAGTGCTGCGTTAGTAGCGGAGAGGGAGGCAGATGAGGAATCTACACCACCGGCAAGTATTTCCAGCGCCAAACAGGGGGCTTCTCCGACAAGCTCTGGCCCCGAAAAGGACAAGTCTGCGCAGGAACAAGGCGAAGTGCGAAAGAAGATGGTGCAGCGCCCCGTGTATTTTGTAAGCTCCCTCCTGCAGGGGGCCAGATTAAGATACTCTGGGGTGCAGAAGTTGCTTTTCGGCCTTCTCATGGCCTCGAGAAAGCTGCGCCATTACTTCCAAGCACACGAGATAACAGTGGTCACTCGCTTTCCGTTGAAGAGGATATTGCAGAATCCAGAAGCAACTGGCAGGATCGTCGAGTGGGCACTAGAGCTGTCAAGCTTTGGTCTTAAGTTTGAGAGTACTTCAACTATACAGAGCAGAGCTTTGGCAGAGTTCATAGCAGAATGGACCCCAACGCCCGATGAAGAAGTTCCAGAGACAAGCGTCCCCGTCCAAGAAGCGAGCAGTGAATGGGTAATGTACTTTGATGGTGCCTTCTCGCTGCAAGGCGCCGGTGCCGGCGTGGTACTCATAGCGCCCACCGGAGAGCACCTCAAGTATGTTGTCCAGATGCACTTTCCCAAGGAACAAGCGACAAACAATACTGCTGAGTATGAAGGTTTTCTTGCCGGCCTCAGAATTGTGGCCGAACTTGGGTTCAAGAAGTTGATTGTGCGGGGGGATTCTCAGTTGGTGGTCCGACAAGTGAACAAGAGTTACCAGAGCCCCTTGATGGAAGCCTATGTTGATGAAGTGAGGAAGCTTGAGGAACACTTTGAGGGTCTGCAAATGGAGCACGTCCCAAGAGCTCAAAATGATATTGCACATGGCCTCTCAAAGTGTGCGGCAATGAAGTTACCTGTGGAACCAGGGACCTTCCTGCTCAAGCTAACTCAGCCATCCGTTACACCATCAGTTGGGCAAAGTAAGAAGAGAAAGTTGGTCTCCGGCGACTACTTGCCGGCGGATCTTCCAGAAGCCGCCGCCAAGGTCCCCAAGATAAACAACCAAAATGCTGAGGAACAGTTTGCTCCTGCGGATCCGAGGATCTGTACAGTTGAAGCAAGTGTTCCCGACAAGCCTTGCCCCGGCAGGCTTGCCGGGGGACTATCAGCTCCGGCAGAACCGCAGGTTCTCGCCGTAGAAGCTGAGGTTCCCGCAGCAGCCCTCATGCCTTTAGTCTTTGTTGTTGAGCCTCAGGCTCGAGCATGGGCACAGCAAATCGTCCGTTTTCTGCAAACTGGAGAACTTCCCGACGACCCAGAAGAGATAGAGAAAATAACCAGGCAGTCAAGTATGTACCAGTTCGTTGGCAATGAACTGTACAGAAGAAGGCTCAATGGTGTCAGGTTGAAGTGTATTTCCAGAGAAGATGGACAAAAGCTGTTGGCAGAGATACACGGAGGCATATGTGGCCACCACATTGGCGCAAGGGCACTTGCCGGGAAGGCGTTCCGGCAAGGGTTCTTCTGGCCAGGAGCCCTCCAAGACGCAACTGGACAAGTAACCAAGTGTGAAGCGTGCCAGTTCCATGCCAAGCAAATTCACCAGCCAGCTCAAGCTCTCCAGACGATCCCTTTGTCCTGGCCCTTCTCGGTCTGGGGGCTCGATATCCTCGGCCCCTTTCCCCGCGCAGTCGGGGGCTTTGAGTACTTGTACGTTGCAATCGACAAGTTCACAAAGTGGCCAGAAGTGGAACCAGTGAGAAAGGTGACAGCACAGTCAGCAGTCAGGTTCTTCAGGTCAATTGTTTGCCGTTTCGGGATCCCTAATAGGATCATCACCGACAACGGCACACAATTTACAAGTCGCACCTTCATGCAGTACGTCCAAGACCTTGGCGCCAAGGTCTGCTTCGCTTCTGTTGCTCACCCGAGGAGCAATGGTCAAGCGGAGAGGGCCAATGCTGAAGTGCTGCGCGGACTCAAGACAAGAACCTTCGACAGGCTGCGCAAGTGCGGAAGAAACTGGATAGAGGAGTTATCGGCGGCTCTTTGGTCAATCAGAACAACACCAAGTCGAGCCATCGGACAGACACCCTTTGCTCTTGTCTATGGAGCAAAGGCAGTTCTCCCCACGGAACTCGTATACGGATCTCTTCGAGTGCTTGCTTATGATGAGCTCGAGCAAGAGCAATTGCGACAAGATGATGCATTGCTCCTCGAGGAGGAACGTCTCCAGGCTGCTGTACGAGCTGCTTGATATCAGCAAGCCTTGCGTCGCTATCATAGCCGCAAGGTCAAGGCCAGGAGTCTCGAGGAAGGCGACCTTGTTCTTCGGCGTGTTCAGTCCGCCAAGAATTCCAACAAGTTGACGCCGAAGTGGGAAGGCCCTTATCGGGTGAGACAAGTCACAAGGCCCGGCGCTGTCCGCCTTGAGACCGAAGAAGGCTTACCGGTGAGCAACTCCTGGAACATAGAGCATCTTCGCAGGTTTCACCCATAAGGCGCGGTTCCCGTGATCCACTCCGGCAACCACCTTTTGTACAAGTCTTGCCGCTGTTGCATGTAAACCTTTGTACAAAGCCGGGCGCAGATCCCGTGCATCAGTAAAGTTTTTGTGCTTCGCACTATTTGCCATTTTCATGCTTTTCTCTGTTATTTGCATGCATTGTTTGGCACCCTGTGCAACACACATCCCCGGTAAGCACTAGCAAGCCGTGAGGCTATATACTTGTTTTCCCTCCTCTTTTTCTTTCCCTCTTAAGCAGAAGGAATATTCCTCGCGCACAAGTTTGCCGGGGGGGAAGGAGTTGGACGATGAACCAAGTGCTGTTCAAGAAAGAGAAGCCTTGTCGGGGAACAAGCAATATATGAAAGCTAAGTTACCAGAATTTGAGCAGTTCAAAATTTTAAATTTTAGTTATCTTCCTTGAACAACCACACTTTGTATGGAAAACCTATGCACGGAGGAACCTACCCGTGGCTAGCCGCACCCTTACTTTGTTTTCGAGCACGCTCAACGACTTAAGTGAGCTGCGACAAGTGTCGCGCCCTTACTTCGTTTTCGAGTTCGCTCAGCAAGCTAAGTGCGCTGCGACTTGCTGCGGCAAGGTTACTTGCCGGTAAAGACCTTTGCCAGCAGGCTGCTAAGAGTCCAGCACTCAGCGCTCGCGGCGAGGGCCCCTTGTCGGCAAGTCCCCTAAAAGCGTAGGGTAGAAACCATACAAAGTAAAGGACCAAAAGCAAGGGAGATAACACCGCATTGATTGCTCAGAAATAAGATAGTATGTTACAAAGATAACTTGCCACAATAACTAATTGATTCATGTTCACGACACACTTTGCAGCGGCAAAGGAAACAGATAGAAAGAAGCCTAATCTACGCGGTCGCCTTCACGCCTTGAGATCTTGTTCACCTTGGCGACGATGTGGGCGACCTGCGCCTTCAACGCCTCCTGATCAGCGTCGTCCGGCAAGGAGCGGAAGACGTTGACAAGGTTGATGCCAGGGTTGCGGTAGACTATCTTCGTCAAGACGCGCTCCAAGGTGCCCGCGCAGAGCTGACGCGACTCGTCGGCCAGCTGCGCGGGGAGCTTCTCCCGCAGCCGTGCAAGCGCCGGCGCGATTCCCCTGAAGAAGAGACTTAATTTGGCGCTGTGGGGGAGGTCCTCGTCGGGAGAGTACACGAGGTGCTCCGCCCTCAGCGCCATCATCTCCTTGTCAATGTTGGCGGCGGAGGTGACCAGATCGTCGTTCCATTGCTCCACTGCCCGGCTGAAGTTGTTCGCTGAGACGGCGGCGCTCTCCACCAGGCCTTGTTCCTTGCGGAGCTCGTCCTTCAGCTTCGTCTCGCGATCCCGGGCGGCGTCGAGCGAATCAGTCAAAGTGGAGACCTTCAACTCCAAGTCAGCAATTGAATCTTTGGCGGCAGTGAGCTCGTCGCCCTTCTTGGAGAGTCGTACCTGCAAGTCGGAGTTGGTGTGGGCATCTTTCTCCCGCTCCACGTTGAGCGCGGTGACTCTGTCCTCACTTGCTTTCAGGTACCGCTCCAGCTGATCCACCTTGAGCTCCAAGTCCCTCTTGGCGGTTTCCGCGGCGGCTGCGGCATCCTTTGCCTCCTTCAGGGCCCCGCCAAGGGTCTGCTCCCGGGCGGTGAGTTCGTCGTCATGAGCGTCGAGCTCGACCTTCCGCTGGTTGAGCGCCCCCTCCCGCCGAGACAACTCCTCGGCGGCCAGCCGCTGCCGCTCTTCTGCCTCCGCCTTCTCCAGGAGGAAGGCTTGCTGCTCCCCGGCAAGCTCTTCCCGCTCCTCCGCTAAGTTGCGGAGGGCGGCCTGGTTGGCGGCGCGAAGCTCCGCGGCCCGCTTCTCCAACTCAACTCCAGCCTTGGCGGCAAGAGCTTCCCGGGAGTCCAGCTTCGCCTGCCTGGCCCGGTAAAGGGCCAGGAGCCGGCGAAGGAGCTTCTCCTCTTCGGGCTCGTCTCCACCGCCAAGTGCTTCAACAACCTTCAACCCCGCGGAGGCGAGGACCTCTCCGTCATAGGTCTCTCCCTCCACGGGGGCACGCGACGAAGACCCTCACGGGACTTGTATAAAGACTCCGTTGGGGGCCTCAAGATAGACGCCTGGCTGCTCCGTGGCGGCGGAGGGGTCGGCGGCCGGTGCAGCGCTTGACGCTCCTGATGCCTCCGGGCCAGCAGTGTGGTCGCCGCCCCCCTCCCCAGCCGCGGCGTCTGCGGTCGGGGCGGTCTCCTCAGCGGCAGGCTCGTCGGCTCCAGCCATGCCCTCAGCGGCAGTGGCGTTGCCGCCGTCGCCACGCACCTCCTCCTCAGCGGTGGCCTCTGTTTCCATCCGCTCCGGGGCAGGAGGATCTAGCAGAAGAAGAAGGAAAGAAAAGATCAAGCAAATATTCAAACAGATAAGTCCGAGAAGAAGAAGCTGCAAGACTCACCTTCGCGGACTTCTTCAACGACAGGCTCCCTCGCCGGGGAGTCCTCCCTTGGCGGTGGAGCAGTGGCCCCTGCTGGCGGAGGGCCGCCCGCGCCCTCCCTTGGCGGGGTGGTCCCCCTTGTCGGGCTACTCACCCTTGGCGGGGTGCCCGTCCTTGGCGGAGCATTCTCCCTCGCCGGGGAGTTCACCCTCGGCGGGGAGGGTGGAACAAGTGGTTCGTCGGGGGCTGTCTCCGGGCGCTCCTGCGGCTGCGGTTCCACTTCTGCACAAGACAAACAAGACAACGAAATATCAGTTCAAGTAACCACCTCAAGCGCGCCTGTCAAACAGAAAGGCAGAAACCATACTTACGCTGGGGGCTGCTCCTCGGAGCAGCGGGTTGATCCGGCAAGCTTGCCCCTGGCACGTCTCCGGTCGCCACGGCGGGCGAGTCGTCTTCGACCTCAACCACGGGGATCTTGGCCCTCTTCGCCATCCGCTGGGCCAGGGTCCTGAAAGCAAAGCAAAAACAAGATTAGAATCATCAAGGAAGATCAAGACAAAATCGAAGAAGTTACAAGTTGCGAATACTTACTCCTCTTCCTCGTCGTCGGAGCTGAGGGCGGAGAAGTCGAAATCCACCTGAGATGCTCCCGCGCGAGGAGCAGGAGGAGAAGGCTCCCTCGGGCGCTTGGCGGTCTCCGGGGCTGGGGGCTGCGAAGACCTAGCCTCCGTTGACGCCGAGGCCCGAGGAGCAGGAGGAGCGGCCGTTCCACTCCGGGAGGATCCCCCTCCGCTTGGCGCTGGTGCGCGGGGCACCTCCTCCGTCGCGGCTTGGCTCGCCCTGGTGGCGCGCGTAGCCCGACGCGCAGGCTGCTGTCTAGGCGCCTGCGGCCTCGTCGCCGTGGCCACCTTGCGGAGGCGCTTCCTCGGTGGTTGCGTAGGACTTGCCGGAGGCGGGGAGTTCTCTGAGGACGAGGAGGCATCATCGTCAAGTCCCAGAGATCCACCGGTGTCTTCATCGGCCTCGGCGTCCTCCTCCTCCTCCTCGGCAGGTTCGCTGGGCCCAGCGCCATGCCCGGCGGCCTCGCTCCCTCCGGCGGTCCCGCTCCCTCCGGCGGCTCCGCTCCCTCCGGCAACCTCGCCCCCTGCGGTGGCCTCGCTCACCCCGGCAACCCCGGGTATCCCGGCATGCCTCAGGGAGGGCACCCCGGCAAACTCATCGGGCGGAAGCTTGAGCAGCCTGAGGATTTCCGCCTCCTCTGCTCGGTTCGCCTCGTCCGCGGCCTGCGCCTCGTCGACGGTGAATCCAAAATCTCCCGCCGCTGCAGCTGCGGCGGCCTCTTCCATCCTGGAAGCAATGTAAGCTATGTCCCGTGCCGTAGTGGCCCGGGTGAGGCCCCTGTTCTCCTCGGTGTTCTTGGGCGTCTCAACTAAGTTGTCGAAGAAGCTCAGCACAGTATCCAGCGGAGGCTCGATCCAGGTGGGGACGATGCCATGGGAGTCGCACTCCGGCATCATTGCGCGCAAGGAATCACAGGCGGTGTTGTTGCACAGTGGCACCACTCCCTTGGCGGGTCTAAACCACTCCGGATGGGCTGGGTCATGCTTGAAGAGCTCTCGGACCATTCCTTTCAGCTCCAAAGCAGTGAAATTGAAGTTTAATCCAGGGCGCAGCCTCATGATATCCGCCGCATTGCCAAATTCCCAGGCGGGCCTTTTCCTTTCTTGTAAAGGGGCAATGCGGCGGCGGAGGAAATCTGCCCCAACCTCTCCGATGGTCAGATTAGCTACCCGAAGACGGATAATCCTGACGAGGGCAATACTGAGCCTATTGTCCTCTGGGGCCAATTCGCTCCAATTCCTGCCGCGCACTATGGCTGTTGTGCGCGGCGCAGTGAAGGGCTCCGGCTTGTCCTCCACTACCCAACACCAATCTGCACGCCATTCTTCCCACTTGCCGCGGAGTTCTTCCTTCAGGTATGAATCCTTCTTGTTCAACCGGAAGATCCAGGAGATGCCACCGGAGAGGGGAGCGCCAGCCTCTACTCTAGGCATAAAGAAATGGCGAAAGAGTGCTACGTTTGGATGGATCCCAACATAGTTTTCGCACAGATGTGCGAAAACGGCCATCGTAAGGATGGCGCTGGGGGTAAAGTCTAGGAGGTGGAGGCCATATGTGTTCATAATGTCGCAAAAGAACTCCGAGTACGGAGGGCACAACCCACAATGGAAGAAAGCAGCGAAGAAGAAGTACCCGCCGGGAAACATATATCTGGCGACGACGGGGAAGGCTCTGGTGCGGGGATGAGCTTTGGTCTCCCCCGACCATAAGAGGTAGTACTTGTTCCGCAGCTCCTTCGCGCCAAGCCTCGGCGCGAAGACCACATTCCTCTTCCGCAAGGCGGCCAGCTTCGCCGCCAGCTCGGATTTCTCCTTCTTGGCCTTGTCCGCTTTCATCTTCTTGCTCTTCGGAGCCATGGCGGAGGCGGCGAGGGAAGAAGCGAGGAGCTCGACGGCGGAGGAGGGGTGGAGGCAAGGAGCGGCGGGGGTTTCTGGAGAGTCAAGACGCAATGAAGACGAAGGAGGAAACTGCCCCTGCTTCCTCTGCTTTTAAGGGGGAAGTGGGGGACGCTCCGCATTTCCCATTAAACAACAGGCTACGATCTCTCCCACGACGCCGCAATCGACGCGTGCCGTTAGGGAGGGATGCGGCGGATGCGGAATGGGATACGGCTTGCCGTGGGCCGCGCGTGCCCGTGCACTGTTTTGGGCCTGGCCCAACAGCGCTCGGCACCGTGTGTGGCCCAGGCCCGGGGGCTCCTGTCGGTGTACTAAGATAGGGGTACCTTAGTACCCCAACTTGTGCACGGGCAGTAGCAGCTTCCCGCGACAGGGTTTACCACGTGCTCGCCGGAAACCTTTCTGGTCCCTATAAAACCATTCAAGAACAAAGTATACAAGTCAGAAGATCAAGGCCCCGGCAAGAGGAGCTTGCCGGGAAGGCCGCACCAGGCTCAAGAATATCACGTTAGCACAAGACCCTGGCAAGAGGAGCTTGCCAGGAAGGCCAAGGAACGCATACTTCAAGAGATGCCTCGGCGCATCATGCGCCCCGGCAGGGCCCGGGGAGCGACAAGCTTCCGGGCCCGGCAAGGTCACGGCCCCAGCAAGGTGCTTGCCGGGGGAAAGCTATGCTGTGTGCCCACGCTCCAGCTCATCTGCCCACGCGTCGACTTGGGGCCCTTCCAGGGGCGCGTGGCGGATGGCTGTGCAGCCTGGGGTACACGGTGGCGAGCCACGGTGACAAGGCTACCGTCGTGGCGAACGGAGGAGCATGGACAGACGCTTTTGGAGTCGACGGTGACGGGCATTTAATGCCCTTGTCCCCCACTGTCAAGGTTAGGTGAAGACCACTGTTCATCTATTGTTCACGCACTATTCCCGCACTGTTACAACTACCACCAAAGTTACATTTTTGCCCTCCTCTACGTTGACACCTGTCGGTGACCCCTTGAGCTATAAAAGGAGGCCCATGCACAACGTAGAAAGGGTTCGAATCCTAAGCAACTCTCTCGCTCGGTGTAGCTAGTACTGTAGCTCTTCAAGCACCCGAGCTCAATACAACCAAGGCAGGAGTAGGGTTTTACGCGTCCGCGCGGCCCGAACCTGGGTAAACTGCCCGCGTGTGCCCCTCGATCTGCTCTTCGTGCTCCCTCCGCTCCCTTACCGCAACGTAGAAGGGGCTCCGGTCCCATAGGTGCTCGTGGGAGGACAGTTTCCCCCGACACAAAGTATTCAACGCATGCTCCTAGGGGAAGGGTTGGTAGGAGTTAACCATCGCGCGATCCCGACCTCCGCACAAAGGATGACAATCAATAAATACCTCATGCTCTAACTTCGTCACATAGCGGTTCACCATACGTGCATGCTACGGGAATCACAAACTTTAACACAAGTATTTCTTGAATTCATAATTACCCCACTAGCATAACTCTAATATTGCCATTCTCATATCTCAAAACAATCATCAAGTATCAAACTTCTCATAATATTCAATGCACTTGTATGAAAGTTTTTACTAAACCCAACTTGGATGCCTATCATATTAGGACTAGTCTATACTACTATTAAAAGAGCGAACATAAACTCCCCTAAAACCACACAGCAAATTGTACACGGGGTAACCAGGACCTTTCGATTAACTTAACTTAAACACATCCTACTGTCTATATTACGCTAATGATGTATCAACCAGATCAACGTTTCAGATCAAATGTTCTGCCCAGCAGACGCGGTGGTCTGCCAATCCTCTTATGGCTCAGCGCCCCCCGTCCGTAACTCACGGATAAATTCTTCCACCCGCCTCCATCGTTCACCACCCCCTCCTTCCTCTCCTCGCCGCCGCTACAAGATTTCGCCGGGCGAAGCTCACCCTGCGTCAGTGGCACCGGGTTCGCTCTCCTCACTCGAACATCGCGGGATGCAGCAGGATCAGCCTGCGTCGGCGGCGCCGGTGTCCCTTTCCTCCGTCGAGCGGCGGTGGCACGGGACACATCGGGATCGACCTATGGCGGCAGCGGCGGGGTCCCTCTCCTCCGCAGAGTAGTGGCGGCCGTGCGGGACGTAGTGGGCGGAGCATCATGGTAACCTCGCTCCTCTATTCTCCTCGACCCAGCTAGGATTCTCCTCAGTCCTCACCCCCACGCTCCTACCACGCTTCATATCGCTGACCCCGCCTCCTCCTGGGACGATACTGCCCCACGGATCCCGTCGGCGCCTCACCTCCCCCAGCCTCCTCTCCATGCGACCCCGCGATGCCGCCGCCTCGCTGTCCCTACCGTGCCCCGTGCTGGTTGCCGCCTCCCCAACCCTCCTCTCCCGTCACCAGCTTCGCACGGTCTCCGTGTCTAGATTGACGCTGCATCTATACTACTATTAAAAGAGAAAACATAAACTCCCCTAAAACCACACAACAAATTGTACACGGGGTAACCAGGACCCTTCGATTAACTTAACTTAAACACATCCTACTGTCTATATTACGCTAGTGATGTATCAACCAGATCAACGTTTCAGATCAAATGTTCTGCCCAGCAGACGCGGTGGTCTGCCCATCCTCTTATGGCTCAGCGCCCCCCGTCCGTAACTCGCTGATAAATTCTTCCACCCTCCTCTATCGTTCCCCACCCCCTCCTTCCTCTCCTCGCCGCCGCTACAAGATTTTGCCGGGCGAAGCTCACCCTACGTCAGCGGCGCCGGGTTCGCTCTCCTCACTCGAACAACGCGGGATGCAGCAGGATCAGCCTGCGTCGGCGGCGCCGGTGTCCCTCTCCTCCGTCGAGCGGTGGTGGCGCGGGACACATCGGGATCGACCTGCGGCGGCAGCAGCGGGGTACCTCTCCTCCGCAGAGTAGTGGTGGCCGTGCGAGACGCAGTGGGCGGCGCATCATGGTAACCTCGCTCCTCTATTCTCCTCGACCCGGCTAGGATTCTCCTCAGTCCTCACCCCGACGCTCCTACCACGCTTCATATTGCTGACCCCGCCTCCTCCTGGGACGATACTGCCCCACGGATCCCGCCGGCGCCTCACCTCCCCCAGCCTCCTCTCCATGCGACCCCGCGATGCCGCCGCCTCGCTGTCCCCACCGTGCCCCGTGCTGGTTGCCGCCTCCCCAACCCTCCTCTCCAGTCACCAGCTTCGCACGGTCTCCACGGCTAGATTGACGCTGCAGGGGCAGCAGCTAGACGTGTCATCAACCAGGTAATACAAATCCGCCTCCACTTTTTCTATTCTTAATCACTGTTTCTATACGAGTGGAGATAGCCCTGCTCGAGTTGATGTTGCTTTATGTGGTTACGAACTTACAATCATAGAGTTGTCATCCTTAGTACCTTGGTCATCCTCACATGTCAACCCGCCATCTAAAAGAAGCAACGTTGAGAAGAAAATGGGTAAAACCGTTTACATGCTGATGTGTGTTCTTCATACTCTTATACAACATGTTGGTTCAGAATTTTCCAATCCGTTATCTGATCACTACAACATCACAAAATGTCAGATGTGTTTGTTAACCATGTATTGTAAGTAAATACCGTGTAAACAGATCCCATGCCTATTCACTCCCGGCTGTAGCTACCAAATCCCCACCGCTACCCAAATCTCCACCGTGAGCTCCTTCCTCATGTGGATAACCCATGTTGAGTTCTATATAACTGATTGGATAACCCATGTGGATTTCCGTATAATTAATTTGTTGTAAAATTTGTCCAGATCTAATTAATTCAGGACAATAATTTCAATCTCTTGTGTTCCTAGATTTTATTACAAGATTAATAATTGGGTCCAGTGAAATTTTTAGTAGAACTTTTGTGAGTATTTTTCTGCATCGGGTCCTATGAATTGATAAATGTTGAAATGTTGAATAGATTGTCGATACATTGGTTCAAACAAACATGTTTCTGTTTTTTCCCATTCTGTTGACGCTAACAACTTGATCTGATTACATTTGCGTTTGCATTACCATTCCTCAAGCAAACACCTCCCTAAATGCTTTACTTGGTTTGGTCTTTTGGGGTATGCCAGATATCTTTGTTCCATTAAAGGATATTGTTTATTATGTAAACTTGACCTTTAACATTTCCTGACGGAAAGTATATATGAGCTCCTAAATGTCTTGAAATTTCGTAGCTCCTGAAAATGGATCTCTGTGATAATGAAGGAACCAGAGGGAAGGATGCTACTGTCTTAGTATTGATGTTGATACGTAAGCACTCCCCCTATTCTATTTTTTTGTATCTTTTCACAAATAACTATCAAACTTGTGTAATGTCATGCCTCCTAATCTGTCTTCTCCATTGCATCAGCTACAAATGAAATGAGAAAGAGACTAAACGGCGCATAGATGAGAAACAGAGATGAAAAATACTTGTATATATCATGTCTTGAATAAGAACATTATGAAAACTTCAATGAAAATTTGTTAGTCAATCTCAAAAAGCCGCAACTATCTTGATTTGACGACGGTTATGCCAATTCAGTTGTTGCAGCAGGGAATTGATCTAATACTCATCTGTATATATCTTTTTAAATCTAATAAGTAAATGGATGATCATGAAGTGATGTTTAATTATCAATATGAGAACTCATTTTTTTTCTCTACTGAAGTGTTCTTCCGACAGGTGATTATGTGGAGCTTGTGAAGGAAAAAAAATATACCAACAAGCTTGGGCGATCGTCTGTTGGTGAGAACCTGGTATAGATGACCTACCTATTGTTAATTTTCCAGCTCTCACTTCATAGGTCTGCAATTGTATCTCCTGTACTAAACAAGAGAGCATTTAAATCTGATACCTACAAATTTGTGGCTTGCTGCATAGGGGATTGCCATATCTATATTCTAATATTCTCCATAAAAAAATTATTCACGTTCATATCAATTCTTTGTGGTATGTAGGTTCAATAGGTGACAAAACTGAATCTCTCTTACCAGCTATGACTACATGGTCAATATATATACATGTGCAACATCCAAGAAGAGAGATGTGATTAAACTTCTCATTAACCTTTTCCGGTTCTACTCTCTCCTTTACTGTTGAAAGCATATGGAGTGCTATCAATCAATATGAGCAGCTCCCTGCTGCCTCTCTTCTGCTGGATTGCTTTGTGATACGTCCAAAACGTATCTATAATTTCTACTTGCTCCATGCCACTTTTGGGTGATATTGCTATGATATTCATACACTTCCATACACTTTTGATCATATTTGGACTAACTTACTAATCCAGTGCACCCCAGTGCCAGTTTCTGTTTTCGGTTGTTTTTGTATTTCAGGTTTTCACGTTGCGAGAACTGCCAGGAAAAATCCAGAAAAATTATATAAGAAATCAGCGTTTCGGAAACTACCGGGCGTCCGAAGGGCAGCCTGGGGGGGGCACCAGGGCGCAGGCGCCCTGGCGGCGCGCCCCCCTGGGCCGCGCCGGGGGGGGCGCCTGGGCCCCCCGAAGCTCCCCCGATGCCCCCCTTTGGCATATATTTAAAGCGTCCTCCGAAACCCTCAGAACAGGAACTCTTTTCGCGATCCCATCTCTGTTCCGCCGTCGCCGCCGCTTCCAAGATCGGGAGCACCAGGAGAACTCTTCCCGGCACCCTGCCGGAGGGGAGGATCACCACCGGGAGCTTCTCCACCACCATGGACGCCTCCCGGATGACTCGTGAGTAGTCTCCCTTGGACCATGAGTCCATGACCAGTAGCTATGTGATGTTCTCCTCCCGTTCGTGTGCTTCACTAATTAGTCCTCGCGAGCTGCCCTACATGATCGAGGCACTTATGTAATCCTTATGCTGTTGCTATGTTGAGTTTACTGGGATCCGATGGATTATGAGATTATGTTCAGATTGATCTTGAGTAATATATTTGATTCACCTCTTTTATATTTATGTTCATAAGTAATTCTTGCATGTTCTCCGTTGTTATTTATTGCTTTGGCCAAGTAGTAGGTAGTGACTCCAAGAGGGAACGTTATGCTTGATTGTGGGTTCATGCCCCTCGATGACTAGCTTGAGTGACAGAAACATGAGTCTAGGGGATGTGCTGTTGCCACAAGGGGGAAAACAATGGTGCTTGTGCCCGCGGGTTCAAGGATTGTTTACTTTACGCAAAGTTCTTTTAATGCAGTTGTCTGTTGCTTTGAGTTTACACTATGGGTGGGGCTCGCAACTTAATACCAGCCAGATGTTCTGGATAGATATCTCAAGGTGGATGATTAGTAGTAGGCATTGATGGATTTCGGTCTACTTACTTTGGCGTACCGCCCATGCTTTGAACCTCAACCTTTCTTGCAATGTAGTCAGCATTGGTTTGCGTTCGTGGTCCTGTCAATTGCCCAGCTGTAATTTGTTTACCTCACATAGCTGTTTTATCATCTTTTGGGAGAGAGACATCACTAGTCAACATCATGAGACTCCGGTCCATATTACCATCATTGATCACATCCGCTATTTACTTTTCGTTATTATTTACTATTGCAAATACTATCTATCACTACTATCATTTGCTTTTAACCCTTTGTGAACTACAAGGCCGGAGAGATTGACAACCTCTCTGTACTCGTTGGGAGCAAAGTTATTTGTATCTGTTTGCAGGTCCACGTTGATTGCTCATCTGCGCCGTTAGCAGTTGACACCTACTTGTTGAACCTAGGAGTCTCTGGGGATTCGATCCTTGGCATCTTTGCTAAGGGAAAACACTTCCACAACACTGCATCTTTCACCTTCCACTTGGAAACGTTGCCGGGGACTCCACTCTTCAGGAGTATTTTATGGCGCCGTTGCCGGGGACTCCACTCTTCAGGATAGGGGAGTTGCATGCTATCTTTTACCTTTGCTTTTTAGTCTTGTTAGTTTACCTTTCAGTTTTTGCTTTAGTACCTTTTTATCAAAAATCACAAAAATAGTTATCTTGCTTGCTTGCTACTATGGGTTCCACCGAGAACACCAAGTTGTGTGACTTCACTAGTCACAACAACGATGACTTTATTAGCACACCTATCACTACACCTGCCACTTCAGCACCTTCATATGAAATTAAACCTGCTTTACTGAACTTAGTTATGAGAGAACAATTCTCCGGTGCTGGAGATGATGCTGCTTTACACTTGAACAACTTTGTTGAACTTTGTGATATGCAGAAGTACCACGAAATAGATGGTAATATTGTTAAGCTTAAGCTTTTTTCCTTTCTCCTTGAGAGGAGGAGCTAAAATTTGGTTTCAGTCTTTGCCTAGAAATAGCATAGATTCTTGGGACAAGTGCAAAGATGCTTTTATTGGAAAATACTATCCACCTGCTAAAATTATCCAACTTAGAAGTAACATAATGATTTTTAAACAATTGGATAATGAACACGTTGCCCAAGCTTGGGAACGTATGAAATCTCTTATCAAGAACTGCCCTACTCACGGTTTGACTACTTGGATGGTTATCCAAACTTTTTATGCAGGCTTGAACTTTACCTCGCGGAACTTGTTAGATTCAGCCGCGGGAGGAACTTTTATGTCAACTACACTTGGTGCTGCCACAAAGCTTCTCGATGAGATGATGACCAACTATTCCCAATGGCACACCGAACGCGCTCCAACAGGTAGGAAGGTGAACTCTGTTGAGGAGATTTCCTCCCTTAATGAAAAAGTTGACTTGATCATGTCTCTACTTTCGAAGAAATCTACTGTTGATCCTCGTGATGTTCCTTTAAATTCTTTGATTGCTCAAGAACAAGTAGATGTGAACTTTATCTCTAGAAACAATTTTAACAACAATGCTTATAGGAGTAACTTTGGTAGCAATCCTAGACCGTTCCCCTCTAACTCTTATGGGAACAATAATGCTTATCCTAGTACCAAGAACTCCACTACTGAACTAGAGATTATGCTTAAAGATTTCATCACTACCCAAAAAGCCTTTAATAAGAGTGTAGAAGAAAAACTACATAAACTAGATGATCTTTCTTTTAAGGTAGACCATTTAACCAATGAGGTAAAATTGCTAAAAATTAAAACTTCTCCTCTTGAGGAGAGGGAAGTCACTCCTATAAATGCTATTCGGGTGCAAATTAATGAAAACATTAGGATGATGGCTAAACTTAAAGAAAGATGGGCTAGAGAAAGGGAGGAAGAAGATAGAATTAATTGCCTTCCTACCCACCACACTGTTGTTACTATCCAAGTTGTTGAGGATGTTCAAACTCTTAGCACCCAATGTACTCCTGGTCCCAATGGACCTATTAATGGTGATGCTATGACTATAGAAACTACCAAACAAGTGAACCTAAATGACACCACTACCACTTTACTTGATGCTCGTGACCTTGATTTTGATAATTGCACTCTTACCGAAGTTATTGATTTCCTTCACAAGATGTCTAGAGACCCTCGCACTAGCACGCTTAACCTTGCCTTCACAGAGCATATCACTAATGCTCTCATCAAAGCTAGGGAGGAGAAACTTAGAGTAGAAGCCTCCATACCTAGAAAGCTAGAAGATGGTTGGGATCCTATGATAAAAATTAATTTGAATGACTTCTCTTGTTATGCATTATGTGATGTTGGTGCTAGTACCTTTGTTATGCCCAAAAGAATATATGATATGCTTAAATTGAAACCTTTTGATTCTTGTTCTTTTGGTGTTCGTCTCGTTGATTCTTCCATAAAGAAACCTTTGGGGAGGATCGACGATGTTCTTATTGTTGTCAATGATAATTATGTGCTCGTTGATTTTACTATTATGGATATTGAATGTGATCCTTCTTGTCCAATTATTTTGGGACGTCCCTTTTTGCGCACCGTTGGTGCTATCATTGGCATGAAAGAGGGTAATATAAAATTTCAGTTTCCTCTCAAGAAAGGGATGGAACACTTCCCTCGAAAGAAGATCAAGTTACCTTTTGAGTCCGTTGTACGGGCTAGCTATTCTTTTACTCTTGATAAAACTTGATCTCTATGCATTATGCCTAGCTTAAAGGCATAAAAGAAAGCGCTTTTGGGAGGCAGCCCACATGAATAAATTTTTTGCTTTTGTTGTGTCTTGATGTTGTTTACTGCTGTAGCATCATCATTGTATCTCTGCTTTTCATATTTGTGCCAAGTATAGCCTCTGATTGCTAGAAAGTTCAAAAGTTGTGAGGTGCTGTCCAGGAAACAGATTCTGTCCTTGGATAGAAAAATTCGTATAAAATCACCAGATCATCTTTTTGGTCTGAATTATTTCGACAGCGTTCTCTATATAATTGTCTTTCGTGCGTCTGTTCTGAGTTTTTTGATTTGAGTTGCAGAAGTATACCTAACAGATCAATTACTACCTGCTGTTCTGTTTTTCACAGATTCTGTCCTGTTTTGCCTTTCCTTCACTTTGCAAATCAAGAGCTTGCTTTTTCTTTGCAAAAACCTTTTGGCAATCTTTAGAAACAGTAGAACTTCAAGAATATCCTTATTTCCAGCAAGGTATAATTATTTTATTAAGGGTACTAACCTCGCTAATCAGATTATGATGAGTTATGTATGAAGGGAGTTTTCAAGTGTGCGAGGGAAGATGATAAAAAAGATTCAGGAGTGTCAAGCGCTCAAGCTTGGGGATGCCCCCGTGCACCCCCAAGAAATATTCAAGGAGACTCAAGCGTCTAAGCTTGGGGATGCCCCCGTGCATCCCCTTCTCCATCAACATTATCAGTTCATCTTTTGTTCCGCTATATTTTTATCACTTCATGTGTTATGTGCTATGCTTGGAGCGTCTTGCTTTTAGTTTTCTTTTTAGTTTTTCATAACGAGTCGGAACTCAGCATTCTTTATGTGGGAGAGAAACACGCTCCACTTCTACCTAGAACATAACATAGAAATTTTCATGTCTATCTATGTTGTGTGTGTTCTTTGTCTTTTAATAGCTACTATCATTTTTTGCTTTTAGTATTCATGCTTATCTTTTCAAAGAGCTTTTGTTTAGTTGGTTGCTTGAACTCTCTTTAATTATCATGCTCACCTTATTAAGAGAGTTTGCTTCCGTTGCATTGGTTAATGTGTCTATGATAAAGATGCTACTTGCATAATGGTGCTTAGTAGTTCAGGTTTTCTTATGGTTAATCTCAAATAGCTGGGGGGTTCCCAATGTGTTATTGGAGTACCAACATGATTTGTTTGCCTATGATGTGGTATGGTTTAGTAATATCTTCCTTCGAGAATTTATTTTGATTGACTTGGCGTATGCTCACGCATATTTAAGACTGTAAAGAAAGTCTGTCAAGCCTTAATGATCTTTTATTTCTGAGTAGCGATATAACTACCATGCCTGATTCAATGTTGCTTTGTCGCTCTGCATGATTATGACCGTCATTGCTCTCTTAGTTGGTCGCTCCCAGTCTTTTGCTAACCTCCACCTGTACTAAGTAGACTAACTTTGCAATACATAGCTCATGGGAAAGTAGCTTAAAAACTACTGTGGTAAAGAATATGTTGCTTATGTATCTTATTTCTTATAAGTTGCTTGCTGAGCGGTAACCATGTTTCTGGGGACGCCATCAACTGTCACACTTTTGTTGAACATCATGTGAGTTGCTATGCATGTTCTTCTTGTCTGAAGTAAGGGTGATTTGCCGTGGGTTGTATGAATATGCATATTGTTAGAGAAGAACATTGGGCCGCCAACCAAAGCCATGTATCATGGTGGAAGTTTTAGCTTGGACGTTGATCCTCAATCTCTTATGAGAATATGCTTATGCATTAAAGAGGAGTCCATCATCTATTTTCTATGTTGTCCCGGTATGGATGTCCTCAAGTTGAGATCTATCAAAAACGAGAAATCAAATGCAATTTATCTCCTTGGACCTTTGTACAGGTGGCATAGAGGTACCCCTTTGTGACACTTGCTTGAAACATATGTAATGCAATGATAACCCATGGAAATCCGAGCTAATTAGGACAAGGTACGAGCACTATTGGTATTCGATGCATGAGGCTTGCAACTTATAGGATGTCTTATACATGACACATATGAAGTACTACTACCGTTGACAAAATTGCTTCCATGTTTTCAAAATAAAAACTCTAGCACTTAACCATTCTTTTACTTTTATGTTAAAGCACCAACTACTGAGAGCATGATTGTCATTCTGAGTGTAATGTGCATTGTCCCAAAGTAGCATTGTCTTTTGCATGATTGTGATATCATTTATTTTGAAATCATTGTATCTAGTCATCACTTAAACCTTGAAGGTGCCCCTGCATTTATGTTTTGCATCACTAAAGGGGGCAAGCTAGATATCACTTTATCATATTTGCACATCATATTCATTGCAAATCTATTTGATGTTTCAGTTTCATGTTGTAAAACTTTCAGTCATTCGTGATTTTCTCATGAGGCAACTTAATTACTATAGATTCATTGTCTCAGTTAGCTTTTCTCATATGACTATGAAAAGTCCTATATGGTTAATAGCATGTCACCACAGAAATTATTCTTGTTATCATTTACCTACTCGAGGACGAGCAGGAATTAAGCTTGGGGATGTTGATACGTCCAAAACGTATCTATAATTTCTGCTTGCTCCATGCCACTTTTGGGTGATATTGCTATGATATTCATACACTTCCATACACTTTTGATCATATTTGGACTAACTTACTAATCCAGTGCACCCCAGTGCCAGTTTCTGTTTTCGGCTGTTTTTGTGTTTCAGGTTTTCACGTTATGAGAACTGCCAGGAAAAATCCAGAAAAATTATATAAAAAATCAGCGTTTCGGAAACTACCGGGCGTCCGAAGGGCAGCCTGGGGGGGCCACCAGGGCTCCAGGCGCCCTGGCGGCGCCCCCCCCCCCTGGGCCGCGCCGGGGGGGGCGCCTGGGCCCCCCGAAGCTCCCTCGATGCCCCCCTTTGGCATATATTTAAAGCGTCCTCCGAAACCCTCAGAACAGGAACTCTTTTCGCGATCCCATCTCTGTTCCGCCGCCGCCGCTTCCAACATCGGGAGCACGAGGAGAACTCTTCCCGGCACCCTGCCGGAGGGGAGGATCACCACCGGGAGCTTCTCCACCACCATGGACGCCTCCCGGATGACTCGTGAGTAGTCTCCCTTGGACCATGAGTCCATGACCAGTAGCTATGTGACGTTCTCCTCCCGTTCTTGTGCTTCACTAATTAGTCCTCGTGAGCTGCCCTACATGATCGAGGCACTTATGTAATCCTTATGCTGTTGCTATGTTGAGTTTGCTGGGATCCGATGGATTATGAGATTATGTTCAGATTGATCTTGAGTAATATATTTGATTCACCTCTTTTATATTTATGTTCATAAGTAATTCTTGCATGTTCTCCGTTGTTATTTATTGCTTTTGCCAAGTAGTAGGTAGTGACTCCAAGAGGGAACATTATGCTTGATTGTGGGTTCATGCCCCTCGATGACTAGCTTGAGTGATAGAAACATGAGTCTAGGGGATGTGATGTTGCCACAAGGGGGAAAACAACGGTGCTTGTGCCCGCGGGTGCAAGGATTGTTTACTTTACGCAAAGTTGTTTTAATGAGTTGTCTGTTGCTTTGAGTTTACACTATGGGTGGGGCTCGCAACTTAATACCAGCGAGATGTTCTGGATAGATATCTCAAGGTGGATGATTAGTAGTAGGCATTGCTGGATTTCGGTCTACTTACTTTGGCGTACCGCCCATGCTTTGAACCTCAACCTTTCTTGCAATGTAGTCAGCATTGGTTTGCGTTCGTGGTCCTGTCAATTGCCCAGCTGTAATTTGTTTACCTCACATAGCTATTTTATCGTCTTTTGGGAGAGAGACATCACTAGTGAACATCATGAGACTCCGGTCCATATTACCATCATTGATCACATCCGCTATTTACTTTTCGTTATTATTTACTATTGCAAACAGTATCTATCACTACTATCATTTGCTTTTAACCCTTTGTGAACTACAAGGCCGGAGAGATTGACAACCTCTCTGTACTCGTTGGGAGCAAAGTTATTTGTATCTGTGTGCATGTCCACGTTGATTGCTAATCTGCGCCGTTAGCAGTTGACACCTACTTGTTGAACCTAGGAGTCTCCGGGGATTCGATCCTTGGCATCTTTGCTAAGGGAAAACACTTCCACAACACTGCATCTTTCACCTTCCACTTGGGGTAACCAACGACGGGTTAGAGGCCCATCACTTTGTTTATGAAAATATTCGTAACTCGATATTTTTTCTTAATCATGAAATTATATAGTGCCAAGATTTTACTGGTTTCATCTTGCATGTTTGTGCCATCATGAGTTTATTATTTCTGCAAGAAATGGCTAATATGACTTCAGATCCAGCTAAAACACATCTTGTTGACATTAAATTCGGAACTTAGAAAATTCTGGAGATGCAGAATTTGTCACTAACCTAAAACACATATTGAAGTTTCATTCACCAAGCAGTGCTCATATGATAACTAGGTGAGTTATACTGCATATCAATGCAATCACATTTCTGTACTTTCCCTCCAATATGGAGGTACGTACAAGGTTGTAAATATTAGTAGCGCCTCTTCTCACATAAGTTACCAAAATCATGTCCTTCTATTTATACCCTTCTCATGCTCATAGAGCTCGGAAGAGAGATTGCTAGCTTTTGTAGCTTGATTTTGGTCTGGGGGTACAGATTAACCATGTATCCTTCTATGAACTAGGCGCAGCAATGTACGTAAGTTAGAAAAACATGTATCCTTCTATGAACTATATGTTAATTTTGAGCCTGTATGCATATCAGTTTTGAGAGTCCAGTTTCTGCTATTGTGGATGCTACCAGTTCCAATTGACAACAATTTATTATATCTCTTTTAGGATGTAAATTCAGAACCTGTAATTTGCATTCCTGATCTTTTTAATTATTCTTTTTGTGATGAACATTTTAAGGGTGTCAGTGTTGATATGTGTCATCAAACCCATAGGTTTCTTTTAAGCTCTTTCATTAATGATGTTTGCTCCTCTTTTGTACTTCTAATTATTATGGCAGGAAGTCTCACTACTGCACAATTCATGCCTCTGCCAAATATTCTAATCATTTGTATTTTTGAAGTTGTAGATGATTAGATTTTCAACTAATTTTCTGTTGTAGCATACACATTGTGGCAAGCTAACACTGAAAAGCTGATATCGGACGCCTCAAGTTCCTGAAGTTTTCATGGCAAAAAAGAGAAATTACTAGACTTAATGAGTGCAGACAATGGAATTCTCAATTTTTATGTGTGGCTTTAAAAAAATGTTGTTGTAGAACATATGTGTAAGCCTTGGAGCTTGTACATTGGCATGAGACCACATTCAAGACCAGAGTTAGCCTTTTTAGGGAATGATCAGATAGTTAGTGGGGATGAGGAACATGATTTTTTTAGAGTTCAGGATGATGTCAGCTGTGGTTTTGGGCCTCCCATATGCTTGTTTGCGCCTGAATATGAGTGTACTTCCTTCAATACGTAATACAAAAATACTTGTTTTGCATGTAATGTGGATATACATGATTCTATTGGGGTGTACATACTTAAGGATTTCATGAATGAATATTGTACTTTTTTGTGACAAAATGAAACATTGTACTTGTATAATCAATTTGCTTCACATGAATATAATTTTATCTGATGCTTGAGATGATTAGAGCTCATTCATGCTATTAGATCTTTGGATGACCAATCATTTATCACAATTAGATGTGTGTCTATGTATCTGAATATGCCACTAGAGAGGTTTGTAAATCTTACCAAAGTATTTTTTGAAAATTTATATGTGATGCTTTGATTGGCTCACAAGAATTATAGATGGATGAGATATTTTTTCTATTATGCTATCGTGCGTTGCACGTGCACGCTTACTAGTATAACCAAAGCACATTACCGTGGTGTTCTAAAAGACTCTCAAAATAATATAAGTGAAGCAGGAGAGTTCATCTATTTTTTCAAAATAAAACCACCGCCGTGCTCTAAAAAGATATAAGTGAAGCACTAGAGCAAATAAAAAAACTACTCCAAAAGATATAAGTGATGATCAATGAGTAGTTGAATAATTTTGTAACTATGTGGAGACTCTCTAAAATTTAACAATTTCAGATCTTGGGATATTTTTCAAACAGCAAGCAAAACGAAATAAAACAAAATGATGCTCCAAGCAGAACACATATCATGTGGTGAATAAAAATATAGCATCGAGTAAAGTTACCGATAGACGAAGACGAAAGAGGGGATGCCTTCCCAGGGCATCCCCAAGCTTAGGCTTTTGGTTGTCCTTGAATTTTACCTTGGGTTGCCTTTGGCATCCCCAAGCTTAGGCCCTTGCCCCTCCTTATTCCATAGTCCATCGAATCTTTACCCAAAACTTGAAAACTTCACAACACAAAACTCAATAGAAAACTCGCAAGCTCCGTTAGTATAAGAAAATAAAACCACCACTTAGGTACTGTTGTGAACTCATTCTAAATTCATATTGGTGTAATATATACTATATTCCAACTTCTCTATTGTTCATACCCTCCGATACTACTCATAGATTCATCAAAATAAGCAAACAACATAATGAAAACAGAATCTGTCAAAAACAGAACAGTCTGTAGCTATCTGTAACTTTCGAATACTTCTGTAACTCTAAAAATTCTGAAATAAATTGGTGGACGTGAGGAATTTGTATTTCAATCATCTGCAAAAAGAATCAACTTAAAAGCACTCTCCAGTAAAAAAATGGTAGCCAATCTCGTGAGTGCTAAAGTTTCTGTTTTTTACAGCATGATCGCATAAACTTCACACAAGTCTTCCCAAAGGTTCTACTTGGCACAAACACTAATTAAAACACAAAACCACATCTAAACAAAAGCTAGATGCAATATTTATTCCTAAACATAAGCAAAAACAAAGAAAATAAAATTGGGTTGCCTCCCAACAAACGCTTTTCTTTAATGCCTTTTAGTTAGGCATGATGATTTCAATGATGCTCACATAAAAGATAAGAATTGAAACATAACGAGAGCATCATGAAGAATATGACTAGCACATTTAAGCCTAACCCACTTCTTATGCATATGGATTTTGTGAGCAAACAACTTATGGGAACGATAATCAACTAGCATAGGAAGGGAAAACGAGCATAGCTTCAAAACTTTCAACATATAGAGAGGAAACTTGATATTAATGCAATAGGTAGAAACATATGTTCCTCTCTCATAATAATTTTCACTAGCATCATGAATGAATTCAACAATATAAACATCACATAAAGCATTCTTTTCATGATCCATAAGCATAGAAATTTTATTACTCTCCATGTAAGAAAAATTCTTCTCATTCGGAATAGTGGGAGTATCATAAGAGACTTGAATACTATAGATTGTTTCCACATTAAAAGAGTAATGTTCAGAAAAGGGGTAATCATAATCATGAAAAGTTAGGTAAACATAATCATCACTACTTTTTATAGCATAAGTGTCATCACAATAATCATCATAAGTAGGAGGCATGCTTTCATCATAATAAATTTGCATATCAAAACTTGGGGGGCTAAAAATACCATCTTCATCAAATGTAGCCTCCCCAAGCTTGGGACAAACATTAATTGCAGCAAATAAATTCTCAAATATATCATTCTCATCAGACATAGCATCCCCAAGCTTGGGCCTTTCCATATCATAAGCATAATCACTCTCATCATTAATAGTATGGATAGCACCGATAGTATAGCAATTATCATCATCACAATGAGTAATAGGAGCAACATCATTTGGAAGGGATACCTCCTTACCTTTGCTTCTTCGTCTTTCCTTTTTCTTCTTCACATTATGTGTGGGTTTAATTTTCTTTTTGGAGCTCCTTATTAATGAGATTGGTTGAATAGAAGACTCCTCCTCGTTACATGATTCATCATAAGAAATAATAGGAGGATATTGGGAAATCTCTTCCCTTTCATTAGTATTCTCTTCATATCCTATTTGTTTTCTTGTCTTTATATAATTGGCAATATAGGGATTTTCAATGCAATTCACCGCACAATACATATAAATTTCCTCTAGATCAAATTCAAGGACTTTATCAAAGACACAAGCAAACTAAGTTCATTATGATGCGCAAGGGAAATCAAGTCATCGCAATTTTTGGACACGATACAATCATGAAACAATTTGCATTGGATACTTAAATGATCACGTTCATTGCAAAGTTCACAAGGATGGCAAAGAAATTTTAAATGTTAAGCACAATCATCTAGCCTTTCTGGCAACCATTTAGTTTCTAAATACTTACGTCTCTTGCAAAATCTATCTTCCCTGTTTGGTACGTACTTGCAAACTCTATGCACTCCTTAGTTAAATGTTTCATTTCTTCATAACCCACAAGCAAACTAAGTTCATTATGATGCGCAAGGGAAATCAAGTCATCACAATTTTTGGACACGATACAATCATGAAACAATTTGCATTGGATACTTAAATGATCACGTTCATTGCAAAGTTCACAAGGATGGCAAAGAAATTTTAAATTTTCAGCACAATCATCTAGCCTTTCTTGCAACCATTTAGTTTCTAAATACTTATGTCGCTTGCAAAATCTATCTTCCCTATTTGGTACGTACTTGCAAACTCTATGCATTCCACACAAATCGATATGCTTATAAGAGAATTTTCATCATGACTAGTGCAACCATCATTAGTACTATGGATATTTGAGGAATTCACAGTACAACCAAATAACAAAGAGTCTCTTGTGTCCCAAACACACCCAATACAATGGTAAATTGTATAGGTGCACTAGTTCGGCTAAGAGATGGTGATACAAGTGCAATATGGATGGTAGATATAGGTTTTTGTAATAAGAAAATATAAAAACAGCAAGGTAACTAATGATAAAAGTGAGCACAAACGGTATTGCAATGCTAGGAAACAAGGCCTAGGGTTCATACTTTCACTAGTGGAAGTTCTCTCAACAATAATAACATAACTGGATCATATAAGTATCCCTCAATATGCAACAAAGAGTCACTCCAAAGTCACTAATAGCGGAGAACAAGCGAAGAGATTATGGTAGGGTACGAAACCACCTCAAAGTTATTCTTTCTGATCGATCTATTCAAGAGTCCGTAGTAAAATAACACGAAGCTATTCTTTCCGTTCGATCTATCATAGAGTTTGTACTAGAATAACACCTTAAGATACAAATCAACCAAAACCCTAATCTCACCTAGATACTCCATTGTCACCTCAAATATCTGTGGGCATGATTATACGGTATGCATCACACAATCTCAGATTCATCTATTCAACCAACACAAAGAACTTCAAAGAGTGCCCCAAAGTTTCTACCGGAAAGTCAAGACGAAAACGTGTGCCAACCCCTATGCATAAGTTCACAAGGTCACTGAACCCGCAAGTTGATTACCAAAACATACATCAAGTAGAACACGTGATATCCCATTGTCACCACAGATAAGCACATGCAAGACATACATCAAGTGTTCTCAAATCCTTAGAGACTCAGTCCGATAAGATAACTTCAAAGGGAAAACTCAATTCATCACAAGAGAGTAGAGGGGGAGAAACATCGTAACATCCAACTATAACAGCAAAGCTCATGATACATCAAGATCGTGCCATCTCAAGAACACGAGAGAGAGAGAGAGAGATCAAACACATAGCTACTAGTACATACCCTCAGCCCCGAGGGTGAACTAATCCCCCCTCATCATGGAGAGCGCCGGGATGATGAAGATGGTCACCGGAGAGGGATTCCCCCTCCGACAGGGTGCCGAAACGGGTCTAGATTGGTTTTTGGTGGCAACAGAGGCTTTCGGCGGCGGAACTCCCGATCTAGGTTATTTTCCGGAGGTTTCAGTATATATAGGATGTGTTGGAGTCGGGGACAAGTAAAGGGGACCTCCAGGCTATCCACGAGGTAGGGGGGCGCCCCTACCCTCGTGGGCAGCCCGGGAACCTTCTGGTCCCCCTCCGACACTTTCTGGGCTTTTTCTTCTGGTCCAAAAATAACCTTTGTTGAGTTTCAGGTCAATTGGGCTCCGTTTGATATTCCTTTTCTGCAATACTCTAAAACAGGAGAAAAACAGAAACTGGCACTGGGCTCTGGGTTAATAGGTTAGTCCCAAAAATCATATAAAAGTGTATATAAAAGCTCATAAAACATTCTAGAAGGATAATATAATAGAATGGGACAATCAAAAATTATAGATACGTTGGAGACGTATCAGACGCCGGGGTTGCTATTCGTGTTCAGTCCGTGGAAATTCCTTCATCCAGACTCACTATCGGTGACGACCTGGCGGGGCTGCCATTAGTGAGCAGCCCCCAGCACACCCTTCACCTGACAGTGACTTGAGACACCGTCTACACCTCCAGCGGCATCGAACTCCCGCAAGGAGGGGCGTCATCTACGCCTCCACTGAGACGGAGTGCGGCCATGGTGGTGAGCCATCTACGCCGCGGAGCCTGTCCAAGACAAGGCACCGTCTACATGACCACCGAGCTTGCCTAGGTGGGCACCGTCTACACCGACTCAGAGGTCACCCATGGAGAGGAGCCATCTACACTGCCGCCTCCGCGGATCTTGCATAAAGGTGGGTGCTGTCTACATGGCCTTGGAGCCTGCATGAGGCCGGCATGCTTTTTCTGCACTGTGGTCGACACGTAGCCCGCCTAAAGGCAGGCATCTTCTAGCCCACCTCGATGCTTGCCCGAGGCAGGGCGCCGTTAACGACCGTCGACATGGAACTTGTCCAAGGCGGGACACCTATATCGCCACATGCAGGGAGCCCACTGATGTTAGGGCGCCATCTATGCTACCATTGACACGGAGCTCTCCTAAAGGCGGGCATCTTGTACATCACCTCGAAGTTCGCCCGAGGTGGAGCACTGTCAACCACGAACAACATGGAGCTCGTCCTAGGCGGGACACATACGCCGCCATCGACATTGAGCCCATCAATACCAGAGCATCGTCTGCGACGTCCACACTGAGGTTGGCCTGGGCAGGGCTCGGTCTTCAACACCTTCGGCACGGAGCTTGGCCTGGGTGGGGCTAGGTTTACACCACCGCCGAACTCGACTAGGTGTGGGCACCTTTTACACCACTGCCAACACGAAGCTTGCCCTGAGAGGGTGCCATCTACATAGCTACAGACACAGCCCATTGTTGGGCGTCGTTTGCGCTAACTCTCGGCTCAACAATGTTGTTGGCTGTAGCGACATGCTTGTTAAGTGCGCGATAGAACCCAAGTCTACTCCAACATCTACGCGGACGTATATCATCAACACCATCCTAGCATCAGCGAGGCGAAGCTATACTCCACTGACATGTCTTTCTCCGATTAATCAAACTGCATGTTGCTTGATATGTCGACGAGGCAATGTCAAGCCATCCACTTAGACATCGACAAGGCGGACATCACTAGGCCGGGTACCAACGAGGAGAAGGCCGCCCACATCTTCAAGGTGGTGGCCGCGTCTTTGTGCAAGGCGGAGTACACCACAACAACTATTATATCACGTGAGAGAATCTGGCTGGCTCACCTCCTTGGCGAGATGCTGAATCAAGACACCACACGTGTGCTCATCTTCGTCGACAACAAGTTCGAAGACATAGCAAGCACATCGATCTCCGCTATCACTTCATACATTCTTCATACATTACTACGTCGAGAATGGCATGGTGAATGTGGAGTTAACCAGGACTGGTGAACAGAAGGCCAACATCTAGATAAAGGCTCTTCGCCATGTCCAATTCCAGGAAATGCAAGACAAGATAGGGATCATCAATGTCCAACCCCAGCGACAGGATTGAGGGGGAGACTGTTACGTTCAACTTCGTCTCCCGGTAAACCTATGCTAATGGGGTGGCCCCAGGTGGTTCCCCTTGTGTTGACTACATATGGGATGGTTCATACCGCGCACCCGTGTAAAAAAAGCATGGCATAGGTGGTGAGTTAATGTACAGTGGTTTCCAACCACTCCCATGATATGCCATGGAGTGGTCATAGTCTAGGTAGTTGGTAGAACCTAGATGTAATTTACCTATTGCTTTGTACAGCTAAATAGATAAGTTTAATGCTCCACTGAAGAATAAAGACATTGAGGCCAGAAACAACTCCTCTTCCTTCTCCTTCAGACTCTTCCTTGCTTGTTCTCCTCTGGCAACTACTTTTAATTCCCGAGGATGTCGTCTCCGGCGGCCGGTAAAGCTCCGTCTTCTCTAACGAGATCCCCCGGTGGTGATAGACTTTCTAGGGCAGTCGGAGTCATCTAGCAGCACCGTGCAACCGCTAGTGGATGGGACCTAGGGGGAGGCCGTTGGCACGGCGAGCCCCTTGGAACTGACATTGGCTTATCCGCTTATTTGAACATAGAGGACCCGAGAAATCTATTCGTCTCCCCTCCATAAAAACTAAGATCAATGGTGCGACAAAGCCCGGGCACCGAATTGAATTCCCGCATTTCATACTGTTAATTAGCTGTTGCATAGATCGACGAGGGAAACAAAACCGTGTGCTGTGAAGATGAATTTATGTTTAAGATTTCATACCAATTTCTAGTTTGTTTACTCTAGTATATCTTACTCCGATGCTGCTTCATTCACATAGATCTTAGAGGATTAAGAAAAAAATGAACGATGATTGATGTTCAAATTACATAATTGCTTCTTTTGATATACATCGTATGTCTCATCTATTACTTTCATACAACAGTTCAATGGTCAAATTTGTTTTCCATGCATCCAAATGAAATACCAAGTCCCTCCGAGGATTGGCTTAGCCTTTTAATTTGCATGCATGGAACAGAAATTCAACATATAGACATGACACGGAACCCCAAAGCTGATTTTAGGAGCATGCGGGCATTGAAGCAAATTATTTGTAACAGTTCTAAAATCACATTCTTTTAGTTTCAAAAAAATTCCTAAATTTTTTTCATGTTTATATGCATGTATGTTGAACAAGTTTAAAGTTTGGTGATGAAATAAGTAAACATGTGAGCTAAAAAAAATTGGCAAAACTCGTGAATTCTAAATAGTGAGCAGTACATAAAGTATTGATCTTCTGAAATCTTATTTTATCAGTTTGTATAGCTCGCATGGTGACTGATTTCAGCACATAAATTGTAAATATGTGTAATGTACATTCATATCAACATATACATTTTTATCGGCTTTTTTTGAAACTTCAAAATACCATTTTGAGACTACTTAAAATATAGTACTCACTGGAGCATGTGCACCAAAGTGTATTTTTCACATGGAATATAGTCTATGAAAATAATATTAAACACAAGAGAATACGAATTTAGCGTCAAACTATTATTAAGGACATAATATATTGCACAAACCATGTACCGAAGGAAGTTATCATATATGTGAACACCACTATCTTTAGAAATAAAATAAAATGTGACCACCACAAATTATCTCATATGTTCTTTTACCTCTGAGATTAATAACAACAAATCAAGATCAGAGTAATAAATAACAAATTAAACAAACTAGATATTGGTACTAAATCTTAAACATGATATTCAACTTATAGTCACATAGTTCTGTTTTCCCCTGAGATCTATCCAAAAATATATATTGCAGGTACACCATTAATGTGCAATGCAATATATATTGCCTAATATTAACGTGCATTAATGCACATACACGATTACTAGTAAATTTGAAGGGTTGCAATTAAAAAACCAGATGGAATGAACAATGTTTTAGAAAAACCTACATATTTTGGTAGGCTATATGAACTTCAAATTGTAGAGCTTGATTCTAAGAATCCTAGATTAGATATTTACCTTGTATCAAGAAGCTGGAATTTTCTGTGAAACATTGAAGTTGTTTTGTTTTGTTGAATTGTAAAGTTTCAAGATTATAAATTTATGTTATCAATTTGGTTTATAAAAAAAGCTAAATCGTTCGCAAGGAACATCAGTTTATGACGTCCTGCACAAAAAAAAAAGAATAATAAAATAGATTACTTAGCAAGCACACCACATACAAACCTGGTGAGTGGCGTGATCCCACTCAACTCAAAGTCAAAACTCGATAGCGTTTCGGCCATTTGTTTCTTGCTGAGGGATCTCCATTCCCACTACCTAAGAAAGAGCTCCATTTCCTCCCCTCCTCTTGCTTGCCTGAAGCCCTAGACCTACACAGTTAGCGGCCATGGAGACTGACCAGCCCCTCGGCGGCGACCAGCCTAACCCGCCGCCGCCACCCCATTAGCTTCCCAACGACATTGCCCCGAAATATCTTCCATTGCCTCCCGTCATATCCCAGCGCCCTCTTTGTCGTGTCCTCCGCCTACAATGCCTGGCGGGTGGCGGTGCATCATTGACAACAAGGAGATGTTTCTCTGCTCCTTCCACGCGGCACTACACGGCATCCCACCAGTCGCTGGGTTCTACTCCGACCCCTTCTACGGAATGCTCCCATTCACCCCGACCACGCCTCCTACCCCGCCGGTCCCCCCCGCCCCTGCTGGGTTATAAGTCTACGGTTCGATGCACGGTCATCTACTCCTTGGCAGCAGAGACGGCGAGCACATTTCTACTTGTACGATATCCTCTGACCGGGGAGGAGCACTCCATCCCGCCGGCTCCTGCCCTTCTCCCAGGGCAGAGGTGCGGCGCGGCACTGATCTGTTACACCCACCATGCTAAGAGCCAGGACTACTGATACGTCCAAAACGTATCTATAATTTCTGCTTGCTCCATGCCCTTTTTGTGTGATATTGCTATGATATTTATGCACTTCCATACTCTTTTGATCATATTTGGACTAACCTACTAATGGTTGCAAAAGTGCACAATGTTCTTGTTTTACACTTTATTGTGTAGGAATTACTTGGAAATTGACAAAAACGCAAAAGGAGTCGTATTGGAGTAGGACTCTGACTTTCCTGAAATTTGTCTGAGAATGTTTTTTATAGATGGTCACGTTCCGGACCAAAGACGACGTCAAACGGAAAAAGTCTAGTTGCCAAAGTTGTGGGGAATTTCGAGGCGATGCTTCTGGATATAAAATTCGTTCAAATCGGAGTTCGGACGGCCGAGTAAAGCCCGTTTTACTGAGGCCCAAAATCTGATGACGGGAATCCGAGAGTCTATATAAAAGAGAGGAAACCTAGGTCACCAAGTGCCACGAATTTTCCTCCTCCCGAGCCGCCGTCTTGGAGGGGAGGACCAGCACCATTGCAGCACCATCCACAAGGAAGAAGGGTGGCCAAGGAGCCGCTGCCCCCTAGGGCCGCCGCCGCCCCGAGGGCCGCCGCCGCGCCCCCAAGGGCCGCCGCCGCCGCCTCCGTGGCTGCCGCCGGCCGTCTCCTCCTCGCGGGGCTGCACCTCTCCATCAACACCATCATCAACCTCCTCCTCACCATGTCCATGTGTGAGTAGTCTTCTCCGGGGCCGAGGCTCGTACGTGTAGCTATGTGGTTATCTCTCTCTCCCATGATGTGATCTTCGTTGTGATCATAGGCTATGTTAATCTAGGGTGATCCCATGATATTTCCCCTTCCTCTATGTATTGGATTGATGTACTCACTTGTCTTTATCTAGTATAATCCCCGAGACCAAGGTGACAGCGGTCTATTGGACATGGATTAGAAAAATATTTTCATGAGTGATTTCCTTTCTTGTGTGTTGATTGAAGATTGAGAGTTTCTTGGTGCTTGTCTTTGACTATCCTTTAGATATGTTGTGGTGATTGTGGGACTCTCTTTGGATGGCCGCGGTGACATTGGGAAATCCTTAGATTGAGAACTACGAACTTTGAGGTGTGCTTTTGTAGCCCTACATAATTCTCGTCCTCTCTTGACCACGGAGGAATGACCTCCGGGTGCGTCTCCATTGCATGTTTTATGGGAAATATCATGTGATTCGATTATGTTAATGTTGTTGGGAGTTTCCACTAGTGAAAGTATGATCCCTAGGCCTTGTTTCCACCATTGCAATACCATTTGTGCTCACGTTTACCACTTGTTTGCTTGCTGCACTTTTTATTACAGATTTATATTACTTTGTTTTGCCATCCATATCACTTGCCATTTAACATCTCTTCACCGAACTAGTGCACCTATACATCTAACAAGTGTATTAGGTGTGTTGGGGACACAAGAGACTTCTTGTATCTTAGTTGCAGGGTTGCTTGAGAGAGACCATCTTCAACCTCTACTTCCCTGAGTTCGATAAACCTTAGGTCATCCACTTGAGGGAAATTACTGCTATCCTACAAACCTCTGCGCTTGGAGGCCCAACATAGTCTACAAGAGTAGAAGCGTGTGTAGACATCAAGCTATTTCTGGAGCCGTTGCCGGGGAGGTGAGTGCTTGAAGGTATATCTTTAGATCTTGCAATTAAATCTTTTTGTTTCTTGTTTTTATTTCACTAGTTTTGCTTAATGGAAAACAACAAAAATATGAGAGAGCTTTATAAGCTCTACCTTGAACTTGGACATGACGTGTTTGAAGAGAAAATTAAAAAACCTTTGGAACTTTATTATTTGCATAACAATCATGATGGTGGTGATGTTATTAGTATGCTTTCTTTGAATATCAATATTGCTAATGACATGGAAAGCTCTAAGCTTGGGGATGACACGTTTGATGAACATGATATTTTTAGTCCCCCAACTTTTGAAGAGAAAATTTACTTTGATGATACTTTGCTTCCTAAATATGATGATTACCATGATGGTTATGATTGCGTTACTCTCACTATTCCTAATAAGAAAGATTTTGCTTATATGAAGAGTAATGACACTTTTATGCTTTTGGATCATGGAAATAATGCCTTATGTGATAGTTATATTATTGAGTTCATCCATGATGCCACTGAAATTTATAATGAGAGAGGGAGACATGGTTCTAAATATCTTAATAATAAGAAGTTTCCTCTCTTTATGGTGAATATTTTGAAGTTATGCTTGTTTTGCCTTCCTATGCTAGTTGCTTTATGCTTCAATAATTTATTTTCTTACAAGATTCCCATGCATAGGAAGCATGTTAGGATTAAATGTATTTGGTATTTGCTTCTTGATGCTCTCTTTTGTTCTTCAATTCTTATTCCTACGAGAGCATCATTAAAGTCTTAAGCCTATCTTTATGGCTATAAAGAAAGAGCTCTAGGGAGACAACCCTTGTTATCTTTGCTTTCAGTTTGTTCTTTCAGTTTTTAGTGGTCTTGATGTTTGTTACTACAGTAGCATCATCATTTTATCTTTACTTTTCAGCTTTGTGCCAAGTTTAGCCTCTGATTGCAAGAAAGTTCAAAAGTTGTGACGTGCTGTCCAGGAAACAGATTCTGTCCTTGGACAGAAAAATTCGTATAAAATCACCAGATCATCTTTTTGGTCTGAATTGTTTCGACAGCGTGCTCTATACAATTGGCTTTCGGGCGTCTGTTCTGAGTTTTTTTATTTGAGTTGCAGAAGTGCCCCGAAAAAATTATTTACTACCTGCTGGTCTGTTTTTCACAGATTCTGTCCTGTTTTGCCTTTCCTTCGTTTTGCAAACCTTGAGCTTACTTTTTCTTTGCAAAAACTTTTTGGCAATCTTGAGAAACAGTAGACCTTCAAGAATATCCTTATTTCCAGCAAGGAACAATTATTTTATTATGGGTACTAACCTCGCTAATCAGATTATGATGAGTTATGTATGAAGGGAGTTTTCAAGTGTGCGAGGGAAGATGATAAAAAGATTCAGGAGTGTCAAACGCTCAAGCTTGGGGATGCCCCCATGCACCCCCAAGAAATATTCAAGAAGACTCAAGCGTCTAAGCTTGGGGATGCCCCCGTGCATCCCCTTCTCCATCAACATTATCAGCTCGTCTTTCGTTCCACTATATTTTTATCACTTCATGTGTTATGTGCTATGCTTGGAGCGTCTTGCTTTTAGTTTTCCTTTTTAGTTTTCTTTAGCTTTGCTTGCTGTTCATAACGAGTTGGAACTCAGCTTTCTTTGTGTGGGAGAGAAACACGCTCCACTTCAACCTAGAACATAACATAGAATTTTCATGTCTATCCTTGCTGTGTGTGTTCTTTGTCTTTCAATAGCTACTATCATGTTCAGCTCTTAGTTTTCATGCTTATCTTTTTAAAGAGCTTTTGTTTAGTTGGTCGCTGGAACTCTCTTTAGTATCATGCTTATCTTGTTAAGAGAGTTGGCTTCTGTTGCACTGGTTGATATGTCTATGATAAAAATGCTATGTGCATAATGGTGCTTAGTAGTTCATGTTTTCTTATGGTTAGTCTCAAATAGCTGGGGGGTTCTCAATGTGTTATTGAAGTACCAACATGATTTGTTTGCCTATGATGTGGTATGGTTAGTGATATCTTCCTTCAAGAATTTATTTTGATTGACTTGGCGTATGCTCACGCATATTTAAGACTGTAAAGAAAGTCTATCAAGCCTTGATGATCTTTAATTTCTGAGTAGCGATATAACTTCCATGCCCGATTCAATGTTGCTTTGTCGCTCTGCATGATTATGACCGTCATTGCTCTTTAAGTTGGTCGCTCCCAGTCTTTTGCTAACCTTCGCCTGTACTAAGCGGACTGACTGCTTGTGCATCCAAAATTCTTTAAACCAGTTATGCCATATGAGTCCACCATACCTTCCTATACATGGTATTTACCTGCCATTCCTAACGAAGACTTTCGTGTACCATCTCGAAATTAATCAAAAAAGCATTTCTCTTTTGTGCCTCTGTTTTAGCTCATGAGGAAGTAGTAGTTAATTCATGATCTTTTTAAGTTGGACAAGCTTCACCCCGGGATTGCATGTCTAATGTGCAAACCCCTAATATGAGAAGGAACTGGCAAAGAGTGCGCCCGGCTCATTAAAAAATATACAACAAACAAACCCTCCTTCACGCTTTGTTCATGAGAAATCAGAAAACTTTGGCAGTGATAAACAAAGGAGATTAAGAGGATGTGATCGTCCTCATGTGGGAGCCGTTCCTCGAAACTTGTCCAGCTCAAGAAGTAATTGAGTTATCTGCTAGCATTCGTTGACGAAACATGCATATCTAAAAAAATAATTATTACCTCTGTTTTTAAAACCAAGAGCTCTGGTACATGTTTTGTCTTTGTTTCCTACCACGGGTTTTCAACCTTGCCAACAAAAGCCACGGTTCGAGAGTCTCCACCTTCATTAAAGCACCAACTATTTAGAGCATGATTGTCATTCTGAGTGTAATGTGCATTGTCCCAAAGTACCATTGTCTTTTGCATGATTATGATATCGTTTATTCTGAAATCATTATATCTAGTCGTCACTTAAACCTTGGAGGTGCCCCTGCATTTATGTTTTGCTTCACTAAATGGGGCAAGCGAGATATCACTTTGTAATATTTGCACACCATGCTCACTACAAATCTATTGAGTGTTTCAGTATCATATTGTAAAACTTTTAGTTCTTTGTGATTTTCTCATGAGGCAACTTAATTACTACAGATTCATTGTCTCGGTAAGCACTTGTCATGTGACTGTGAAAAGTTCTTATATGGTTAATAGCATGTCACCACAGAAATTATGCTTGTTATCATTTACCTACTCGAGGACGAGCAGGTAAATTAAGCTTGGGGATGTTGATACGTCCAAAACGTATCTATAATTATTGCTTCCTCCATGCCCTTTTTGTGTGATATTGCTATGATATTTATGCACTTTCATAAACTTTTGATCATATTTAGACTAACCTACTAATGGTTGCAAAAGTGCACAATGTTCTTGTTTTACACTTTATTGTGTAGGAATTACTTGGAAATTGACAAAAACGCAAAAGGAGTCGTATTGGAGTAGGACTCTGACTTTCCTGAAATCTGTCTGAGAACGTTTTTTAAAGATGGTCACGTTCCGGCCCGAAGACTACGTCAAACGGAAAAGATCTAGTTGCGAAAGTTGTGGGGAATTTCGAGGCGATGCTTCTGTATATAAAATTCGTCCGAATCGGAGTCCGGACTGCAGAGTAAAGGCCATTTTACTGAGGCCCAAAATCTGATGACGGGAATCCGAGAGTCTATATAAAGAGAGGAAACCTAGGTCACCAAGGGCCACGAATTTTCCTCCTCCCGAGCCGCCGTCTTGGAGGGGAGGACCAGCACCATTGCAGCACCATCCACAAGGAAGAAGGGGGGCCAAGGAGCCGCTGCCCCCGAGGGCCGCCGCCGCCCCCTAGGGCCGCCGCCTCCGTGGCTGCCGCCGGCCGTCTCCTCCTCGCGGGGCTGCACCTCTCCATCAACACCATCATCAACCTCCTCCTCACCATGTCCATGTGTGAGTAGTCTTCTCCGGGGCCGAGGGCTCGTACGTGTAGCTATGTGGTTATCTCTCTCTCCCATGATGTGATCTTCGTTGTGATCATAGGCTATGTTAATCTAAGGTGATCCCATGATATTTCCCTTTCCTCAATGTATTGGATTGATGTACTTACTTGTCTTTATCTAGTATAATCCCCGAGACCAAGGTGACAGCGGTCTATTGGACATGGATTAGAAAAATATTTTCATGAGTGATTTCCTCTCTTGTGTGTTGATTGAAGATCGAGAGTCTCTTGGTGCTTGTCTTTGACTATCCTTTAGATATGTTGTGGTGATTGTGGGACTCTCTTTGGATGGCTGTGGTGACATTGGGAAATCCTTAGATTGAGAACTACGAACTTTGAGGTGTGCTTTTGTAGCCCTACATAATTCTCGTCCTCTCTTGACCACGGAGGAATGACCTCCGGGTGCGTCTCCATTGCATGTTTTATGGGAAATATCATGTGATTCGATTATGTTAATGTTGTTGGGAGTTGCCACTAGTGAAAGTATGATCCCTAGGCCTTGTTTCCACCATTGCAATACCATTTGTGCTCACGTTTACCACTTGTTTGCTTGCTGCACTTTTTATTACAGATTTATATTACTTTGTTTTGCCATCCATATAACTTGCCATTTAACATCTCTTCGCCGAACTAGTGCACCTATACATCTAACAAGTGTATTAGGTGTGTTGGGGACACAAGAGACTTCTTGTATCTTAGTTGCAGGGTTGCTTGAGAGAGACCATCTTCAACCTCTACTTCCCTGAGTTCGATAAACCTTAGGTCATCCACTTGAGGGAAATTATTGCTGTCCTACAAACCTCTGCGCTTGGAGGCCCAACATAGTCTACAAGAGTAGAAGCGTGTGTAGACATTAACTGCCACTCATTTCTGTTCTGCATCATCTTTGCATATAGAGAGGAATATCCACCCGGCGGCTGACGCCTGCCCATGGCTCTCATCAGCACCTTCGCATGTGTGTTTAACTCAAAGGCAGGAAGCCGGGTGGCTTCCCAGCGGCGACCATGGGCGTCAAATGCTAGTTCGATCCGAAGCCGAGCACCGTGGTGGGCAAAGGTGCCGCCCCGTGACCGTGAGATGGATGACGGTGACGGCTGGGGACGAGGGGAATACAGTGCAAGACTTGCTCCTAGAATTCCACCTCGACGCACGAGCTCTACAACTCACACAGATACCAGATGAATTACGCGGCGACAACTTTATTATTGTGCCAACGATGCATGTGGAGGATGCGTGGACCGGCAACTTGCCCGCGTGATTAAAAACCGTGTGGTGTTACTTTCCAGGTTGAATGGCGTTGAAGGCTGGATTCAGCGTATCGTAGCTGGACTGGACAATTTCCTATCCGCTGGTCCTGCTGAGAATGGTAGCGTTGCGCTTCTGCGTTTTGAGATGGGGTAGGGTGATGAGGAGGAAGACGAACTAGCTGACTGGACGGAGCCACAGGTGAAGGAAGGGGCACCATTTTCTTGATGAAATACCCTTTCTATATGGGAAACTTTGTTTCTTTGAGGTCGTTCATGTAAAAGTACATGCTGCTGTCTTGATGCAAAAAATTGTGTTAATCACACTTTCTCTCATAATAAGTTCAGTCGAAGTGATAGTCACACAATTTTGTCGCGCATCCGATGTGACATGTTTCTTACTAAAAAAGCACGAGAGATAAGTGTCCCCAAGCAAGCCAGCTCTTGCAACCACTCCGTTCTTTACTCAAACCCACCCGATGGCTTGGAACCAGAACGGCGGTGGACCAAATGGAGGGCTTCCACCACTGCCACATCCATGCCCATCAGACCACGCCATTGTTGTCCACATATCGTGGTACATCACTCCCGGACAGGTCCCTGCCTGTAGCGCCACGGACCCTTGCTGGGACGACTGATACGTCCATTTTGCATCATGCTTATATGTTGATATTTATTGCATTATGGGCTGTTCTTACATGTTTTGTCACAATACTTCTGCCTTTTCTCTCTTATTTTTCAAGGTTTACATGAAGAGGGAGAATGCCGGCAGCTGGAATTCTGGGCTGGAAAAGGAGCAAACTCTAGAAACCTATTCTGCACAACTCCAAAAGCCCTGAAACTCAACAGAACGTCGTTTCAGAAAATATAAAAATTATCTGGCGAAAGAAGGTCCACGAGGGGGGCCACCGGCTGCCCACGAGGGCGGGGGGCGCGCCCCCTGCCTCGTGGGCCAACCGGAAGGCCCCCGGTGCCCATCTTCTCCAATATGAGGTGTTTTGACCTGGAAAAAAATCAGGAGGAGGCTTTCGGGACCAGACGCCACCGTCTCGAGGCGGAACCGAGGCGGAAACCAATCTAGGACTCCGGCAAAGCTGTTCTACCGGGGAAACTTCCCTCCGGGAGGGGGAAATCGTCACCACCGTCATCACCAACAACTCTCCCATCTTGGGGAGGGCTATCTCCATCAACATCTTCACCAGCACCATCTCCTCTCAAACCCTAGTTCATCTCTTGTATCCAATCTTTGTACCCAAACCTCAGATTGGTACCTGTGGGTTGCTAGTAGTGTTGATTACTCCTTGTAGTTGATGCTAGTTGGTTTATTTAGTGGAAGATCATATGTTCAGATCCATTATGCATATTAATACCCCTCTGATCATGAACAATATTATGTCTTGTGAGTAGTTACTTTGGTTCCTGAGGACATGGGAGAAGTCTTGCTATTAGTAGTCATGTGAATTTGGTCTTCGTTCGATATTTTGATGAGATGTATGTTGTCTCTCCTCTAGTGGTGTCATGTGAACGTCGACTACATGACACTTCAACATTATTTGGGCCTAGAGGAAGACATTGGGAAGTAATAAGTAGATGATGGGTTGCTAGAGTGACAGAAGCTTAAACCCTAGTTTATGCGTTGCTTCGTAAGGGGCTGATTTGGATCCATATGTTTCAGGCTATGGTTAGGTTTACCTTAATACTTCTTTTGTAGTTACGGATGCTTGCATTAGAGGTTAATCATAAGTGGGAGGCTTGTCCAAATAAGGGCAGCACCCAAGCACTGGTCCACCCACATACCAAATTATCAAAGTACCGAACGCGAATCAGATGATCATGATGAAAACTAGCTTGACGATAATTCCCATGTGTCCTCGGGAATGCTTTCCTTTATATAAGAGTTTTTCCAGGCTTGTCCTTTGCTACAAAAAGGATTGGGCCACCTTGCTGCACCTTATTTACTTTTACCGTTTGTCATTTGCTACCAATTACCTTATCACAAAACTATCTGTTACTTATAATTTTAGTGCTTGCAGAAAATACCTTACTGAAAACTGCATATCATTTCCTTCCGCTCCTCGTTGGGTTCGACACTCTTACTTATCGGAAGGACTACGATAGATCCCCTAAACTTGTGGGGCATCAACGACAAACCCTATAGCGCATCCGCCCGTCGTGCCCCTCCCAGCTGCGGCACGAAAACCTGCCACATCAGTCCCAACCACAGTGTTGCCAGTACTTTGTGGCAGTTCCAGCTGGGATGGCGGCGCCCATACGGTGCATTGGCTTGCAAACAATCCTGAGTTTTGTAGTACCGCAAATCTGGAATGGAGGGGACCCCCCGGCGGTGATAGACTTTGTGTGACAGTCCAAGTCATCCAGCAGCACTGCTCAGCTACTGGTGCAAGGCACCGAAGAGGAGGGCAACGGCTTGGCGAGAACCTTGGACATGACATTGGCTTGATCCACTGATCAGTAAGAGGCCTCGAGAAAGCTAGTCGTCTTCCCTCGGAAAAAACAAAGGTCCATGCTTTTCATACTGTAATTTAGCTATTGGACAGATCGATCACTACAAACAAAGCCATGTGATGATAAGATGAATTCAAGTTTAAGATTTGGTACCAATTTCTAGTTTTTTACTCTCTAATTTCTTAATGTGACATTGCTGTGTTCACATAGATCTCAGAGGAATAAGAAAACATGAACGATGATTGATCTCCAAAGACATAATTGCTTCATTCAACTCATTTGCCGAGCTGGGTACTCGTCGGAGTGCCAAGTCGGAGTGGTCGTCAGGGGAGGGCTCGAGATCGCGGGTCAGCAAGGCGAGGAGCTCAGGTGTGAGAGGGATCTTCATCGCCTTGGCTTCGGGGTCGGAGCTGACGGCCACCCAGCTAAGCGCGGCGCAGAGCTCGCGGGTGAGCGGGACCGCTGCCAGGGCATGGGTCGGAGTAATGGGTTATGGCGTATTGTCGGGATCTGGCTTAGGGATGAGCAGGGGAGCGGGCGCCATCGCGGATGGATCTCCGGTCTAAGTGAAATGGAAGGGGAGGGGGATTTTGGAGTGCTGCATGTCACAGGGTTTGTGGTTCGGTGGGGAGGCACTGCTACTTTTGTAGTACCGCTAGAGCCGGTGGTGGCATGTGGAACACGCTGCACTGCTAGGGATGGTCTGGTGGCCTGGTCTTGTGCACTGTATGACATGTTTGCACTTTCTCTACGGTTTGTTTCATCCATTACTTTCTTAAAATGGATCAATGGTCGAATCTGTTTTCCATGCATGCAAATGAAAAAGACATGTCGATCTTGGGAGGAAATACACACGTTTGAAATGGGTGGAATCTTCCTACGTTGAATTGGCCCACATATGAACTTTATTTTCTCCTAGCGCACCAACCAAGGCTCTACGTTAGTCCTCAGAAACTAACTACTTTGTCCACTTTATTATCGTACTGACAGTTTAGCAATCAGATTGTTTGAAACTTCAAAACCATTTTGTCACTATTCAATAACATAGTGCTCACTGGAGCACGTGCACCGAAGTGGTTTTTCACATGGAAACCAGCCTATGAAAGCAAAGTTAAACATGATTGAATACAAATTTAGCGCTTAATCATAAGTTGTCATAATATGTGCACACCACTATCTTTTAAAATAAAGTAAAATGTGAACACCACACACTATCTCATATGCTCTTTTTACCTCTGAGAGCTATGGAAGGACATCAATATCAAAGTAAGAAGTACCAGATTAAATCAACTGGAGGTTGCTACTAAATCTTAAACGTGATATTCAACTTATACTCACATAGTTCTGTTTCCCTGAGATCTATCCAAAAATATATATTGCAGTTACACCATTAATGTGCAATGCAATATATATTGCCTAATATTAATGGGCATTAATGCACACACACGATTACTAGTCAATTTGAAGGGTTGCAATTAAAAAACAGATGGAATGAACAATGTTTCGGAAAAATCTATATATTTTGGTAGGCTATATGAACTTGAAATTGTCTTGATTCTAAGAATCCTAGATTAGATATTTACCATGTATCAACAAACTAGAATTTTCCGTAGAACATTGAAGTTGTTTTATTTTGTTGAATTGTAAAGTTTCAAGTTTATAAGTTCATGTTATCATTTTGGTGAAAAAAAAGCTAAATGGTTCGCACGGAACATAAGTTTATGACGTCCTGCGCAAAACATAAAAGAAAAAGAAAATAGATTGCTTAGCAAGCACACCGCATACACCTGCTCTGCGGTGCGTGAGCCCACTCGACTCAAAGTCAAAACTCGACAGCATTTCGGCCGTTTCTTTCTCGCAAAGGGGTCCCCATTCCCACTACCCTGAAGAAAGAGCTCCATTTACTCCACTCCTCTCGCTAGCCTGAAGCCCGAGACCTACACTGTTAGTGGCCATGGAGAATGACCAACCCCTCGGCGTCGACCAGCCTAACCCGCAGCCACCACCCCATTAGCTTCCCAATGACCCGCTCCGAAATATCTTCCATCGCCTCCCGTCAGATGCTAGCGCCGTCGTTGTCGTCTCCTCTGCCTACAATGCCCAGCGGATGGCAGTACATCGTCCACAACAAGGAGAACTTCCTATGCTCCTTCACGCGGCACACCACAGCATCCCACCACTTGTCGGCTTCTACTCCGACCCCTTCCATGGAGTGCTCCAATTCACCCTGACCACGCCTCCTACCCCACTGGTTCCCCCGCCCCTGCTCAGTTATAAGTCTATGGTTGCACGCATGGTCGTCTGCTCCTCGGCAGTAGAGACGGCGACTCACGCACTTCTACTTGTCCGATATCTTCTGACCGGGGAGGAGCCCTCCATCCCTCCGGCACCTGGCCTTCTCCCAGGGCAAAAGTGCGGCGCGGCGATGATCTGCGACGCCAACCATGCTAAGGGCCAGGACTGCCACCCATCGTCCTTCCGCGCCGTCTTTGCATATAGCGAGGACTATCCACCCGGCGACTGGCACCTGTCCATGGCTCTCATCAGCACCTTCACCTATGTGTTCAGCTCAAAGACAGGAAGCTGGGGTGGCCGTCCGGTGGCGACCATGGGCGTCAAATGCTACTTCGATCCGAAACCGAGCGCCGTGGTTGCCAAAGGTGCCGCCCTGTGACCGTGAGCTGGATGACGATGACAGCTGGGGATGGCAATACAATGGAAGGCTTGCTCCTATAATTCCACCTCGACACACGAACTCTACAACTCACACCGATACGAGACGAATTATGCGGCGACCACTTTGTTCTCGTGGCGACCATGGACGTGGAGGACGCGCGGACCGGCATCTCGCCTGCGTGATTAAAAACCGTGTGGTGTTACTTTCCAGGTTGAATGGCGCTGAAGGCTGGATTCCGCGTATCGTAGATAGACTGGACAATTTCCTGTCCGCTGGTCCTGCATTTTGCATTTTGAGATGGGGTAAGGTGATGAGGAGGAAGATGAACTCGCTGACTGGACTGAGCCGCAGGTGAAGGAAGGGGGCACCATTTTCTTGATGAAGTACACTTTCTATATGATAAACTTTGTTTCTTTGATGCCGTTCATGTAAAAGTACATGCTGGTGTCTCGATGCAAAAAATTGTGTTAAACACACTTTCTCTCATAATAAGTTCACTCAAAGTGATAATCACACATATTTGTCGGGCAGCCGATGTGACATGTTTCTTACTAAAAAAGCACGAGTGATAATTGACCGTAAGCAAGCCAGCACTTGCAACCCCTCCGTTCTTTACTCAAAACAACCCGATGGTTTGGAACCAGAACGGCGGTGGACCAAATGGAGGGCTTCCACCACTACCACCTCAATGCCCATCGGACCACGCCATTGCTGTCCACATATCGTGGCACATCACTCCCAGATAGGTCCCTGCCTTTAGCGCCATGGACCCTTGCTGGGACATCAAACCCTATAGCGCATTCGTCCGTCGTGCCCCTCCCAACTGTGGCACGAAGACCTGCCGCACCAGTCCCAACCATAGTGCCGCCAGTACTTTGTGGCAGCTCCAGCTGGGGATGGCGGCGCCCATACGGTGCATTGGCTTGCAAACAATCCTGAGTTTTGGAGTACTGCAAATCTGGAATGGAGGGGACCCCCCCGGCGGTGATAGACTTTCTGTGACAGTCCAAGTCATCCAGCAGCACTGCTCAGCTACTAGTGCAAGGCAGCGAAGAGGAGGGCGATGGCTTGGCGAGCACCTTGGACATGACATTGGCTGGATCCACTTATCAGTAAATGGCCTTGAGAAAGCTAGTCATCTTCCCTCGAAAAAAACTAAGCTCCATGCTTTTCATACTGTGATTTAGCTATTGGACAGATCAATCACGACAAACAAAGCCATGTGCTGATAAGATGAATTCATGTTTAAGATATGGTACCAATTTCTAATGTTTTACTCTCTACTTTCTTACTGTTTTTTTTTTTCGAGAAACCAGCAGGAGCTCTGCCTTTGCATTAAGAAGAAGAGAATTTGGCCAGTTTATAAGGAAAACAGGCCGAAAACCGATACATCGACACACACACTGAAGCACACATGGCTAAGCCCACTCTTGCCGACCACATGTCGAACACACAACCTCCACCGATGCCGGAAAGAAGAATCCATGACTACTATGAGAGGAGCAGTCACGGGACCGTCCCGCAGAAATGAAGGGCATGCACACCACATGGCCTGCGCCCCTGATACGTCAATGAGCAACATCGAAGGCAACCTTGTCGCCCACACGACACGAAGCTGAAGCTCTCGAAGCTGCAAAGTCTCGGAGCCGCCGCCCCGACATCCACCGCTCCGTTGCGCCCTGCGCAGTCAACCGACACCACCTTCCGGAGCCGCTGCCCCGACATACCACCGCTCACCCTCGAGCTACAACGCCGCACGACCCGGCCACCCGCAACCCACGCTGCACAGGGTGACCGCCCGCAGACCACGGCCGTCGCACCACTTCCGGGGCCGCTGCCCCGACATATCGTCCAAACCGTCCACACTTGAACGCGTCGACCGAGCCGACGACCCTGCCGCCCTCGCAGCTCAAGATCGCCACCCAAGCCATGCTAGGCAGCAACCCTACCTCATGGAGCTGTCGCCGCATCGGTTTCCGAGACCGCCGTCTCGGCGCACAAATCCGGGGCCGCTGCCCCGACATCCACTAACCTTGGTGGTGAAGAGATTCCTCGCAACAGCATCTCCCAAACGACGCCTCCAAGGAGGTCACGACGTAGACGCCGCCGCCGCCCGCCTCGGAAAACCGAGGCTAAGATTTTCATCCGGAGAGCCAAATCCGTCAGGACGTCGACAGAGCTCCACAACGACGCCTCCAAGAAGGTAGACGACGCCAGAGGCGCCGCCGCCGTCGGCCCTGACCATGGCCAGGGCAATGCTTTCGCCGAAGCTCCTCTCCAAACAACAGGATTTGCGGATCCAGAGCACCCGAGGGCGTCCGGATCACTGGGGAGCACACCTCCACCACCACCAGCCGCCAACCACCACCACCGCACGAACCCGAACGTAGCACCTCATGCCACGACGAGCTCCATGCCACTGCCGCCATCCCGGGGCCGCCGCCCCGGCGTCCACGCACCTTCGCCCCAAGATCAGTACCGCACTGCCCGGAGCCCATCCACGCCAGGACGCCCGCCGTGGCCACCACGCGCGCGCCTCCCTGACCTCCAGCACGCACCTGCCGAGACCCACCGCCCGGCCTCGCCGGAGCCGTAGCTCCCCACTTGCTCGCGCCCGCGCCACCCCAGTCCTCCGTGAGCCCATCGCCGCGCCTCCCCAATCCCCGGTCCACCGGGTCCACGCCAGCCGGCGCCGGAGCCGCGCCCGCGCGCCCGCCGGAGCCCGACGCCCGCCCGCGAAAACTGGATCGAGATCCAGCGGCCGCCGTGTCGACGATGCAGCCACCACCGCGCCGGCCAAAGGCCCTCGCCCACCAGCACGACCCGCAACAACATCGCAGCGACCACCTCCCGGGGCCGCCGCCCCGGCATCCCGCGCCGGCGAGCCGCCGGGCACCACCCCAGAGCACCCGACGACCTCCCCAGCGCCACCAGCAGACCGGACCCCCCCTGGAACCTTCGGCAGCAGGGGGCCCGCCGCCACCGCGGCGCAAGGCCGGCGGCAGCGGCGGCGAGCGAAGAGGCGGCGGGAGGGAGCTTCGGCCGGAGGCGGAGTCGCCCCCGGTGTCGCCTGGGGCTGCGACACGGGGGGAAGGGGAAGACCCAACCACTTCTCTACTTTCTTACTGTGACATTGCTGTGTTCGCATAGATCGCAAAGGAATAAGAAAACATGAACGATGATCAGCGTTTTGGGTACCGAGCGAAATTCCGAGCTCTCGCGCGGTTACCGCCCCC
>LR738713.1:786240406-786294614 GCA_902687465.1 Secale cereale | reverse complement strand
TTTGAAAATTGCCCTTTAGTCCCAGTTTGTGTCTCCAACCGGGACTAATGGTTAGATCCCTTTAGTCCCATTTTATGACACAAACCCATACTATAGGTTACACCTTTAGTACCGGTTTGTGTCACAAACCGGGACTAAAGGGGCTCGTGGGGCCGCTGCCGGACGTCAGCCTGCCACCACCTCTTTAGTACTGGTTCGTGCCACAAACCGGTACTAAAGGTTCAACATGAACCGGGACTAATGCATAGCCGTTCGAACCGGTACTAACGTGCCCCATGTAAGGTCGTTTTTCTACTAGTGGTAAGAGGTTTTTCGCATGGTACCCAACCCATGAAAATGAGATTAAACATAATTGAATTCAAATTTGAACGTTGAACCTTATAACTGGAAGTCTGCGATGACACAAACAATGTACTAAAAGAAGATATTATATATGTGAACACCACTACCTTCAATACGAAATAAAATGTGAACAACACAAGTTATCTCATATGTTATTTTTTCCCTCTAAGGTCTATGCATACACGTCATGATCAATAAGGAGTGGAGCCAGAAAATCGAGTTAATGGGTTCGGTCATTTATTTATTGTGAAAATCTAGTATGACTTAATTAATTATAACGTCCAATTTCACACTATCATATAACAAGACTATAGGACACAAAGACAACATAACAAATAGAAATACGGTACCACTCATATTTAACACTGAACAGAAAATACTATGACATTTGTAAAATAAAAAAATGCAAGACATATCAGTTGGATGAAATTGTATATTTCCCTTTTTACATATTGCGAGTAGAGTAGCATCAAAATAACTTCATAGCTTCAGTTTGTCTGAATCTGATGATTAGTTTGTCTTCAAGAAACATCGCTCCACATCCTAGATCAGTCAAAGTTTTGGAAAAGTTAATTAGATAAATAAGGAAAAGTACATTACCACGCTAGGATAAATAGAAGATGCAAAAAGAACATGTCATGATGTGATCTCCCATTATCTTGAATTTGTAGTGCACACCGACATGTTGTTGGTTCCATGCGGGGTTGCTACCAGAGATAGGGAGAGGCGACTAGACGAAAGACCTTGGTGAGTCCGAGCGAGAGATGCGTTCTCATGCGTACAATCTCGTACGAGAAATGGAATCTGACACACACACACGAAGGCATAGAAATTTACTTATGGGCTTCAGCTGGGCTAGTTACGGGAAGATTTGTGGGCTAATAGGCTATTACCTCGGGCATTCCAATTCCGACGGGAGCTGCTTAGATGTCCAAATGATTTAAAAATTGGAGCGAACCTCACGCATCAAATTATCTACCACAGAAAAAAAACTTGGAATGTTTTGAATTAGTCTAGTATTTGTTTTGATTTGTTTCGTCGGGGCGGGTGCAGCTGAGCCTGGTCTCACAAGTGGATTACAAGGTTTTTCATGCCTTTTATTATTGATTGAATATGTGGACAACTCCCAGACCCGCCACTTCTTAGTCCGTATTTACAGTAGTTAAAAATTAGACCCTTTGGTATAATCAACTATTGCCATTGGCAATTCGTGTACATAATTTTAATGTTCTCTAAGAAGAAAATGCAATCAAATTAATTGGTTAGTACGCACAGGACAGCTCAATTTACAATCTACTGGCATGGGCCTTTTCATCAAAGTAATCTGTTGTATTAAATATATGCCCAGTTTTTTTAATATATTATAATGATGGTTCATCTTATGTTTCTTTTTTCTGGTGGACTAACAATACATCATACATTTGCACACTTGAGTTTAATAATACATTGCATTCAAGTATGTGTAGTGCAGTGGATTGAAGAACATATACAAATGTGTTGATTGGTTTGTCAGGATAAGTCTGATATCCAATCATCATATATGCATATGGATTTGTTGAAAACTAATTACCCACAAATATGAAGATCATAAACCTAAATCAATTACCTTAAATCCAGTACTGACGATTTTACTAGCTTTGAAGAACGAGAACTCTCAGTGCCAAATTACTTGTTTTAGATTTGTCTAGATTAGGACGTTAATAATTTGGGATGGAGGTTGTATCGACTAGAAAAGGAATGGAAGATTAAAATAAAGGACCGACGCACCAACAGAGGCCTGGATTTTGGCTATTGCATGCACCTTTGCCATCCTCGCGGCAGCGCTTGCGCCTGACCCTGGTCCCGGGTGCGTCGTCGTCGCAGCCGATGACCTCTAGCCGCAGCTCCCTATCGGAGAAGACCTTCACGTTGAAGACGAACTTGTAACCATCATCTGTCTCCGGCACCGCTCTGGCTCCCGTCGACAACATTCGTCTCGTGTGCACGCTCGCTGGCTCAAACCATGCTCGATTGGCATCGGTGGGGGAGGAGGAAGAACATGGGGCGGATGGAGGTAGCTGGGAGCCTGGGAATGCTGTGGGGATAGATACTCCTACTACTAGTAGCAGCCGAGAGGGGCGCCATAGATGATCATGTAATGTTAGTGACTTACTTTGCTCATTCATAGCGATCCGAACGGAACTGTATGTCATCTACGTGCAACATCACCACCTTCCTCATTGTCCGTTGTCGTGACTTGGTTGTTTTTTTAACACCAGGCAGACACATTTGTAAACATGTGTATACACTCTGAACCCATACAGGTACACCCTATTTCTATAAGCATCTCTTGGAAACTGAGCAGGCATATCATTTTGAGATTGACGAAGTCACCATAAGTGTCTCGTTGTCGACGAGAACGTTTCCTCCAACTCAACGCGCATCACCGAAATTCCTGAAATAAATTTAGAAAAATACAAGCACCGAAGTTCCTTTTTATTTTGCATCCATGAATACAAATTCGGCATATACATGTGTCACTGAACCTTAAAGCTGATTTTTATATCACGCGGGCATTGAATGACTTTATTTTGTACAATTCAAAAATCACATACATATGGATGTATGTTACACATGTGTACACTATGGAGATGAAATAAGTAAATATGTGTGCTACACAAAAATGAAAAAATCGTGATTTCTAAAAGTGAGCAGAACATACACTATTCATCTTCCCAAAATCTTATTCTGTCATTTTTTTGTAGCTCACATAGTTACTGATCACATCACACAAATTTCACACGTGTGTAGTGTGCATTCGTATGAACATATATAAATTTCATTGGATTTTTTTGATACTTTAAAATACTTTTTAACACTATTCAAAGTAGTGCTCACTAGAGTACTTGCACAGAAGTGGTTAATCACATGGTACCCAACCCATGAAAATGAGATTAAACATAATTGAATCCGAATTTAAACGTTGAACCTTAAAACTGGAAGTCAGCGATGACACAAACCATGTATTAAAAGAAGTTATTATATATGTGAACACCACTACCTTCAATACAAAATAAAATGTGAACAACACAATGCAAGTTATCTCATATGTTGTTTTTACCTCAAAGGTCTATGTGTATACATAATGGGAAACCCTAATGCAAATCGTGGGAGAAAAGAAACGAGTACCTGGTAAGGCTGATAATCAGCAAAAGGGTGCCGTCGTTTTCTGGTCTGTTCAGGTCGATCCAGCGGCCTGGCTGGTGCAGACGATGAAGGTTGACGGTGCCAGATGCCTTCGACTAGCAATGGCAGCACGAGCAAGACGATGAGAGATGGGGGTAAAAGATGGAAAAGGACCCCCCTCGTGTCTATTTATAAGGGGGAATGTGAACTGTAAATGGCAGGCACGGAAATTGAGCAGGCAAAATCATTATTTTAACAACAAAAGTGCTTCGATTCTCGGGATGATCAATCAATGCAGAGATCCTTTATGATGTCCTCAGGGTCTTTAAGATCAATAAATGTGATGTCATCTTTCATCATGCCGGGTTACCAAACTTTATTTGGACCAAATAGTGAAAGGATACAGAAGACTCGCCAATCAAGGGATGAAGATTGATATGAACAAGTTCAAATCAACCTGAGGCCTAATGTTGGGGATATAACCCCAAGGAGGGGCCGAGTCATATTGTTGGCAATTTTAATAGTTAAGGCCCAAGAAGGCCTGATGCGAAGACCAGGAGGCGGCTTACAAGCAGGCTCATTTGAAGCCCATAACCTGGAGGCGACTCGAAGACCCGAAGGTGTAAGCCGCTAAGATGGTAGCTTGCCTGGCAAGGCAGGGCGACTTAGAGCCAGATTCAATCACGTTATGTGACCTGGCCTGGACTTCTGTAAGCCGTCGGGTATCGCCCTGTGTATATAAAGGCGAGACCCGGCGGCGACTTAGGCCAAGAAAGGATTGATTGATAGTTAGGTCAAGAGGATTCGCTCCCTTGTAATCAATAATATAGCAATACAGGAAGAAGTACGAGTAGGCGTTTACCTCATTGGTGAGGGGCCGAACCTGGGTAAACCCGTGTGTCTCGTCCCGCTCAACCCCTCCAAGCTAATCACCATGACCATGACCTCACACCCAAGTCCTTTCACAAGGGCATCTGCCATGACAAACCCACGTCACTATTCAAAATATAATAATCATTCGAATATATACACATAAGTGGATTTCCACATGAAACCCAGCCTATGAAAATGAGATTTTTTTTTGCGGGGGCTATGAAAATGAGATTAAACATAACTGAATCCGAATTTTAATGTTGAACCATATAACAGGAAGTAATAGATAATACATACCATGTACTAAAAGAAGTTACTATGTATGTGAACACGACTACCTTTAATACAAAATAAAATGTGAACAACACATATTACCTCATATGTTATTTTTCCCTCTGAGGTCTATGCCAACACATCAAGATCAGTGTAAGAATCACCAGATCAATCAAACTACAGATTGCTACTAAATATTAAACATAATATTGAACTTATTGTAACATAGTGTTATTTTCCCTGAGAACTATCTAAGCATATAAGACAACAATATGAAAAAACATGAATCATATTTGCTTATAGAGGGAAATGCTAGTCTTAATGGCAATTAGCTGGCTGGAGGCCTCCAAGTACATATTCTTAGCTCAAACCAAGGTCAGGTAAAAGGTGCTCACCGAGTCATCAGACTCCTCTTTGGCGCGGTCCACGACAGCATGGTGCTGCCAAACGCTCTGACACACCTCAGTTAAGATGGACAAAGCCAACTAATGTCCTGCCCTGCGGTTGTCCACCCAAATCCCATGGTTAGGTGCAAGCCACGACATCATTCTAAGGGGGCTGCTATCCCGAGCAAGAACCGCGACAAGTGCTGGCGCTGAAGGAGCTGGCAGCGGCATTATGGCTAGCGATAGTTGTTGGTTCCACAAGTTGGAGCATTATCATAACTGGCGGTGAGATAGGTGTTGGCATCATAGTTGGATTAGGCAGCCGAAATGGTGTGGCGAATCATGTTGTGCATTTCCTATGAAAAATTCAGAAAAAGGCTATGACAACTTGGCATCCTAGGGTAGAAGGCTGCTCACGACTAGTCTAGTGTGAATGAGGTAGACAAGGTAAGAGAGATCCCACCCGGACATGCCAAAAGGGAGAATGTTTTGACCTAGCTTGTTCTCAATATGAATAATAGCATTCTCTAGTTGCCTTGTCGCGCGCCTTTTTCCCTGCCATCTCCGTCCCTCGCCCCATGCAAATGTCAAATGTAAGCATTGTTCCCCCAACATAAGGAAAAACAGCATGGAGAAAGCAACAGACAAGCAAAGAAGCAACTCACCCGGAGCATCAACACAAGAGCCCAGTAATGAGAAGAAGAAACTCCTAAGTGCGGATCAACACACCGATAGCTTGATACAATTGCAAGGGAAAGGCCACACGACACCATAAATGGCAAGGGAGGAACTCGAAGAGAGCCACTAGCGGAGCGACGGGTGGTAGTATGGAAGCAAAAGAGAACCTGTTGTGGAGGCAAGTGAGGGATGGACGGTAAGAAGCAAGGGTGAAAGAAAAGCAAATGATGCAAATGGGCTAAAGAAAGCGACAACACAGAGACTAACGAGCTGAGATAATCACCACACGGGATGGACCCATGGAAACGGGCACACAAATGGGACACGAAGCATACGGCCACCTTACACTACTGACCGGCCAGAGAAGGTTGGGACGAACACAACCCTACCCGGGTACGTTCGCTCGCGCAAACCATGTGCACCCGTGCACGTGGCCTGTCCGGTTTTGCATCCACTAGCCGGACCATACATGTAGTTGGGCTCGGACCAAGCGTGTCACCTACTAGTACTAGGGTGGGGCGTGCTAAACAACCTGAACCAGTTAGACATGAGGTGAACGATCTTGATAGGCTGACCCGATGCACATGCTTAGGGTGGGGCAGAGGACCCGGTTGGCGCGTGCAAACAAGCCTGCGCACTTCTTCCCCGCACACCTGGTTGGGGTCAACGAAAAAGAGCAGAAGAAACCGACACGGCGTGAACGGTCCTGACGTCCCAGCCCCGTGAGCGAGTTGTCATCACGGTCGTGATGCAAGCCCCGCCTGGCACGATCGAACGAGCCCGTAGGGAGGGGGGAGGGGGGGAGAAAGAAAAGATGATGATAGATTGGCAAGTCAGCCATGCCCGTCACGCGTGGGCGAGCGGGCGCCACGAAAGCCACCAGATGACGGTGGCCCGTGAGCTCCCACAGTCCTCCCGTTATGTACGTACCACTGAGGCAAATCGCTCAGGTGCGCGCCGCCCGGGATGTTCATATGACATGGAGAACACCAGGAAGGCGTCCACGGCATGCCAACGCGAAACAAACGGCACGGAGGGCACTATCACCCATGGAGGCTCCTTGGAGGTAGGTACTCCAACATTTTTTTGAGTAATTATGGAAGACAAAAGTATTGACTATACCTCGTTTGTGCCATAGGAATTGCTTTCCGCTACTGTACTAATTATTTCTGTCAGTGTCAGAATAGTGTTCCACTCATTCTCATTACGTACTTCCTATACTTGATCGATCTACGGGATCCTTGGTATCTGCAGGGCCTTAGCCTGAACTCGATTCAGGCATCGCAACATCTGACATGTACTAAACTTTGTCTACCTGTATATGATACTTAACTCACACGCTTGCTACCCAACTCAAATAGGCCTTTGATATTCAGAATTTTAACTAGGCTAGTGAGCCGGGGGCCATAAAAAATAACACAATACTTTGATGACCCAAACATGTATTTTGGTACCCCTAAAAATGCATTTGTGCGATAAATCAATAATTTGTTAAAAATTCTTAGGCTTGCTCTTCGAATAAATTATGGAGAATCATTTGGTCACTTTGCCGAGCTGTAGTGAAAACAAAAATCATGGGCGCCAGAAATATTTTAGAAATTATTAAAATTTAGAAATGGTGTCTCTGGCTCATATAATTATTCGTGGTGTAAAACGGGAAGCTAGTGTGTACACCCGTCCTTTCTTACTAGAAAAGCACAAGTGATAAGTACATCCGTTGTGACACGTTTCTTACTAAAAAACACACGAGCGATAAGTTTCCGCATTGAGATGACGCGTTGCAACTCCATTTTGATCGTTGGGGGCTTCAGCCGCATCCTATATAAGTGCAACCATCCCAGCCCATTTTTCCCAAGCAAGCCAGCTCTTCCTACCCCTCGCCGTCAACCCATTCTTCACTCAAATCCATCCGATGGTCTGGAACCCGAACGGCTGTGGACCAAATGGAGGGCTGCCACTACTGCCACCTCCATGCCCGCTTTGCAACGCGCAGTGCGTATCCGACAGCGTCCTTGCTGTCCACATACAGTTGCACATCACCCCTCGGAGGATGCTTTCTGTAGCGCCGCAGACCGTAGCTGGAACGGCAAACCCTACCGCGCATCCCCCCATGTTGCCGCTCCCAGCTGCTGCACGAAGACCTGTCACAGCAGTCCCGTCCGCAGTGCAGCCAGCCCCTGTTGCGCCGCTGGCCGTGGTGGTGCCCCCACCTGCGGCGCCAGCCCTTGTGGCGGTTCGAGCTGGGGATGGTCGCTCCCGTAGCATGCTAGCAATCAACTCTGAGTTTGGGAAGGAGTACCACAGTGGAGGGGATCCCCCAGCCGAGATAGACTTTCTGGGGCAGTGGGAGTCGTCCAGCAGCAGCGTGCAGCCGCTGGCGGACGGTACTGAGGAGGAGGCTGATGGCTCGGGGAGCACCTTGGACTTCGCCTTGGCTTAAGCCACCTATCTGTCTTTCAAAGCCTCGCAAGAGCTCGTCTTGCCTCAATAAAAACCAAGATTCATGCTTTCATGCTGTTATCTTAGCTATTTTTGGATAGATCGATCAAGGCAATCACAACTATGTGCCCATAAGATGAATATCATCTTTAAGATTTAGTTGCAATTTGTTTGTTTGTTTAATCTGGTATTTCTTACTCTGAACTTGCTGTATTCGCATAGGTCTCGGAGGAAATAAGAAAACATAAACCATGTTTGCTGCTCAGTTGTAATTGTTTCTTTTAGTACATGGTTTGTCTCGTCTATTACTTTCTGAAAATGGTTCAACGGTCTAATTTGTTCTCCATGCATGCAAATGAAAAAGTCAAGTCGATCTTGGCAGGAAATGCACACGTTAGACATGGGTGGAACCTGCCTTCCTTGAGCTGGCTTGCGCTCGTAAACATCTACAGGATGAGATTTTTCATGTCTTTAATTATTGATAGCAAACATGCCCGTGCGTTGCAACGGAAGGAAATAGCCCCCACATGTCCTTACCCACTGAGCATGTCTAAAGACCTTGCCCTTATTCCCCTAATAAAATAAACATGACTATTACCTCGTCCTCAGGTCCACATTCTCCATTTCAATATGACATCAGACACATGTTTCTGGTTCTCCTCTTTGTTGTTCTTGTCGTAGGCGGTCGCAGTACCCGTTGTCACTAACCAAGGTTGGCCAGGTCCTTGAGCCTCCTTCTTGTCTGATGAGATCAAGAGCTTTTTACAAAGAGTTCTTTTATCATCCCACTAATATATTAGAAAAACGTACTACACATAATATATGCCCATGCTATAGTGTAAATTGAGTAGTTTGTGTCAGATAGACCATGAAGTCTTAGTTGAACTCCTCGTGCATTGTGACCGGTGTCACTGGGCCGAGCTAGGCCGGTCGTACATGAGGACGTGGCGAAGAAAAGGATTCCTTCCATACCCCTAGTTTAATAAATTAAACTAAAACAATGCATCCGTGGGTGTATTTCTAAAATTCACCCAGTTTTATTCGTAGGCATAGATTTAAAAAAAGTTAGCTATAGTACCTCCCCTTTTCAAGAATGTTTATGTTTTGAACAAATCTTTGCCTTTTCAGATTCAAAGTTCATTTTTTTTTTGTGTTTTAGAAAATGTTCACAACTTCAAAAAAATATCAGTATAGTTCCTCCTAGTTTTCAAAAGTTGTTCATGTTAAAAAAATGGTTATTTTTTGAAGTGCTCAAATTTAATATATTTTTGTCCACAACTTCGCAAAATATGTTCGTTCTAAAATATATTCAGTTTTTACAAAAAAAAAAAACTTTTTGTCTCAGTATCTGCCGCGGCTGCTAGTTCAATTTCAAACGTCGGGCTGCCGTGTAAACATAATTGCATGTTTGGTTCAGTGGCTGGCTCTCTGAGCTCTCCAGATTGAGCGCCCGTGCTCGAGTACTCCAGGCGTGCATAATCTTTTTTCTTTGGACATTTTTTCGCTTGTGCGGGAGCTGTACTAATGGGCCGGCCCATCGCGGCTATATGTGTCTTAAAATTTTTCTTTCGCAGAAAACAAATCGGGACCAACGAGAAAACGCCTGACGGACAAAAATTCATGTGGGTCGGATCATATGACCAAAAAAGTGGAGAAACAATCCTCCCTTTAATATTAGGTAAAGATAAAGATAAAGATAAAGATTGAATATGTGGACAACTCCCAGACCCGCCACTTCTTAGTCCGTATTTACAGTACTTAAAAATTAGACCCTTTGGTATAATCATCTATGGCCATTGGCAATTCGTGTACATAATTTAAATATTCTCTAAGAAGAAAATGCAATCAGATAAATTGGTTAGTACGCAGAGACAGCTCAATTTATAATCTACCGGCATGGGCCTTTTCATCAAAGTAATCTGTTGTATTAAATGTATGCCCAGTTTTCTAATATATTATAATGATGGTTCATCTTACGTTCTTTTTTTTTTCTGGTGGACTAACATTACATCATACATTTGCACACTTGATTTTAATTAAATTTAAATATATTTTTACATGAATGCCCAATGTTGAAAATGTCTCCATCCTCCCTAACATCAACATGCATGTTATTGTAAATGGATTCTAAGGTTAGACAAAAAAATTATGCATAATTGATGACCCACAAGTATATGAGATCAATTGTAGCCTTTTCGATAAGTAAGAGTGTCGAACCCAACGAGGAGCAAAAGGAAATGACAAGTGGTTTTCAGCAAGCTAATGTCTTCAAGTGCTGAAATTGTAAGTAACAGAGTAGTTTGATAGCAAGATAATTTGTACGAGCCAGTAACAATAGTAATAGCAAAAGTGCAGGAAGGTAGCACAATTCTTTCGAGGCAAAGGACATGCCAAAACGATCTCTTATATTAAGCAAAGCGTTCTTGAGGGTACACGGGAATTTCATCAAGTCACTTTCATCATGTTGATTCGATTTGTGTTCACTACTTTGATAATTTGGTATGTGGGTGGTCCGGTGCTTAGGTGTTGTTCTTACTTGAACAAACCTCCTACTTATGATTAACCCCCTCGCAAGTATCCGCAACTACAATAAAAGTATTAAGAATAAATTCTAATCATAGCATTCAACTTTTCGATCCAATCGGTTCCTAACGGAATAGCGCATAAACTAGGGTTTAAGCTTCTGTCACTCTCGCAACCCATCATCTAATAACTACTCCACAATGTATTTCCTTAGGCCCAAATATAGTAAAGTCTCATGTATTTGATGTTCACATGACACCACTAAGGGCTTCACAACATACATACTATCAAAATATCAAAAACATATCAAGTTCACATGATTACTTGCAACATGATTTCTCCCGTGACGTCAATAACAAAAGTAACTACTCACAAATAATAATCATGCTCAAGAATAGAGGGGTATTAAATAGCACAATGGATCGGAACATATAATCTTCCACCATATAAACCATATAGTTATCAACTACAATATGTAATCAACACTACTAATCATCCACAAGTACCAATCTGAGATTCCGGTACAAAGATTGAACACAAGAGATGAATTAGGGTTTGAGAGGAGACGGTGTTGGTGAAGATGTTGATGGAGATTGCCCTCCCCAAGATGGGAGAATTGTTGTTGATGATGACGACGATGATTTCCCCCTCCGGTAGGGAAGTTCCCCCGGCGGAATCGGTCCGCCAGAGGGCAAAGGTGCTCCTGCCCATGTTCTGCCTCGAGACGGCGGCGCTCCGTCCCGAAACTCCTTCCCTTATTTTTTCTAGGTCAAAATGACTTATATACCAGAAGATGGGCACCAGAGGTGGGCCGGGCTGAGCACAACCCACCAGGGCGCGCCTGCGGGCCCTGGCACGCCCTGGTGTCTTGTGCTCACCAGGTGGCCCCCTCCGGTAGTTATTTGCTCTAGTATTTCTTATTTATTCCATAAAAAATCCTCGTGAAGTTTCATCTTGTTTGGAGTTGTGCAGAATAGGTGGTCTGACGTAGCTTTTTTCAGGTCCAGATTTCCAACTATCGGAATTCTCCCTCTTTGTGTGAACCTTGCCTAATATGAGAGGAAAGCATTGTAATTACTCCAAAAAGTACTATTATCCATAAAAACATCATAAATAACAGTAGGTAAACATGATGCAAAATAGACGTATCAATAATTCTTCACTTAGTACAAACTAAATTAAGATATATGTGAAGCCAAAAGATTGTAAACGATCATCTAGGTATACAAATAATCATAACCCTAGTAATAGTATTTTTTTATTGCACCAAATGGTATTACTAATTTTGGCTTGAGCAAATCATCTTTTAGAAAAGTAGACAACCAATTCTTATTTTATAAATATTAGTTGTATCTACAAACAGAGTAGTATATAGGTTCTCACTATGTCATCGCCGTCCCCTTAAGTGTTGTCCACCGGCTACATGGTGCTGCGAAACACTCTGAAACACTTCAGTTCCGATGGATGAAGTCGGGTGATGTCCTCCCTTGCGGTAGTCATCCCAAAACCCATAGTCGTTGACATCATTCTATGGGGATGGGTGCCAGCCATGACATCATTCTATGGTCGCCGCCATCCCCAGTCGGAACCCCCTCTTCACTCAAATCCACCCGATGGCTTGGAACTCGAACAACGCTGGACCGAATGGATGGCTGTCACTACTGCCTCCTCCATGCCCGTTTTGCAGCGTGCAGTTTATATCGGATAGCATCCTTGCTGTCCACATACAGTCGCACATCACGGCTCAGAGGACGCTGCCTGTAGGGCCGCAGACACTGGCTGGGACGGCAAACCCTATCGCGCATCCGCTGGTGCCGCTCCCAACTGCGGCATGAAGACATGCCGCAGCAGTCCCGGTTAAAATGCCGCCGGCCCCTGTTGCGCCGCTGGTTGTGGTGGTAGCCTCACCTACGGCGGTAGAACTTGTGGTAGTTTGAGGTAGGGATGGCGGCACCCGGAGCATGCTTGCAACTAACTCTTAGTTTTGGAAGGACTAGGAACCCCCTCCCCCCCCCCTCGCGCGGCCGAGGCAAACATTCTGGAGCAGTACAGCAACACCGCGTAGCCGCCGGCGGACGATGCCAAGGAGGAGGCCGGCGGCTGAGGGAGCACCTTGGGTCTCGCCTCGGCTTGAGGCATCGATATGTATGTGGAAGCCTCGCGAAAGCTTGTCTTGCCTCAATAAAAACGGAGATCCATGCTTTCATCCTGTTATCTTAGCTATCTGGATAGATCGATCACGGGATACACAACTTTGTGCCCCGAATATGAATATCATCTTTAAGATATAGTAGCAATTTGGCTTGAGCCACCACCTTAGACCTGACATTGTCTTTATCCCCCGACCTGTACATGGTAGCCTCTAGAAAGCTAGTCTGTCTTTTGTCCATATAAACTGGGATCCATGCTTTTCATACTGTTATTTAGCCATTAGATAGATCCATCAGGGGAAATAAAACCATGTGCCGATAAGATGAATTTCATGTTTAAGATTTGGTACCAATTTCAAGTTTGTTTACTCTTGTATTTCGTACTCTGATGTTGATGTGTTCGCATGTATCTCAGAGGAATAAGAAAACATGAACGGTGATTTATGTTCATAGACATATAATTGCTTCTTTTAATATCCATGGTTTGTCTCATCTATTACTTTCCTAAAATGGTTTGAGCTACAAATATGTACTTAGACGACTCGCTTAAACTAGTCATCTTTAAGATTCATGCATTTCATACTATCATCATATATGTATGGATAGATCTCAAGGAAAACAAGACCACATGACGATAAGTGGAATATCCTGGTTAAGATTTAGTAGCAATATCTAGTTTGTTTAATCTGGAATTTCTTACTCTGATATTGATGTGTTCGCATAGATCACAAATGGAAAATAACATGAGATAGTTTGTGGTGTCCACATTTTATTTTGTTTTAATGATGTGGTGCTCGCATATACAATAACTTCTTTTAGTACATGGCTTGTGTCATCTTAATATAGTTCAACGCTAAAATTCGGATTCAATTTCTTTTAACCTCAGTTTCATAGGATGGGTCCCATGTGAACGACCACTGCCCTTGTTGGCCCTTTGTTTAGTTCCATCTGTATATAGAGACCAAGATGACCATCCCAGTGTACCCACACGGAGAAGACATACCCTATAAATTACGAAAAGCAACACAAAGGGAGCCAACAAGAAAAACAACCAAAAAAACAAGTAAACCTATGGCGGATATGGCAAGGCGCGAATGTGTGCTTCTAGTCACACACTCCTTTCGTCCTGAATAGGACGTTAGTTCCAAATCAATATTAAGGAAATCAATAATTCGTAGCTACTCGGTTGGCAGGCGAGTAGAGAATTAATAGGCTAATCAGACAGTTGATACATTAATCGGCCAATTAATCAATTCATTGGCTACTTGATGACCCTACGAGTAAGCATTAATCAGCAAGTTAACTTGTTAATCAGGCAATTTATTGAACATGACTAGATACAATCTATATATGTATCTATAAAAAAACTAAGGCAACCTTTTCAGGACGGAGGTAGTACATATTATGCCAAATCATTCTAGGTTTTCTCACCAGCTACCTAAAGTTCTACAGCATTCAAGTATGTGTAGTGCTGTGGATTGAAGAACATATACAAATGTGTTGATTGCTTTCTCAGGGTAAGTCTGATATCCATTCATCGTATATGCATATGGATTTGTTGAAAACTGATTACCCACAAATATGAGGATCATAAACCTAAATTAATTACCTTAAATCTAGTACAGACAATTTTACTAGCTTCGAAGAATGAGAACTCTCAATGCCAAATTAGTTGTTTTAGATTTGCCTAGATAAGGATGTTAATAATATGGGATGCAGGTTGTATCGACTAATACCCTGTAGAAAAGGAACGGGAAATGGAAGACTAAAATAGTCAACAGTAAGGACCGATGCACCAACGGAGGCCTGGATGTTGGCTATTGCACGCACCTTTGTCATCCACGCGGCGACGCTTGCAGCTGGCGCTGGACCCGGGTGCGTCGTCGTGGCCGATGACGTCTAGCCGCAGCTCTCTGTCGAAGAAGACCTACACGTTGAAGATGAACTTGTAACCATCGCCTGACTCCGGCTCCGCTCTGGCTCCCGTCGACAACATTTCGTGTGCACGCTTGCTGGCTCAAACCCTGCGAGATTGGCATCGGAGGGGGAGGAGCAAGAACATGGGGCGGATGGAGTTAGCTGGGAGCCTGGGAGTGCTGTGGGGATAGATACTGCTACTACTAGTAGCAGCCGAGGGGCACTATTAATGATCATGTAACGTTAGTGACTTACTTTTCTCATTCATAGCGAGCCATACAGAACTGCATGTCATCTACATGCAACATCACCACCTTCCTCGTTGTCCGTTGTCGTGACTCTGTTTTTTTAACACCAGGCAGACACATTCGTAAACATGTGTGTACACCCTGAACCCATACAGGTACACGCTATTTCTATAAGCATCTCCTGGAAACTGAGCTGGCATATCATTCTGAGATTGACGAAGTCACCATAAGTGTCTCGTTGCCGACGAGAACATTTCCTCCAACTGAACGCGCATCACCGAAATTCCTAAAATAAATTCAGAAAAGTACAAGCATCGAAGTTCCTTTTTAATTTGCATCCATGAATACAAATTCGTCATATACATGTGTCACTGAACCCTAAAGCCGATTTTTATAGCACACGGGCATTGAATGAGTTTAGTTTGTATAATTCACCAATCACATACATATGGATGTATGTTTCACATGTGTATTATATCGAGATGAAAGAAGTAAACATGTGTGCTACAGAAAAATGACAAAATCATGATTTCTAAACAGTGAGCAGAACATACACTATTCATCTTCCTAAAATCGTATTCTGTCATTTTTGTGTAGCTCACATAGTTAAAATGGTATTTTTGAAGTATCAAAAAAATACAATGAAATTTATATATGTTCATATGAATGCACACTACATATGTGTGAAATTTATGTGATGTGATAAGTAACTCTGTGAGCTACACAAAAATGACAAAATCGTGATTTCTAAACAGTGAGCAGAACATACACTATTCATCTTCCCAAAATCTTATTTTGTCATTTTTGTGTAGCTCACATTGTTACTTATCGTATCACATAAATTTCACACATATGTAGTGTGCATTCATATGAACATATATAAATTTCATTGGATTTTTTTGATACTTCAAAAATACCATTTTAACACCATTCAAAATAGTGCTCACTGGAATACTTGCACAGAAGTGGTTTTTCACATGGTACCCAGCCCTTGAATATGAGATTAAACATAATTGAATGTGGATTAAAACATTGAACCTTATAACTAGAAGTCAGCGATGACAAAAACCATGTAGTAAAAGAAGTTATAATATATGTGAACACCACTACCATCAATACGAAATAAAATGTGAACAACACAATGCAAGTTATCTCATATGTTGTTTCTTCCTCTAAGGTCTAGGCGTACCCATCATGATCAATAAGGGGCGGAGCCAGAAAATCAAGTTAATGGGTTCGGTCATTAATTTATTGTGAAAATCTAGTACGACTGAATTAACTATAACGTCCAATTTTACACTATCATATAACAAGACTATAGGACACAAAGACAAAACAAATAGAAATACGGTAGCACTCATATTTTACATTGAACACAAAATACTTTAACATTTATAAAATAAAAAATTTGCAAGACATATCAGTTGGATGAAATTGTATATTTCTCTTGTCTACATATTGTGAGTAGAGTAGCATCAAAATAACTTCATAGCATCAGCTGTGGCCTGTCTTTCTCGAAAACACCGTCAAACATGTCAATTTAGTTTGACCAGTGTATAATACCATCAATCATAAGAACCATGTACGATCACTCATATTTCAGAGTGTCCCTTTTCAACCATTCAGCAACTCCCAAATTTCCTCTTTGTGATCTCTGAAAAGGCAGCAAGACAAACAATAGATGGATCATCTTAATATTATTTCTCGGTGTAGTGGGATTTATAACACTACTTTTATCAACAACATTTGATGCACTTTACCAATATCTAACAGGTGGACTTGAAGTGCCTACATGACAATCTCAATCTGGTGATCAGTTTGTCTTCAAGAAACATCGCTCCACATCCTAGACCAGTCAAAGTTTTGGAGAAGTTAATTAGAAAAATAAGTCAAAGGACATTACCACGCTAGGATAAATAGAAGATGCAAAAAAGAACATGTGGTGATGTGCTCTCCCATTATCTTGAAGTTTTACTTCACACCGACCTGTTGTTGGTTCCTTACGGGCTTGCTGCCGGAGATATGGAGAGGCGACTAGATGAAAGACCTTGTTGAGTCTGAGCGAGAGATGTGATCTGATGCGTACAATCTCGTACGAGAAATGGAATCTGATGCACACATGAAGGCCATACAAATTTACTTAGGGGCTTCAGTTGGGCTAGTCGCGTGAAGATTTGTGAGCTAATGGGCTATTAGCTCAGGCATTTCAATTCGGATGGGTGCTAAGATTTAGTAGCAACCTCTAGTTTGTTTAATCTGGCATTTCTTACTCTGAAATTGATCTGTTCGCATTGATCTTAGAGGGAAAATAACATTTTATTTTCTTTTAAAGATTGTGGTGTTCACATATACTATAACTTCTTTTAGTACATGGCTTGTGTCACCTATTACTTCATTTAATATAGTTCAACACTAAAATTCGGATTCAATTATGTTTAACCTCAGTTTAATAGGATGGGTTCCATGTGAACAACCACTGCCCTTGTTGGCCCTTTGTTTAGTTCCATCTCTATTTAGAGATTAAGATGACCAATCCAGTGTACCCAGAGGGAGAACACGTACTCTACCCAACTGAATGGATGACTTAGTATTGCTCTCAGTATAAGCAGAGAGTAGCACTGGTCACGCTTTACAGCCTTGACAATAGTTACCCAAGAATAATAAACAACATTGGTCATATGAAGACGCATTACCGGAAGTAAACGAGAAGTCGAGATATTAATCCTTTCTTCAGAATTTGGGTGCGGTGAACAGAGGTTGGGCACGGTGAACAGGCCCACCTGAGCATGAAGTCATAGACAGCTACTACCTCTGTCCTGGTTTATTTTCCACTTCGTACTTTATGTAAAATTTTGACCATAGATTTAAATAACGAAATGGCAATGCATGTCACCAGAAATATAACATCGAAAACTATGTTTAGATATGAACTAAATAATATAAATTTTGATGACATGCATTAGCATTTTGTTAGTTAAAATCTGTGTCCAAAGTTTTACAGAAAATGGAAAAGGATCTATAAACCAAGACGGTGGTAGTACTTCACAAGCGACCCCGAAGTAATTCCTTGATAACATGGCCTATTGAAAGGAATTCTGAGAGGACTTTATTGAAAGGAATTCTGAGAGGACTTTCTTGGCTACCTCTGTCAGGTCTGCCGCCATTGAAATGGAACATGGGGGATCTAGGCACATCACTACAGATTTTTGGGTCAGATGCAGGAAAGTAGTATAATACACCATTATATGAATCAGCAATTCTGACTGTTGCCTACCTCTAGCCAGATTCTTTCATGCCATTTGAGAAAAGCTAAGAAGCATGAAGCTTATCAGAAAGATGAGCAATAGATTATAGAACAAATGCAGTTCAGTAGGTCAAAATGGAGAGTTGTGTGCTACCCACCACTGCTACTTTTAAAAGTTAGGTGCTGCCCACCACTCATTTGAGTTCACCAATAAGCCATTTTCTAGTAGTGGCATCCTCACTTCTTGCTTCCTCTTTGAGCTATTTATAGGATTATGGGTACCTGCAGGGCCTTTGCCGAACTCGACACACGCATCCCAGCGATGTTACGTGTGCTAAACTTTCTCACCTAGGGTATGAGATACTTAACCCACACACTTGCCACATAACTCATATAGGCCTTTGACATTCAGAGTTTTAACTAGGCTAGGGTACTAGATTTTGTGGGCGGGCCCCATATAATATAAAACATGCCTTTGACATTCAGAGTTTTAACTAGGCTAGGGTACAAGATCCATTGTGGCATTCGTTTATTACTTAAAAAAGCACGAGTGATAAGTTTTCACATGAAGATGATGTGTTGTTACTCCATTTCGATCGTTTGGTGATTCAGCATTATCCTATATAAGTGTAACGATACCATCCATTTCCCCAAGTAAGCTAGTACTTCCAACCCGTCAGCCCTCAACCCCCTCTTCACTCAAATCCAACCGATGCCTTGGAACACAAGCAGCGCTGGACCAAATGGATGGCTGGCACCACCACCTCCTCCGTGCCCGTTTTACAACGTGTAGTGTATATCGGACAACGTCGTTGATGGTCACATACAGTGGCACATCATGCCTCGGAGGACGTTCCTGTATTGCACCGAGCAGGAGGACCGTGGCTCAGGGAGCAGCTTGGCCCTCGCCTTGGCTTGAGCCACCGATCTGTATGTGGAAGCCTTGCAACAGCTTGTGTTGCCTCAATAACAACGAAGATCCATGCTTTCATGCCGTTATCTTAGCTGTTTGGATAGATCGATCAAGGGATGCACAACTTTGTGCCCCCAATATGAATATCATCTTTAAGATTTAGTAGCAATTTGGCTTGAGCGAACACCTTGGACCTGACATTGGCTTCATCCCCCGATCTGTACATGGTAGCCTCCAGAAAGCTAGTCGTCTTTGGTCCATATAAACTAGGATCCATGCTTTTCATACTGTTATTTAGCTATTAGATAGATCGATCAGGGGAAACGAAACCATGTGCCGATAAGATGAATTTCATGTTTAAGATTTGGTACCAATTTCTAGTTTATTTACTCTTGTATTTCTTACTCTGATGTGGATGTGTTCGTATATATCTCAGAGGATTAAGAAAACATGAACGGCGATTCATGTTCACGGACATATAATTGCTTCTTTTAATATACATGGTTTGTCTCATATATTACTTTCCTAAAATGGTTTGATTTACAAATATGTACTTAGAGGCCTTGCTTAAGCTAGTCATCTTTAAGATTCATGCATTTAATACAATTATCATATATGTTTGGATAGATCTCAAGGAAAACAAAACCACACGACGATAAGTGGAATATCATGGTTAAGATTTAGTAGCAATCTCTAGTTTGTTTAATCTGGCATTTCTTACTCGGATATTGATTCGTTCAGATAGATCTCGGGCTGAAAATAGCATGAGGCAGTTTGTGGTGTTCACATTTTATTTTGTTTTAATGATGTGGCATTCACATATACAATATCTTCTTTTAGTACATGGGTTGTGTCATCGATTACTTCATTTAATATAGTTCAAAGCTAAAATTCGGATTCAATTTTGTTTAACCTAAGTTTCATAGGATGGGTTCCATGTGAACAACCACTGCCCTTGTTGGCACTTTGTTTAGTTCCAGCTCTATATAGAGACCAAGATGACCAACCCAGTGTACCCACAAGGAGAAGACATACCCTACAAAATACGAAAAGCAATACAAAAGGAGCCAACGTGAAAACAACCAAAAAACAAGTAAACCTATGGAGGATACGATCAGGCAAAGCGAATGTCTACTTCTAGTCACATACTCCTTTCGTCCTGAATAGGACGTTAGTGCTAGATCAATACTGAAGAAATCATTAATTGGTAGCTACTCAGTTGGGAGGCAAGTAGAGGATTTATAGGCTAATCAGACAGTTAATCCATTAATCGGCCGATTAATCAATTCATCGACTACTTGATGACCCTACGTGTAAGGATTAATTAGCCAGTTAACTTGTAAATCTGCGAATTACTTGAACATGACTAGATACATCTGTATCTGTATCTAGAAAAAAGTAAGTCAACCTTCTCAGGATGAAGTACATATTAGGCCAAATCGCTCTAGTTTTTCTCACCAGTTACATAAAGTTCTGCTCCATTCAAGTATGTGCAGTGCACTAGATTGAAGAACATATACAAATGCGTTGATTGCTTTGTCAGGATAAGTCAGATTGCATATGGATTTGTGGAAAACTAATTATCCACAAATATAAAGAACATAAACCTAAATCAATTACCTTAAATCTAGTACAAACGATTTTACTAGCTTTGCAGAATGAGAACTCTCAGTGCCAAATTACTTGTTTTAGATTTCTCTAGATAAATATGTTAATAATTTGGGATGGAGGTTGTATCAACTAACTCCCTGTAGAAAAGGAACGGAAAATTGAAGACTAAAATAGTCAACGGTAAGGACCGACGCACCAATTAATGGAGGCCTGGATGTTGGCTATTGCACGCACCTTTGTCATCCTCGTGGCAGCGCTTGCTACTGGTGCTGGACCAGGGCGCATCGTCGTCGCAGCCGACGACCTCTAGCCGCAGCTCCCAGTTGGAGAAGACCTTCATGTTGAAGACAAATTTGTAACCATCGTCTTTCTCCGGCTCTACTCTGGCTCCAGTCGACAACATTTGTCTCGCGTGCACGCTCGTTGGCTCGAACCCTGCTAAAGTGGCATCGAAGGGGAAGGAGGGAGAAAAGGTGGCGGAGGGATGTAGCTGGGAGCCTGGGAATGCCGTGGGGATACATACACCTACTACTAGTAGCAGCCGAGGGGTGCCATTAACGATCATATGATGTTAGTGACTTACTTTGCTCATTCATAGCGAGCCAGACTGAATTACATGTCGTCTACGTGCAACATCACCACCTCCCTTGTTGTCCATTTGAGTGACTTGATTGTTTTTTTAACACCAGGCGAACACATTCGTAAACACGTGCATACACTCTGAACCCATACCGGTACACCCTATTTCTATAAGCATCTCCTAGAAACTGAGCTGGCATATCATTTTGAGATTGATGAAGTCAACATAAGAGTCTCGTTGTCGATGAGAACGTTTCCTCCCACTGGACGTGCATCACTGAAATTCCTGAAATAAATTCAGAAAAATACAAGCACCGAAGTTCCTTTTTAATTTGCATCCACAAATACAAATTCTGCAAATACATGTGTCAGTAAAGCCTAAAGCCGATTTTCATAGCAGGCGGGCATTGAATGACTTTATTTTGTATAATTCAAAAATCACATCCATATATTTATGTTACACATGTGTACAATATGGAGATGAAATAAGTAAACATGTGTGCTACACAAAAATGACAAAATCATAATTTCTAAACAGTGAGCAAAACATACACTATTCATGTTCCCAAAAACTTATTCTGTCATTTCTGTGTAGCTCAGACAATTACTTATCGCATCACATAAATTTCACACATGTGTAGTGTGCATTCATATGAACATATATAAATTTCATTGGTTTATTTTTCTGGTGGACTAACATTACATCATACATCATATGAACATATATAAACTATGATGTAATTTTATTTTATTTAAAGATTGTGGTGTTCACATATACAATAACTTCTTTTAGTACATTGCTTGTGTCACTTATTACTTCATTTAATATAGTTCAACGCTAAAATTTGGATTCAATTATGTTTAACCTCAGTTTCATAGGATGGGTTCCATCCGAACAACCACTGCCCTTGTTGGCCCTTTGTTTAGTTCCATCTGTATATAGAGAGTAAAATGACCAACCCAGTGTACCCAAAGGGACAAGACGTACTCTACCCAACTGAATGGCTGACTTAGTATTGCTCTCAGTATACGCAGAGAGCAGCACTGGTCACGCTTTACAGCCAAGACAACAGTTCCGCAAGAATAATAAACAACATTGGTCATACGAAGACGCATTACTGAAGTAACCGAGAAGTCGAGATATTCATTTTTTTCTTCAAAGTTTGGGCGCGGTGAACAAAGGTTGGGCACGGTGAATAGGACCACCTGAGCATGAATCATAGACAGCTACTACCTCGGTCCTGGTTTATTGGCCACTTCGTACTTTATGTCAAATCTTGACCATAGATTTAAATAACGAAATGTCAATGCATGTCTCCAGAAATATAACATTGAAAACTATGTTCAGATACGGACTCAATAATACTCACTCCGTCCCAAAATAAGTGTCTTGATCTTAGTACAACTTTGTACTAGAGTTAGTACAAAGTTGAGACACTTATTTTGGGACGGAGGGAGTATAAATTTTGATGACATGCATTAACGTTTTGTTAGTTAAAATCCATGTCCCAAATTTGACACAAAATGGAAGAGGATCAATAAACAAAGACGATGGTAGTACTTCAGAAGCAACCCCGAAGTCATTCCTTGATAACATGGCCTCAATCCTAGCAGGAGGGATCCTCATAAGTTCATCTTGGGGCATGCAGTGCAGCAAAACCATGTCATTTTATGACAACAATATTGAAATGCTTCCTAATAATGGGAAAAAGGAGAGGTGTCTTATTCCAATAGGAATATGGGATCACTTACTCTTGATAGGAATTCCGTGTACCTTTCAGTGAGGACTTTCTTGAACGCCTCTGTCAGTTGTGCTGTCATTGAAATGGAACATGCGAGATCTGGGCACATCACTGCAGATTTTTGAGTCATAGGCAGGACCATGAGAACCTGAATCCAAAGCTTCAGGCAGGAAACGACCTCAAATTTGTTAGCAGCCATCAATAAATCAACCAGGGGAGTGGTCTCAGTTGTTGCTGTCAACTTTCCCCTATATATACAGCATAACAGCTCCATGAAGGCTTTCTTATGTGTTGAAAATTAAATCAAGGAGGCATAAGGATTGACGAAATGGTTCAATAAATCTCAAACAGTAATAACAACTAAATAAAGACGAAGAAAAGAAAAGGGATAACTATTGTTTTACGCAAAGATGATCACTGAAGTGTTATGATCAATTGTGAAACCTGGAATGCATGTGAAAATATTCATTTGGTAGGCAAAGTCTGTAGATAAAATGACAATAGCTAATTAATTATCATAGTTACTGTAAAAAGGCCTTTATAATTTTCACATTTGTTATTTAAAAGGTGCATACATCAATAATAAAGCCAATGGCAAAGAATAGTATAGTACACCATTAGATGAATCAGCAATTCTGACTGTTGCCTGTTTGTGGCCAGATTCTTTCATGGCATTTGAGAAAAGCTAAGAAGCGTGAAGCTTATCAGAAAGATGAGCAACAAATTATAGAACAAATGAATTTCAGTAGATCAAAATGGAGAGTTGTTTGCTACCCGTCATTGCTACTTTTCAAAGTCAGCTTCTGCCCACCACTCATTTGAGTTCACCAATAAGCCATTTTCCGGTGGTGGCATCCTCGCTTCTTGCCTCCACTTTGAGATATTTATAGGATTATGGGTACCTGCAGGGCCTTAGCCGAACTCGATTCACGCATCACGACGATGTGACGTGTACTAAACTTTGTCGCCTAGGGTATGAGATACTTAACCCACACACTTGCCATAGAACTCAAATAGGCCTTTGACATTCAGAGTTTTAACAAGGCTAGGGTACAAGATTTTGTGGGACGGGCCCCATAAATTAGAAAATAATACTTTGATGAGCCATACATATATTTGTGATATAAATCAGTAATTTGAAAAAAGTTATTCATCTGGATCTACGGATAAATTATAGACAATAATTTGGTCACGCTTTTTGATTCCGTCGAAAATCTATTTTACGGTATAGGCGCTTATGACCTCCCCCACTATGCCTTGCGGTAATGATTCCTCTAGAATTACGAACTTTACCACAACGGTGCCATCCATGGATCAAATTGTTTCGTGGATTGGTGGATGAACTGAAGTGAAAACCAAAATCATGGGCGCCTGAAATATTTAAGAAATTATTAAAATTTAAAAGTGGTGTCTATGGTTCATATTGTATAATTTTTTTTTATTTTTTTGTGAGGATAATTATTCCTTTGACGGTTTTCAGGATGTAAAACGGAAAGCTAGCATGTACACATGTTGTTTGATACTAAAATAGAAGAAGTAAAATGTACATCCGTTGTGGCATTCGTTTCTTACATAAAAAAGCATGAGTGATAAGTTTCCGCATGAAGATGATGCGTTGTTACTCCATTTTGATCGTTGGGTGATTCAGCGGCATCCTATATTAGTGTAACCATCCCAGCCCATTTCCCCCAAGCAAGCCAGTTTATCAAACCCGTCAGCCCTCAACCCCCTCTTCACTCAAATCCACCCGATGCCTTGGAACCAAAACATCGCTGGACCAAATGGATGGCTGCCACCACTCCCTCCTCGATGCCCGTTTTGCTACGTGCAGTGTATATCGGACAACGTCATTGACGCTCACATACGGTGGAACATCACGCCTCGGAGGACGTTCCCTGTATTGCCGCAGACACTAGCTGGGACGACAAACCATATCACGGATCTTCTTGTGCCGCTCCCAGCTGCGGCATGAAGACTTGTCGCAGCAGTCCCGGTCGAAGTGTTGCCAGCCCCTGTTGTGCCGCTAGCTGTGGTGGTAGCCCCACCTATGGCGCTAGAACTTGTGGTGGTTCGAGGTGGGGATGGCGGTGCCCGGATCATGCTTGCAACCAATTATGAGTTTTGTAAGGAGTAGGACACCCCAGCGCGCGGCCGAGATAGACATTCTTGAGCAGTCCAGCAACACCACGCAGCCACTGGCGGATGGCACCGAGGAGGAGTCCGGTGGCTCAGAGAGCACCTTGGGCTTCGCCTTGGCTTGAGGCACCGACCTGTACGTGGAAGCCATGCAAAAGCTTCTCTTGCCTCAATAACAATGAAGATCCATGCTTTCATGATGTTATCTTAGCTGTTTGGATAGATCGATCAAGGGATACACAACTTTGTGTCCCTAATATGAATATCATCTTTAAGATTTAGTAGCAATTTGGCTTGAGCGAGCACCTTGGACCTGACATTGGCTTTATCACCCGATCTGTACATGGTGGCCTCCATAAACATAGTCGTCTTTGGTCCATATAAACTAGGATCCATGCTTTTCATACTATTATTTAACTATTAGATAGATCCATCAGGGAAAATAAAACCATGAGCCGACAAGATGAATTTGATGTTTAAGATTTGGTACCAATTTCTAGTTTGTTTACTCTTGTATTTCTTACTATGATGGGGATGTGTTCGCATATATCTCAGAGGAATAAGAAAACATGAACGGCGTTTGATGTTCACAGACGTATAAATGCTTCTTTTAATATACATGGTTTGTCTCATCTATTACTTTCCTAAAATGGTTTGAGCTACAAATATGTACTTAGAGGCCTTGCTTGAGATTGTCATCTTTAAGATTCATGCATTTCATAGTATTATCATATTTGTTTGGATACATCTCAAGGAAAACAAAACTACGTGATGATAATTGGAATATCATGGTTAAGATTTAGTAGCAATCTCTAGTTTGTTTAATCTGGCATTTCTTAGTGTGATATTGATGTGTTTGCATAGATCTCAGACGGAAAATAGCATGAGATAGTTTGTGGTGTTCACATTTTATTTTGACTTAATGATGTGTTGTTCACATATACAATATCTTCTTTTAGTACATGACTTGTGTCATCGATTACTTCTTTTAATATAGTTCAACGTTAAAGTTCGGATTCACACTACTAGGAAAAGGCCTACTAATGGCGCACCTAATTTGGCCATTAATGGCGCATTAGTGGTGCGCCATTACTAGCACGCCATTAGTATATGATACTAATGGCGCACCTCTGGTGCGCCATTAGTATCTAGTATACTAATGACGCATCGCAGATGCGCCATTAGTGTGCACAGTAGTGCGCCATTAGTATGCCTCCTAGGGGCCATGTGTACCCAGGTGCTTTGGCATACTAATGGCGCACTTCGGCATGATGCGCCATTAGTAATGTCCGCATAGTAATGGCGCACTGTCTGGTGATGCGTCATTAGTATCCTTTGGCATACTAATGGCGCACTGTGTTGTGATGCGCCATTAGTATGAATATTAGGTTTTTTTAAATATTATTTTTCTGTTTTTTTGCACAGATTACAAAATGTATAATTACACAGAATATAGACAGCACACATCAACAACAAATTCATCGAATACAATAGAAGATTTGTCTCTGAATACAATTCATCATATTAGTCTCCGAATACAATTCATCATATTAGTCTCCGAATTGAAAAGACCGAACAAAGATAGAACAATATATTACAAGTCTCGAGACCGCGAGTAGCGAGTTTGTCTTCACATTACAAGTCGATATCGATCATCTAAACTACCATGACATAGAAGAGAGCTGCGGTCATCACGATGAGAATCATCACGATGAAACTCGTCTTCATCCGGTTCCTCCAACGCTCCCTCCCCTCTCCCGCTAGATAGCGGGCGTATCTAGATTCGGCCTCGGCCCTAGTGGTGTACCCTTTGTAACTGTTACCGCTGAATCGGTGAACCTGTCTCTGACACTCCTCCCAGTCGTCGTAGACTCCGGGAACCTTACCCTTGTACACGACATACGACGGCATCGCTATGCACTAGCCAAACGAAATGTTAGTACCAATTCACAGACAATACATAAGCAATATATAAGTATGCAACAGAATGATCGAAAGAGAAAAGCAAGACATTAATAGCATCGATTACATCTAAGTTGAACGACTCTCGAAACCAAAGAGACATACTACAAGTTCATTAAAGTTTAATTACAACATGAGCCAATCGATGTTTCAGAACTAGACACAACATCACTGCTTTCGACTCGACTCAATGCACCGGAGCGTGGATGAAGCCGCCATCTATCGTGGGAGTCATGAAATCACGGGCGTTGTCAGCCTGCATTTGTAGCATTGTGTCGATGTCACTGTTCGACGGTTGATTTCTGAGGTAGAACTGCCCCGAGGTACGAAGGACATCTTGATGGATGATTTCCGCAAACTCCGACTGGATGCGAAAGAAATCTTGTCTGATGTCCGCGTCCTGGATTGCCGACACGCTCGCGGCCCAATCTTTGAGTTTACTCGGTAGCAGAAGTTGATGATGGTCCCGTACGATCGCCCGCATGTGATGGATGGCGTAGTAGGCACCCTTTTGACCGCCAGGCGGCTGCTTGACGCAGCAGAACGTCGTATTGTGGGAGAACACGTGCTTGCCGTACTTACGAGCTGTCCTGGTGAAGGTGCCTCCAGATTTCGCGTAGCCGGGGAGAACATCATCAAGAACCTTCTTGACATTTGTGTAGTCTACAGCCGACTGACGGTCCGGGTCGAAATACGTGGCCATGGAATATTTGGGGCTTAGTAGGATGAGCGTGCACTGTGTGTCACTGCAGAAAACACAGAATGTTAAAAGAAGAACGATCGAAATCTAAGAATTCATATGTTACGGGGCGGTTGAGGCGGAGGACTTACTCGGGAAAGTAAGGCACGAGGAAGTTATCCTTATCTCGGTTTGCCAGAATGACGCCTTCGAGGTAAGAACTCGCGACTTGCTGGTCCCCAGCGCTGCCCAAGAACTTGGCACGCATGTAGAAGGGGTCGACTATCACGATGTCCGGGGTCTTGTCGCGAATGATCCGCATCTCCATACTCAGCAAAAATAGCCGAACGAAGGTGTAGTGCAGCGGAAGAAGGTTCAACATAGCGTGGATGTCATCAAACCGCAGGAGGATCGTACCCCCGATGGAGTTATCCACAAAGCCCTTGCCCTCCGGCACCTTGGCCGCGAAAACCGGGTATGCCACATCCTTCTCTCTGAGACGCCGCTTCTCCAAAGAAAGAACACTGTCATGCAGACTCCGCATAGCACCGATTGCAGCATCGAGCATATTTGTCGGTAGCATCGGCCTACCCGCCACATGCACCCTCCTCATTACATCCTCAGGTGAAGGTGGCCCGTCCTGAGCACGGATCGTACTCGGTGCCGGCTGGCTCGCACCCTTGTTAGTTTTTCTTTTGCGTGCCTTCTTCTTGATCTCCTGAATTGGGACCGAGTTCTGCGCAAAGACCGCATTCTTTAGTGTGTTGGGGCTGATAATATTTCGCACCTCGCCTATCTGAGGCTCGGTGAAGTCGGCAGCTGGAGGCGTCTCCTGAGAGTTGAACGGCAGACGACGCCTGTTGCAACTTGGCTTCTCCGCGGTACCGGCTTGATCGCACACGTCTTTTGTTGGGTTGGGTTCTTGAGAAGGAGGCCCCATGAAGTCGTCACCGTACCCATGATCGGCAAAGTACTGATCGACGTTGGCAAATGTATCGTCGTCGTCATCGTTCTGATCCTGTGCCATATGCATGTTTGGATCCAGTGGCATAGGGATTTCCGGCACCGTTGCGGCAGTCTTGCCATGGGGACGACTTGGCGCCGGCACGACTGACGGTGTTGTCTTTGGGGTGGTTTCCCCCGTCCCCAAACGAATCTGGCTCTTCGGCCAAAGCAGGGGCCAGCTCAGGCAGGCGCTGAGGGTCATGACGTCATCATCGTCGGCCCCGACGGGTCGAATCGGAGGTAACACCTCGTCGCAGCCTGGCAGCACCCGAACCAGTTGAACCCTAAACAAGTTGGGTGGCATCTGGGTGTTGGGGAACGTAGCATGGGAAACAAAAATTTTCCTACGCTCACCAAGATCAATCTAGGAGATGCACATCTACGAGAGGAGAGTTGGATCCACATACCCTTGTAGATCGCTAAGCGGAAGCGTTCAAGAACGCGGTTGATGGAGTCGTACTCGCCGCGATTCAGATCGCCGAAGATCCTAGCACCGAAGCAACGGTGCCTCCGCGTTCAACACACGTGCAGCCCGGTGACGTCTCCCACGCCTTGATCCAGCAAGGAGAGAGGGAGAGGTTGGGGAAGACTCCATCCAACAGCAGCACAACGGCGTGGTGGTGATGGAGGAGCACGGGACTCCAGCAGGGCTTCGCCAAGCGCTGCGGGAGACAAGGAGGGAGAGAGGTAGGGCTGCGCCAATCGACCGAGGTCAAAACTTGTTCTGGGCAGCCCTAAACTTCACATATATATAGGGGGGAGGTAGGGGCTGCGCCCCCATCTAGGGTTTCCTCCCTAGGGGTGGCGGCAGCCCCCCAGAACCCATCTAGGGTGCGGCCAAGGGGGGGAGAGAGAGGGGGCGCCCTAGGATGGGCCTTAAGGCCCATCTGGACCTAGGGTTTGCCCCCTCCACCCTCCATGCGCCTAGGGACTTGGTGGGGGGCGCACCAGCCCCCTTGGGGCTGGTCCCCTCTCCCACACTTAGCCCACGCAGCCTTCTGGGGCTGGTGGCCCCACCTGGTGGACCCCCGGGACCCTCCCGGTGGTCCCGGTACATTACCGATATCGCCCGAAACTTTTCCGGTGACCAAAACAGGACTTCCCATATATGAATCTTTACCTCCGGACCATTCCGGAACTCCTCGTGACGTCCGGGATCTCATCCGGGACTCCGAACAACATTCGGTAACCGCGTACATACTTTCCCTATAACCCTAGCGTCATCGAACCTTAAGTGTGTAGACCCTACGGGCTCGGGAACCATGTAGACATGACCGAGACAACTCTCCGGCCAATAACCAACAGCGGGATCTGGATACCCATGTTGGCTCCCACATGTTCCACGATGATCTCATCAGATGAACCACGATGTCAAGGATTCAATTAATCCCGTATACGATTCCCTTTGTCTATCGGTATAGCACTTGCCCGAGATTCGATCGTCGGTATACCGATACCTTGCTCAATCTCGTTACCGGCAAGTCTCTTTACTCGTTCCGTAACACATCATCCCGTGATCAACTCCTTGATCACATATTGTGCACATTATGATGATGTCCTACCGAGTGGGCCCAGAGATACCTCTCCGTCATACGGAGTGACAAATCCCAGTCTCGATTCGTGCCAACTCAACAGACACTTTCGGAGATACCTGTAGTGCACCTTTATAGCCACCCAGTTACGTTGTGACGTTTGGTACACCCAAAGCATTCCTACGGTATCCGGGATTTGCACAATCTCATGGTCTAAGGAAAAGATACTTGACATATAGAAAAGCTTTAGCATACGAACTACACGATCTGTGCTAGGCTTAGGATTGGGTCTTGTCCATCACATCATTCTCCTAATGATGTGATCCCGTTATCAACGACATCCAATGTCCATGGTCAGGAAACCGTAACCATCTATTGATCAACGAGCTAGTCATCTAGAGGCTTACTAGGGACATGGTGTTTGTCTATGTATCCACACATGTATCTGAGTTTCCTATCGATACAATTCTAGCATGGATAATAAACGATTATCGTGAACAAGGAAATATAATAATAACCAATTTATTATTGCCTCTAGGGCATATTTCCAACAGTCTCCCACTTGCACTAGAGTCAATAATCTAGTTCACATCGCCATGTGATTAACACTCACAGGTCACATCGCCATGTGACTAACATCCAAAGAGTTCACTAGAGTCAGTAATCTAGTTCACATCAATATGTGATTAACACTCAATGAGTTCTGGGTTTGATCATGTTATGCTTGTGAGAGAGGTTGTAGTCAACGGGTCTGCAACATTCAGATCCCTATGTACTTCGCAAAACTTTATGTCATATCGTAGATGCTGCTACCACGTTCCACTTGGAGCTATTCCAAACTGTTGCTCCATTATACGTATCTGGTATCTCCACTTAGAGTTATCCGGATAGGTGTTAAGCTTGCATCGACGTAACTCTTTACGTCGAACTCTTTATCACCTCCATAACCGAGAAACATTTCCTTATTCCTCTAAGGATAATTTTGACCACTATCTAGTAATCCACTCCTGGATCACCTTTGTACCCTCTTGCCAGACATGTGGCAAGGCACACATCAGGTGCGGTACTTAGCATGGCATACCGTACAGAGCCTATGACAAAAGCATAGGGGACGACCTTCATCCTTCCTCTTCCTTTTGCCGTGGTCAAGTTTTGAGTCTTACTCAACTTCACACCTTACAACTCAGGTAAGAACTCCTTCTTTGACTGATCTATTTTGAACTCCTTCAAAATCATGTCAAAGGTGTGTGTTCTTTTGAAAGTATCATCAGGCGTCTTGATCTATCTGTATAGGTCTTGATGCCCAATATGTAAGCAGCTTTATCCAGGTCTTCCTATGAAAACCTCATTTCAAACAACCCTTTATGCTTTCCAGAAATTCTACATCATTTCGGATCAACAATATGTCATTCACATATACTTATCAGAAATGTTGCAGTGCTCCCACTCACTTTATTGCAAATACAAGTTTCCACCAAACTTTGTATACCCAAAAACTTTGATCACTCCATCAAAGTGTATATTCCGACTCCGAGATGCTTGCTCTAGTCCATGGAAGGATCGTTGGAGCTAGCATATCTTTTAGCATCCTTAGGATCGACAAAACCTTTCTGATTGTATCACATACAACCTTTCCTTACGAAAACTGGTAAGGAAACTTGTTTTGTCATCCATCTGCCAGATTTCATAAATGCAGCTAATGCTAACATGATTCCGACGGACTTAAGCATCGCTACGGGTGAGAAAATCTCATCGTAGTCAACTCTTTGAACTTGTGGAAAACTCTTCGCCACAAGTCGAGCTTCATAGACGGTGACATTACCGTCCACATCCGTCTTAGTCTTAAAGATCCATTTGTCTCAATGGCTTGCCGATCACAGGGCAAGTCCACCAAAGTCCATACTTTGTTTTGATATATGGATCCTATCTCGGATTTATCGGCTTCTAACCATTTGTCGGAATATGGGCCCACCATCGCTTCTCCATAGTTCGTAGGTTCATCGTTGTCCAACAACATGACCTCTAAGACAGGATCAATGTACCACTCAGGAGTAGTATATATCCTTGTCAACCTACGAGGTTCGATAGCAACTTGATCTGGAGCTTCATGATCACTATCATTAGTTTCCTCTTCAACTGTCGTAGATTCCACAGAAACATCTTTCTGTGTTGCACTACTCTCCGGTTGAAGTGAGGGTTCGACAACCTCATCAAGTTCTATCTTCCTCCCACTCAATTCTTTCGAGAGAAACTCCTTCTCGAGAAAGGACCCATTCTTAGCGACAAACATTTTGTCCTTGGATCTGAGATAGAAGGTATACCCAACCGCTACCAGTGGGTATTCCATGAAGATGTATTTGTCCGCTTTGGGTTCGAGCTTTTCCTGGCTGAAGCCATAAGCATCGCAGCCCCAAACATCAAGAAAACGACAACTTTGGTTTCTTGCCAAACCTTAGTTCATACGGCGTTGTCTCAACGGACTTTAGATGGTGCCCTATCTAAAGTGAATGCAGCTGTCTCTAATGCATAACCTCAAAATAACAGCGGTAGATCGGTAAGATACACCATAGATCGCACCATATCTCATAAGGTTCGATTACGATGTCCGGACACACCATTACGCTGTGGTGTTCCAGGGGACTTCAACTGCGAAACAATTCCACAATGTCTTAAGTGATTGCCAAACTCATAATTCAGATAATATCCCCTTGATCAGATCGTAGGAACATGGTCTTCTTGTTATGATGATTCTTAATCTTCACTCTGAAATTTTTGAACCTTTCAAACGTTTCAGACTTTTGCTTCATTAAGTAAATATACCATATCTACTCAAATCGTCAGTGAAGATGAGAAAATAACGATATCCACCACACGCCTTAATTCTCATTGGATCACATACATCAGCATGTATGATTTCCAATAAGTCACTTACCCGTTTCATTGTACCTGAAAACGAGATCTCAGTCATCCTGCCCATGAGGCATGGCTCGCATGTGTCAAGCAATTCAAAATCAAGTGACTCCAAACGTCCATCAGCATGGAGTTTCTTCATGCATTTTATGCCAAAATGACCTAAGCGGCAGTGCCACAAGAAAGTGGTACTATCATTATTAACTCTACATCTTTTTGGCATTAATATTATCATTATGTGTATTACCATGATCGAGATTCAACGAACCATTGGGTGCATGACCATAAAGGTATTATTCATATAAACAGAATAACCATTATTCTCTAACTTAAATGAATAACCGTATTGCGATGAACATGATCTAATCATTTTCATGCTCAACGTAGACACCTGATAACATTTATCTAGGTTCAACACTAATCTCGAAAATAGAAGGAGCGTGCGATGGTGATCTTATCATCTTTGGAAACACTTCCAACACACATCGTCACCTCGCCCTTAGTTAGTCTCCGTTCAGTCCGTAGCTTTTGCTTCAAGTCACTAATAATAGCAACTGAACCGGTATCCAATACCCAGGTGCTACAAGGAGTACTACTAAGGTACACATTAATAACACGTATATCAAATACACTTTGTTGAAGTTGTCAGCTATCATATCTACCATGTATTTGGGGTGGTTCCGCTATCATGTGACCGTTCCCCTTACAATAGAAGCACTTGGTCTCGAGGTTTGGGTTCAACCATGGGTTCCTTCATCAGAGCGACAACAGGTTTGCCATTCATGAAGTTTCCCTTCTAGCCCTTACCCTTTTGAAACCAGTGGTCTTGTTAAACCATCAACACTTGATGCTCCTTCTTGATTTCTACTTTTGCGGTACTAAGAACCGCTAACAGCACCGGGATCATCCATCCTTTGCATGCCATAGTTCTTCACGAAGTTCTAGTAGCTTGGTGATAGTGTCTAGAGAATTCCGTCAACCACTATCTCACCTGGAAGATTAACTCCCACTTGGTTCAAGTGATTTCAGCACCCAGACATTCTGTGCACATGCTCACTAGTTGAGCTATTCTCCTCCATCCTTTTGGCAAAGGAACTTGTCAGAGGTCTCATACCTCTTAACATGGGCATGAGCCTGAAATCCCAATTTCAGCTCTTAGAACATCTCATATGTTCCATGGCGTTCAAAACGTCATTGGAATCCCGATTCCAAGCCGTAAAGTATGGTGCACTAAACTATCAAGTAGTCATCAGGACGTCTCTGTCAGGTGTTCACAACATCCACAGACAACGTTGTAGGGGTTTGCACATCGAGCGGTGCATCAAAGATGTAAGCTTTCTGTGCAGCAGTGAGGACACTCCTCGGACTACGGATCCTAGTCCGCATCCTTGCTTACAATATCTTTCAACTTAGTCTTTCTCTAGGATCGTATTTAAACAGGGAGCTACAACGCAAGCTATTGATCTACAACATAATTTGCAAAGGCAACTTAGACTATTGTTCATGATAAGTGAGTTTAACTAATCAAATTACTTATAACTCCCACTCAAATTGACATCCCTCCGGTCATCCGAGCGTGACATGATCCAAATTCACCAACCCAAGTCCGATCATCACGTGAGATGAGGTGGTGTCAATGGTGAACATCAACATGTTGATCATATCTACTATATGACTCATGCTCGACCTTTCGGTCCTCCGTGTTCCGAGGCCATGTCTGTACATGCTAGGCTCGTCAAGTCTAACCCGAGTGTTCTGCATGTGCAAAAACTGGCTTGCACCCGTTGTATGCGAACGTAGAGTCTATCACACCCGATCATCACGTGGTGCTTCGAAACGACGAACCTTCGCAACGGCGCACACTCGGGGGGAACACAATTTTATCTTGAAATTTTAGTGAGGGATCATCTTATAATGCTACCGTCGTCCTAAGCAAAATAAGATGCATAAAAGGATTAACATCACATGCAAATCATAAGTGACATGATATGGCCATCAACTCGTGCTTTTGATCTCCATCTCCAAAGCACCGGCATGATCTCCATCGTCACCGGCGCCACATCATGATCTCCATCATCATGATCTCCATCATCGTGTCGCCATCGGGGTTGTCGCGCGCCCACCATGCTCTTACTACTATTGCTACCGCTTAGCGATAAAGTAAAGCATTACATAGCGCTTAATGATTGACACGCAGGTCATACAAAAAAAAATTAAAGACAACCCTATGGCTCCTGCCGGTTGCCGTATGCATCGACATGCAAGTCGATATTAACTATTACAACATGATCATCTCATACATCAAATATATCTCATCATGTCATTGGCCATATCATATCACATACATACCCTGCAAAAACAAGTTAGACGTCCTCTAATTTGTTGTTGCATGTTTTTACGTGGCTGCTATGGGTATCTAGCAAGAACGCTTCTTACCTACGCAAAACCACAACGGTGATATTCAAGTTGCTATTTAACCTTCTACAAGGACCGCCTTGTTCTATTCCGATTCAACTAAGATAGGAGAGACAGACACCCGCCAGCCATCTTATGCAACAAAAGTCACATGTCTGTCGATGGAACCGGTCTCATGTACGTGGACATGTAAAGTTGGTCCGGGCCGCTTCATCCCATAATACCGTTGAATCAAGAAAGACTAAGGAGGGAAGCAATCTAAACATCAACGTCCACAAACCCTTTTGTGTTCTACTCGTGAAAGCATCTACGCAAGATCCTAGCTCATGATGCCACTGTTGGGGAACGTTGCATGGGAAACAAAAAATTTTCCTACGCTCACCAAGATCAATCTAGGAGATGCATCTACGAGGGGAGAGTTGGATCCACATACCCTTGTAGATCGCTAAGCGGAAGCGTTCAAGAACGCGGTTGATGGAGTCGTACTCGCCGCGATTCAGATCGCCGAAGATCCTAGCACCGAAGCAACGGTGCCTCCGCGTTCTTCACACGTACGGCTCGGGGACGTCTCCTCCTTCTTGATCCAGCAAGGGGGGAGGAGAGGTTGATGGAGACACCGGCAGCACGACGGCGTGGTGGAGATGGTGGTGGAGGATTCCAGCAGGGCTTCGCCAAGCACCGCGGGAAAACGAAGATTGTTGTGGGAGAGGGAGGGCAGCACCGAGGCACGAACGTGTGTGGCTGCCCTCCCTCTGCCTCTCTTTATATAGGGGGAGTAGAGGGGAGGGGGCGCCCTAGGGTTTACCCCTAGGGGCGGCGGCCAAGTGGAGATGGGGGGGCGGCGGCCAGGGCTGCGGCCAGGGTTAGGGCTCCCCCCCCCCAGGCGCCTTGCCCCCCAAGTTAGGGGGTGCGGCAGCCCTAGGAGGGGCCAGCCCCCCTTGCGCATGAGGAGAGGGCCCAGGGGGGGGGCGCACAGCCCTATGAGGGCTGTTGTGTCACCCCTTTGTGGCCCATTAGGCCCGAAACTCCTTCCGGGACCCCGAAACCCCTTTCGGTCATCCGCCGTCTTCCCGATACTCCCCGGAACACTTCCGGACTCCGAAACCTTTCATCCCATATATCAATCTTCGTCCCCGGACCATTCCGGAGACCCTCGTCACGTCCGGGATCTCATCCGGGACTCCGAACAACCTTCGGTAACCATGCACTGTTCTCACTAACAACCCTAGCGTCACCGAACCTTAAGTGTGTAGACCCTGCGGGTTCGGAAACTATGCAGACATGACCGAGACACTCCCAGGCCAATAACCAATAGCGGGATCTGGATACCCATATTGGTTCCCACACGTTCCTCGATGATCTCATCGGATGAACCACGATGTCAAGGATTCAGGCAATCCCGTATACAGTTCCCTTTGTCTCGTCGGTATGTTACTTGCCCGAGATTCGATCGTCGGTATCTCTATACCTAGTTCAATCTCGTTACCGGCAAGTCTCTTTACTCGTTACCGTAATACATAATCCCGTGACTAACTACTTAGTCACTTTGAGCTCATTGAGATGATGTATTACCGAGTGGGCCCGGAGATACCTCTCCGTCACACGGAGTGACAAATCCCAGTCTCGATCCATGTCAACTCAACAGACACCTTCGGAGATACCTGTAGAGTACCTTTATAGTCACCCAGTTACGTTGCGACGTTTGGCACACACAAAGCACTCCTACGGTGTAAGTGAGTTACATGATCTCATGGTCATAGGAACTTATACTTGACATGTAGAAAACTATAGCGATAACTGATACGATCAAAAGCTATGTTTAACGTTTGGGTCTCGTCCATCACATCATTCTCCTAATGATGTGATCCCGTCATCAAATGACAACTCATGTCTATGACCTGGAAACCGCGGTCATCTTTGATCAACGAGCTAGTCCTGAAGAGGCTTACTAGGGACATGAAGTTTGTCTATTTATCCACACATGTATTTGAGTTTCCAATCAATACAATTATAGCATGGATAATAAACGATTATCATGAACAAGGAAATATAATAATAACTCTTTTATTATTGCCTCTAGGGCATATTTCCAACAGTCTCCCACTTGCACTAGAGTCAATAATCTAGCATTACATGGTAATGAATCTAACACCCATAGAGTCTTGGTGTTGATCATGCTTAGCCCGTGGAAGAGGCTTAGTCAACGGATCTGCAACATTCAAATCCGTGTGTACTTTGCAAATGCTTATGTCCTCCTCCTTGACTGAATCGCGGATGGAATTGAAGCGTCGCTTTATGTGTCTGGTCCTCTTGTGAAACCTTGGTTCCTTGGCTAGAGCAATGGCACCAGTGTTGTCACAAAACAGAGTCATTGGGTTCAATGCACTAGGCACAACTCCAAGATCTGTCATGAACTCCTTCATCCAGACACCTTCCTTCGCCGCCTCCGAGGCAGCTATGTACTCCGCTTCGCATGTAGAATCGGCTACCACGCTTTGCTTGGAACTGCACCAGCTTACCGCTCCCCCGTTGAGAATATATACGTATCCGGTTTGAGACTTAGAGTCATCCGGATCAGTGTCAAAGCTTGCATCGACGTAACCCTTTACGACGAGCTCTTGACACTCATCGGGCCACACACATCAGTATGTATGATTTCCAATAAGTCACTTGCCCGTTCCATTGTTCCTGAAAACGGGGTCTTAGTCATCTTGCCCATGAGGCACGGCTCGCATGTGTCAAGTGATTCAAAATCAAGAGACTCCAAAAGTCCATCAGCATGGAGCTTCCTCATGCGTTTCACGCCGATATGACCCAGACGGCAGTGCCACAAGAAAGTGGTACTATTGTTATCAACTCTACATCTTTTGGCATCAATGTTATGAACATGTGTATCATCACTATCGAGATTCAATAAGAATAAACCCCCTACTTCGGGTGCATGACCATAAAAGATATTACCCATATAAATAGAACAACCTTTATTCTCTGATTTAAATGAGTAACCGTCTCGCATTAAACAAGATCCAGATATAATGTTCATGCTCAACGCAGGCACTAAATAACAATTATTCAGGTTCATAACTAATCCCGATGGTAATCGAAGAGCGAGCGTGCCGACGGCGATCACATCAACCTTGGAACCATTTCCCACGCGCATCGTCACTTCATTCTTCGCCAGCCTCCGTTTATTCCGTAGTTCCTGTTTAGAGTTGCAAATGTGAGCAACCGAACCGGTATCAAATACCCAGGCACTACAACGAGAGTTGGTAAGGTACACATCAATAACATGTATATCACATATACCTTGCTTGTTGTTGTTGTTTGCCCCCTTCTTGTCTGCCAGATACTTAGGGCAGTTCCGCTTCCAGTGGCCGTTCCCCTTACAATAGAAACACTCAGTCTCTAGCTTGGGCCCAGCCTTGGGTTTCTTCACTGGATGAGCAACTGGCTTGCAACCCTTCTTAGATTTACCCTTCTTGCCCTTGCCATTTTTCTTGAAACTGGTAGTTTTATTGACCATCAACACTTGATACTCCTTCTGGATGTCTGCCTCAGCGACTTTCAGCATTGAAAACAGCTCGGCGATGGATTTGTTCATCCCTTGCATGTTATACTGCTGCACGAAGCTCTTGTAGCTAGGTGGGTGTGACTGGAGAATTCTGTCAATGATAGCCTCCTCCGGGAACACAAGTCCCAGATCAGCTATGCGGGTATAGTACCCAGACATCTTCAGTAAGTGCTCACTGACAGACGAATTCTCCTCCATCTTGCAAGCAAAGAATTTATCGGTGGTCTCATACCTCTCGATCTTGGCATTCTTTTCAAAGATGAACTTCAACTCCTGGAACATCTCATATGCTCCATGACGTTCAAAACGCCTTTGAAGTCCTCCTTCCAAGCTATACAACATGGCACACTACACTACTGAGAAGTCATCCGAACGCGACTGCCAGGCGTTCATAACGTCCACAGAGGCCGCAGCGGGGGGTTCACCTAGCGGTGCATTTAGGACATAAACCTTTTGGGCAGCTGTGAGGATGATCCTCAGATTGCGGAGCCAGTCCACAAAGTTGCTCCCATCATCTTTCAGCTTAGTTTTCTCTAGGAACGCATTAAAATTCAGGGGAGCTACTGCGCGAGCCATCTACAACAAAAGATTTGCAAAGACATCTTAGACTATTGTTCATGATAAGTGAGTTTTTAACTAATCAGATTACTTATAACTCCCACTCAAATTGACATCCCTCTGGTCATCCGAGCGTGACATGATCCAAATCCACCAACCCAAGTCCGATCATCACGTGAGATGAGGTGGTGTCAATGGTGAACATCTTCATGTTGATCATATCTACTATATGACTCATGCTCGACCTTTCGGTCTTCCGTGTTCCGAGGCCATGTCTGTACATGCTAGGCTCGTCAAGTCTAACCCGAGTGTTCTGCATGTGCAAAACTGGCTTGCACCCGTTGTATGCGAACGTAGAGTCTATCACACCCGATCATCACGTGGTGCTTCGAAACGACGAACCTTCGCAACGGCGCACACTCGGGGGGAACACAATTTTATCTTGAAATTTTAGTGAGGGATCATCTTATAATGCTACCGTCGTCCTAAGCAAAATAAGATGCATAAAAGGATTAACATCACATGCAAATCATAAGTGACATGATATGGCCATCAACTCGTGCTTTTGATCTTCATCTCCAAAGCACCGGCATGATCTCCATCGTCACCGGCGCTACACCATGATCTCCATCATCATGATCTCCATCATCGTGTCGCCATCGGGGTTGTCGCGCGCCCACCATGCTCTTACTACTATTGCTACCGTTTAGCGATAAAGTAAAGCATTACAGAGCGCTTAATGATTGACACGCAGGTCATACAAAAATTAAAGACAACCCTATGGCTCCTGCCGGTTGCCGTATGCATCGACATGCAAGTCGATATTAACTATTACAACATGATCATCTCATACATCAAATATATCTCATCATGTCATTGGCCATATCATATCACATACATACCCTGCAAAAACAAGTTAGACGTCCTCTAATTTGTTGTTGCATGTTTTACGTGGCTGCTATGGGTATCTAGCAAGAACGCTTCTTACCTACGCAAAGCCACAACGGTGATATTCAAGTTGCTATTTAACCTTCTACAAGGACCGCCTTGTTCTATTCCGATTCAACTAAGATAGGAGAAACAGACACCCGCCAGCCATCTTATGCAACAAAAGTCACATGTCTGTCGATGGAACCGGTCTCATGTACGTGGACATGTAAAGTTGGTCCGGGCCGCTTCATCCCATAATACCGCTGAATCAAGAAAGACTAAGGAGGGCAGCAATTTAAACATCAACGCCACAAACCCTTTTGTGTTCTACTCGAGAAAGCATCTACGCAAGATCCTAGCTCATGATGCCACTGTTGGGGAACGTAGCATGGGAAACAAAAATTTTCCTACGCTCACCAAGATCAATCTAGGAGATGCACATCTACGAGAGGAGAGTTGGATCCACATACCCTTGTAGATCGCTAAGCGGAAGCGTTCAAGAACGCGGTTGATGGAGTCGTACTCGCCGCGATTCAGATCGCCGAAGATCCTAGCACCGAAGCAACGGTGCCTCCGCGTTCAACACACGTGCAGCCCGGTGACGTCTCCCACGCCTTGATCCAGCAAGGAGAGAGGGAGAGGTTGGGGAAGACTCCATCCAACAGCAGCACAACGGCGTGGTGGTGATGGAGGAGCGCGGGACTCCAGCAGGGCTTCGCCAAGCGCTGCGGGAGACAAGGAGGGAGAGAGGTAGGGCTGCGCCAATCGACCGAGGTCAAAACTTGTTCTGGGCAGCCCTAAACTTCACATATATATAGGGGGGAGGTAGGGGCTGCGCCCCCATCTAGGGTTTCCTCCCTAGGGGTGGCGGCAGCCCCCCAGAACCCATCTAGGGTGCGGCCAAGGGGGGGAGAGAGAGGGGGCGCCCTAGGATGGGCCTTAAGGCCCATCTGGACCTAGGGTTTGCCCCCCTCCACCCTCCATGCGCCTAGGGACTTGGTGGGGGGGCGCACCAGCCCCCTTGGGGCTGGTCCCCTCTCCCACACTTAGCCCACGCAGCCTTCTGGGGCTGGTGGCCCCACCTGGTGGACCCCCGGGACCCTCCCGGTGGTCCCGGTACATTATCGATATCGCCCGAAACTTTTCCGGTGACCAAAACAGGACTTCCCATATATGAATCTTTACCTCCGGACCATTCCGGAACTCCTCGTGACGTCCGGGATCTCATCCGGGACTCCGAACAACATTCGGTAACCGCGTACATACTTTCCCTATAACCCTAGCGTCATCGAACCTTAAGTGTGTAGACCCTACGGGCTCGGGAACCATGTAGACATGACCGAGACAACTCTCCGGCCAATAACCAACAGCGGGATCTGGATACCCATGTTGGCTCCCACATGTTCCACGATGATCTCATCGGATGAACCACGATGTCAAGGATTCAATTAATCCCGTATACGATTCCCTTTGTCTATCGGTATAGCACTTGCCCGAGATTCGATCGTCGGTATACCGATACCTTGCTCAATCTCGTTACCGGCAAGTCTCTTTACTCGTTCCGTAACACATCATCCCGTGATCAACTCCTTGATCACATATTGTGCACATTATGATGATGTCCTACCGAGTGGGCCCAGAGATACCTCTCCGTCATACGGAGTGACAAATCCCAGTCTCGATTCGTGCCAACCCAACAGACACTTTCGGAGATACCTGTTGTGCACCTTTATAGCCACCCAGTTACGTTGTGACATTTGGTACACCCAAAGCATTCCTACGGTATCTGGGAGTTGCACAATCTCATGGTCTAAGGAAAAGATACTTGACATATAGAAAAGCTTTAGCATACGAACTACACGATCTGTGCTAGGCTTAGGATTGGGTCTTGTCCATCACATCATTCTCCTAATGATGTGATCCCGTTATCAACGACATCCAATGTCCATGGTTAGGAAACCGTAACCATCTATTGATCAACGAGCTAGTCGTCTAGAGGCTCACTAGGGACATGGTGTTTGTCTATGTATCCATACATGTATCTGAGTTTCCTATCAATACAATTCTAGCATGGATAATAAACGATTATCGTGAACAAGGAAATATAATAATAACCAATTTATTATTGCCTCTAGGGCATATTTCCAACAGCTGTTGGGGAACGTCGCATGGGAAACAAAAATTTTCCTACGTTCACCAAGATCAATCTAGGAGATGCATCTACGAGGGGAGAGTTGGATCCACATACCCTTGTAGATCGCTAAGCGGAAGCGTTCAAGAACGCGGTTGATGGAGTCGTACTCGCCGCGATTCAGATCGCCGAAGATCCTAGCACCGAACGGACGGTGCCTCCGCGTTCTTCACACGTGCAGCCCGGTGACGTCTCCCACGCCTTGATCCAGCAAGGAGAGAGGGAGAGGTTGGGGAAGACTCCATCCAACAGCAGCACAACGGCGTGGTGGTGGTGGAGGAGCGCGGGACTCCAGCAGGGCTTCGCCAAGCGCTGCGGGAGACGAGGAGGGAGAGAGGTAGGGCTGCGCCAATCGACCGAGGTCAAAACTTGTTCTGGGCAGCCCTAAACTTCACATATATATAGGGGGGAGGTAGGGGCTGCGCCCCCATCTAGGGTTTCCTCCCTAGGGGTGGCGGCAGCCCCCCAGAACCCATCTAGGGTGCGGCCAAGGGGGGGAGAGAGAGGGGGCGCCCTAGGGTGGGCCTTAAGGCCCATCTGGACCTAGGGTTTGCCCCCCTCCACACTCCATGCGCCTAGGGACTTGGTGGGGGGGCGCACCAGCCCCCTTGGGGCTGGTCCCCTCCCACACTTAGCCCACGCAGCCACCTGGGGCTGGTGGCCCCACCTGGTGGACCCCCGGGACCCTCCCGGTGGTCCCGGTACATTACCGATATCGCCCGAAACTTTTCCGGTGACCAAAATAGGACTTCCCATATATGAATCTTTACCTCCGGACCATTCCGGAACTCCTCGTGACGTCCGGGATCTCATCCGGGACTCCGAACAACATTCGGTAACCGCGTACATACTTTCCCTATAACCCTAGCGTCATCGAACCTTAAGTGTGTAGACCCTACGGGCTCGGGAACCATGTAGACATGACCGAGACAACTCTCCGGCCAATAACCAACAGCGGGATCTGGATACCCATGTTGGCTCCCACATGTTCCACGATGATCTCATCAGATGAACCACGATGTCAAGGATTCAATTAATCCCGTATACGATTCCCTTTGTCTATCGGTATAGCACTTGCCCGAGATTCGATCGTCGGTATACCGATACCTTGCTCAATCTCGTTACCGGCAAGTCTCTTTACTCGTTCCGTAACACATCATCCCGTGATCAACTCCTTGATCACATATTGTGCACATTATGATGATGTCCTACCGAGTGGGCCCAGAGATACCTCTCCGTCATACGGAGTGACAAATCCCAGTCTCGATTCGTGCCAACTCAACAGACACTTTCGGAGATACCTGTAGTGCACCTTTATAGCCACCCAGTTACGTTGTGACGTTTGGTACACCCAAAGCATTCCTACGGTATCCGGGATTTGCACAATCTCATGGTCTAAGGAAAAGATACTTGACATATAGAAAAGCTTTAGCATACGAACTACACGATCTGTGCTAGGCTTAGGATTGGGTCTTGTCCATCACATCATTCTCCTAATGATGTGATCCCGTTATCAACGACATCCAATGTCCATGGTCAGGAAACCGTAACCATCTATTGATCAACGAGCTAGTCATCTAGAGGCTTACTAGGGACATGGTGTTTGTCTATGTATCCACACATGTATCTGAGTTTCCTATCGATACAATTCTAGCATGGATAATAAACGATTATCGTGAACAAGGAAATATAATAATAACCAATTTATTATTGCCTCTAGGGCATATTTCCAACACTGGGTACCGTGGAACAAGGGGTTGCCCGGTTGAACGATTTTGCCCTTGGCGACATCGACCAACTCGTTGTTCACGAAGTGCAGGAGAGTGCACGGAACGTCGGCGGCGCCCTGCGAAAACATGTAGGGCGTCAGGGACGCCCAGTCAAAGTTAAGGAGATGAAGTCCTCGGTCGAGAGAGGCTTAATTAGTTACCGTGATGATGGCGTCGAGCTCGGCTAATGTCGAGGCACCGCCAACGGCGGGCATGCAGTTGACGGAGGGGCCGCTTGCTGCAGAGGTGCCGGCCGACGTACACCCGGGTGCATTAAGCTCCCGTGCCGGCGTCGGAGACACCAATGTCGCCTCTGCCGGAGACACCAATGGCCCCGCCATCGCGTTCTGTGAGTTGTTGGCCGTGAAGCTGGGAATCGGGGGCGGCCCCTGTTGGCCGCCCGCAGTCCACGCCTGCAACCCCTCGATCAAGCTAGGCACAATGGCGGTGATCGTCGCTCCGAGCTGTTGTTGCACTTGCTCTTGGACAATCTCCGGAATCCGCGCCACCTGTGCCTTGAGTTCTTGAACCTCGCGCGCCTGGCTTTCCGAGCTGGTCTTTTTCTCCTTTCGCCCACCAGCGTTATAGTATGACGACCATCTTGTCGACAAGCCTTTGCTGGCCACACGACCAGCTGACGTCGGCTTCTCGAGCTTATCCTTGTTCTTCATTACATTTAACGCCCTATTTAGAGTCGTGTCCCAAGGGTTGCTCTTAGTCGACCCCGCGCTACTGCTTTCAGTCACCTGCGGAAGGAATGTGAATCATTTAGAAATTTGGCTTCATTAATTATAATGCAACCATATGGAGCTAATTACGTGGGGGTGTATTCCTTACCAGAACAAGCTCAAGCGCCCTGGTCTTCGGATCCGTGGTCAGCTCCTTTGTTTTTGGGTCCTTCTTGTACCGGGCCCTGATAAAGTTCCTGGTCTGCTTGTCACCGTATTTATCGAAGAGGGGCGGTAGGCCTTGCTCGGCACGGTCCGCCTCCTCCTTGTCCCATATAGGCTCCGCCACTCTGTAACCGCCGGGACCGAGTGTGTGTTCCCCTAAGTTGAGCTCCCGCATTTCTTTCCCCACTGACTTGATTCGGAGTGTGCGGTGCTCGAGCAATTGATCTTGAAGTCGTTGTAGTCATCTTCGGTGATCGAAGGATGTTTCTCCTTGATCTTCTCATAACTCTCACCTTTCTCGATCATTCTCTTCACATTGGTTTTCCAAGTAGACAGGGCCTTGCTCATCTTCGTGAGGGCAGCACTGTTCACTTTATTCCCATTGAGGCTTGTGTTATCAAATTGAGCGGGGAACTTGTATCGTTCGTGCAGCTTCGTGAAGAGGAGGTTGCTCAAATTCCTGTTGTCAGGATGCCTCAGGTTCTCGGTGTTGATCGAGATGGTGCTCCGGAGAATGCACCCGAGCTGAAGCGAGTACCCCTTGACTATTCGTTCGGCGCCGTTGTATTCCCGTCGGAGTCCACTTCAGTAACTTCCTCCTTGAGGGTGCGGAGCACGGTCGGGCGCCGGTCCTTCCGTTGCCTCTTCGGTTGGCTGCCATCTGTGCGTGCGCTACCATCATCAGTGGTGGCATCCTCGGCGGCACCATCAGTGGTGGCATCAGTGGGGTCATCCTCGGCGGTACCATCAGTGGTCTCAGGATCGGTGGGGAAGGCGGCGTTCTCATACAAGTGAGGTTGTTCCTCCATCTCCTGGGACAGCTCCCAGAATGCCTTCCCACCCGAACCGCCGGCCTCATCGTTGTTGGCCATGTTTCTCTCTAAATAGGAACAAAGTTTGGTCAAAAAGTTGGTTATTGTCAAGGAAAAAACTAGTGGTCTCATCATTTAGGGTTTGTCGACACCGAGGCATCCTAAAAGCTAAGCTTTTATAATTGAGGGTTTTTCGACGTCGAGGCACCCTAAAAGCCTAAGCTTTCATCATTTCGGTTTTTATCGACACCGAGGCACCCTAAAAGCCAAGGTTTCATAATTTATGGTTTGTTGACACCGAGGCATCCTAAAAGCTAAGCTAGGAAGGAGAATTCTAAGTTGGGCCTAATCACTTGGCTCTATTGCCGCCTATGGTTTAATGCAGCTAGAATAAAGGGGCACTTGATCCTACTTAATTAACTACCCCGGCCCATGCATTAGTCACAAGTACCCCATATGTCCTACTTTTTAGCAAAGTCATGCTAAAATTCACGGAAAATTTCAGCATGACCTTTGCTGAAAATAGGACATATGGAGTACCCGAATTTGCCGGAACGGAAGTTAATCGACATTCCAGCAAACTCAAGGGCCTCTCGGGGTACCTGCAAAATCATCACGACATGATGGTCGGAGACAAAACCCAGCAAAAAACTGGATGGAGTGCATCGGGCTTTCAATTCCACTTTAGACTATCCAAAAGATCACACTGAGCTGGAGCTGAGGGATCCATCAGCCATCATGCCAGCCAGCCAGCAAATTAAGCTGGCCTGGAGCAAATAAAAATACAATGCATACATACATACATACTAAAGCAGAAAGATAGATAGATAGATAAGCATGTTTAGTTTAGTTTACAAGAATGAGTGCATGCATGTCAAAAGTTGGCATCTACTACTTGCCTTTGCTTTTTCAGCCCATGTTCATGTAGATAGATAGATAAGCCCATTTTATTTGACACATTAGTTAACTGAATTTTGACACAGTGGTTAACTGAATTTTTACCCAGTAGTTAACTGAATTTAATTAACAAACTAGAAAACAGAAAAAACTAGACTGCATGGAGTAGTAACAAATTCAGTTAACAAACTATGCTGCATTTAATCTGAATAATACTCCAGCAATATACTCCATGATTATAAACTACAGGTCTTTCTATTTACCAGTACAATAATGATGCTTCTGCTGTCATTCACTTTAGTTGTAAATTAATACTCTATTAATCAACATTGAATGAGTTTGGAGATTTGTGTATAACAAGCATGACTTCATTCATATAGCATGATGGTGTTTTTACCCCTTGAACTGCAGCCTAGGCCATGTATTTAATCACTTGAACTATATCATTTTAAACACCACACCACAGGAGCTCCCCTGGGTCAAGTGGCCAGGTTACTACAATTTTTAGCAAATGATGACAGAATAAAGCAACACCCTGTACTAGCCTAAAAACATATAATTAGAGCAACTTCACATTGTCTAAAATCCCCCTTTTCTTTTCTTTTTCTTTTTCACCTGAGGGCATGTAAATCATGTACACCTTTTTATCTATTAAAAAAAACCACAAGCTAGCTAAGCTAGCTATGGCACAAGCTTCATCCTTTTGTTCTTGGTTGCTTTTCATACTAGAGTTTATCTATGTACAACTTCATATTAGATCAACTTTATATTTAACTTAACCTAGACAAGCTAGCTGTGGCACCATCCTAGGCTCATTAGGCCATGGTCTAATCACAAGCCATTTTCTCTAGTTAGACTAGTTTAACTAAATTTTACTCTAGTTAGACTAGTTTAACTGAATTTTACACTGCATCAGTAGTTTTAACTGAATTTTACATTAGTGAATCTTGACAATGCTAGTAGGATTTTTCATACTAGAGTTTTACTATCACAACAGTGTATTTTTAAATATAATATCACAACAGTGCTTTTTTATTAACAGCAAGTTCATCATGTCAATTACTCCAAGCAACAACAGTTTGCCTAGTAGAAAATTTTAAACTATGGCTTAGCAGAAAAATTAACAGCAACAAGTTTTTCATGTGTTTTTCAGAGTACAAGTTGCTGAAAAAACTACTGAACTACTGAAACTAGTCTAACTAGTCTAACTACTGAAACTACTGAAACTAGTCTAACTACTGAAACTACTGAAACTACTGAAACTACTGAAACTAGTCTAACTAGTCTAACTACTGAAACTAGTCTAACTAGTCTAACTACTGAAACTAGTCTAACTACTGAAACTACTAAAACTACTGAAACAAGTCTAACTAGTCTAACTACTGAAACTAGTCTAACTAGTCTAACTACTGAACTTCAGATTTGAGATTCATGTGTTTTTCAGCAAGTCTAACTACTAATCTAACTACTAGTCTAACTACTAGTCTAACTAGTCTAACTACTGCTCCAAGCACTAGTCTAACTACTAGTCTAACTACTGCTAGTCTAACTACTGCTCCAAGCAAACTACTAAAACCATTAGAGTCTACTGCAAGAAGGTTTCAGTTAATTATTGGGGGGATTACAGACCTTGGCGTGGATTCTTAACTACATTACATACCCAAGCAAATTACTGAAACTACCCAACGGAAACCCTAAATCTAGACAAACCCGAGGGGATTCAGACCTAAAAGAGCTAAAAACCTAAGCAGAGGATGCCATGGGTAGGAGGAGGATACCTTGGCGTGGTGTTGGCGACGGTGAGGGGCCCGTCGAGGCCGGGTCGTCGGGGGCGCGGGCGGCGGTGGCGTAGCTCCGGGCGTCCGGGGCGTCGGGGGCGCGGGCGGCGGCGGCGTAGCTCCGGGCGTCGAGGCCGGGGCGTCGGGGGCGAGGGCGTCGGCGGTGAGGGAGAGAGAGGCGTCGGGGAGAGGGGGGCGAGGGCGTCGGCGGTGAGGGAGAGAGAGGCGTCGGGGAGAGAGGGGGGAGAGATCTGGCGAGAGGGAGAGAGAGGAGGGTGCGGCCGGCCCCAAGTATGGGGGATTACTAATGGCGCACTTCTCCTATGTGCGCCATAAGTATGTGGACTCTAATGGCGCACCGCCCCCAGGTGCGCCATTAGTATTGTGTTATACTCAGTAGCCCGAAGAAATAAGCTATATGTACAACCTAACCCACTACCTAACAGAACCCCCACACTAGCCCGACTGGTCAGCACTCTGCATACCCACCAGGAGGTCCTGGGTTTGATTCCCAGCCTCCCCAATTTTTTTTGCTTTTAAAAAATGCTATTTGACACTTATTTGTGTTTAAATATGTTCAAACTTGTTTAAATCATAACAGTAATATTTTTTTATAAAAAAGTAATATTTTTTTAAAAAATATCATCAAATTTGTTATTTGAAAATATTTATGAATATGAAAAAATATCATCAAATTTATTATTTTGAATATATCATGGGTCGGCGGCGGCGGTTGAGTAGGGGAATCGAGGGTGCAGGGGGTCGGCGGCGGCGGCCGGTGGACCGGGGGTGCTCGGCGGCGGCGGTTGAGTAGGGGAATCGAGGGTGCGGGGGGTCGGCGGCGGCGGTTGAGTAGGGGAATCGAGGGTGCGGGGGGTCGGCGGCGGCGGCCGGTGGACCGGGGGGTGCTCGGCGGCGAGGGGGACCGGAATCTGGCGAGGTGGGATAGCGATCGAGATGGAGGGGGGGTCGAGATCGAGTGTCCATGAAATTTAAAAATATTCATGATAGTTCAAAAAGTGCCCATGAAATACAATCGAGAAATGAAGGGTACGATTTAAATACAATCGATCTTAGCTAGCTATCTCTTCACAATCTTCTTGCCCTTCTTTTTCGCAAATGGAGTTCTTCTGTGGAACGGACGTCCTTTAGGTAGGGTGGTCCTGCTTCTTCTTGTGGTGTAAGCTGCTACTTCATCATCGTCGTCATGTTCGATCCTCGGGTCGCCGTACTTGTCGAAGTCTTGCTCATTGGCTACTCCATCCATTCCGATGATCTTCCTTTTGCCTCTCCTCACGACAACAGGACTAGGCTTTGACGGATCGGTAATGAAGAAGCATTGGTCAACTTGGGAAGCGAGTACCCATGGCTCATTTTTCGCGGTGACGTTTGCGCCCGCGGTCTTGGATTTGGCTTCGGGTATAACCATGGTGGTGAAATACCGGTCTTCTTTTAGGACGCTCTTGGCCCATATGACATGGAACATCGGGACCTTCTCTCCAGCATAGCTCAGCTCCCAGATCTCCTCGATCCTTCCGTAGTATCTGTCCTTGTCATTACCGGTGTAGGATTCCATCATTACCCGGAGTTATGATAACCATCGCTCTTCATGTCCTTGGCCTCGGTGTAGAATGTGTAGCCGTTGATATCGTACGCCTCATAGGTCATCAGGTTGTGCTCGGCGCCCTGTGACAAGGCGAATATGAGTTGTTCTTCCGCGGAAGAATCATCATGTAAAGGGTACGACAGAAGCTTCTGCTTGAACCAACACGTGAAACATGAGTTGTGCTCTTTGATTATATCTCCGTCCGTCCTCTGTTGGCCTCGGTCATTGTACGTCTTCTCAATAAAGGTTTTGTGCTGAACCACCCAAGGATCGACCACGTCTATGTGTTGTAGCGCGACTAGGTTTGCTCTTTCAAAGTCGGCGAGTCGACCCTCGAAGTCGACATGCATTTCGCGGCGACCCTCACGGTGACCCCATCCAGCGAGCCTGCCGAGGTGCCTGTTGACGGGCAGACCAACGGGGTTCTCGATGCCTAGATAATTCGTGCAGTAGGAGATGCACTCTTCGGTCAGAAAGCCCCTGGCTATGCTTCCCTCTGGACGTGACATGTTGCGAACGTATCATTTGATGACACTATTCATCCTTTCGAACGGCATCATGCTGTGCAGGAACGTCGGCCCGAGTTGGATGATATCGTCCACGATATGGACCGGCAGATGCACCATAACGTCGAAGAATGCGGGCGGGAAGTACATCTCAAGCTCGCATAGTATCACCACGATCTCTTCCTGTAGCCTTCTGAGTTGCCTCACGCCAACAGACTTCCGAGAGATGACGTCGAAAAAGTTGCATAGGCCAAATAGGGTTTCCCGGACGTGCGCGTCCATGATACCACGGATTGCAACTGGAAGTATCTGCGTCATCAGCACGTGACAGTCGTGAGACTTCATCCCGCTGAACTTCAGCTTCGCCCGGTCTAGGTATCTACTTATCTTCCCCGCGTAACCGTAAGGAAGTTGTACTCCTACGAGGCAGGTGAAAAACTGCTCGATCTCCTCCTGACTTAGAGTGAAGCACGCGGGAGGGTAGTCATTTCCGGTCTTCTTGGCCTTTTTTGCCTTTGCGACGACTTTCCGTGTCCTGCTTCGCCTCATCATCATCATCATCATCATGATCATCATATATAGCGTGAAGCTCCTGCCTGATGCCCATTGATTTCAAGTCTGCCCTTGCTTTCGGCCCATCTTTGGTCTTCTCTGGCATGTTGAGCAGGGTACCAAGCAGACTCTCGCACATGTTCTTCGTGATATGCATTACATCAAGGCTGTGAGGCACACGGTGGATCTTCCAGTACGGCAAGTCCCAGAAAACAGACCTCGTTTTCCATACCTTCAGCAGTGGCTCTGGCGCCTTTCGCTTCTTTCCCGGCTCTGGCGCCTTTTGCTTCTTTCCGGGCAGTGGGCAATCTTTCCAATTTTTCAACAGCTCGTCTATTTCCTCGCCGCTCCTCGTACGCGGGCGTCCTCGGGGTTCGGTTTCACCATCGAACAGATCCTTGCGTTTTCTCCACAGGTCATCGTCGCGAAGCCACCTTCGATGTCCCATGAACACGGTTTTCGAAGACCCGGGATCTCTATCTAGCTGGCGATACGTTGTGTCATCCATGCACCTGACGCATCCAGAAAATCCGTGGACCACCTGCCCCGCGACATATCCGTAACCGAGATAGTCGTGCACCGTCGTGAGCAGCGCGGCTCTCATAGGGAAATATTCTTTCTTTGCGGCGTCCCACGTATTGGCTGGCGTTTTCCACAGCGTGTCTAGCTCCTCTTTCAGCAGCCCCAGATACAGATTGATGTCGTTCCCTGGTTGTTTCGGTCCTTCAATTAGCATACTCATGTGAATGTACTTCCTCTTCATGCACAACCAGGGGGGAAGGTTGTACATCCACACAAACACAGGCCAGGTGCTATGTGTGCTTCTCTGGCTGCCAAACGGATTAACTCCATCGGTGCTCGCGCCCAGCACGATGTTCCTTGGATCGTTCCCAAATTCTAGGTCTTCGAAGTTCAACGCTTGCCACTGGCTCGCATCCTTAGGGTGACTCAGCATCTTGTCTTTTTTATCTATCTTCGGATCATTTGCGTCATCTTCTCGCTTCTTCTCCTCCCTATCCGCGTGCCAACGCAGGAGCTTTGCTACCTTAGGGTCCGCGAAATACCGCTGCAGACGAGGAGTGATCGGAAAGTACCACACCACTTTTTGAGGAGCTTTCTTCCTCTTCTTGTATCGAGTGACGCCGCACACCGGACATATGGTAGACTCCTCGTGCCCGTCCCGATAAATGATGCAATTGTTCATGCACACATGGTATTTCATGTGCGGTAAATCCATAGGACACACGATTTTCTTCGCCTCCTCCAAACTGGTGGGGCACTTGTTCCCCTTGGGAAGACGTTCGTGCTAGAATGACATGTTCTCGTCGAAGCATGCGTCGGTCATTTTGTGTTTTACCTTCATCTCCAGAGCCATGAGCGTTACTTTCAGGCGGGTATCCTCGGGCCTGCATCCTTCATACAATGGAGTAACCGCGTCTAACTCAAGTTGATCCATCTTGGCTTTCTCTCGGGCGGCAGCTCTTGCGTTATCGGTCTGCTTGAGAAGCAGCTCTTGAATATGAGGGTCCTGCACCCAGCCCATCGATGGTTCAGCGTCGTTTGCTCCGCCGGCATCATCATCTTAATGATCATGCCCGTCGTCTTCTCCGGCATCTTCCTCATCATCATGTCCTGCATCTTCTACATGATGACTGTGTACAGCATCACCGTCGTGATCATCTCCTGGGGATTCTTCGTCTTCTCGCCCGCCCAAGCCGCGGTGGTTGTCTTGCTGCCCTTCCTCATTTCTTGCCCGGCCCCCATGGACGACTTCGTAGTCATCTTCATCACCTTGCCACCGATAGCCATCCATGAAACCACGCAAGAGCAGGTGGTCCCGCACCTGCCCGGAATCCGGGTCCGCAATAAGGCTCTTCAGCTTGCATCTTCGACACGGACATCTTATCTCCGTCTCGTTCTTTTGAAGCATCTCGGCCTTCGCGAACCTCAAAAACCTATTCACGATGCCTTCAGTCATCGTGCGCACCATGGTCGCCTGCGGGGTAGAGCAAAACGATATTTTAAAACCAAGAAAAAATTTGCCATGACTTTCCCTAAAAATAGGATAAAAATGAATGCTTAATGCCAAAATTCTCACCGAAACGGAAATGAATCAACATTCCGGGAAAATATTGGCAACTATCGCATTTCAAATACCGGTACACCTCCAAACACAAACACATATGCAACACAACAAACATATGCAACACCACAAACATACATAGATCTAGCTAGGCCATAAAAAGTGCATGTGCACATTGTTGTATGGAGAACAACATAAATATAGCTTCCCCCCTTACTTACCTATCAAAACAAGGTAATTTAATCACTTAATTTGAATGAATATATGGTGGAAATGAGGTGAAAAAGAGGAGGGACCCGAGAGGAGAGGAGGTGGAGAGAATGAAGAAGTGGGGGGGGGG
>LR738713.1:786227595-786240383 GCA_902687465.1 Secale cereale | reverse complement strand
GGGGGGGAAGTGAGTGTGGTAGTAGAGGCTGTCCAAAATATCTTGTTGCTGCCCGCTTACTAATGGCGCACCAACTATAAATGCGTCATTAGTAATCAAGATTACTAATGGCGCATTTATAGTAGGTGCGCCATTACTAGTTTTGCAAAAAAAATAACATACTAATGGCGCACTGTCGCACAGTGCGCCATTACTAATGGCACACTCTGGGACAGTGCGCCATTAGTAGTTTTGTAAAAAAAAGAATAAAAAATATCATAAAAAAAGAGCATTAATGGCGCACTTTACTGCTGGTGCGCCATTACTAGTTACAACTAGTAATGGCGCACTTTGTCTGGATGCGCCATTAGTATGTTTGGACAGGCGCGCTAGTTCAAAAAAAAAAAACTTCTTGATACTAATGGCGCACTCTGGGCCTGGTGCGCCATTAGTAGTTCGAACTCTAATGGCGTATCTGTTGCTGGTGCGTCATTACTATATACTAATGGCGCAATGCTTGTCTGATGCGCCATTAGTATCAATTCCATCTATAGTCCTTTTCCTAGTAGTGTCAATTTTGTTTAACCTTAGTTTCATAGGATGGGTTCCATGTGAACAACCACTGCCCTTGTTGGCACTTTGTTTAGTTCCATCTATATATAGATACAGAGATGACCAACCCAGTGTACCCACAGGGAGAAGACATACCCTACAAAATACGTAAAGCAACACAAAAGGAGCCAACGTGGAAAACAACCAAAAAACATGTAAACCTATGGAGGATACGACTAGGCAAAGCGAATGTCTCCTTCTAGTCACATACTCCTTTCGTCCTGAATAGGACATTATTGCTAGATCAGTATTGAAGATTCATTGGTAGCTACTCGGTTGGTAGGCGAGTAGAGGATTAATAAGCTAATCAAACAGTAAATCCATTAATCGGCCGATTAATCAATTCAACGACTACTTGATGACCCTACGAGTAAGGATTAATCAGCCAGTTAACTTGTTAATCGACCAATTACTTGAACATGACTAGATACATGTGTATCTGTATCTACAAAAAACTAAGTCAACCTTTTCGGGACGGAGGAAGTACATATTATGCCAAATCGCTCTAGTTTTTCTCACCAGCTACATAAAGTTCTGCTGCATTCAAGTATGTGCAGTGCACTGGATTGAAGAAGAACATATACAAATGTGTTGATTGCTTTGTCACGATAAGTCTGATATCCATTCATCATATATGCATATGGATTTGCGGAAAACTAATTATCCACAAATATGAAGAACATAAACGTAAATCAATTACCTTAAATCTAGTACAGACGATTCTACTAGCTTTGAAGAATGAGAACTCTCAGGGCCAAATTACTTGTTTTAGATTTGTCTAGATAAGGATGTTAATAATTTGGGATGGTGGTTGTATCAACTAACACCCTGTAGAAAAGGAACGGAAAATTGAAAACTAAAATAGTCAACGCTAAGGACCGACGCACCAACGGGGGCTTGGTTGTTGGCTATTGCACGCACCTTTGTCATCCTCGCGGCAGCGCTTGCACCTGGCACTGGACCCGGGCGCGTCGTCGTCGTAGCCGATGACCTCTAGCCGCAGCTCCCAGAAGTAGAAGACCTTCACGTTGAAGACGAACTTGTAACCATCGTCTTTCTCCGGCTCTACTCTGGCTCCCGTCGACAACATTCGTCTCCCATGCACGCTCGTTGGCTCGAACCCTGCTAAAGTGGCATCGAAGGGGTAGGAGGAAGAAAAGGTGGCGGAGGGAGGCAGCTGGGAGCTTGGGAGTGCCGTGGGGATAGATACTCCTACTACTAGTAGCAGCCGAGGGGTGCCATTAACGATCATGTGACGTTAGTGACTTACTTTGCTCATTCATAGCGAGCCAGACTGAACTGCATGTCATCTACGTGCAACATCACCACCTCCCTTGTTGTCCGTTTGAGTGACTCGATTGTTTTTTTAACACCAGGCAAACACATTCGTAAACACGTGCATACGCTCTGAACCCATACAAGTGCACCCTATTTCTATAAGCATCTCCTAGAAACTGAGCTGGCATATCATTTTGAGATTGATGAAGTCAACATAAGTGTCTCGTTGTCGATGAGAACGTTTTCTCCCATTGGACGTGCATCACCGAAATTCCTGAAATAAATTCAGAAAAATACAAGCACCGAAGTTCCTTTTTAATTTACATCCATGAATACAAATTCGGCAAATACATGTGTCAGTAGACCCTAAAGCCGATTTTCATTGCACGCGGGCATTGAATGACTTTATTTTGTATAATTAAAAATCATATCCATAGATGTATGTTACACATGTGTACAATATGGAGATGAAATAAGTAAACATGTGTGCTACACAAAAATGACAAAATCATAATTTCTAAACAGTGAGCAGAACATACACTATTCATGTTCCCAAAATCTTATTCTTTCATTTCTGTGTAGCTCAGATAGTTACTTATCGCATCACATAAATTTCACACATGTGTAGTATATATATATATATATATATATATATATATATATATATATATATATATTCATTGGTTTATTTTTCTGGTGGACTAACATTACATCATACATCATATGAACATATATAAACTATGATGTAATTTTATTTTCTTTTAAAGATTGTGGTGTTCACATATACAATAACTTCTTTTAGTACATTGCTTGTGTCACCTATTACTTCATTTAATATAGTTCAATGCTAAAATTCGGATTCAATTATGTTTAACCTCAGTTAAATAGGATGGGTTCCATCTGAACAACCACTGCCCTTGTTGGCCCTTTGTTTAGTTCCATCTTTATATAGAGAGTAAGATGACCAGTGTACCTAGAGGGAGAAGACGTACTCTACCCAACTAAATGGCTAACTTAGTATTGCTCTCAGTATATGCAGAGAGCAGCAGTGGTCACGCTTTACAGCCAAGACAAAAGTTCCGCAAGAATAATAAACAACATTGGTCATACGAAGACGCATTACTGGAAGTAACGCGAAGTCGAGATATTCATTCTTTCTTCAGAATTTGGGCGCGGTGAACAAAGGTTGGGCACGGTGAATAGGACCACCTGAGCATGAATCATAGACAGCTACTACCTCAGTCCTGGTTTATTGGCCACCTCGTACTTTATGTCAAATTTTGACCATAGATTTAAATAACGAAATGTCAATGCATGTCGCCGAAATATAACATTGAAAACTATGTTCAGATACGAACTCAATAATATAAATTTTGATGACATGCATTAACGTTTTGTTAGTTAAAATCTATGTCCCAAATTTGTCACAAAATGGAAGAGGATCAATAAACAAAGACGATGGTAGTACTTCAGAAGCAACCCCGAAGTCATTCCTTGATAACATGGCCTCAATCCTAGCAGGAGGGATCCTCATAAGTTCATCTTGGGGCATGCAGTGCAGCAAAACCATGTCATCTTATGACAACAATATTGAAATGCTTCCTAATAACGGGAAAAAGGAGAGGTGTCTTATTCCAATGGGAATATGGGATCACTTACTCTTGATAGGAATTCCGTGTACCTTTCAGTGAGGACTTTCTTGGATGCCTCTGTCAGTTGTGCTACCATTGAAATGGAACATGGGAGATCTGGGCACATCACTGCAGATTTTTGAGTCATAGGCAGGACCATGAGAACCTGAATCCAAATCTTCAGGCAGGAAGCGACCTCAAATTTGTTAGCAGCCATCAATTAATCAACCAGGGGAATGGTCTCAGTTGCTGCTGTCAACTTTCCCCTATATGTACAGCATAACAGCTCCATGAAGGCTTTCTCCTGTGTTGAAAATGAAACCAAGGAGGCATAAGGATTGATGAAATAGTTCAATAAATCTCAAACAGTAATAACAACTAAATAAAGACGTAGAAAATAAAAGGGATAACTATCTAAGCATATAAAACAACAATATGAAAAAACGTGAATCATATTTCTTATAGAGGGAAATGCTAGTCTTAATGACAATTAGCTGGCTGGAGGCCTCCAAGTACATATTCTTAGCTCAAGCCAAGGTAAGGTAAAAGGTGCTCACCGAGTCCTCGGACTCCTCTTTGGCGCGGTCCACGACAGCATGGTGCTGCAAAACGCTCTGACACACCTCAGTTAAGATGGATAGAGCCAACTGATGTCCTGCCCTGCGGTTGTCCACCCAAATCCCATGGTTAGGTGCAAGCCACGACATCATTCTAAGGGGGCTGCTATCCCGAGCAAGAACCGCGACAAGTGCTGGCGCTGAAGGAGCTGGCAGCGGCATTATGGCTAGCGATAGTTGTTGGTTCCACAAGTTGGAGCATTATCATAACTGGCGGTGAGATAGGTGTTGGCATCATAGTTGGATCAGGCAGCCGAAATGGTGTGGCGAATCATGTTGTGCATTTTCTATGAAAAATTCAGAAAAACGCTATGACAACTTGGCATCCTAGGGTAGAAGGCTGCGCATGACTAGCCTAGAGTGAATGAGGTAGACAAGGTAAGAGAGATCCCACCCGGACATGCCAAAAGGGAGAATGTTTTGACCTAGCTTGTTCTCAATATGAATAATAGCATTCTCTAGTTGCCTTGCCGCGTGCCTTTTTCCCTGCCATCTCCGTCCCTCGCCCCATGCAAATGTCAAATGTAAGCATTGTTCCCCCAACATAAGGAAAAACAGCACGGAGAAAGAAACATACAAGCAAAGAAGCAACTCACCCGGAGCATCAACACAAGAGCCCAGTAATGAGAAGAAGAAACTCCTAAGTGCGGATCAACACACAGATAGCTTGATACAATTGCAAGGGAAAGGCCACACGACACCATAAATGGCAAGGGAGGAACTCGAAGAGAGCCACTAGCGGAGCGACGGGTGGTAGTGTGGAAGCAAAAGAGAACCTGTTGTGGAGGCAAGTGAGGGATGGGCGGTAAGAAGCAAGGGTGAAAGTAAAGCAAATTATGCAAATGGGCTTAAGAAAGCGACAACACAGAGACTAACGAGCTGAGATAATCACCACACGGGATGGACCCATGGAAACGGGCACACAAATGGGACACGAAGCATACGGCCACCTTACACTACTGACCGACCAGAGAAGGTTGGGACGAACACAACCTTACCCGGGTACGTTCGTTCGCGCAAACCATGTGCACCCGTGCACGTGGCCTGTCCGGTTTTGCATCCACTAGCCGGACCATACATGTAGTTGGGCTCGGACCAAGCGTGTCACCTACTAGTACTAGGGTGGGGCGTGCTCAACAACTTGAACCAGTTAGACATGAGGTGAACGATCTTGATAGGCTGACCCAATGCACATGCTTAGGGTGGGGCAGAGGACTCGGTTGGCGCGTGCAAACAAGCCTGCGCACTTCTTCCCTGCACACCTGGTTGGGGCCAACGAAAAAGAGCAGAAGAAACCGACACGGCGTGAACGGTCTTGACGTCCCAGCCCCGTGAGCGAGTTGTCATCACGGTCGTGCTGCAAGCCCAGCCTGGCACGATAGAACGAGCCCGTAGGGACGGGGGAGGGGGGAGAAAGAAAAGATGATGATAGATTGGCAAGTCAGCCATGCCCGTCACGCGTGGGCGAGCGGGCGCCACGAAAGCCACCAGATGACGGTGGCCCGTGAGCTCCCACGGTCCTCCCGTTATGTACGTACCACTGAGGCAAATTGCTCAGGTGCGCGCCGCCCGGGATGTTCGTATGACATGGAGAACACCAGGAAGGCGTCCACGGCATGCCAACGCGAAACAAACGGCACGGAGGGCACTATCACCCATGGAGGCTCCTTGGAGGTAGGTACTCCGTACTCCAACATTTTTTTGAGTAATTATGGAAGACAAAAGTATTGACTATACCTCGTTTGTGCCATAGGAATTGCTTTCCGCTACTGTACTAATTATTTCTGTCAGTGTCAGAATAGTGTTCCACTCATTCTCATTACGTACTTCCTATACTTGATCGATCTACGGGATCCTTGGTATCTGCAGGGCCTTAGCCTGAACTCGATTCACGCATCGCAACATCTGACATGTACTCCCTCCGTAAACTAATATAAGAGTGTTTAGAATACTAAAGTAGTGATCTAAACGCTCTTATATTAGTTTACAGAGGGAGTACTAAACTTTGTCTACTTGTATATGATACTTAACTCACACGCTTGCTACCCAACTCTAATAGGCCTTTGATATTCAGAATTTTAACTGGGCTAGTGAGCCGGGGGCCATAAAAAATAACATAATACTTTGATGACCCAAACATGTATTTTGGTACCCCTAAAAATGCATTTGTGCGATAAATCAATAATTTGTTAAAAATTCTTAGGCTTGCTCTTCGAATAAATTATGGAGAATCATTTGGTCACTTTGCCGAGCTGTAGTGAAAACAAAAATCATGGGCGCCAGAAATATTTTAGAAATTATTAAAATTTTAAAATGGTGTCTCTGGCTCATGTAATTATTCGTGGTGTAAAACGGGAAGCTAGTGTGTACACCAGTCCTTTCTTACTAGAAAAGCACAAGTGATAAGTACATCCATTGTCCTCGCAAAAAAAAAAAGATAAGTACATCCATTGTGACACGTTTCTTACTAAAAAACACACGAGTGATAAGTTTCCGCATTGAGATGACGCGTTGCAACTCCATTTTGACCGTTGGGATGACGCGCCGCATCCTATATAAGTGCAACCATCCCAGCCCATTTTTCCCAAGCAAGCCAGCTCTTCCTACCCCTCGCCGTCAACCCATTCTTCACTCAAATCCATCCGATGGCCTGGAACCCGAACGGCTGTGGACCAAATGGAGGGCTGCCACTACTGCCACCTCCATGCCCGCTTTGCAACGCGCAGTGCGTATCCGACAGCGTCCTTGCTGTCCACATACAGTTGCACATCACCCCTCGGAGGATGCTTTCTGTAGCGCCGCAGACCGTAGCTGGAACGGCAAACCATACCGCGCATCCGCCCATGGTGCCGCTCCCAGCTGCTGCACAAAGACCTGTCGCAGCAGTCCCGGCCTTGGTGCAGCCAGCCCCTGTTGCGCCGCTGGCCGTGGTGGTGCTCCCACCTGCGGCGCCAGCACTTGTGGCGGTTCGAGCTGGGGATGGTCGCTCCCGTAGCATGCTAGCAACCAACTCTGAGTTTTGGAAGGAGTACCACAGTGGAGGGGATCCCCCAGCCGAGATAGACTTTCTGGGGCAGTGGGAGTCGTCCAGCAGCAGCCTGCAGCCGCTGGCGGACGGTACTGAGGAGGAGGCTGATGGCTCGGGGAGCACCTTGGACCTCGCCTTGGCTTGAGCCACCTATCTGTCTTTCGAAGCCTCGCAAGAGCTCGTCTTGCCTCAATAAAAACGAAGATTTATGCTTTCATGCTATTATCTTAGCTGTTTCGGTAGATCGATCAAGGAAAACACAACTATGTGCCCATAAGATGAATATCATATTTAAGATTTAGTAGCAATTTTTTGTTTGTTTAATCTGTTATTTCTTACTCTGAACTTGCTGTATTCTGATAGATCTCAGATGAAATGAGAAAATATAAACAATGTTCCCTGTTCAGTAATAATTGCTTCCAAAAGGCAAATAAGTTATACTAACAGTTAAATTTTAAAGGATATGAATTAATGCAAAACTATTGATACGTGACAATTCTATTTAGGGTACAAAGCGGCAATCAATCTTCGAACTAGTCTTCTCACATGGATGGTGCTAGGACGCATAGCGGCGCTTAATCTCGGAACATGTCATCTCGCATGGATGGTGCTAGGGCACATAGTGGTGTTTAATCTTCATACTGGTCTTCTAGGCTTGGTTGCTCCTCCAGTACGTTCATGAAGACTGAGTAGATCGGACTCTCGTGTATATTACGATCGTCTGCTTGGGGCAGTGAGGTTAGAATTTATCGTTGTGCGTGTGCGACGGCGAGATTTGATGGCCTCCGCTTTAGATCGATTCTATTGTTTATTGGCGACAACTGCGACTCTAGGACGATGGTACTGAGGGGCGCGTACATGAAGATTTCTCGGATGTTATTGACAGGTCAGGCCGGCTTTGGTAGTGGAACCGTGGTAGTGGCCTTTCGAAGGTCCAGGGTCCTTGATGAAATTTTTATTATCTTTAGGGTGATATCTACTTCTGTTAAATCTTTATATTACACCCTGATCCTTTATATATAAAAAAGGGATCATAACAAAATAGATTCCAGGTACATCTGATCAACTAACTCAATCAGATAAAATACACAAACCATATTAGCCAATGCCAAAGCCTTCGATGTAATCGATGCAGATGTCACCAAGTAAAGATGCGTAAGTCCTGCAAAACAAAAGACATGAGCCTGGTTCTATTTTTGGCCTTTTCTTTGGGTAATTCAAACTATAAATATTGAAAAAGTGAAAATTCTCCTAATTAAATAATTACAAATTTTAAAATGTTGTTTTTTGGAATTTTGTACACATGTACTGCTTGTGTCTTTTTTATGCATGTAAGTTTCCATGATAAAGATAAATGTTATGCAGTTTGGTCAACAAGAATCTTGGGATTAGAAAATTGTTTTCTTCGAGAATATACTCCCTCCGTTCCCAAATATTTGTCTTTCTAGACATTTCAAATGGTTACAACATACGAATGTATGTAGACATATTTTAGAGTGTAGATTCACTCATTTTGCTTCGTATGTAGTCATTTGTTCAAATGCCTAGAAAGACAAATATTTAGGAACGGAGGGAGTATTAGTGATTAAAAAAGTAAGTACAATTCTAAAAATAATATTACAGAATATAAACTGTTGGCTATTGATCTCACGTACATGAGCATTTTGTTGTAGAATGGCTTGTATTTGCGATCTCTCCGAGTTCCTTGTGAAAGCAAAGGCACCAAAACAAAACACAGCCAACACCGCTACAATGACCGTCCGTCATCGTCAGTACTAGTTACATCCGTAGTGATGGTCATTCAGCGCCCATCAGTGGTGTTGAACTTACATTGACAGGCCTGTATGCATCGACCATGAGCAGTAGTTATGTCTTTAGATGACTGTGTTCTGCAAACTGCCATCAACGGGACCATTTTAGGTGCTTGTTAAATGAGTTTGCAGTATAAAGATATGAACTCTAGAAGCGGAACTGGCTCCTTCCTATATCAGTTGCAGTCAATGTTTAAAATCGCGGGCTAAGACCATCTCCAGCCGTTTGAGCCACCTAGAATGCCACCGAAGCTAAAAAGTTGATGCCAAATGTGTCATCCGGCGAAATAGAAGTGCATGGGGAGGGTATTCCTAGCCACACCCCACCCCAACCAAAAGTTTGTGAAGGAAATGATTAAGTGGGCCAAGAAAAAGGACATGTGGGGAGACGTGTTTCGACGAAACTTTCGCCGGCGCTCCCAAGAGCCCCACAACGCGCTGGTTTCGCCGGCGCTATTTTGACGTCCTGGGACGCTGGGCGCGTGGCTGGGGCGTTTTTCGACAAAATACGCCGTCCGAGCTTAAAAAGGTGTCCCGAGGGGCGTGGAGATGCTCTAAAGTATTTAGGGGCTAGCTCGTGCAAACGCTATAGCCGCTATCGCCGGCTATAGGGGTCGCTAACCCATTTCGCGGCTAAAGTGTATATAACACATCCAAACTAATACATGTGCATATTTTACCCAGAAAACAGAGGATTTTCAGTACAAAACAGAGGATTCTCGGTATAAATTCAAACATGACAAGCACAGTAAAGGTCTGCAGCAGTTTAGCAGATAAATAGCAAAATAAATCGGCACAGCTGGGAAGAACAACGCGACTACGGTTGAGAAGGAAGGTGGAGAAGGAATATATCATCGTGGTCGCAGAGGCGTCGCCGTGGAGAGGCCCCACTTCGCCGGCTGCCTTTCCACCTCCCCCGCAACTGAATCCAGCTTCCGACGAAGCAGTAGTCATCGCAGCTAGTTGCAGAGGCGTCGCCGCGCAGAGGCCCCTCGTTGCCGGCCGCCTTTCCATCTCCCCTGCAACTAAATCCAGCTTCCAACAAAACAACAGTCGGCGCAACTAGGAAGAACAGCGCAACCACCACATACTTTTTGATGGGGGAGAGAAGGGAACGGGGACACGAGCTAGGTTTGATGGTTAAGATGCTATAAGTTGGGCCGTTTCTGGTCTGTTTGGGCCTTTGTGTCTCAGTCTTTTGGCCCATCCCGTGAAATTACAGCGACCGCAAAACCTAATCGCCACGTTTCATGTACGATCACGTGATTAGCGGCAGATCACGTTTTTCAGCGATAGCCTCGCGGGGAGGCTCCCAGAACACAATAGCGCCGCGATCGCTCTGTTTTCGCCCGCGATTTAAAAGTTTGGTTGCACTTGTGTCACGTTCCTCTAGAATGGAGTTTATATGCCGACAGCCTGACAGGTCAATGCTGCGCAAATCGTTGGCGACGGCTCTATGCGCGGTTGCCATCGGCATAGCCTATGCCGACGGCTTTTTGGCCTTTGCGGACAGCTTTGGGCCGTCGGCTTAATTTAATTTTCCTGTAGTGGATAGTGGAGATATAAATATTATTGCCCCAAATTTAATGATCTTAATTTAATGTTGGGCTGGAATACAATATGAGATACCCATCTGCATTGTAGCTTCCACAACATCTCAAAACATAATGGAAGTATGTATATATGTTGCGCCATACCCAACTATATATTTTGGAAAACCCAATAATCTAATGTTCGAGTATTTGAAGCAAATTCAAATATGAATTTCTGCCCCCAAATGAACGAATGGTGCTTCATTCGTTTCCACCACTTCGTAAATTCCTCAAAGGTCACTTAATCTTGACAGGAATTCTGTGTGCCTTTCAGTGAGGACTTTCTTGGCTGCCTCTGTCAGTTCTGCTGCCATTGAAATGGAACATGGGAGATCTAGGCACATCACCGCAGATTTTTTAGTCATAGGCAGGACCATGAGAAGCTGAATCCAAAGCTTCAGGCAGGAAACGACCTCAAATTTGTCAGCAGCCATCAATAAATCAACCAGAGGAGTGGTCTCAGTTGTTGTTGTCAACTTTCCACTATATATAAAGCATAACAGCTCCATGAAGGCTTTCTCCTCTGTTCAAAATGATATCAAGGAGTCATAAGGATTTATGAAATAGTTTAATTAATCTCAAACAGTAATAACAATTCAATAAAGTCGTAGAAAAGAAAAGGGATAACTATTGTTTTACGGAAAGATGATCACTGAAGTGTTATGATCAATTGTGAAACATGTACTTCATATTGAGAAAATATTCATTTGGGAGGCAAAGTCTGTGGATAAAATGGCAAAAGCTAATTAATTATCATAGTAACTGTAAAAAGGCCTTTCTAATTTTCACATTTGTTATTTAAAAGGTGCATACATCAATAATAAAACCACAATGGCAAAGAATAGTATAGTACACCATTACATGAATCAGCAATTATGACCGTTGCCTGCCTCTGGCCAGATTCTTTCATGCCATTTGAGAAAGCTAAGAAGCATGAAGCTTACCAGAAAGATGAGCAACAGATTATAGAACAAATGCATTTCAGTAGATCAAAATGGAGAGCTGTTTGCTACCCGCCACTGCTACTTTTCAAAATTACCTGCTGCCCACCACTCATTTGAGTTCACCGATAAGCCACTTTCCAGTAGTGGCATCGTCACTTCTTGCGTCCTCTTTGAGCTATTTATGGGATTATGGGTACCTGCAGGGTCTTAGTCGAACTCGATTCACGCATCCTGATGATGTGACGTGTACTAAGTTTTGTCGCCTAGGGTATGATACTTAACCCACACACTTGCCAACGAACTGAAATAGGCCTTTGACATTCAGAGTTTTAACTAGGCTAGGGTACAAGATTTTGTGGGGTGGGCCCCATAAAATATAAAATAATACTTCGATGAGCCATACATATATTTGTGAGATAAATCAATAATTTGAAAAAAGTTCTTGAGCTTGATCTACGAATAAATTACAAAGAATCATTTGGTCACTTGGACGAATTGAAGTGAAAACCAAAATCATGGGCGCCTGAAATATTTAAGAAATTATTAAAATTTAAAGTGGTGCCTATGGTTCATATTGTATAATTTTTTTTGTGAGGATGATTATTCCTTTGACGGTTTTCATGATGTAAAACAGAAAGCTAGCATGTACACATGTTGTTTGTTACTAAAATAGAAGAAGTGAAATGTACATCCGTTGTAGCATTCGTTTCTTAAAAAAGCACGAGTGATAAGTTTCCGCATGAAGATGATGCGTTGTTACTCCATTTTGATCGTTGGGTGATTCAGCGGCATCCTATATAAGTGTAACCATCCCAGCACATATTCCCTAAGCAAGCCAATCCTTCCAACCTGTCAGCCCTCAACCACTCTTCACTCAAATCCACCCGATGCCTTGGAACCAGAGCAGCGTTGGACCAAATAGATGACTGCCACCAGTTCCTCCTTCGTGCCCGTTTTGCAACGTGCAGTGTATATCGGACAGCGTCCTTGATGCTCACATACAGTAGCACATCACGCCTCGAAGGACGTTGCCTGTAGGGCCACAGACACTTGCCAGGACGCCAAATCGTATCGTGCATACGCTGGTGACGCTCCCAGCTGCGTCATGCAGACCCATCGCAGCAGTCCCGGTCGAAGTGCCGCCAGCCCCTGTTGCGCCGCTGGTTGTGGTGGTAGCCCCACCTACGGCGCTAGAACTTGTGGTGGTTCGAGGTAGGGATGGCGGCGCCCGGAGCATGCTTGCAACCAACTCTGAGTTTTGGAAGGAGTAGGACCCCCCCCCCCCCCCCCCCCCCC
>LR738713.1:786199504-786227542 GCA_902687465.1 Secale cereale | reverse complement strand
CCCCCACCAGCGCGCGGCCGAGATAGACATTCTGGAGCATTCCTGCAACACCGCGCAGCCACTGGCGAATGGCAACGAGGAGGAGGCCGGCGGCTCAGCGAGCACCTTGGGCCTCTTTTGGCTTGAGCCACCGATCTATATGTGGTAGCCTCGCAAAAGTTTGTCTTGCCTCAATAACAACGAAGATCCATGCTTTCATGCTGTTATCTTAGTTGTTTGGATAGATCGATCATGGGATACACAACTTTGTGCTCCCAATATGAATATCATCTTTAAGATTTAGTAGCAATTTGGCTTGAGCGAGCACCTTGGACCTGACATTGGCTTCATCCCCCGATCTGTACATGGTGGCCTCCAGAAAGCTAGTCGTCTTTGGTCCATATATACTAGGATCCATGATTTTCATACTGTTATTTAGCTATTAGATAGATCGACCAGGGGAAATAAAACCATGTGCCGATAAGGTTAATTTCATGTTTAAGATTTGATATCAATTTCTAGTTTGTTTACTCTTGTATTTCTTACTCTGATGTGGATGTGTTCGCATATATCTCAGAGGAATAAGAAAACATGAACTGTGATTGATATTCACAGGCATATAATTGCTTCTTTTAATGTACATGGTTTGTCTCGTCTATTACTTTTATAAAATGGGTTGACCTACAAATATGTAATTAGAGGCCTTGCTTAAGCTAGTCATATTTAAGATTCATGCATTTCATACTATTATCATATATGTTTGGATAGGTCTCAAGGAAAACTAAACCACGTGACGATAAGTGGAATATCATGGTTAAGATTTAGTAGCAATCTCAAACTTTGTTTAATCTGGCATTTCTTTCTTTGATATTGATGTGTTCACATATATCTCAGACGGAAAATAGCATGAGATAGTTTGTGGTGTTCACATTTTATTTTGTTTTAATGATGTGGTGTTCACATATACAATAACTTCTTTTAGTACATGGCTTGTGTCATCGATCACTTCATTTAATATAGTTCAACGATCAAATTCAGATTCAATTTTTTTTAACCTCAGTTTCATAGGATGGGTTCCATGTGAACAACCACTGCCCTTGTAGGCACTTTGTTTAGTTCCAACTCTATATAGAGACCAAGATGAGAAACCCAGTGTACCCACAGGGAGAAGACATACGCTACAAAATACGAAAAGCAACACAAAAGGAGCCAACATGAAAAACAAAACAAGTAAAACTACGGAGGATACAACAAGGCAAAGCAACTGTCTACTTCTAGTCACATACTCCTTTCGTCCTGAATAGGACATTAGTGGTAGATCAATATCGAGGAAATCATTAATTGATAGCTACTCGGTTGGGAGGCGAGTAGAGGATTAATAGGCTAATCACACAATTAATCCATTAATCGGCCGATTAATCAATTCATGGACTACTTGATGGCCCTATGAGTAAGGATTAATCAGCCAGTTAACATGTTAATCGGCCAATTACTTGAACATGACTAGATACATCTATATCTGTATCTTGAAAAAAGTAAGTCAACCTTTCCGGGGCGGAGGTACAACATATTATGCCAAATCGCTCTGATATCCATTCATAAGATATGCATATGGATTTGTGGAGAACTAATTACCCACAAATATGAAGAACATAAACCTAAATCAGTTACCTTAAATCTAGTACAGACGATTTTACTAGCTTTGAAGAATGAGAACTCTCAGTGCGAAATTACTTGTTTCAGATTTGTCTAGATAAGGATGTTAATAATTTGGGATGGAGGTTGTATCAACTAACACCCTGTAGAAAAGGAACGGAAAATGGAAGACTAAAATAGTCAACGCTAAGGACTCACTGCACCAATGAAGGCCTGGATGTTGGCTATTGCACGCACCTTTGTCATCCTCGCGGCAGCACTTGTGGCTGGCGCTGGACCCGTGCACGTCGTTGTCATGGCCGATGACCTCTAGCCGCAGCTCCCTGTTAGAGAAGACCTTCACGTTGAAGACGGACTTGTAACCATCGTCTGTCTCTGACTCCGCTCTGGCTCCGACGACAAAGTTTGCCTCGCGTGCACGCTCGGCTCGAACCCTGCTAGAGTGTCATCGGAGGGGGGTGAGGAAGAAAAAGGGGCAGATGGAGGCAGCGAGAGCCTGGGAGTGCCGTGGGGATAGATACTCCTACTACTAGTACTAGCCTAGGGGCGCCATTAATGATCATGTGACGTTAGTGACTTACTTTGCTTAGACATAGCGAGCCAGAGGGAACTGCATGTCGTCTACGTGCAACATCACCGCCTCCCAAGTTGCCCGTTTGAGTGACTCGTTTTTTTTATAACACCAGGCATACACATTCATAAACATGTGCATACACTCTGAACCCATACATGTACACCCTATTTATATAAGCCTCTCCTAGAAACTGAGCTGGCATATCATTTTGAGATTGACAAAGTCACCATAAGTGTCTCGTTGTCGACGAGAACGTTTCCTCCAACTGAACGCGCATCACCGAAATTCCTGAAATAAATTGATAAAAATACAAGCACCGAAGTTCCTTTTTTATTTGCATCCATGAGTACAAATTCGGCATATACATGTGTCACTGAACACTAAAGCCGATTTTTATTGCACGCGGGCATTGAAGGAGTTTATTTTGTATAATTCAAAAATCACATACATATGGATGTATGTTACACATGTGCACAATATGGAGATGAAATAAGTAAACATATGTGCTACACAAAAATGACAAAATCGTGATTTCTAAACAGTGAGCAGAACATACACTATTCATCTTCCCAAAATCTTATTAAGTCATTTCTGTGTAGCTTACATAGTTACTTATCGCTTCACATAAATTTCACACACATGTGTAGTGTGCATTTATATGAACATATATAAATTTCATTGGATTTTTTTGATACTTCAAAATACCTAATTTAACACTATTCAAAATAATTGAATATGAATTTAAACGTTGAACCATGTAACTGGAAGTCAGAGATGACACAAAACATCTACTAAAAGAAGTTATTATATATGTGAACACCACTACCTTCAATACGAAATAAAATGTGAACAACACAAGTTATCTCATATGTTATTTTTCCCTCTATGGTCTATGCATAAACATCATGATCAATAAGGGACGGAGTGAGAAAATCGAGTTAGTGGGTTCAGTCATTTATTAATTGTGAAAATCTAGTATGACTTAATTAAGTATAACGTCCAATTTCACAGTATCATATAACAGGACTATAGGACACAAAGACAACATAACAAATAGAAATACGGTAGCACTCATATTTTACACTGAACAGAAAATATTATAACATTTGTAATATAAAAAATTACAAGACGTATCAGTTGGATGAAATTGTATATTCCCCTTTTATACATATTGTGAGTAGAGTATCATGAAAATAACTTCATAGCTTCAGTTGTAGCATGTCCTTCTCGAAAACACCGTCAAACATGTCAATTTAGTTTGAGAAGTGTATAATACCATCAATCATAAGAAGCGTGTACAATCACTCACATTTCAGAGTGTCCCCTTTCAACCGTTAAGCAACTCCTAACTTTCCCCGTTGTGATCTGTGAAAAGGCAGCAAGAGAAATAATAGATGGATCATCTTAATATTATTTCTCTGTGTAGTGGGCTTCATAACACTACTAGTGTCAACAACATTTGATGTAATTTACCAACATCTGGCAAGTGGACTTGAAGTGTCTAGATGACAATCTGAATCTGATGATCAGTTTGTCTTCAAGAAACATCGCTCCACATCCTAGATCAGTCAAAGTTTTGGAAAAGTTAATTAGAAAAACAAGTCAAAGGTCATAACCACGCTAGGATAAATAGAAGATGCAAAAAAGAACATGTGGTGATGTGATCTCCCATTATCTTGAATTTTTACTGCACACCGACCTGCTATTGGTTCCTTGCGGGCTTGATGTGAGTCCGAGCGAGAGATGCGATCTGAAGCTTACTATCTCGTATGAGAAATGGAATCTGACGCACATAGGAAGGCCATAGAAATTTACTTATGGGTTTCAGCTGGGCAAGTTGCGTGAAGATTTGTGGGCTAATAGGCTATTACCTTGGGCATTCCGATTCCGATGGGTGCAGCCTAGATTTTCGACTGGGTTCATACACACGATTACCTATACACACGGACGTGACAGCTAAAATTGTGACCACTGTAAGAAATAACGGATTAAACAAACTAGAGATTGTTACTAAATTTTAAACATGATATTCAAGTCATCGTCACAGAGTTTTCTTTTCCCGGGATCCGTCCAAGCATATTAGATAACGGTATGAAAAGCATGAATGGTACTACCTCCGTCTAGGTGAATAAGTCATTCGCGTAGTTTTAGGTCGATGATTTAACTATCTAAATATGTATTATATGTGACAAAAAATATATATTTAGAAACTACATCCGTGTAGAAATCTAGTCATATATTTTTCATGACATATAACACATATTTAATTTCTCAAATCGATGACCCAGAACTACGCGAATGACTTATTCACTTAGACGGAGGTAGTATTTCTTTATCGACGGAAAAGCTAGTCTTATTAGCAATTAGCTGTTGGGAGGCCTGCAAGTACATATTGCTAGCTCAAGCCAATGTCAAGTCCAAGGCTCACTGTGTCCTCAGCGTCCTCTTCGGTGTCATCCATCAGCTGCGTGGTCCTGCCAAACGCTCTGACACACTTCAGTTTGGATGGATGGAGCCGGCCGATGCCCTCCTCTGCGTTAGTACTCCCCAAATCTGTGGTTGGGTGCAGGCCACAGCATCATTCGACGGCCGCTGCCATCCCCATCTGGAACCGCGACAAGTGTGGGCGCTGAAGGAGCTAGGAGCGGTATTACGGCTTTCAAATACAGTATGATTTTTTTTTTGAAGAACCTAGCTCACCGAAGCTTGGGTTCCAAAACACATCTCTCTAAATAATGTTTCTGTGTCGACCAAATCATCCAGAAAATACTACCAGCACAAGCCATCTCAATGATGGAAAACTCCACCCATATTCGAATTGCAACAACCACAACTAAAACAATCGTGCACAAATGTGTGCACACGCTTCCTCTGAGGATTGATAGCCTTTTTATTTGCATGTATGAATACAAATTCAGCATATACATGTGACACACAACCCTATAGCTGATTTTTGTAGCATGCGGGCATTGAAGCACTTTATTTTGTATAGTTCAGAAATCACATTTTTTGTATCAAAAAAAATCTTATGATGTTCATATGGATATATGTTACACATGTGTACAATATGGTGATGAAATAAGTAAACATGCGGGCTACACAAAAATGAAAAAAATCGCGATTTCTAAATAGTGAGCAGTACATACACTATTCATCTTCCCAAATCTTTTTTTGTCATTTTTGTGTAGCTCACATAGTTACTTATCGCACCACATATATTTCACACATGTGTACTTTACATTCATATGAACATATATATATTTTTTATTGTATTTTTTAAAACATTAAAATTCCATTTTCGCACTATTCAAAATAGTGCTTACTGGTGTACATGCACAGAAGTGCTTTTCGCATGGAAGACAACCCATGAAAATGAGATTAAACATAATTGCATCCGAGTTTAAACGTTGAATGTTATAATTGGAAGTCAAAGATGACACAAACCATGTACTAAAAGAAGTTATTATATATGTGAACAGCGCTATCTTTAATATGAAATAAAATGTGAAAACCACAAATTATCTCATGTCATTTTTTCCTCTGAGGTCTGTGCGTACACATCACGATCAGTCAAGGGCGGAGCCAGAATATCAAGTTAATGTGTTCAGGCATTAATTTATTGTGAAAATTTAGTATGACTTAATTAATTATAATGTCCAATTTCACACTATCATATAACAAGACCACACGACGCAAAGACAACATAACAAATAGAAATACGTTAGCACTCATATTTTATACATTGAACACAAAATACTGCAACATTTCTGAAACAAAAAATTGCAAGACATCCCAGTTGGATGAAATCATATATTTCTCTTGTTTACATATTGTGATTAGAGTAGCACCAAAATAACTTCATAGCTTCAGCCTTCAGGCGTGGCTTGTCCTACTCGAAAACACCATAAAAATGTCAAGTTAGTTTTACCAGTGTGTATAATACCATCAATCATATGAAGCATGGACAAGCACTCACATTTTAGAGTGTCCCCTTTCAACTGTTCCAGCAACACCAAACTTTCCCCGTTGTGATCTGTGAAAAGCCAGCAACACAAATAATAGATGGATCATCTTGATATTATTTCTCGGTATAGTCGGGTTCATACGACTGGTTGCATCAACAAAATTTGATCCACTTTACCAACATCTAACAGGTGGCCTTGAAGTGCCTACATCACAATCTGAATCTGGGGATCAGTTTGTCTTCAAGAAATATGGCACCACATCCTAGTGTTGGTATTGATCTAAAGGCCCAATGGGCCAGGACGAAAATAAAAGGATCAGAAACAACTTACGTTAAAGAGGGAAACAGGGAAGTCACGAACCAACGTTCGTGCCCCTCGATCCCACCTTACGCGCCCTGATCGGGGGCACCCTAACCAACTATGGTTTTGGTCCCCTGTCGCCAGCGCACATAAAAAGGTGGGGGAGCAGCCGACACCTATGCTAGACAAGTTCTCGTACGGTTTAATCCTACTCCCCACATCCCAAAACCCTAACCGATCTGGGGGAGCGCTGCACGACGGTAAGATCATCTCCTACCTCTGCCCCTGTTCCAGGGCAGTGCCGGTGGCGCCCGGAGGGACGCCGCTACCCGCTGCGAACGTCTACCCCAAGCCTGCATCACGCCTGCACCGAGCAGGCACAGGACTTCGCATCGCCTACACCAATGTCTGCTTCCATTGGTGGTAAGAACCTAATCTATCTCTCTGATTGATGCAATTAGGTGATCTAATGTCTGGCTTACAATCTGTTAAGTAGATCCTACGGGATTATATTGCTAACAATGGTATCAGAGCCGTATATGCCTAGATTAGATCCCTAATGATCTTCTGGTTAAGTTAAAGTGTTTAATTAAGTCCAGATTGATCACTGTTAAAGGTTAAAGATTAATGTTTTTTCCAAATTTGCCCTCTGTAAGAGTCAAGTTTCAATGCTAGGGTTAAATGGTTTCTGTTTACATCCAATTTGCTACGGGATTGGTGCTAGCCAGAAGGTTATGATTCTTGAATCATGTTATGTTCGTTTAAATATCCCACGCTTCCGCATCAAGTTTTGTTTAAATTAGCACTGGTTAATCCTGTTATGCAATTAGAAGGAGGGGATATATGTTTATGTAAATCCAAGTTTTTTTCCCCTTTTTTCATCTATAACCGAAACCCTAGAAACCCAAATCGTCAATTAAGATGCAAAATGGATCGGGGCTTACCTCATGACGCCGCGCCAGTGCTCCTCTTCTGGATCCCGACGCCGACGACGCCGTTGTCTGTCCGGACGACGTGCAGAAAGAAGCCCCGTTGCAGCCGTGCGTGCACACCATGGCTGGAACGCCGCCGCCCCTCGGGACGGCGTGCGGAAGGATGCAGCCGTCGCTGCTGCGCAAATGGACGCTCGCGCCGCCTGGTCTCTGCGCCTTGCACGCCGCCGTTGGCTTCAAAGAATCACGCCGGCAGCCGCCGGCGAAATGGCCCTCCCGCCGCACAGGGCACCATGCGCGCGACGCCGGAACCATGCTCGCCGGAGGAGCGCACTGGATTCAGTCCATTATGCGCTGCTCCGGCATGGATAGCTACCGCGCCGCCATGGCCGGCACGTTTCTGTCGCCGCCGGCGCCGTCTCTGTGGCCGTCGGGAGCGGAGAAATCAGGAGGAGAAATGGGAAATGAGGCTAGGGTTTGACCCTGGCCAGTTTTGTTCCGAGAGAATCGATAGCGGCCGTCGGATCGATCGGACGGCTGAGAGCGACTGGCGGGCCTTCGGGCGTTATACGGACCATTTTCGCGGCTGGGCTTCGGCCCAAGTTGTCTTAGCCCGCAGAATATGTTTTTTCTTTTTGTCTGCTGGGCTAGAAATTTAAAGGACTACCGTGGGTTGATGGGCTAAAATTAAAGTCTCTGTGCGTTTTCTATTTATTCAGTGCAATTCCGTATTATGATTATTCCCAAAATGTTCATGTACTGTTTTAAATAGAAAATTGCCACACACAAAAATGTTATTAAATCATGTTTCAGTTTCTAAATAGAATGGAACCAACGAGAAATTTAATTTAGAAATCTTTTATGAAATTAATTTTCGTGTCATTTTCTGACATATTAACGTGATCCATTTTGTAATACTGACCAACGTTGTTTTATAATTTTGGATCACCATGTTAATTCCTTATTATTTTCTACCCAACGGTGATATAGTTTGGAGTTAAAATTTTGCATGAAAATTCATCAACCAACGTAGGTTAATTTTTGTGCAGTTTATTTTAATCATGTTGTTCTTTTCCGTTACTCATGATATTTTGAAATAATAACAGCTCCCGGTCCTCGTGGTTTCGAGAACATCGAGCCACTCACGGGAAACAACTTCCAAACTTGGAAGGACTCGTTGCTATTGCACCTTGGTTGGCATGAGGTTGACCTCGCCCTAAGGGAAAGTAAACCAGTGGAGCCTGCAAAGACTGCCACTGGGTTTGCTAAGCTTAAGAAAGTGTATGACACTAAAGCTGAGAAGTGGGAGAGGTCCAACAGAATGGCACTCCTAATTATGAACTTCTCCATCTCCACTGAGATTAAAGGGGCTATTCCCACTAATGAAAGTGCTGCCGAATATTTGAAATCGGTGGAAGAACAATTTAAAGGCTCAGAGAAAGTGTATGTAGATGAGCTTTTGCACAAGCTGGTTGCAAAATATGAAGGAAATGGAAATGTGAGGGAGCATATTTTGAGCATGAGCAATGCTGCGGCAAAGCTTAAAACGATGAAGTGTGACTTGAACGAAGAGCTTCTTGTGCTACTAGTTTTTAGGTCACTACCCTCACAGTTCAACCCATTCAAGATAAACTATAATTCTCTCGAAATCAAATGGAAACTATCTGAACTCATTGCACATTGTGTTTAGGAGGAAGAGAGAATGAAGAGTGAGCAGAAAGATCAAGCTCTCCATGTTAACTCTGCAAAGAGGAAGCATGAGAATAATGGTCATAACAATAATGTCCCCAACAAAAGGCAGTATTCCAAAAGGAATTCTCCAAAGCCTAAGAAATGCAACGAGGCAAGTTGTTCATGTTCCGCTCCTCCAATGGCTACTTCAACTAATCTTACAAATGCCCCTGGAGAAAGACTTTGCAATTTTTGCAAGCAGCCAAATCATGTCAAGGCGGACTGTCCAGGTTTTCTTAAGTGGCTGAATAAAAAGGGTAAGGATGAGATCACTCTTGTAGATGAATCTCTATATGTCGATTTTTCTAAATCTACATGGTGGATTGACTCAGGTGCGACTGTTCATGTCGCGAATTCTTTGCAGGGATTCCATATAAGCCACACCCTAAAGGGAACAAGAAGACTTAATGTCGCGAATGGGAAGGAGGCTGACGTTGAAGCCGTGGGCTCCCTCACCTTGAAGTTGCACACTGGCTTCCTACTTCAGCTCAAGGACGTTCTTTATGTGCCTACTTTGAGTAGGAATTTGATTTTAGTTTCATGTTTAGATGATTTTGGATTTCATTGTACCTTCGGGGAGAAACAATGTTTTTTAAAGTATTGGAATAAGGATGTTGGTCTCGCCGTCCGACGAGGCAAACTTTATATGTTAAATCTTTCCAGTTATCCTATGTGTGTGAATCTCTGCGAGATGAATATGAATGAACGCAATCATGAAAAGAATGGGAGAAGTATCAATCCTTCTTCGAAATTGTGGCATCGTCGCTTGGGCCACATTTCCAGGGGGAGAATGGAACGATTGATTAAAATAGAAATACTTCATCCATTAGATTTCTCTGATGTAGGCAATTGTATTGACTGTATTAAGGGAAAATACGTTAAAACAATTAATAAAGGAGCAGTAAGAGCCACAACGGTCCTTGAACTAATTCATACTGACATATGCGGACCTTTTAACATAAAGTCTATGGATGGTTTTAATTCCTTCATTACCTTCACAGATGATTTCTCTTGCTATGGCTACATTTACCCCATACGTGATCGATCCGAAGCTTTGGAAAAATTTAAGATTTATAGAGCCGAGGTTGAAAATCAACTCAACCAAAAGATCAAAGTAGTACGGTCTGATCGCGGGGGAGAATATTATGGCAGGCATGCTCCTTATGGGCAAATCCCCGGACCAGAAGCTTTGGAAAAATTTAAGATTTATAGAGCCGAGGTTGAAAATCAACTCAACCAAAAGATCAAAGTAGTACGATCTGATCGCGGGGGAGAATATTATGGCAGGCATGCTCCTTATGGGCAAATTCCCGGACCATTCGCGAAATATCTAGTTGAAAATGGAATTGTTGCCCAATATTCAATGTCTGGTGAACCTCACCAAAATGGCGTCGCCGAGCCTCGCAACCGCACTCTTATGGATATGGTACGTAGCATGCTTAGTCATGCAAACTTACCAGTAAGCCTTTGGATGGAGGCATTGAAAACAGCTGCACACATCCCGAATCTTGCTCGAACTAAGTCAGCACCGAGCACACCTTATGAGAGGCGGGAAAGAAACCGAGCTTGAATTACTTGCGTGTGTGGGGCTGCCCAGCTGAAGCTAAAGTATTCAATCCACATATTAAGAAGTTAGACCCAAAGACAGTCAGTTGTTTTTTCATTGGGTACCCTCATAGAGGAAAAGGATATCGCTTTTATTGCCCAGGTCATACCACCAAGTTTGTGGAAACCAGGCAAGCGGTGTTTTTTGAGGATAATGAAATCACTGAGGTTAGGGCGATTGATCTTGAGGAGAAGCGGGTGTATGTTCCAACCCCGACCATCCAACAGAACCTTATCCCTATGCCTAATATGCACGAGACACCTACTGGTGATCCCGAACCTGAAGCGGATCCTCAATCTGATGAGGAGCCTCAGCATAATGAATATCCTCAACATGATGAGGATCCTCAACCCAATGTTAATCCTCAACCTTCTCGGGCAAGAGAAAATGTGCATACTAATGAGCCTACGAGAATATCACAACGGGAAAAGACAAAGGCCATCTCTAGCGATTATGTCACTTTCATGTGTGAGGATGAAAATGACACAGGGAAGGCACAAAATCCGACCTCATATAAAGAAGCCACTAAAAGTGAAGACTCGTCCAAATGGTTGGTAGCCATGGAAGACGAATTGAAATCTATGAGCTCGAATGATGTTTGGGACTTAGTAGAAGTTCCTGATGGAGCCAAAATGGTAGGCTGCAAGTGGGTCTACAAAACCAAATATGATTCCAAAGGGAACATTGAAAGGTTCAAAACGAGACTTCTAGCAAAAGGTTATACACAGAGAGAAGGGATTGATTATAAGGATACCTTCTGGCCTGTGTCGACTAAAGATTCTTTTAGAATTGTCATGGCACTTGTAGCTCATTATGATTTGGAGCTGCATCAAATGGATGTCAAGACGGCTTTTTTAAATGGTGACTTAAAAGAAGAAGTTTACATGACTCAACCTGAAGGTTTTGTCGTTGAAGGAAAAGAACACATGGCATGTCGTTTAAAGAAATCCATATATGGCTTGAAGCAAGCTTCAAGGCAGTGGTACCTCAAGTTCGACGAGATTATTAGAACTTTTGGTTTTAAAGAAAATGAAGTGGACAATTGCATATATGTTAAATTCAAAGGCAGTAGGTTCACAATTTTAGTCCTATATGTGGACGATATTCTATTGGCTTGCAGCGATAAAGATATGTTGCATGAGACCAAGAGATTTTTGTCCTCAAAATTTGACATGAGGATCTCGGTGAAGCCTCGTATGTCCTTGGCATTGAGATTCATCGAGATAGGTCCAAAGGTACATTATGACTATCACAAGAGGCATACTTTGAGAGAGTACTAAAGAAATGCAATATGCATAAGTGCTCTTCCTCACCTGCCCCCATAGTCAAGGGTGATAAGTTTGGGACATTCCAATGTCTGAGGAACCAAAATGAAACTGATCAGATGAAGTCGGTTCCTTATGCTTCAGCTGTTGGAAGCATCATGTATTCTCAAGTTTGTACACGCCCCGACTTAGCTTTTGTAACCGGGATGCTTGGCAGATTTCAATCTAATCCAGGACCGGACCACTGGAAGGCCGCAAAGAAAGTTTTGCGTTATATGCAAGGTACTAAAAATTTCATGCTTACATATAGAAAGTCCGATAACCTGGAAGTTATTGCTTACTCGGACTCGGATTTTGCAGGGTGTGTGGATAGTAAGAGATCCACGTCAGGTTATATATTCACACTCGCTGGAGGAGCCATATCGTGGAAAAGCTCCAAGCAAACTATAGTTGCCTCATCTACGATGATGGCAGAATATCTAGCATGTTTTGAGGCCACTAGGCAGGTTGTATGGCTAAAGAATTTCCTTCCCGGACTTAAAGTGGTTGACAGAATTTCCAAACCACTAACATTGTACTGCGATAATGAACCCACAATTTTCTATGCAAATAACAACAAGTCAAGTGCTGCTGCTAAGCACATCGACATAAAGTACCGTGTTGTTCAGCATAGAATCCAGGATCAAACTATTAATGTTAAGCATATCAGTACGACACGTATGCTTGCGGATCCGCTCACTAAAGGCTTACCACCCAATATATTTCGTGAGCATGTGGCCGGCATGGGATTATTGGAAGTCTCTTGATTCTGGAATTATGGGACCGCTAATATAAACCACTCCCCATAAAGTAATATGTATTCCACTTTGAAGTAGGATGTGTGCTATGAGTATTGCGGTTCAATGGCATTACATTGGTTGTTGTAACACCTTATTCTAGTGTATCATTCCTATGGAGAATGGACAAAAGTTATTGAGCCTAACGATCAAGGGGGAGAATGTTGGTATTGATCTAAAGGCCCAATGGGCCAGAACGAAAATAAAAGGATCAGAAACAACTTACGTTAAAGAGGGAAACAGGGAAGTCACGAACCAACGTTCGTGCCCCTCGATCGCACCTTACGCGCCCTAATCGGGGGCACCCTAACCAACTCTGGTTTTGGTCCCCTGTCGCCAGCGCACATAAAAAGGTGGGGGAGCAGCCGGCACCTACGCTAGACAAGTTCTCGTACGGTTTACTCCTGCTCCCCACATCCCAAAACCCTAACCTTTCTGGGGGAGCGCTGCACGACGGGAAGATCATCTCCTACCTCTGCCCCTGTTCCAGGGCAGTGCCGGTGGCGCCCGGAGGGACGCCGCTACCCGCTGCGAACGTCTACCTCAAGCCTGCATCACGCCTGCACCGAGCAGGCACGGGACTTCGCATCGCCTACAGCAATGGCTGCTTCCATTGGTGGTAAAAACCTAATCTATCTCTCTGATTGATGCAATTAGGTGATCTAATGTCTGGCTTACAATCTGTTAAGTAGATCCTACGGGATTATATTTCTAACACCTAGATCAATCAAAGTTGTATAAAATTTAATTAGAAAAATACGGCAAATGCCATTACCACACTAGGATAAATAGTAGATACGAAAAAGAACATGTGGTAATGTGATCTCTCATTACGTTGAATTTGTACTGCACACCGACATGTTGTTGCTTCCTTGCGGGCTTTCTGCTGGAGATAGGGAGAGGCGACTAAACGGAAGACCTTGGTGAGGCCAAGCGAGCTTTGCGATCTGATTTTTTTGAGCCAATCTTTGCGATCTGATTTTTGTGAGGCAATCTTTGTGATGTGATGCGTACAATCTCGTATGAGACAAGGAATCTGACTCACACACGGAGGCCATAGAAATTTACTTATGGGCTTCACCTGGGCTAGTCGGGTGAAGATTTGTGAGCTAATAGGCTATTAGCTCGGACATTCCAATTCCAATGGGTGCAGCCTAGATTTTTGACTGGGTTCATACACCCGATTACCTATACACACGTTCGTGGCAGCAAAAAATCATCGTGATCAGTGTAAAAATACCAGATTAAACAGACTAGAGATTGCTACTAAATTTTAAACATGATAGTCAAGTCATCGTCGTCACAGAGTTTTGTTTTCTTTGCGATCCATCCAAGCATATAAGATAACGGTATGAAAAGCATGAATGATATTTGTTTATCGTGGGAAAAGCTAATTTTGTTAGCGATTAGCTGTTGGGAGGCCTCCAAGTACATATTGGTTGCTCAACCCAATGTCAAGTCCAAGGTGCTTACTGTGCCGTCAGCCTCCTCTTCGGTGTCGTCCATCAGCTGTGTGGTCCTGACAAACGCTCACACTTCAGTTTAGATGGATGGAGCCGGGCGATGTCCTCCAAAAACACATGGTTAGGTGCAGGCCACGGCATCATTCTACGGGCGCCACCATCCCCAGCCGGAACCACGGCATTACGGCTAGTGATAGGTGTTGGTTGCACAACTCGGAGCATTAGCACAGCTCGCGGCAAGATATGAGTTGGCATCACAGTCGGAGCAGGCAGTCGGAACGAAGCAACTAACCATGTTGTACATTTTCGTCGAAAAATTCAGAAAAAAGCTATGGCAACTTGACCACGTATGGTAGTAGGCCGAGGTAGGATGCATGCAGTTAGTCCACAGTGAAGGAGGTACACGGGGCAAGAGAGTACCCACCCGGACATGCAAAAAGGGATAATTGTTTGACCTTGTTGATACATCAAAACTAACGTTCTCCAGTTGCCACGGGCGCCTGCTGCCCTACCCTCCCCTCGCCCCATGCAACTGTCAAACATAAGCATTGTTCCTCCCATGTAAGGAAAAAACAGTACGAACAAATCAAACAGAAAAGCAAAGAAGCAACTCACCTGAAGCAGCAACATAAGAGCCCAGCAATGAGTTGAAGAAACTTTGAAGGGCTAAGCCATAACCGCTGAGCTCGAGACAGTGGCAAGGCAAAGGCCACACCTGACCTTGAATGGCAATGGAAGAACTCGAAAAGAGCCGCAAGTGGAGCGACGCGAGTGACGGGAGGCATCACGAGACGACAGCGAGGAAGCCAAAGAGAACTTCTAGTGCATGCAAGTAAGGGATGGCCCCCGCAGAGGGTGAAAAGAAAGCAAATAAAGGAGATGGGCTAAGGATTACAGCAACACAGGGACAAACGAGCCGACATATTCACCACACAGGATGGGCACACGGACACGGACGAACAAACTGGACCCAGGAAGCATATGACCACCTTACATGGCTGACTGGCCAAAGAAGGCCAGGACAACCACAACCCTATCAGGGTATGTTAGGTCGCGCCAGCCGGGTGCATCCATGCACGTGGTCTTTCCGGTTTTGCGTCAATTAGCCGGAAGACACATGTCATTGGGCTCGAACCAAGCATGGTCACAAATGCGTACCCGAGTGGCGCAAACAAAACAGCCTGAACCATCAGGACATGAGGTGAAAAATCTTCATAGGCTGGCCAAACACACGCACCTACACTTAGCACGCGAGACAGGACCGCGCATGCCGCCCCTGCGCACCTAGTTGGTGCCAACGAAACAGACCGAAACAACTTGGCACGAGGTGAAAGGTCTTGATGTCCTGGCCCCACAAGTAAGCTGTCGTCGCAGCCGTGACCCACACCCTGCCTGGCGCGATCGAACGAGCCCGTCAAGAGGAGGGCGGGGGCGAAGATATTGATTGGCAGATCAGCCATGCTAGTCACTCGTGAGGGAGCGAGCGTAACGAAAGCCACCAGATAATGGTGAACCCATGCGCCACCGCGGTGCACCTGTCATGGACCTTTGAGGCAAGTCGCTCAGGTGCGCGCCGTCCGGGGTGATCATACGGCGTGGAGAACCCTAGGGAAGCGCCCACGGCACGCAACTGTTAAGCAGACGACATGGATGGATCTCTCGCCCCCGGAGGCTCCTAGGTGGCGGGTACTCCAACATCCTTTTCAGTAGTAATTACAAAAAGTATTTGGCTTTCAGTGACTATACCTCCTTTGTCCCTTAGGAATTGCTCTCCGCTACCGTACTAATTATTTCTGTCAGTGGTGTTCCGAATGGTGTTCAATGCATCCTCACTTCTTACTTCATTCTTGATCGATCTACCAGATCGTGGGCACATGCGGGGCCTTAGCACAAACTCAATTCACGCATCGCGACGACGTGACATGTGCTAAACTTTGTCAACTAGCATATGATAGTTGACTCACACACTTGCCACGCAACTCAAATAGGCCTTGGACATTCATAATTTTAACTGGGCTGGTGTACAAGATTAAGTTGGCCAGCGCCCATAAAATCTAACATAATAAACTCGATCAGCCATACATGTATTTGAACGATAAATCTATAATTTGTAAAAAAATCTTGGGTTTGATCTACAAATAAATTGCAGAGAATCATATGGTCACTTGCCCGAAATGAAGTGAAAACCAAAATCATGGGCGCCTGAAATATTTTAGAAATTATTAAAATTTAAAAGTGGTGTGTCTGGCTCATACTGTACAGTTTTTTTTTTTTGCGAGGACGTATAATTATTCCTTCGACAAATGTTCATGATATAAAACGGGAAGCTAGCGTGTACATCCGTTGTTTCTTACTAAAATAACACAAGTGATAAGTACTCCCTTTGTCCCATAATATAAGAACGTTTTTGACACTACACTAGTGTAAAAAACGTTCTTATATTATGGGACGGAGGGAGTACATCCGTTGTGGCACGCATTTCTTACTAAAAAAGCAGGAGTGATAAGTTTCCGCATGGAGATGACACGTTGTTAGACCATTTTGACCATTGGTTGATGCAGCCGCATCCTATATAAGTGTAACCATTCCAGCCCATTTTCCCCGAGCAAGCGAACTGTTCCAACCCCTCAGCCCTCAAACCCCTCTTTACTCAAATCAACTCGATGGCTTGGAACCCGAACGGCTGTGGACCCAATGGAGGGCTGCCGCTACTGCCACCTCCGTGCCCTCTTTGCAACGTGCAGTGTGTATCGGACAGCGTCCTTGCTGTCCACATACAATGGCACATCACCCCTCGGAGGATGTTGCCTGTAGCGGTGCAGACTGTAGCTGGGACGGCAAACCCTACCATGCATCCGCCCGTGGTGCCGCTCCCAGCTGCGGCACGAAGACCTGTCACAGCAGTCCCGGCTGCAGTGCAGCCAGCCCCTGTCGCACCGCTGGCCGTGGTGGTGCCCCCACCTGCGACGCCAGCGCTTGTGGCGGTTCGAGCTGGGGATGGTCGCTCCCGTAGCATGCTAGCAACCAACTCTGAGTTTTGGAAGGAGTACCGCAGTGAAGGGGACCCCCCAGCCAAGATAGACTTTCTGGGACAGTGGGAGTCGTCTAGCAGCAGGGTGCAGCTGCTGGCGGACGGCACCGAGGAGGAGGCTGATGGCTCAGGGAGCACCTTGGACCTCGCCTTGTCTTGAGCCATCTATCTGTCTTTCGAAGCCTCACAAGAGCTTGTCTTGCCTCAATAAAAACGATGATCTATGCTTTCATGCTATTATCTTAGTTGTTTCGATAGATCGATCAAGGGAAGCACAACTATGTGCCCATAAGATGAATATCATGTTTAAGATTTAGTAGCAATTTTTTGTTTGTTTAATCTTGGAAATGAGAAAACATAAACAATGTTCCCTGTTCAGTCATAGTTGCTTCCAAAAGGCAAATAAGTTATACTAATAGTTAAATTTTAAAGGATATGAATTAATGCAAAACTATTGATACGTGACAATTCTATTTAGGGTGCAAACAGGCACTTAATCTTCGAGCTAGTCTTCTCGCATGGATGGTGCTAGGACGCATAGCAGCCAGGGACGGATTCAAGGGGGGACGAGGGGGGGCGAGACCCCCCCTGACGATCGCATCGCGCCCCTTGATAGCGACCAGTTTGTTCGCTAAATTTTCTCGCTGTAACTGGGCGTGGCTTGCTTTGCCCCCCCTATGGGCTCCCTTAGCTAGGGCCCGTGTACCTTTTCCAAGCAATTGCACGCAAAAGACCCAAATTCCTGGAAATGAGAAAAGGAGAGCAGCCCACAACGGAAGCAATACGCCCGTCCGTAGGCACAGTTAGATCTCCTCTAATTACCTCTTAAAAAAAATCACATCTAATCGCTTCGTTTCCAATCTGCTCTTGCGTTCGAGGTTGCTGCCGGCCGCCGACCGCATGCTAGATCGTCTATCGAATCTCGCAGTTGAGAAGGGAAGGGGATATGCAAGCGCCTCCTGTTATCTACGGTGCATCCTGGCCGGCCGGCCGCACGGATCAACTTGACCAAATGATAAAAATGGTTAGTTTATTTTTATCATCAAATTCTTTCGCGTCTTTCAAATCGTAGAAGTGTAGTCGTAGAACTACAAATATTAACAACTAGCTAGAAAATTTCGGTCTTTGATGCTGTCTCATAAATCAAATTTTGGATCAATAGCTATGTAATCTTTGATTATCTAGGGCCTGTTTAGATTAGAGCCCCGAAGTGCCCGACCAAAATATTTCGAGTTGATGAGTTTGATAGCCACTGTTTGATTGTGACCAAATTATTTGGGTCTCCCTAGCTCCATTACCTCGTCCCGTTTAGAAAACTATTTTTTTCTAACGAGGCGTTGGTGCTCCTTCCCTTTCACCAAAATTTGGCATGCCGTTGGTTAACTGGGAGAACACAACACATTTGAAATCGACCCTAGACCTTCCAATATGTACAATATTATGTGTCTATATATATCCTATGACTTTTACACTTCTAGTTCTTGCCCCCCTATCTCTATTTTCTGGCTCCGTCCCTGATAGCAGCCCTTAATCGCTGAACCGGTCTACTCGCATGGATGATTGGATGATGCTAGGGCACATAGTGGTGTTTAATCTTCATACTGGTCTTCTAGGTTTGGATGCTCCTCCAGTATGTTCATGAAGACTGAGTAGATTGGACTCTCATGTATATTACGATCGTCTGCTTGGGGCAGCGAGATTACACTAGTAGAAAACATGGCTTTGGTCCAGGCCTGTCCAGGCCATTAGCCCCGGTTCAATCTAGAACTGGGTCCAATGGGGGCACTGGACCCGGTTCGTGAGCTCAGGGGGCCGGCCGGGCCATGTGGGCCATTGGTCCCGGTTAGAGCGACAAACCGGGACTAATGTGTCTTGCTCCTGGCCCACCACCATTGGTCCCGGTTGGTGATATGAACCGGGACCAAAGGCACCCCTTTAGCCCCGGTTCGTAGCACCAACCGGGACCAATGAGGTGCCTATATATACCCCCTCACTCAAGAGCAAAGCACACTGCTCTGTTTTTTTTTCTGGCCGAGGGGGAGAGGGGTTAGTGGTGCTCTAGCTCACCTCCTATGCACACAACGTGTTCGATGGAATGCCCGAGCCACACTAGTTAAGCTTTTCTCCTCTCGAAGCTCTATTTTCTCCGAGATTTGTCTAGGTTTAGCGGTCCGTCACGTCCCGTCCCCGTCTTCATCGCCGTCGATCGCCCCCGCCGATCTCGTCACCGGCACCACCGTGGTGAGCCTCTTGTTATGTCCATGCTTTTCTTACTTTTATTATTGCTTGTTATTATTGCTTTACATAGATATTTGTCTAATTTTCTTACGTTTATTATTGCTTGTTATTATATAGTGCGATGGTTTTGATATCCGCCCACGTGGGCCCTCGTCCTGTCTACGATTCGGATGTGGTATATTATCTTTAATTTATAACTATTTGTTTTAGTGTTTATGATAGTTATGCCGACCAACCTGACATGCATAGATGTTTTATAATGTCTAGGAGGTAGTTGAACCGGAAATTCCAACCGACCCTCTTGTGGAGAGGTTAAATTTAGTTGAAGAGGAAAACATTTCCTTAAAGAAAAAATTGGAAAAAATGGAGGAGGAGAAGATGGAATTGGAGTTGCATGTTGCGGAAGTCATCGATGATCACAAGATCAAGATGGACCCTATTGTCGAGAGGTTAAATTTAGTTGAAGAAGAAAACAAATTCTTGAAGGAAAAAATAAAAAAAATTGTGGACGAGAAGATGATATTGGAGTTGCATGTTGCGGATGTCGTCGATGATCACAAGATCAAGATGGATGCAATGCGGCTGAAGATTAGAAAGATTAGAAAATATGCCATTCATACCGAGGCTTGGTATCATTATGCCGTTGGATCAATTGTTACCTTGGTTGCGATTATGATCGCATTTGTTTTCGCATTGAAATGTTTTACATAGTTCCGATGTGTATGGAGAGCTATATGTTGTTAGATGAGAACTATATATGTATGTACTTTGGTTTTAATGTGATGATGTACTTTTATCCATTTGGTCACTTAATTATCTATTTATGATGTTCTGTAATGGTTTTTGACACACTTAATTATATATAATGCACGCAGATGAACCAGCAATGGATGTACGGTGACAGACACACCTCCGAGTACATTAAGGGCGTGCATGAGTTTCTAAATGCGGCTGAGGCAAACAAGCAGAATGGTTTTATGTGTTGTCCATGCACTAAATGTGTGAATACGATGTCTTACTCTAACCAGAAAATCCTTCACTCCCACCTGCTTTACAAGGGTTTCATGCCACACTATAATGTTTGGACGAGGCACGGAGAAATAGGGGTTATGATGGAAGACGGCGAAGAAGAAGAGTACGATGACAACTATGTGCCCCCTGAATACGGTGATGCTGCAATGGGGGGAGCTGGTGAAGATCAAGAGGAACCAGATGATGTGACCAATGATGCTGCAACGGGTGAAGCTGCTGAAGATCAAGAGGAACCAAATGATGATCTCCGCCGGGTCATTGTCGATGCAAGGACACAATGCGAAAGTCAAAAGGAGAAGCTGAAGTTCGATCGCATGTTAGAGGATCACAAAAAAGGGTTGTACCCCAATTGCGAAGATGGCAACACAAAGCTCGGTACCGTACTAGAATTGTTGCAGTGGAAGGCAGAGAATGCTGTGGCTGACAAAGGATTTGAGAAGCTACTGAAAATATTGAAGAAGAAGCTTCCGAAGGATAACGAATTGCCCGACAGTACATACGCAGCAAAGAAGGTCGTATGCCCTCTAGGATTGGAGGTGCAGAAGATACATGCATGCCCTAATGACTGCATCCTCTACCGCGGTGCATACAAGGATCTAAACGCATGCCCGGTATGCGGTGCATTGCGGTATAAGATCAGAAGAGATGACCGTGGTGATGTTGATGGCGAGCCCGCCAGGAAGAGGGTTCCTGCGAAGGTGATGTGGTATGCTCCTATAATACCACGGTTGAAACGTTTGTTTAGAAACAGAGAGCATGCCAAGTTGATGCGATGGCACAGTGAGGACCGTAAGAAAGACGGGAAGTTGAGAGCACCCGCTGACGGGTCGCAGTGGAGAAAAATCGAGAGAAAGTACTGGGAGGAGTTTGCAAAGGACCCAAGGAACGTATGGTTTGCTTTAAGCGCGGATGGCATTAATCCTTTCGGGGAGCAGAGCAGCAATCACAACACCTGGCCCGTGACTCTATGTATGTATAACCTTCCTCCTTGGATGTGCATGAAGCGGAAGTTCATTATGATGCCAGTTCTCATCCAAGGCCCTAAGCAATCCGGCAACGACATTGATGTGTACCTAAGGCCATTAGTTGAAGAACTTTTACAGCTGTGGAATGGAAACGGTGTACGTGCGTGGGATGAGCACAGATAGGAGGAATTTGACCTAAAGGCGTTGCTGTTCGTGACCATCAACGATTGGCCCGCTCTCAGTAACCTTTCAGGACAGACAAACAAAGGATACCACGCATGCACGCATTGTTTAGATGACACTGAAAGTATATACCTGGACAAGTGCAGGAAGAATGTGTACCTGGGCCATCGTCGATTTCTTCCGACCAACCATCAATGTCGAAAGAAAGGCAAGCATTTCAAAGGCGAGGCAGATCACCGGAAGAAGCCCGCCATGCATACCGGTGATCACGTACTTGCTATGGTCAATGATTTACACGTAATCTTTGGAAAGGGCCCCGGCGCACTAGCTGTTCCGAATGACGCTGAGGGACACGCACCCATGTGGAAGAAGAAATCTCTATTTTGGGACCTACCCTACTGGAAAGACCTAGAGGTCCGCTCTTCAATCGACGTGATGCACGTGACGAAAAACCTTTGCGTGAACCTGCTAGGCTTCTTGGGCGTGTATGGAAAGACAAAAGATACAGCTGAGGCACGGGAGGACCTGCAACGTTTGCACGAAAAAGACGGCATCCCTCCGAAGTAGTATGAAGGTCCTGCCAGCTATGCTCTTACGAAAGAAGAGAAAGAAATCTTCTTTGAATGCCTGCTCAGTATGAAGGTCCCGACTGGCTTCTCGTCGAATATAAAGGGAATAATAAATATGGCAGAGAAAAAGTTTCAGAACCTAAAGTCTCATGACTGCCATGTGATTATGACGCAACTGCTTCCGGTTGCATTGAGGGGGCTTCTACCGGAAAACGTCCGATTAGCCATTGTGAAGCTATGTGCATTCCTCAATGCAATCTCTCAGAAGGTGATTGATCCAGAAATCATACCAAGGCTAAGGAGTGATGTGGCGGAATGTCATGTCAGTTTCGAGCTTGTGTTCCCACCATCCTTCTTCAATATCATGACACACGTCCTAGTTCATCTAGTCGACGAGATTGTCATTCTGGGGCCCGTATTTCTACACAATATGTTCCTCTTTGAGAGGTTCATGGGAGTCCTAAAGAAATATGTCTGTAATCGCGCCAGGCCAGAAGGAAGCATCTCCATGGGCCATCAAACAGAGGATGTCATCGGGTTTTGTGTTGACTTCATTCCTGGCCTTAATAAGATAGGTCTCCCTAAATCGCGGTACGAGGGGAGACTGACTGGAAAAGGCACGCTTGGAAGGGACTCAATAATATGCAGGGACGGATATTCTTGGTCTCAAGCACACTACACAGTTCTACAGAACTCTACATTAGTGACCCCGTATGTCGATGAACACAAGAACAGTCTGCGCTCCAAACACCCGGAGCAGTGCGACGACTGGATTACATGTGAACACATCAGGACTTTCAGCAGTTGGTTGGAAACACGTCTCAGAGGTGACAACACTGTTTGTGATGAGTTGTACTTGTTGTCCAGGGGACCATCTTCGACTGTATTGATTTACAAAGGATACGAGATAAATGGGAATACATTTTACACGATTGTCCAAGATCAAAAGATCACCAACCAAAACAGCGGTGTCCGCTTTGATGCAACAACCGAGAGGGGAAAGGACACATATTATGGTTACATAGTGGACATATGGGAACTTGACTACGGACATGATTTTAAGGTCCCTTTGTTTAAGTGCAAATGGGTCAATCTGTCAGGAGACGGGGTACAGGTAGACCCACAGTACGGAATGACAACAGTGGATCTGAAAAATCTTGGATACACTGACGAACCATTCGTCCTAGCCAATGATGTGGCACAGGTTATCTATGTGAAGGACATGTCTACCAGACCGAGAAAAAGAAAAGATAAGGAAGCGAATACATCATACGATGAGCCAAAGCGCCACATAGTTCTTTCAGGAAAAAGGGACATCCTAGGAGTGGAGGGCAAGACAGACATGTCTGAAGATTATGAAAAGTTTCATGAAATTCCTCCCTTCAAAGTCAAGGCTGACCCAAGCATCCTGATAAACGATGAAGATTATCCATGATTACGGCGCAATAAGCAAATGACACAAGCGAAGAAAAAGTGAAGACTTTTTTCCGCAACTATTATGATGATACCATGCCAACTTTGTAACAAACGAGTATGATACCATTGTCCGTTTGTACTATTCAAATTTCAATACTACTTGCAGAAAGTTTGTAATTGGTTTTACCAGAAAGAATTAAAAAAAAACAAAAAACAAAAGAAAATAAATAATGCAGAAAACAAAAAAAAACTTGCAAAAAAATAAAAAATAGCAACAATAAGTATTTCATTGTAAGTAGAAACAAAACAAAATAAATAAAGCAACAAAGAAAACAAATAATTTCAAATTTAAACTATTCAAATTTGAATACTACTTGCACTAACAGAAAGTTTGTAATTGGTTTTACCAGAAAGAATTAAAAAATAAAGCAAAAAACAAAAGAAAATAAATAATGCAGAAAACAAAACAAAAAAACTTGCAAAAAAAATAGCAACAATAAGTATTTTGTTGTAAGTAGAAACAAAATAAAATAAATAAAGCAACAAAGAAAACAAATAAATAAAAATAGCAACAGTAAGTATTTTGTTGAAAGTAGAAACAAAACTAAAAAATAAAGCAACAAAGAAAAAAATGGGCTGGCAAGGCCCCAACCAAAGCCCTGTTTTCTTTTTGGAACGAAGGCTCCAGGAGAGCCCGACTTTGAATTAACAAAGCCATCAACCGGCCAGGATTACACAAGGCCACCAAGCATGAGCGACCGGAAGATACAAGGGAGCTGATAAGCAGCTTAACAAACAACACACACTACTGCACACAAAGAAAGTCCATGAAAACCTACAAGTATTGTGGCACCCCGCTGCACATCGGCACCAAGAACAGGGAGCAGAGAAGCCTCGAGGATCAATCATTGGCTTGCAAGCACCGAGAGCAACCGAATCAAGGGATTGGGATCACGAACACCTGTCTTCCAACGCCGAAGAAGAACCCTTTCCTCTAGCCTAGGGTCGAAGGCGCCGGACCGTCGGATCGCTAGGCGCTCACCCGAGAGCTAGAGCAGGCGTCGGCCAAAACCCAGAGTAGGCACAGCTCACGGTCCTCAGCGCGCCGTAGGCACACCCACAAGCTGCACTACCACCTTCCATGGCCACCCGAGAATAGAGGGAAATCTGCTGGGAGGGATCATAGTGATGTAATTGATGATCTCATGCATTCGTGCGCAGCTTTCACTGTATTCTCTTAGAGATTAAGCTTGAGAAGGGAGTAGTAACTGTCTTGGACTCTAAACGTAAAGATCCCGAGGAGTATGCGGACATGACTCAAATGCTAGCCAGGTAAGTTAAATCGATCAATATTATACACCATGCATATATATCAGCAACTTCATTTCTGATATCAACTAATTGTTTTCTTTGTCTGGCAGGGCTTGGAAAAAATTCACCAAAAAAGCTCCGGGACTGCCGAAGAAGCTACAATTTAGATACCCGAAAGTAAGTACTATATAGTAGCATGTTCCGCGCGCGCATCTCCTATATCTTGATTCAAGCGCTAGTTTCATCAATACCAATTTGGCATTCTTGCTTATCAGTTTGATTGACCTCTATTTCTTGTAAAGTGGTTGTGGCAGGAACCCGGGAATGATTATTGTGGATACTATATTTGCGAGTCCATCCGCCACACGACCTGTGAGCGGGGCTACACTGATGAACAATTTGAAGTGCGTAAGCAATCAATAATATTCATGAATTTATAGCATCATTTCATGTATTGACCCCCTACTTCAAATTAGATGTTTCGGATGCGGGATGAACTCCTAACACCAGATCGTCTGCGAGCAATTCAAGAGGAATTGATGGCATTCTTCCTTGAACACGTGATCGCTGAAGACGGAGAATACTATGTGGACCGTGCATCCATATGATAGGAGATTATTTTTGTAAGAGATAATTATTGTATATATGTGCCCGGTAGTGTCGGATAGATATACGAGAACTTGTTGTTCGACCAATCTCTCGGAGAAGGAGAGGTGGTCGATATTACTTCTCTCTGTATGCATATATATATATATATATATATATGTTGATTATACGATCTTCTGTTTCCTTCGTTTGCTTAGTAGCTAGCAGCTAGCTAGCTAGCTAGCGTGACTCTAGTCCTCTCTATATACGTATGTGTAGTATGTAGCGTCGACCAAGCACGGACATAAGAGAGGACACTTCTCTCTATTAATTAGCTAGCTAACACAATATATGAAACACCTAAATTAACCCCCCAAAACCTAAAACCCCCCCTCCCCTTTCAAAAAAAAAAAACAAAAACCACAGCCACAGAAATGCTGACGCGTGGATGCCTTTTGGTCCCGGTTGGTACCACCAACCGGGACTAAAGCCCCTCCTGCCTTGGCTCGGTGCACAGGCCACGTGGACACCCTTCTGCCCCGGTTCTGGATTAAACCGGGACTAAAGGGTCAGAGCATTAGTACCGACCCTCTTGTCCCGGTTCTGAAACCGGGGCTAAAAGGCCCAAATGAACCGGGTCTGATGACCCTTTATCTACTAGTGATGGGACGGAGTGAGTATTTGTTTATCGTGGGAATAGCTAGTCTTGTTGGCGATTAGCTGTTGGGAGGCTTCCAAGTACATATTGGTTGCTCAAGCCAATGTCAAGTCCAAGGTGCTTACTGTGCTGTCAGCCTCCTCTTCGGTGTCGTCCATCAGCTGTGTGGTCCTGACAAACGCTCTGACACACTTCAGTTTGGATGGACGGAGCCGGGCGATGTCCTCCCCTGCGGTAGTCCTCCCAAAACACATGATTAGGTGCAGGCCACGGCATCATTCTACGGGTGCCAGCATCCCCAGCCGGAACCGCGACAAGTATTTGGCGCTGAAGATAGGTGTTGGTTCCACAACTGGGAGCATTAGCACAGCTCGCGGCAAGATATGAGTTGGCATCACAGTCGGATCAGGCAGTCGGAACTATGTTGTACATTTTCTTCGAAAAATTCAGAAAAAAGCTATGGCAACTTGACCACGTGGTAGTAGGCCGAGGTGGGATGCATAGAGTTAGTCCACAGTGAAGGAGGTACACGATGAAAGACTGCAAGAGAGAACCCACCCGGACATGCAAAAAGGGTTAATTGTCTGACCTTGTTAATATACATCAAGAATAACGTTCTCCAGTTCCCACGGGCGCCTGCTGCCCTACCCTCCCCTCGCCCCATGCAACTGTCAAACATAAGCATTGTTCCTCCCATGTATGGAAAAAACAGCAAGAACAAATCAAAGAGAAAAGCAAAGATGCAACTCACCAGAAGCAGCAATATAAGAGCCCAGCATTTTTTCTCGAATACGCACGAGTGTGCGTACTATATTATAAAGAAGAAGGAGGTGGTAAAGAGCCCCTTCACAATAGTATTACATTACATTGGATGTATGCTACTCCCACCCTACCAGAGGACACACCCTATACAAACAAACTTGCCGCGGACGCCCACATTTCCACGTCGCTAAAAAAGTTATCTAGCTCTCCCTTAAGCCTGCCCGCTGAGCCATAACCGCTGAGCTCGAGACAGTGGCAAGGTAAAGGCCACACTGCACCTTGAATGGCAATGGAGGAACTCGAAGAGAGCCGCTAGTGGAGCGACGGGAGGCATCACGAGACGACAGCGAGGAAGCCAAAGAGAATTTCTTGTGGATGCAAGTAAGGGATGGGCGTCGCAGAGGCCGAAAGGAAAGCAAATGAAGGAGATGGGCTAAGGATTACGGCAGCACAGGGACAAACGAGCCGACATATTCACCACACAGGATGGTGGCGGACAAGGACGAACAAATGGGACCCAGGAAGCATACGACCACCTTACATTGCTGACTGGCTAGAGAAAGCCAGGACCACCACAACCCTATCAGGTTATGTTCAGTCGCGCCAGCCGGGTGCATCCATGCGCGTGGTCTTTCCGGTTCTGCGTCAATTAGCCGGAAGACACATGTCATTGGGCTCGAACCAAGCATAGTCACCTATGCGTACCCGAGTGGCGCAAAGGAAACAGCCTGAACCATCTGGACATGAGGTGAAAGATCTCCGTAGGCTGGCCCAACACACACACCTACACTTAGCACGCGAGAGAGGACCTCGCACGCCGCCCCTGCGCACCTAGTTAGTGCCAACGAAACAGACCGAAACAACTTGGCACGGGGTGAAAGGTCTTGATGTCCTGGCCCCACAAGCGAGCTGTCGTCGCAGCCATGACCCACGCCCCGCCTGGCGCGATCGAACGAGCCCGTCAAGAGGGGGGGGGGGGGG
>LR738713.1:786090306-786199404 GCA_902687465.1 Secale cereale | reverse complement strand
GGGGGGGGGGGGCGGAGGCGAAGATATTGATTGGTAGATCAGCCATGCTACTAACTCGTGAGCGAGCGAGCGTGACGAAAGCCACCAGATAATGGTGAACGCATGCGCCACCGCGGTCCACCTCTCATGGACCTTTGAGGCAAGTCGCTCAGGAGCGCGCCATCCGGGATGATCCTATAGCGTGGAGAGCCCTGGGGAAGCGCCCACGGCACGCCACTGTTAAGCAGACGACGCGGATGGAACTCTCGCCCCTGGAGGCTCCTTGGTGGTGGGTACTCCAACATCCTTTTCAGTAGTAATTACGAAAGTATTTGGCTTTCAATGACTATACATCATTTGTCCCTTAGGAATTGCTCTCCGCTGCCGTACTAATTATTTCTGTCAGCGGTGTTCCGAATAGTGTTCAACGTATCCTCACTTCTAACTTCATTCTTGATCGATCTACCGGATCCTGGGTACGTGCAGGGCCTTAGCACAAACTCGATTCACGCATCGCGACGTTGTGACATGTGCTAAACTTTGTCAACTTGATACTTGACTCACACACTTGCCACGCAACTCAAATATGCCTTGGACATTAAGAGTTTTAACTGGGCTGGTGTACAAGATTTAGTTGGCCGCGCCCATAAAATCTAACATAATAGCTCGATCAGCCATACATGTATTTGAACAACAAATCTATAATTTGTAAAAAAATCTTGGGTTTGATCTACAAATAAATTGCGGAGAAACAAAATCATGGCCGAAATGAAGTGAAAACCAAAATCATGGGAGGCTGAAATATTTTAGAAATTATTAAAATTTAAAAGTGGTGTCTCTGGCTCATACTGTATAGTTATTCTTTTTTTTTGCGAGGATGTATAATTATTCCTTCCACAAATGTTCATGATGTAAAACGGGAAGCTGGCGTGTACATCCGTTGTTTCTTACTAAAATAGCACAAGTGATAAGTACATCCGTTGTGACACGCGTTTCTTACTAAAAAAACAGGAGTGATAAGTTTCCGCATGGAGATGACACGTTGTTACACCATTTTGACCGTTGGTTGATTCAGCCCCATCTTATATAAGTGTAACCATTCCAGCCCATTTTCCCCAAGCAAGCGAACTGTTCCAACCCCTCAGCCCTCAAACCCCTCTTTACTGAAATCAACTCAATGGCTTGGAACCCAAACGGCTGTGGACCCAATGGAGGGCTGCCGCAACTGCCACCTCCATGCCCGCTTTGCAACATGCAGTGTGTATCGGACAGCGTCCTTGCTGTCCACATACAGTGGCACATCACCCCTCGGAGGATGTTGCCTGTAGCGGTGCAGACTGTAGCTGGGACGGCAAACCCTACCATGCATCCGCCTGTGGTGCCGCTCCCAGCTGCGGCACGAAGACCTGTCACAGCAGTCCCGGCTGCAGTGCAGCCAGCCCCTGTCGCACCGCTGGCCGTGGTGGTGCCCCCACCTGTGGCGCCAGCACTTGTGGCGGTTCGAGCTGGGGATGGTCGCTCCGGTAGCATGCTAGCAACCAACTCTGAGTTTTGGAAGGAGTACCGCAGTGAAGGGGATCCCCCAGCTGAGATAGACTTTCTGGGACAGTGGGAGTCGTCCAGCAGCAGCGTGCAGCCGCTGGCGGACGTCGCCGAGGAGGAGGCTGATGGCTCAAGGAGCACCTTGGACCTCGCCTTGGCTTGAGCCACCTATCTGTCTTTCGAAGCCTCGAAGAGCTCGTGTCTTGCCTCAATAAAAAACGAAGATCTATGCTTTCATGCTATTATCTTAGCTGTTTCGGTAGATCGATCAAGGGAAACACAACTATGTGCCCATAAGATGAATATCATGTTTAAGATTTAGTGGCAGTTTTTTGTTTGTCTAATCTGGTATTTCTTACTCTGAACTTGCTGTATTCTGATAGATCTCAGATGAAATGAGAAAACATAAACAATGTTCCCTGTTCAGTAATAATTGCTTCCAAAAGGCAAATAAGTTATACTAACAGTTAAATTTTAAAGGATATGAATTAATGCAAAACTATTGATACGTGACAATTCTATTTAGGGTACAAAGCGGCAATCAATCTTCGAACTAGTCTTCTCACATGGATGGTGCTAGGACGCATAGCGGCGCTTAATCTCGGAACATGTCATCTCGCATGGATGGTGCTAGGGCACATAGTGGTGTTTAATCTTCATACTGGTCTTCTAGGCTTGGTTGCTCCTCTAGTACGTTCATGAAGACCGAGTAGATCGGACTCTCGTGTATATTACGATCGTCTGCTTGGGGCAGTGAGGTTAGAATTTGTCGTTGTGCGTGTGCGACGGCGAGATTTGATGACCGCCGCTTTAGATTGATTCTATTGTTTATTGGCGACAACTGCGACTCTAGGGCGATGGTACTGAGGGGCGTGTACATGAAGATTTCTCGGATGTCATTGACAGGTCAGGCCGGCTTTGGTAGTGGAACCGTGGTAGTGGCCTTTCCAAGGTCCAGGGTCCTTGATGAAATTTTTATTATGTTTAGGGTGATATCTACTTCTGTTAAATCTTTATATTACACCCTGATCCTTTATATATGAAAAAACGGGATCATAACAAAATAGATTCCAGGTACATCTGATCAACTAACTCAATCAGATAAAATACACAAACCATATTAGCCAATGCCAAAGCCTTCGATGTAATCGATGCAGATGTCACCAAGTAAAGATGCGTAAGTCCTGCAAAACAAAAGACATGAGCCTAGTTCTATTTTTGGCCTTTTCTTTGGGAAATTCAAACTATAAATATTGAAAAAGTGAAAATTCTCCTAATTAAATAATTACAAATTTTAAAATGTTGTTTTTTGGAATTTTGTACACATGTACTGCTTGTGTCTTTTTTATGCATGTAAGTTTCCATGATAAAGATAAATGTTATGCAGTTTGGTCAACAAGAATCTTGGGATTGGAAAATTGTTCTCTTCGAGAATATATTAGTGATTAAAAAAGTAAGTACAATTCTAAAAATAATATTACAGAATATAAACTGTTGGCTATTGATCTCACGTACATGAGCATTTTGTTGTAGAATGGCTTGTATTTGCGATCTCTCCGAGTTCCTTGTGAAAGCAAAGACACCAAAACAAAACACAGCCAACACCGCTACAATGACCGTCCGTCATTGTCAGTAGTAGTTACATCCGTAGTGATGGTCATTCAGCGCCCATCAGTGGTGTTGAACTTACATTGACAGGCCTGTATGCATCGACCATGAGTAGTAGTTATGTCTTCAGATGACTGTGTTCTGCAAACTGCCATCGACGGGACCATTTTAGGTGCTTGTTAAATGAGTTTGCAGTATAAAGATATGAACTCTAGAAGCGGAACTGGCTCCTTCCTATATCAGTTGCAGTCAATGTTTAAAATCGCGGGCTAAGACCATCTCCAGCCGTTTGAGCCACCTAGAATGCCACCGAAGCTAAAAGTTGATGCCAAATGTGTCATCCGGCGAAATAGAAGTGCATGGGGAGGGTATCTTTCCAGCCACACCCCACCCCAACCAAAAGTTTGTGAAGGAAATGATTAAGTGGGCCAAGAAAAAGGACATGTGGGGAGACGTGATTCGACGGAACTTTCGCCGATGCTCCCAAGAGCCCCACAACGCGCTGGTTTCGCCGGCGCTATTTTGACGTCCTGGGGACGCTGGGCGCGTGGCTGGGGCGTTTTTCGACAAAAAACGCCGTCCGAGCTTAAAAAGGTGTCCCGAGGGGCGTCTTGGGAGGCGGGTGGAGATGCTCTAAAGTATTTAGGGGCTAGCTCGTGCAAAGGCTATAGCCGCTATCGCCGGCTATAGGGGTCGCTAACCCATTTCGCGGCTAAAGTGTATATAACACATCCAAACTAATACATGTGCATATTTTACCCAGAAAACAGAGGATTTTCAGTACAAAACAGAGGATTCTCGGTATAAATTCAAACATGACAAGCACAATAAAGGTCTGCAGCAGTTTAACAGATAAATAGCAAAATAAATCGGCGCAGCTGGGAAGAACAACGCGACTACGGTTGAGAAGGAAGGTGGAGAAGGAAGATATCATCGTGGTCGCAGAGGCGTCGCCGTGGAGAGGCCCCACTTCGCCGGCTGCATTTCCACCTCCCCCGCAACTGAATCCAGCTTCCGACGAAGTAGTAGTCATCGCAGCTAGTTGCAGAGGTGTCGCCGCGCAGAGGCCCCTCGTTGCCGGCCGCCTTTCCATCTCCCCTGCAACTAAATCCAGCTTCCAACAAAACAACAGTCGGCGCAACTAGGAAGAACAGCGCAACCACCACATACTTTTTGATGGGGGGGAGAGAAGGGAACGGGGACACGAGCTAGGTTTGATGGTTAAGATGCTATAAGTTGGGCTGTTTCTGGTCTGTTTGGGCCTTTGTGTCTCGGTCTTTTGGCCCATCCCGCCAAATTACAGCGACCGCAAAGCCTAATCGCCACGTTTCATGTGCGATCACGTGATTAGCGGCAGATCACGTTTTTTCAGCGATAGCATCGCGGGGAGGCTCCCAGAACACAATAGCGCCGCGATCGCCCTGTTTTCGCCCGCGGTTTAAAAGTTTGGTTGCACTTGTGTCACGTTCCTCTAGAATGGAGTTTATATGCCGACAGCCTGACAGGTCAATGCCGAGCAAATCGTTGGCGACGGCTCTATGCGCGGTTGCCATCGGCATAGCCTATGCCGACGGCTTTTTGGCCTTTGCGGACAGCTTTGGGCCGTCGGCTTAATTTAATGTTCCTGTAGTGGATAGTGGAGATATAAATATTATCGCCCCAAATTTAATGATCTTAATTTAATGTTGGGCTGGAATACAATATGAGATACCCATCTGCATTCTAGCTTCCAAAACATCTCAAAACATAATGGAAGTATGTATATATGTTGCGCCATACCCAACTATATATTTTGGAAAACACTATAATCTAATGTTCGAGTATTTGAAGCAAATTCAAATTTGAATTTCTGCCCCCAAATGAACGAATGGTGCTTCATTCGTTTCCACCACTTCGTAAATTCCTCAAAGGTCACTTAATCTTGACAGGAATTATGTGTGCCTTTCAGTGAGGACTTTCTTGGCTGCCTCTGTCAGTTCTGCTGCCCTTGAAATGGAACATGGGAGATCTAGGCACATCACCGCAGATTTTTTAGTCATAGGCAGGACCATGAGAAGCTGAATCCAAAGCTTCAGGCAGGAAACGACCTCAAATTTGTCAGCAGCCATCAATAAATCAACCAGAGGAGTGGTCTCAGTTGTTGTTGTCAACTTTCCACTATATATAAAGCATAACAGCCCCATGAAGGCTTTCTCCTCTGTTCAAAATGATATCAAGGAGGCATAAGGATTGATGAAATAGTTTAATTAATCTCAAACAGTAATAACAATTCAATAAAGTCGTAGAAAAGAAAAGGGATAACTATTGTTTTACGGAAAGATGATCACTGAAGTGTTATGATCAATTGTAAAACATGTACTTCATATTGAGAAAATATTCATTTGGGAGGCAAAGTCTGTGGATAAAATGACAAAAGCTAATTAATTATCATAGTAACTGTAAAAAGGCCTTTCTAATTTTCACATTTGTTATTTAAAAGGTGCATACATCAATAATAAAACCACAATGGCAAAGAATAGTATAGTACACCATTACATGAATCAGCAATTATGACTGTTGCCTGCCTTTGGCCAGATTCTTTCATGCCATTTGAGAAAAGCTAAGAAGCATGAAGCTTATCAGAAAGATGAGCAACAGATTATAGAACAAATGCATTTCAGTAGATCAAAATGGAGAGCTGTTTGCTACCCGCCACTGCTACTTTTCAAAATTACCGGCTGCCCACCACTCATTTGAGTTCACCAATAAGCCACTTTCCAGTAGTGGCATTGTCACTTCTTGCGTCCTCTTTGAGCTATTTATGGGATTATGGGTACCTGCAGGGTCTTAGTCGAACTCGATTCACGCATCCTGACGATGTGACGTGTACTAAATTTTGTCGCCTAGGGTATGATACTTAACCCACACACTTGCCAACGAACTGAAATAGGCCTTTGACATTCAGAGTTTTAACTAGGCTAGGGTACAAGATTTTGTGGGGCGGGCCCCATAAAATATAAAATAATACTTCGATGAGCCATACATATATTTGTGAGATAAATCAATAATTTGAAAAAGTTCTTGAGCTTGATCTACGAATAAATTACAAAGAATCATTTGGTCACTTGGACGAATTGAAGTGAAAACCAAAATCATGGGCGCCTGAAATATTTAAGAAATTATTAAAATTTAAAAGTGGTGCCTATGGTTCATATTGTATAAATTTTTTGTGAGGATGATTATTCCTTTGACGGTTTTCATGATGTAAAACGGAAAGCTAGCATGTACACATGTTGTTTGTTACTAAAATAGAAGAAGTGAAATGTACATCCGTTCTAGCATTCGTTTCTTAAAAAAGCACGAGTGATAAGTTTCCGCATGAAGATGATGCGTTGTTACTCCATTTTGATCGTTGGGTGATTCAGCGGCATCCTATATAAGTGTAACCATCCCAGCCCATATTCCCTAAGCAAGCCAGTTCTTCCAACCTGTCAGCCCTCAACCACTCTTCACTCAAATCCACCCGATGCCTTGGAACCAGAGCAGCGTTGGACCAAATGGATGGCTGCCACCAGTTCTCCCTTCGTGCCCGTTTTGCAACGTGCAGTGTATATCGGACAGCGTCCTTGATGCTCACATACAGTAGCACATCACGCCTCGAAGGACGTTGCCTGTAGGGCCACAGACACTGGCTAGGACGCCAAACCGTATCGTGCATCCGCTGGTGACGCTCCCAGCTGCGGCATGCAGACCCATCGCAGCAGTCCCGGTCGAAGTGCCGCCAGCCCCTGTTGCGCCGCTGGCTGTGGTGGTAGCCCCACCTACGGCGCTAGAACTTGTGGTGGTTCGAGGTAGGGATGGCGGCGCCCGGAGCATGCTTGCAACCAACTCTGAGTTTTGGAAGGAGTAGGACCCCCCCCCCACCAGTGCGCGGCCGAGATAGACATTCTGGAGCATTCCTGCAACACCGCGCAGCCACTGGCGAATGGCACCGAGGAGGAGGCCGGTGGCTCAGGGAGCACCTTGGGCCTCGTTTGGCTTGAGCCACCGATCTATATGTGGTAGCCTCGCAAAAGTTTGTCTTGCCTCAATAACAACGAAGATCCATGCTTTCATGATGTTATCTTAGTTGTTTGGATAGATCGATCATGGGATACACAACTTTGTGCTCCCAATATGAATATCATCTTTAATATTTAGTAGCAATTTGGCTTGAGCGAGCACCTTGGACCTGACATTGGCTTCATCCCCCGATCTGTACATGGTGGCCTCCAGAAAGCTAGTCGTCTTTGGTCCATATATACTAGGGTCCATTATTTTCATACTGTTATTTAGCTATTAGATAGATCGACCAGGGGAAATAAAACCATGTGCCGATAAGGTTAATTTCATGTTTAAGATTTGATATCAATTTCTAGTTTGTTTACTCTTGTATTTCTTACTCTGATGTGGATGTCTTCGCATATATCTCAGAGGAATAAGAAAACATGAACGGTGATTGATATTCACAGGCATACAATTGCTTCTTTTAATATACATGGTTTGTCTCATCTATTACTTTCATAAAATGGGTTGACCTACAAATATGTACTTAGAGGCCTTGCTTAAGCTAGTCATATTTAAGATTCATGCATTTCATACTATTATCATATATGTTTGGATAGGTCTCAAGGAAAACAAAACCACGTGACGATAAGTGGAATATCATGGTTAAGATTTAGTAGCAATCTCAAACTTTGTTTAATTTGGCATTTCTTTCTCTGATATTGATGTGTTCGCATAGATCTCAGACGGAAAATAGCATGAGATAGTTTGTGGTGTTCACATTTTATTTTGTTTTAATGATGTGGTGTTCACATATGCAATAACTTCTTTTAGTACATGGCTTGTGTCATTGATCACTTCATTTAATATAGTTCAACGATCAAATTCAGATTCAATTTTGTTTAACCTCAGTTTCATAGGATGGGTTCCATGTGAACAACCACTGCCCTTGTTGGCACTTTGTTTAGTTCCAACTCTATATAGAGACCAAGATGAGAAACCCAGTGTACCCACAGGGAGAAGACATACGCTACAAAATACGAAAAGCAACACAAAAGGAGCCAACGTGAAAAACAAAACAAGTAAAACTTCGGAGGATACAACAAGGCAAAGCAACTGTCTACTTCTAGTCACATACTCTTTCGTCCTGAATAGGACATTAGTGGCAGATCAATATCGAGGAAATCATTATTTGATAGCTACTCGGTTGAGAGGCGAGTAGAGGATTAATAGGCTAATTACACAATTAATCCATTAATCGGCCGATTAATCAATTCATTGACTACTTGATGGCCCTATGAGTAAGGATTAATCAGCCAGTTAACATGTTAATCGGCCAATTACTTGAACATGACTAGATACATCTATATCTGTATCTAGAAAAAAGTAAGTCAACCTTTTCGGGGCGGAGGTAGTACATATTATGCCAAATCGCTCTGATATCCATTCATAAGATATGCATATGGATTTGTGGAGAACTAATTACCCACAAATATGAAGAACATAAACCTAAATTAGTTACCTTAAATCTAGTACAGATGATTTTACTAGCTTTGAAGAATGAGAACTCTCAGTGCCAAATTACTTGTTTTAGATTTGTCTGGATAAGGATGTTAATAATTTGGGATGGAGGTTGTATCAACTAACACCCTCTAGAAAAGGAACGGAAAATGGAAGACTAAAATAGTCAACGCTTAGGACTCACGCACCAACGAAGGCCTGGATGTTGGCTATTGCACACACCTTTGTCATCCTCGCGGCAGCACTTGTGGCTGGCGCTAGACCCGTGCGCGTCATTGTCATGGCCGATGACCTCTAGCCGCAGCTCCCTGTTGGAGAAGACCTTCACGTTGAAAACGGACTTGTAACCATCGTCTGTCTTTGACTCCGCTCTGGCTCCGACGACAAAGTTTGCCTCACGTGCACGCTCGCTGGCTCGAACCCTGCTAGAGTGTCATCGGAGGGGGGTGAGGAAGAAAAAGGGGCAGATGGAGGCAGCTGAGAGCCTGGGAGTGTCGTGGGGATAGATACTCCTACTACTAGTAGCAGCCTAGGGGTGCCATTAATGATCATGTGACGTTAGTGACTTACTTTGCTCAGACATAGCGAGCCGGAGGGAACTGCATGTCGTCTACGTGCAACATCACCACCTCCCAAGTTGCCCGTTTGAGTGACTTGTTGTTTTTATAACACCAGGCATACACATTCATAAACATGTGCATACACTCTGAACCCATACAGGTACACCCTATTTATATAAGCCTCTCCTAGAAACTGAGCTGGCGTATTATTTTGAGATTGACAAAGTCACCATAAGTGTCTCGTTGTCGACGAGAACGTTTCCCCCAACTGAACGCGCATCACCGAAATTCCTGAAATAAATTGATAAAAATACAAGCACCGAAGTTCCTTTTTTATTTGCATCCATGAGTACAAATTCGGCATATACATGTGTCACTGAACACTAAAACCGATTTTTATAGCACGCGGGCATTGAAGGAGTTTATTTTGTATAATTCAAAAATCACATACATATGGATGTATGTTACACATGTGTACAATATGGAGATGAAATAAGTAAACATATGTGCTATACAAAAATGACAGTTGTAGCTTGTCCTTCTCGAAAACACCGTCAAACATGTCAATTTAGTTTGAGCAGTGTATAATACCATCAATCATAAGAAGCATGTACAATCACTCACATTTCAGAGTGTCCCCTTTCAACCGTTCAGCAACTCCCAACTTTCCCCGTCGTGATCTGTGAAAAGGCAGCAAGAGAAATAATAGATGGATCATCTTAATATTATTTCTCTGTGTAGTGGGGTTCATAACACTACTAGTGTCAACAACATTTGATGTAATTTACCAACATCTGGCAAGTGGACTTGAAGTGCCTACATGACAATCTGAATCTGATGATCAGTTTGTCTTCAAGAAACATCGCTCCACATCCTAGATCAGTCAAAGTTTTGGAAAAGTTAATTAGAAAAACAAGTCAAAGGTCATAACCACGCTAGGATAAATAGAAGATGCAAAAAAGAACAGGTGGTGATGTGATCTCCCATTATCTTGAATTTTTACTGCACACCAACCTGCTATTGCTTCCTTGTGGGCTTGATGTGAGTACGAGCTAGAGATGCGATCTGAAGCTTACAATCTCGTATGAGAAATGGAATCTGACGCACACAGGAAGGCCATAGAAATTTACTTATGGGTTTCAGCTGGGCTAGTTGCGTGAAGATTTGTGGGCTAATAGGCTATTACCTTGGGCATTCCGATTCCGATGGGTGCAGCCTAGACTTTCGACTGGGTTCATACACACGATTACCTATACACACGGACGTGACAGCTAAAATTGTGACCAGTGTAAGAAATACCGGATTAAACAAACTAGAGATTGTTACTAAATTTTAAACATGATATTCAAGTCATCGTCAAAGGGTTTTCTTTTCCCGGGATCCGTCCAAGCATATTAGATAACGGTATGAAAAGCATGAATGGTATTTCTTTATCGACGGAAAAGCTAGCCTTATTAGCAACTAGCTGTTGGGAGGCCTGCAAGTACATATTGCTAGCTCAAGCCAATGTCAAGTCCAAGGCTCACTGTGTCCTCAGCCTCCTCTTCGGTGTCATCCATCAGCTGCGTGGTCCTGCCAAACGCTCTGACACACTTCAGTTTGGATGGATGGAGCCGGACGATGCCCTCCTCTGCGTTAGTACTCCCCAAATATGTGGTTAGGTGCAGGCCACAACATCATTCGACTGCCGCTGCCATCCCCATCTGGAACCGCGACAAGTGTGGGCGCTGAAGGAGCTAGGAGCGGTATTACGGCTTTCAAATACAGTATGATTTTTTTTTTTTGAAGAACCTAGCTCACCGAAGCTTGGGTTCCAAAACACATCTCTCTAAATAATGTTTCTGTGTCGACCAAATCATCCAGAAAATACTACCAGCACAAGCCATCTCAATGATGGAAAACTCCACCCATATTCAAATTGCAACAACCACAACTAAAACAATCGTGCACAAATGTGTGCACGCGCTTCCTCTGAGGATTGATAGCCTTTTTATTTGCATGTATGAATACAAATTCAGCATATACATGTGACACACAACCCTATAGCTGATTTTTGTAGCATGCGGGCATTGAAGCACTTTATTTTGTATAGTTCAGAAATCACATTTTTTGTATCAAAAAAAATCTTATGATGTTCATATGGATGTATGTTACACATGTGTACAATATGGTGATGAAATAAGTAAACATGCGGGCTACACAAAAATGAAAAAAATCGCGATTTCTAAATAGTGAGCAGTACATACACTATTCATCTTCCCAAATATTTTTTTGTCATTTTTGTGTAGCTCACATAGTTACTTATCGCATCACATATATTTCACACATGTGTACTTTACATTCATATGAACATATATATATATATATTTTATTGTATTTTTAAAAACATTAAAGTACCATTTTCGCACTATTCAAAATAGTGCTTACTGGTGTACATGCACAGAAGTGCTTTTCGCAAGGAAGACAACCCATGAAAATGAGATTAAACATAATTGCATCCGAATTTAAACGTTGAACGTTATAATTGGAAGTCAAAGATGACACAAACCATGTACTAAAAGAAGTTATTATATATGTGAACAGCGCTATCTTTAATATGAAATAAAATGTGAAAACCAAAAATTATCTCATGTCATTTTTCCCTCTGAGGTCTGTGCGTACACATCACGATCAGTCAAGGGCGGAGCCAGAATATCAAGTTAATGTGTTCAGGCGTTAATTTATTGTGAAAATTTAGTATGACTTAATTAAGTATAATGTCTAATTTCACACTATCATATAACAAGACCACACGACGCAAAGACAATATAACAAATAGAAATACGTTAGCACTCATATTTTATACATTGAACACAAAATACTACAGCATTTCTGAAACAAAAAATTGCAAGACATCCCAGTTGGATGAAATCATATATTTCTCTTGTTTACATATTGTGATTAGAGTAGCACCAAAATAACTTCATAGCTTCAGGCGTGGCTGCTCCTACTCGAAAACACCATAAAAATGTCAAGTTAGTTTTACCAGTGTGTATAATACCATCAATCATATGAAGCATGGACAACCACTCACATTTCAGAGTGTCCCCTTTCAACTGTTCCAGCAACTCCAAACTTTCCCCGTTGTGATCTGTGAAAAGCCAGCAACACAAATAATAGATGGATCATCTTGATATTATTTCTCGGTATAGTCGGCTTCATACGACTGGTTGCATCAACAAAATTTGATCCACTTTACCAACATCTAACATGTGGCCTTGAAGTGCCTACATCACAATCTGAATCTGGGGATCAGTTTGTCTTCAAGAAATATGGCACCACATCCTAGTGTTGGTAGTGATCTACAGGCCCAATGGAACGAAAATAAAAGGATCAGAAACAACTTACGTTAAAGAGGGAAACAAGGAAGTCACGAACCAACGTTCGTGCCCCTCAATCCCACCTTACGCGCCCTGATCGGGGGCACCCTAACCAACTATGATTTTGGTCCCCTATCGCCAGCGCACATAAAAAGGTGGGGGAGCAGCCGGCACCTACGCTAGACAAGTTCTCATACGGTTTACTCCTGCTCCCCACATCCCAAAACCCTAACCGATCTGGGGGAGCGCTGCACGACGGAAAGATCATCTCCTACCTCTGCCCCTGTTCCAGTGCAGTGCCGGTGGCGCCCGGAGGGACGTCGCTACCTACTGCGAACGTCTACCCCAAACCTGCATCACGCCTGCACCGAGCAGGCACGGGACTTCGCATCGCCTACACCAATGGCTGCTTCCATTGGTGGTAAGAACCTAATCTATCTCTCTGATTGATGCAATTAGGTGATCTAATGTCTGGCTTACAATCTGTTAAGTAGATCCTACGGGATTATATTTCTAACAATGGTATCAGAGCCGTATATGCCTAGATTAGATCCCTAATGATCTTCTGGTTAAGTTAACAATTAAGTCCAGATTGATCATTGTTAAAGGTTTAAGATTAATGTTTTTTGCCAATTTGCCCTCTGTAAGAGTCAAGTTTCAATGCTAGGGTTAAATGGTTTTGGTTTAGATCCAATTTGCTACGGGATTGGTGCTAGCCAGAAGGTTATGATCCTTGAATCATGTTATGTTCGTTTAAATATCCCACGCTTCCACATCAAGTTTTGTTTAAATTAGCACTGGTTAATCCTGTTATGCAATTAGAAGGAGGGGATATATGCTTATGTAAATCCAAGTTTTTTTCCCTTTTTTCATCTCTAACCGAAACCCTAGAAACCCAAATCGTCAATTAAGAGGCAAAATGGATCGGGGCTTACCTCATGACGCCGCACCGGTGCTCCTCTTCTGGATCCCAACGCCGACGACGCCGCCGTCTCTCCGGACGATGCGCGGAAAGAAGACCCATTGCAGCCGTGCGTGCACACCATGGCTGGAACGCCGCCGCCCCTCGGGACGACGTGCGGAAGGATGCAGCCGCCGCTGCTGCGCAAATGGACGCGCGCGCCGCCTGGCCTCTGCACCTTGCACGCCGCTGTCGGCTTCAAAGAATCACGCCGGCAGCCGCCGGCGAAATGGCCCTCCCGCCGCACAGGGCACCATGCGCGACGCCGGAGCCATGCTTGCCGGAGGAGCGCACTGGATTCAGTCCGTTATGCGCTGCTCCGGCGAGGACAGCTACCGCGCTGCCATGGACGACACGTTTCGGTCGCCGCCGGCGCCGTCTCTGTGGCCGTCGGGAGTGGAGAAATCGGGAGTAGAAATGGGAAGTGAGGCTAGGGTTTGACCCTGGCCAGTTTTGTTCCGAGAGAATCGATAGCGGCCGTCGAATCGATCGGACGGCTGAGAGCGACTGGCGGCTCAGGGCGGGCCTTCGGCCGTTATACGGGCCATTTTCGCGGCTGGGCTTCGGCCCAAGTTGTCTTAGCCCGCATAATATGTTTTTTCTTTTTGTTTGCTGGGCTAGAAATTTAACGGACTGCCGTGGGTTGATGGGCTAAAATTAAAGTCTCTGCGCGTTTTCTGTTTATTCAGTGCAATTCCGTATTATGATTATTCCCAAAATGTTCATGTACTGTTTTAAATAGAAAATTGCCACACACAAAAATGTTATGAAATCATGTTTCTGTTTCTAAATAGAATGGAACCAACGAGAAATTTAATTTAGAAAACTTTTATGAAATTAATTTTCGTGTCATTTTCTGACATATTAATGTGATCCATTTTGTAATACTGACCAACGTTGTTTTATAATTTTGGATCACCATGTTAATTCCTTATTATTTTCTGCCCAACAGTGATATAATTTGGAGTTAAAATTTTGCATGAAAATTGATCAACCAACGTAGGTTAATGTTTGTGCAGTTTATTTTAATCATGTTGTTCTTTTCCGTTACTCGTGATATTTTGAAATAATAACAGCTCCCGGTCCTCGTGGTTTCGAGAACATCGAGCCACTCACGGGAAACAACTTCCAAACTTGGAAGGACTCGTTGCTATTGCACCTTGGTTGGCATGAGGTTGACCTCGCCCTAAGGGAAAGTCAACCAGTAGAGCCTGCAAAGACTACCACTGGGTATGCTGAGCTTAAGAAAGTGTATGACACTAAAGCTGAGAAGTGGGAGAGGTCCAACAGAATGGCACTCCTAATTATGAACTTCTCCATCTCCACTGAGATTAAAGAGGCTATTCCCCCTAATGAAAGTGCTGCCGAATATTTGAAATCGGTGGAAGAACAATTTAAAGGCTCAGAGAAAGTGTATGCAGATGAGCTTTTGCACAAGCTGCTTGCAAAATATGAAGGAAATAGAAATGTGAGGGAGCATATTTTGAGCATGAGCAATGCTGCGGCAAAGCTTAAAACGATGAAGTGTGACTTGAACGAAGAGCTTCTTGTGCTCCTAGTTTTTAGGTCACTACCCTCACAGTTCAACCCATTCAAGATAAACTATAATTCTCTCGAAACCAAATGGAAACTATCTGAACTCATTGCACATTTTGTTTAGGAGGAAGAGATAATGAAGAGTGAGCAGAAAGATCAAGCTCTCCATGTTAACTCTGCAAAGAGGAAGCATGAGAATAATGGTCATAACAATAATGTCCCCAACAAAAGGCAGTATTCCAAAAGGAATTCTCCAAAGCCTAAGCAATGCAACGAGGCAAGTTGTTCACGTTCCGCTCCTCCAACGGCTACTTCAACTAATCTTACAAATGCCGCTGGAGAAAGACTTTGCAATTTTTGCAAGCAGGCAAATCATGTCAAGACGGACTGTCTAGGTTTTCTTAAGTGGCTGAATAAAAAGGGTAAGGATGAGATCACTCTTGTAGATGAATCTCTATATGTCGATTTTTCTAAATCTACATGGTGGATTGACTCAGGTGCGACTGTTCATCTCGCGAATTCTTTGCAGGGATTCCATATAAGCCACACCCTAAAGGGAACAAGAAGACTTAATGTCGCGAATGGGAAGGAGGCTGAAGTTGAAGCCGTGGGCTCCCTCACCTTGAAGTTGCACACTGGGTTCCTACTTCAGCTTAAGGACGTTCTTTATGTGCCTACTTTGAGTAGGAATTTGATTTCAGTTTCATGTTTAGATGATTTTGGATTTCATTGTACCTTCGGGGAGAAACAATGTTTTTTAAAGTATTGTAATAAGGATGTTGGTCTCGCCGTCCGACGAGGAAAACTTTATATGTTAAATCTTTCCAGTTATCCTATGTGTGTGAATCTCTGCGAGATGAATATGAATGAACGCAATCATGAAAAGAATGGGAGAAGTATCAATCCTTCTTCGAAATTGTGGCATCGTCGCTTGGGCCACATTTCCAGGGGGAGAATGGAACGATTGATTAAAGTAGAAATACTTCATCCATTAGATTTCTCTGATGCAGGTAATTGTATTGACTGTATTAAGGGAAAATACGTTAAAACAATTCAGAAAGGAGCAGTAAGAGCCACAACGGTCCTTGAACTAATTCATACTGACATATGCGGACCTTTTAACATAAAGTCTATGGATGGTTTTGATTCCTTCATTACCTTCACAGATGATTTCTCTCGCTATGGCTACATTGAACCCCATACGTGATCGATCCGAAGCTTTGGAAAAATTTAAGATTTATAAAGCCGAGGTTGAAATTCAACTCAACCAAAAGGCCAAAGTAGTACGGTCTGATCGCGGGGGGAGAATATTATGGCAGGCATGCTCCTTATGGGCAAATTCCCGGACCATTCGCGGAATATCTAGCTGAAAATGGAATTGTTGCCCAATATTCAATGCCTAGTGAACCTCAGCAAAATGGCGTCGCTGAGTGTCGCAACCGCACTCTTATGGATATGGTACGTAGCATGCTTAGTCATGCAAACTTACCAGTAAGCCTTTGGATGGAGGCATTGAAAACAGCTGCACACATCCTGAATCTTGCTCCAACTAAGTCAGCACCGAGCACACCTTATGAGATGTGGGCGGGAAAGAAACCGAGCTTGAATTACTTGCGTGTGTGGGGCTGCCCAGCTGAAGCTAAAGTATTCAATCCACATATTAAGAAGTTTGACCCAAAGACAGTCAGTTGTTTTTTCATTGGGTACCCTCATAGAGGAAAAGGATATCGCTTTTATTGCCCAGGTCATACCACCAAATTTATGGAAACCAGGCAAGCGGTGTTTTTTGAGGATAATGAAATCACTGAGGTTAGGGCGATTGATCTTGAGGAGAAGCGGGTGTATGTTCCAACCCCGACCATCCAACAGAACCTTATCCCTATGCCTAATATGCACGAGACACCTACTGGAGATCCCGAACCTGAAGCGGATCCTCAATCCGATGAGGAGCCTCAGCATAATGAATATCCTCAACATGATGAGGGTTCTCAGCCAAATGATGAGCCTCAACCCAATGTTAATCCTCAACCTTCTCGGGCAAGAGAAAATGTGCATACTAATGAGCCTACGAGAAGATCACAACGGGAAAAGACAAAGGCCATCTCTAGTGATTTTGTCACTTTCATGTGTGAGGATGAAAATGACATACGGAAGGCACAAGATCCGACCTCATATAAAGAAGCCACTAAAAGTGAAGACTCGTCCAAATGGTTGGTAGCCATGGAAGACGAATTGAAATCTATGAGCTCGAATGATGTTTGGGACTTAGTAGAAGTTCCTGATGGAGCCAAAAGGGTAGGCTGCAAGTGGGTCTACAAAACCAAATATGATTCCAAAGGGAACATTGAAAGGTTCAAAGCGAGACTTGTAGCAAAAGGTTATACACAGAGAGAAGGGATTGATTATAAGGATACCTTCTCGCCTGTGTCGACTAAAGATTCTTTTATAATTGTCATGGCACTTGTAGCTCATTATGATTTGGAGCTGCATCAAATGGATGTCCAGACAACTTTTTTAAATGGTGACTTAAAAGAACAAGTTTACATGACTCAACCTGAAGGTTTTGTCGTGGAAGGAAAAGAACACATGGCATGTCGTTTAAAGAAATCCATATATGGCTTGAAGCAACCTTCAAGGCAGTGGTACCTCAAGTTCGACGAGATTATTAGAACTTTTGGTTTTAAAGAAAATGAAGTGGACAATTGCATATATGTTAAGTTCAGAGGCAGTAGGTTCACAATTGTAGTCCTATATGAAGGAAATATGCCCTAGAGGCAATAATAAAGTTATTATTTATTTCCTTATATCATGATAAATGTTTATTATTCATGCTAGAATTGTATTAACCGGAAACTTAGTACATGTGTGGATACATAGACAAAACAGTATGTCCCTAGTATGCCTCTACTAGACTAGCTCATTGATCAAAGATGGTTATGTTTCCCAGCCATAGACATGAGTTGTCATTTGATCAACGGGATCACATCATTAGGACAAGACCCATCCGTTAGCATAGCACTATGATCGTTTAGTTTAACTGCTATTGCTTTCTTCATGACTTATACATGTTCCTATGACTATGAGATTATGCAACTCCCGAATACCGTAGGAACACCTTGTGTGCTATCAAACGTCACAACGTAACTGGGTGATCATAAAGATGCTCTACAGGTGTCTCTGAAAGTATTCGTGGTGTTGGCATAGATCAAGATTAGGATTTGTCACTCTGAGTGTCGGAGAGGTATCTCTGGGCCCTCTCGGTAACACACATCACAATAAGCCTTGCAAGCAAAAGACTAATGAGTTAGTCACGAGATGATGTGTTACGAAACGAGTAAAGAGACTTGCCGGCAACGAGATTGAACTAGGTATAAAGATACCGACGATCGAATCTCGGGCAAGTAACATACCGTTTGACAAAAGGAACAACGTATGTTGTTATGCGGTTCTGACCAATAAAAGATCTTCGTAGAATATGTAGGAGCCAATATGAACATCCAGGTTCCGCTATTGGTTATTGACCAGAGATGAGTCTCGGTCATGTCTACATAGTTCTCGAACCCGTAGGGTCCGCACGCTTAACGTTTGATGACGATCGGTATTATGAGTTTTTGAGTATTGATGTACCGAAGGTAGTTCGGAGTCCCGGATGAGATCACGGACATGACGAGGAGTCTCGGAATGTCCGAGACATAAAGATTGATATATTGGACGGCTATATTCGGACACCGGAAGTATACTGGAAAAGTTTCGGATTTATCGGGAATGCCGGAGGGGGTTACCGGAACCCCCTACGAGAGGGGATGGTCCATAGTGGGCCTAAAGGGTGAGAGAGAGGCAGCCCATAGGGCTGGCCGGTGCCCCCACCTAGGAATCCTAGTTGGACTAGGATTGGAGGGGGCGCCACCTCTCCTAATCCTTCCCCCCTTCTTCCTTTCGGTGAATCCTACTAGGAATAGGATTGCAATCCTATTCCTAGTAGGAGTCCCCTCCCTAGCCGCACCATAGAGGTTGGCCGGCCCCTCCTCCCTTGCTCCTTTATATACGGGGGCAGGGGGGCACCCAAGGACACACAAGTTGAATTGTTTTAGCCGTGTGCGGTGCCCCCCTCCACAGAATCACACCTCGGTCGTACCGTCGCGGAGCTTAGGCGAAGCCCTGCGCCGGTGAACACATCATATCCGTCACCACGCCGTCGTGCTGACGAAACTCTCCCGTGAAGCTCAACTGGATCAAGAGCTCGTGGGACGTCATCAAGCTGAACGTGTGCTGAACGCGGAGGTGCCGTACGTTCGGTGCTTGATCGGTTGGATCGCGAAGAAGTTCGACAACATCAACCGCGTCACTTGACGCTTCCTCTCCCGGTCTACGAGGGTACGTAGACACACTCTCCCCTCTCGTTGCTATGCATCTGGTAGATAGATCTTGCGTGATAGTAGGAAAATTTTAAAATGCTACGTTCCCCAACAGTGGCATCATGAGCCAGGTCTATGCGTAGATGATATGCACGAGTAGAACACAATGAGATTGTGGACGATACTAGTCATACTGCTTACCAGCATGTCATACTTTGCTTCGGCGGTATTGTGAGATGAAGCGGCCCGGACCGACATTACGCGTACGCTTACGCGAGACTGGTTTCACCGTTACGAGCACTCGTTGCTTAAAGGTGACTGGCGGGTGTCTGTCTCTCTCACTTTAGCTGAATCAAGTGTGGCTACGCCCGGTCCTTGTGAAGGTTAAAACAGCACATACTTGACGAAACATCGTTGTGGTTTTGTATGCGTAGGTAAGAACGGTTCTTGCTAAGCCCGTAGCAGCCACGTAAAACTTGCAACAAACAAAGTAGAGGACGTCTAACTTGTTTTTGCAGGGCATGTTGTGATGTGATATGGTCAAGACATGATGATTTATACGGTTTTGTATGAGATGATCATGTTTTGTAAAGTTATCGGCAACTGGCAGGAGCCATATGGTTGTCGCTTTATTGTATGAAATGCAATCGCCATGTAATTGCTTTACTTTATCACTAAGCGGTAGCGATAGTCGTAGAAGCAATAGTTGGCGAGACGACAACGATGCTACGATGGAGATCAAGGTGTCGCGCCGGTGACGAAGGTGATCATGACGATGCTTTGGAGATGGAGATCAAAAGCACAAGATGATGATGGCCATATCATGTCACATATTTTGATTGCATGTGATGTTTATCTTATTATGCTTCTTATTTTGCTTAGAACGACGGTAGCATTATAAGATGATCCCTTTGAAGGAAATATGCCCTAGAGGCAATAATAAAGATGTTATTTGTATTTCCTTATATCATGATAAATGTCTTTTATTCATGCTAGAATTGTATTAACCGGAAACTTAGTACATGTGTGGATACATAGACAAAACAGTATGTCCCTAGTATGCCTCTACTAGACTAGCTCATTGATCAAAGATGGTTATGTTTCCTAACCATAGACATGAGTTGTCATTTGATCAACGGGATCACACCATTAGGAGAATGATGTGATGGACAAGACCCATCCGTTAGCATAGCACTATGATCGTTTAGTTTAACTGCTATTGCTTTCTTCATGACTTATACATGTTCCTATGACTATGAGATTATGCAACTCCCGAATACCGTAGGAACACCTTGTGTGCTATCAAACGTCACAACGTAACTGGGTGATCATAAAGATGCTCTACATGTGTCTCCGAAAGTATTCGTGGTGTTGGCATAGATCAAGATTAGGATTTGTCACTCCGAGTGTCGGAGAGGTATCTCTGGGCCCTCTCGGTAACACACATCATAATAAGCCTTGCAAGCAAAGGACTAATGAGTTAGTCACGAGATGATGTGTTACGGAACGAGTAAAGAGACTTGCCGGTAAACGAGATTGAACTAGGTATAAAGATACCGACGATCGAATCTCGGGCAAGTAACATACCGTTTGACAAAAGGAACAACGTATGTTGTTATGCGGTTCTGACCGATAAAAGATCTTCGTAGAATATGTAGGAGCCAATATGAACATCCAGGTTCCGCTATTGGTTATTGACCAGAGATGAGTCTCGGTCATGTCTACATAGTTCTCGAACCCGTAGGGTCCGCACGCTTAACGTTTGATGACGATCGGTATTATGAGTTTTGAGTATTGATGTACCGAAGGTAGTTCGGAGTCCCGGATGAGATCACGGACATGACGAGGAGTCTCGGAATGTCCGAGACATAAAGATTGATATATTGGACGGCTATATTCGGACACCGGAAGTATACCGGAAAAGTTTCGGATTTATCGGGAATGCCGGAGGGGGTTACCGGAACCCCCTACGAGAGGGGATGGTCCATAGTGGGCCTAAAGGGTGAGAGAGAGGGAGCCCATAGGGCTGGCCGGCGCCCCCACCTAGGAATCCTAGTTGGACTAGGATTGGGGGGGCGCCACCTCTCCTATTCCTTTCCCCCTTCTTCCTTTCGGTGAATCCTACTAGGAATAGGATTGCAATCCTATTCCTAGTAGGACTCCCTCCCTAGCCGCACCAGGAGGAGTTGGCCGGCCTCCCTCCCCTGCTCCTTTATATACGGGGGCAGGGGGGCACCCAAAGACACACAAGTTGAATTGTTTTAGCCGTGTGCGGTGCCCCCCTCCACAGAATCACACCTCGGTCATACCGTCGCGGAGCTTAGGCGAAGCCCTGCGCCGGTGAACACATCATATCCGTCACCACGCCGTCGTGCTGACGAAACTCTCCCGTGAAGCTCAACTGGATCAAGAGCTCGTGGGACGTCATCAAGCTGAACGTGTGCTGAACGCGGAGGTGCCGTACGTTCGGTGCTTGATCGGTTGGATCGCGAAGAAGTTCGACAACATCAACCGCGTCACTTGACGCTTCCGCTCCCGGTCTACGAGGGTACGTAGACACACTCTTCCCTCTCGTTGCTATGCATCTGGTAGATAGATCTTGCGTGATCGTAGGAAAATTTTAAAATACTACGTTCCCCAACAGTGGCATCATGAGCCAGGTCTATGCGTAGATGATATGCATGAGTAGAACACAATGAGTTGTGGGCGATACTAGTCATACTGCTTACCAGCATGTCATACTTTGCTTCAGCGGTATTGTGAGATAAAGCGGCCCGGACCGACATTACGCGTACGCTTACGCGAGACTGGTTTCACCGTTACGAGCACTCGTTGCTTAAAGGTGACTGGCGGGTGTCTGTCTCTCTCACTTTAGCTGAATCAAGTGTGGCTACGCCCGGTCCTTGTGAAGGTTAAAACAGCACATACTTGACGAAACATCGTTGTGGTTTTATATGCGTAGGTAAGAACGGTTCTTGCTAAGCCCGTAGCAGCCACGTAAAACTTGCAACAACAAAGTAGAGGACGTCTAACTTGTTTTTGCAGGGCATGTTGTGATGTGATATGGTCAAGACATGATGAGTTATACGGTTTTGTATGAGATGATCATGTTTTGTAAAGTTATCGGCAACTGGCAGGAGCCATATGGTTGTCGCTTTATTGTATGAAATGCAATCGCCATGTAATTGCTTTACTTTATCACTAAGCGGTAGCGATAGTCGTAAAAGCAATAGTTGGCGAGACGACAACGATGCTACGATGAAGATCAAGGTGTCAAGCCGGTGACGAAGGTGATCATGACGGTGCTTTGGAGATAGAGATCAAAAGCACAAGATGATGATGGCCATATCATGTCACATATTTTGATTGCATGTGATGTTTATCTTATTATGCTTCTTATTTTGCTTAGAACGACGGTAGCATTATAAGATGATCCCTTACTAAATTTCAAGGTATAAGTGTTCTCCCTGAGTATGCACCGTTGCGAAAGTTCGTCGTGCCGAGACACCACGTGATGATCGGGTGTGATAAGCTCTACGTTCAAATACAACGGGTGTAAGCCAGTTTTTGCACACGCAGAATACTCGGGTTAAACTTGACGAGCTTAGCATATACAGATATGGCCTCGGAACACTGGAGACCGAAAGGTCGAGCGTGAATCATATAGTAGATATGATCAACATAAGATGTTCACCATTGAAACTACTCCATCTCACGTGATGATCGGACATGGTTTAGTTGATTTGGATCACGTGATCATTTAGATGACCAGAGGGATGTCTATCTAAGTGGGAGTTCTTAAGTAATATGATTAATTGAACTTTAATTTATCATGAACTTAGTCGTGGAAGTATTAGCATATCTGTGTTGTAGATCAATAGCTCGCGATGTTGCTCCCCGTTTATTTTTCATATGTTCCTAGAGAAAACCAAGTTGAAAGATGTTAGTAGCAATGATGCGGAATTGTTCCGTGATCTGAGGATTATCCTCATTGCTGCACAGAAGAATTATGTCCTTGATGCACCGCTAGGTGACAGACCTATTGCAGGAGCAGATGTAGACGTTATGAACGTTTTTGACAAAAGCTCGATATGATGACTACTTGATAGTTTAAGTGCACCATACTTTACGGCTTAGAACCGGGACTTCAAAAACGTTTTGAACGCCACGGAGCATATAAGATGTTCCAAGAGTTGAAATTAGTATTTCATACTCATGCCCGTGTCGAGAGGTATAAGACCTCTAACAGTACTTTGCCTACAAGATGGAGGAGAATAGCTCAACCAGTGAGCATGTGCTCAGATTGTCTGGGTACTACAATTACTTTAATCAAGTGGGAGTTAATCTTCCAGATAAGATAGTAATTGACAAAGTTCTCTAGTCACTATCACCAAGTTAGTAGAACTTCGTGATGAACTATAATATGCAAGGGATGACAAAAACAATTCCCGAGCTCTTCGCTATGCTCAAAGCTGCGGAGGTAGAAATCAAAAAGGAGCATCAAGTGTTGATGGTTAGCAAGACCACTAGTTTCAAGAAAAAGGGCAAGGGAAAGAAAGGGAACTTCAAAAAGAATAGCAAGTCAGTTGCTACTTCCACGAAGAAACCCAAAGCTAAACTCAAGCCTGAAACTAAGTGTTTCTACTGCAAAGGAAATGGTCACTGGAAGTGGAACTGCCCTAGATACTTGGCGGATAAGAAGGATGGCAAAGTGAACAAAGGTATATTTGATATGCAGATTATTGATGTGTATTTTACTAGTGTTCATAGCAACCCCTCGGTATTTGATATTGATTTAGTTGCTAAAAAGATAGTAACTCGAAATGGGAGTTGCATAATGAACAGAAACTAGTTAAAGGATGAAGTGACGATGTATATTGGAAGCAGTTCCAAGATTGATATGATCATCATCGCACACTCCCTATATTTTCGGGATTAGTGTTGAACCTAAATAACTGTTATTTGGTGTTTGTGTTGAGCATGAATGTGATTTGATCATGTTTATTGCAATACGGTTATTCATGTAAGTTAGAGAATAATTGTTGTTCTGTTTACATGAATAAAACCTTCTATGGTCATACACCCAATGAAAATAGTTTGTTGGATCTCGATCGTGTGATACACATATTCATAATATTGAAGCCAAAAGATGCAAGGTTAATAATGATAGTGCAACTTATTTGTGGCACTGCCGTTTAAGTCATATTGGTGTAAAACGCATGAAGAAACTCCATTATGATGGACTTTTGGAATCACTTGATTATGAATCACTTGGTGCTTGCGAACCATGCCTCATGGGCAAGATGACTAAAACTCCGTTCTCCAGAACTATGGAGCGAGCAACAGATTTGTTGGAAATCATACATACTGATGTATGTGGACCAATGAGTGTTGATGCTCGCGGCGGGTATCGTTATTTTCTGACCTTCACTGATGATTTGAGCAGATATGGGTATATCTACTTAATGAAACACAAGTCTGAAACATTTGAAAGGTTCAAAGAATTTCAGAGTGAAGTAGAGAATCATCGTAACAAGAAAATAAAGTTCCTACGATCTTATCGTGGAGGAGAATATTTGAGTTACGAGTTTGGTCTTCATTTGAAACAATGTGGAATAGTTTCACAACTCACGCCACCTGGAACACCACAGCGTAATGGTGTGTCCGAACGTCATAACCGTACTTTATTGGATATGGTGCGATCTATGATGTCTCTTACCGATTTATCACTATCGTTTTGGGTCATGCATTAGAGACAGCTGCATTCACGTTAAATAAGGGCCTCATCTGAATCCGTTGAGACAACGCCTTAAGAACTGTGGTTTGGCAAGAAACCAAAGTTGTTGTTTCTTAAAGTTTGGGACTGCGATGCTTATATGAAAACACTTCAACCAGATAAGCTCGAACCCAAGTCGGAAAAATGTGGCTTCATAGGATACCCAAAAGAGACTGTTGGGTACACCTTCTATCACAGATCCGAAAGCAAAAATATTCGTTGCTAAGAACGGATCCTTTCTAGAAAAAGAGTTTCTCTCGAAAGAAGTGAGTGGGAGGAAAGTAGAACTTGATGAGGTAATAGTACCTTCTCCCATATTGGAAAGTAGTACATCACAGGAAATTGTTCCAGTGATTACTACACCAATTAGTGAGGAAGTTGATGATAATGATCATGAAACTTCGGATCAAGTTTCTGCTGAACGTCGTAGATCAACCAGAGTACGTTCCGCACCAGAGTGGTACGGCAACCCAGTTCTGGAAATCATGTTACTAGACCATGATGAACCTACGAACTATGAGGAAGCGATGATGAGCCCAGATTCCGCAAAATGGCTTGAAGCCATGAAATCTGAGATGGGATCCATGTATGAGAACAAAGTGTGGACTTTGGTTGACTTGCCCGATGATCGGCAAGCCATCGAAAATAAATGGATCTTCAAGAGGAAGACCGACGCAGACGGTAATATTACTGTTTACAAAGCTCGACTTGTTGCGAAAGGTTTTCGACAAGTTCAAGGAGTTGACTACGATGAGACTTTCTCACTTGTAGCGATGCTTAAGTCTGTCCGAATCATGTTAGCAATTGCCGCATTTTATGATTATGAAATCTGGCAAATGGATGTCAAAACTGCATTCCTAAATGGATATCTCAAAGAAGAGTTGTATATGATGCAACCAAAAGGTTTTGTCGATCCAAAAGGTGCTAACAAAGTATGCAAGCTCCAGCGATCCATCTATGGACTGGTGCAAGCATCTCAGAGTTGGAATATACGCTTTGATGAGGTGATCAAAGCATATGGTTTTATACAGACTTTTGGAGAAGCCTGTATTTACAAGAAAGTGAGTGGGAGCTCTGTAGCATTTCTAATATTATATGTAGATGACATATTGTTGATTAGAAATGATATAGAATTTCTGGATAGCATAAAAGGATACTTGAATAAAAGTTTTTCAATGAAAGACCTCGGTGAAGCTGCTTACATATTGAGCATCAAGAATCTATATAGATAGATCAAGACGCTTGATAAGACTTTCGATGAGTACATACCTTGATAAAATTTTGAAGTAGTTCAAAATGGATCAGTCAAAGAAGAAGTTCTTGCCTGATTTGTAAGGTGTGAAGTTGAGTAAGACTCAAAGCCAGACCACGGCAGAAAAATATAGAGAGAATAAAAGTCATTCCCTATGCCTCAGCCATAGGTTCTATAAAGTATGCCATGCTGTGTACAAAACACGTTGTGTACCTTGCCAAGAGTTTGACAGGGAGGTACAATAGTGATCCAGGAGTAGATCACTGTACAGCGGTCAAAATTATCCTTAGTAATTGGATGACTAAGGAAATATTTCTCGATTATGGAGGTGATATAGAGTTCGTCGTAAAGGGTTACGCCGATGCAAACTTTAACACTAAATCCAGATGACTTTAAGTATCAATCTGGATGCGTATTGAAAGTGGGAGCAATTAGCTAGAGTAGCTCCATGCAGAGCATTGTAGACATAGAAATTTGCGAAATACATAGGGATCTGTATATGACAGACCCATTGACTAAACTTCTCTCACAAGCAAAACATGATCACACCTCATTACTCTTGGGTATTAATCACATAGCGATGTGAACTAGATTATTGACTCTAGTAAACCCTTTGGGTGTTGGTCACATAACGATGTGAACTATCGGTATTAAATCACATGGCGATGTGAGCTAGATTATTGACTCTAGTGCAAGTGGGAGACTGAAGGAAATATGCCCTAGAGGCAATAATAAAGTTATTATTTATTTCCTTATATCATGATAAATGTTTATTATTCATGCTAGAATTGTATTAACCGGAAACTTAGTACATGTGTGGATACATAGACAAAACAGTATGTCCCTAGTATGCCTCTACTAGACTAGCTCATTGATCAAAGATGGTTATGTTTCCTAGCCATAGACATGAGTTGTCATTTGATCAACGGGATCACATCATTAGGAGAATGATGTGATGGACAAGACCCATCCGTTAGCATAGCACTCTGATCGTTTAGTTTAACTGCTATTGCTTTCTTCATGACTTATACATGTTCCTATGACTATGAGATTATGCAACTCCCGAATACCGTAGGAACACCTTGTGTGCTATCAAACGTCACAACGTAACTGGGTGATCATAAAGATGCTCTACAGGTGTCTCCGAAAGTATTCGTGGTGTTGGCATAGATCAAGATTAGGATTTGTCACTCCGAGTGTCAGAGAGGTATCTCTGGGCCCTCTCGGTAACACACATCACAATAAGCCTTGCAAGCAAAAGACTAATGAGTTAGTCACGAGATGATGTGTTACGGAACGAGTAAAGAGACTTGCCGGCAACGAGATTGAACTAGGTATAAAGATACCGACGATCGAATCTCGGGCAAGTAACATACCGTTTGACAAAAGGAACAACGTATGTTGTTATGCGGTTCTGACCGATAAAAGATCTTCGTAGAATATGTAGGAGCCAATATGAACATCCAGGTTCCGCTATTGGTTATTGACCAGAGATGAGTCTCGGTCATGTCTACATAGTTCTCGAACCCGTAGGGTCCGCACGCTTAACGTTTGATGACGATCGGTATTATGAGTTTTTGAGTATTGATGTACCGAAGGTAGTTCGGAGTCCCGGATGAGATCACGGACATGACGAGGAGTCTCGGAATGTCCGAGACATAAATATTGATATATTGGACGGCTATATTCGGACACCGGAAGTATACCGGAAAAGTTTCGGATTTATCGGGAATGCCGGAGGGGGTTACCGGAACCCCCTACGAGAGGGGATGGTCCATAGTGGGCCTAAAGGGTGAGAGAGAGGCAGCCCATAGGGCTGGCCGGCGCCCCCACCTAGGAATCCTAGTTGGACTAGGATTGGAGGGGGCGCCACCTCTCCTAATCCTTTCCCCCTTCTTCCTTTCGGTGAATCCTACTAGGAATAGGATTGCAATCCTATTCCTAGTAGGAGTCCCCTCCCTAGCCGCACCATAGAGGTTGGCCGACCCCTCCTCCCTTGCTCCTTTATATACGGGGGCAGGGGGGCACCCAAGGACACACAAGTTGAATTGTTTTAGCCGTGTGCGGAGCCCCCCTCCACAGAATCACACCTCGGTCGTACCGTCGCGGAGCTTAGGCGAAGCCCTGCGCCGGTGAACACATCATATCCGTCACCACGCCGTCGTGCTGACGAAACTCTCCCGTGAAGCTCAACTGGATCAAGAGCTCGTGGGACGTCATCAAGCTGAACGTGTGCTGAACGCGGAGGTGCCGTACGTTCGGTGCTTGATCGGTTGGATCGCGAAGAAGTTCGACAACATCAACCGCGTCACTTGACGCTTCCGCTCCCGGTCTACGAGGGTACGTAGACACACTCTCCCCTCTCGTTGCTATGCATCTGGTAGATAGATCTTGCGTGATCGTAGGAAAATTTTAAAATACTACGTTCCCCAACACTATATGTGGACGATATTCTATTGGCTTGCAGCGATAAAGCTATGTTGCATGAGACCAAGAGATTTTTGTCCTCAAGATTTGACATGAAGGATCTCGGTGAAGCCTCGTATGTCCTTGGCATTGAGATTCATCGAGATAGGTCCAAAGGTACACTAGGACTATCACAAGAGGCATACTTTGAGAGAGTATTAAAGAAATACAATATGCATAAGTGCTCTTCCTCACCTGCCCCCATAGTCAAGGGTGATAAGTTTGGGACATTCCAATGTCCGAGGAACCAAAATGAAACTGATCAGATGAAGTCGGTTCCTTATGCTTCAGCTGTTGGAAGCATCATGTATGCTCAAGTTTGTACACGCCCCGACTTAGCTTTTGTAACTGGGATGCTTGGCAGATTTCAATCTAATCCAGGACCGGACCACTGGAAGGCCGCAAAGAAAGTTTTGCGTTATATGCAAGGTACTAAAAATTTCATGCTTACATATAGAAAGTCCGATAACCTGGAAGTTATTGGTTACTCGGACTCGGATTTTGCAGGGTGTGTGGATAGTAAGAGATCCACGTCAGGTTATATATTCACACTCGCTGGAGGAGCCATATCGTGGAAAAGCTCCAAGCAAACTATAGTTGCCTCATCTACGATGATGGCAGAATATCTAGCATGTTTTGAGGCCACTGGGCAGGTTGTATGGCTAAAGAATTTCCTTCCCGGACTTAAAGTGGTCGACAGCATTTCCAAACCACTAACATTGTACTGCGATAATGAACCCACAGTTCTCTATGCAAATAACAACAAGTCAAGTGCTGCTACCAAGCACATCGACATAAAGTACCGTGTTGTTCAGCATAGAATCCAGGATCAAACTATTAATGTTAAGCATATCAGTACGACACGTATGCTTGCGGATCTGCTCACTAAAGGCTTACCACCCAATATATTTCGTGAGCATGTAGCCGGCATGGGATTATTGGAAGCCTCTTGATTCTGGAATTATGGGACCGCTAATATAAACCACTCCCCATAAAGTAATATGTATTCCACTTTGAAGTAGGATGTGTGCTATGAGTATTGCGGTTCAATGTCATTACATTGGCTGTTGTAACAGCTTATTCTAGTGTATCATTCCTATGGAGAATGGGCAAAAGTTATTCAGCCTAACGATCAAGGGGGAGAATGTTGGTATTGATCTAAAGGCCCAATGGACTAGAACAAAAATAAAAGGATCAGAAACAACTTACGTTAAAGAGGGAAACAGGGAAGTCACGAACCAATGTTCGTGCCCCTCGATCGCACCTTACCCGCCCTGATCGGGGGCACCCTAACCAACTATGGTTTTGGTCCCCTGTCGCCAGCGCACATAAAAAGGTGGGGGAGCAGCCGGCACCTACGCTAGACAAGTTCTCGTACGGTTTACTCCTGCTCCCCACATCCCAAAACCCTAACCGATCTGGGGGAGCGCTGCACGATGGGAAGATCATCTCCTACCTCTGCCCCTGTTCCAGGGCAGTGCTGGTGGCGCCCGGAGGGACGCCGCTACCCGCTGCGAACGTCTACCCCAAGCCTGCATCACGCCTGCACCGAGCAGGCATGGGACTTCGCATCGCCTACAGCAATGGCTGCTTCCATTGGTGGCAATAACCTATTCTATCTCTCTGATTGATGCAATTAGGTGATCTAATGTCTGGCTTACAATCTGTTAAGTAGATCCTACGGGATTATATTTCTAACACCTAGATCAATCAAAGTTGTATAAAACTTAATTAGAAAAATACGGCAAATGCCATTACCACACTAGGATAAATAGTAGATACGAAAAAGAACATGTGGTAATGTGATTTCTCATTACGTTGAATTTGTACTGCACATCGACATGTTGCTTCCTTGCGGGATTGCTGCTGGAGATAGGGAGAGGCGACTAAACGGAAGACCTTGGTGAGGCCAAGCGAGCTTTGCGATCTGATTTTTTTGAGCCAATCTTTGCGATCTGATTTTTTTGAGGCAATCTTTGTGATGTGATGCGTACAATCTCGTATGAGACAAGGAATCTGACGCACACACGGAGGCCGTAGAAATTTACTTATGGGCTTCACCTGGGCTAGTCGGGTGAAGATTTGTGAGCTAATAGGCTATTAGCTCGGACATTCCAATTCCAATGGGTGCAGCCTAGATTTTTGACTGGGTTCATACACCCGATTACCTATACACACGTACGTGGCAGCAAAAATTCATCGTGATCAGTGTAAAAATACCAGATTAAACAAACTAGAGATTGCTACTAAATTTTAAACATGATAGTCAAGTCATCGTCGTCACAGAGTTTTGTTTTCCTTGCGATCCATCCAAGCATATAAGATAACGGTATGAAAAGCATGAATGATATTTGTTTATCGTGGGAAAAGCTAGTCTTGTTAGCGATTAGCTGTTGGGAGGCCTCCAAGTACATATTGGTTGCTCAAGCCAATGCCAAGTCCAAGGTGCTTACTGTGCCGTCAGCCTCCTCTTCGGTGTCGTCCATCAGCTGTGTGGTCCTGACAAACGCTCACACTTCAGTTTAGATGGACGGAGCCGGGCGATGTCCTCCCCTGTGGTAGTCCTCCAAAAACACATGGTTAGGTGCAGGCCACGGCATCATTCTACGGGCGCCACCATCCCCAGCCGGAACCACGGCATTACGGCTAGTGATAGGTGTTGGTTGCACAACTCGGAGCATTAGCACAGCTCGCGGCAAGATATGAGTTGGCATCACAGTCGGAGCAGGCAGTCGGAACGAAGCAACTAACCATGTTGTACATTTTCGTCTGAAAAATTCAGAAAAAAGCTATGGCAACTTGACCACGTATGGTAGTAGGCCGAGGTAGGATGCATGCAGTTAGTCCACAGTGAAGGAGGTACACGAGGCAAGAGAGTACCCACCCGGACATGCAAAAAGGGATAATTGTTTGACCTTGTTGATACATCAAGACTAACGTTCTCCAGTTGCCACGGGCGCCTGCTGCCCTACCCTCCCCTCGCCCCATGCAACTGTCAAACATAAGCATTGTTCCTCCCATGTAAGGAAAAAACAGTACGAACAAATCAAACAGAAAAGCAAAGAAGCAACTCACCTGAAGCAGCAACATAAGAGCCCAGCAATGAGTTGAAGAAACTTTGAAGGGCTAAGCCATAACCGCTGAGCTCGAGACAGTGGCAAGGCAAAGGCCACACCTGACCTTGAATGGCAATGGAAGAACTCGAAGAGAGCCGCAAGTGGAGCGACGCGAGTGACGGGAGGCATCACGAGACGACAGCGAGGAAGCCAAAGAGAACTTCTAGTGGATGCAAGTAAGGGATGGCCGCCGCAGAGGGTGAAAGGAAAGCAAATAAAGGAGATGGGCTAAGGATTACAGCAACACAGGGACAAACGAGCCGACAATATTCACCGCACAGGATGGGCACACGGACACGGACGAACAAACTGGACCCAGGAAGCATACGACCACCTTACATGGCTGACTGGCCAAAGAAGGCCAGGACAACCACAACCCTATCAGGGTATGTTCGTCGCGCCAGCCGGGTGCATCCATGCACGTGGTCTTTCCGGTTTTGCGTCAATTAGCCGGAAGACACATGTCATTGGGCTCGAACCAAGCATGGTCACAAATGCGTACCCGAGTGGCGCAAACAAAACAGCCTGAACCATCAGGACATGAGGTGAAAAATCTTCATAGGCTGGCCAAACACACGCACCTACACTTAGTTCGCGAGATAGGACCGCGCATGCCGCCCCTGCGCACCTAGTTGGTGCCAACGAAACAGACCGAAACAACTTGGCACGTGGTGAAAGGTCTTGACGTCCTGGCCCCACAAGTGAGCTGTCGTCGCAGCCATGACCCACACCCCGCCTGGCGCGATCAAACGAGCCCGTCAAGAGGGGGGCGGGGGCGAAGATATTGATTGGCAGATCAGCCATGCGAGTCACTCATGAGGGAGCGAGCGTAACGAAAGCCACCAGATAATGGTGAACCCATGCGCCACCGCGGTGCACCTGTCATGGACCTTTGAGGCAATTCGCTCAGGTGCGCGCCGTCATGGGGTGATCATACGGCGTGGAGAGCCCTAGGGAAGCGCCCACGGCACGCAACTGTTAAGCAGACGACATGGATGGATCTCTCGCCCATGGAGGCTCCTAGGTGGCGGGTACTCCAGCATCCTTTTCAGTAGTAATTACAAAAAGTATTTGGCTTTCAGTGACTATACCTCCTTTGTCCCTTAGGAATTGCTCTCAGCTACCGTACTAATTATTTCTGTCAGTGGTGTTCCGAATGGTGTTCAATGCATCCTCACTTCTTACTTCATTCTTGATCGATCTACCAGATCGTGGGTACATGCGGGGCCTTAGCACAAACTCAATTCACGCATCGCGACGACGTGACATGTGCTAAACTTTGTCAACTAGCATATGATAGTTGACTCACACACTTGCCACGCAACTCAAATAGGCCTTGGACATTCATAATTTTAACTGGGCTGGTGTACAAGATTAAGTTGGCCGGCGCCCATAAAAAGGCAGTAGGAGACTCTCCTGCTGTTTCAGTTTGTCAAAAAAAAGAATCTTGGGATTAGAAAATTGTTCTCTTCGAGAATATATTAGTGATTAAAAAAGTAAGTACAATTCTAAAAATAATATTACAGAATATAAACTGTTGGCTATTGATCTCACGTACATGAGCATTCTGTTGTAGAATGACACAGCCAACACCGCTACAATGACCGTCCGTCATCGTCAGTAGTAGTTACATCGGTAGTGATGGTCATTCAGCGCCCATCAGTGGTGTTGAACTTACATTGACAGGCCTGTATGCATCGACCATGAGTAGTAGTTATGTCTTTAGATGACTGTGTTCTGCAAACTGCCATCGACGGGACCATTTTAGGTGCTTGTTAAATGAGTTTGCAGTATAAAGATATGAACTCTAGAAGCGGAACTGGCTCCTTCCTATATCAGTTGCAGTCAATGTTTAAAATCGCGGGCTAAGACCATCTCCAGCCGTTTGAGCCACCTAGAATGCCACCGAAGCTAAAAAGTTGATGCCAAATGTGTCATCCGGCAAAATAGAAATGCATGGGGAGGGTATCTTCCCAGCCACACCCCACCCCAACCAAAAGTTTGTGAAGGAAATGATTAAGTGGGCCAAGAAAAGGGACATGTGGGGAGACGTGATTCGACGAAACTTTTGCCGACGCTCCCAAAAGCCCCACAACGCGCTGGTTTCGCCGGCGCTATTTTGACGTCCTGGGACGCTGGGCGCGTGGCTGGGGCGTTTTTCGACAAAAAACGCCGTCCGAGCTTAAAAAGGTGTCCCGAGGGGCGTGGAGATGCTCTAAAGTATTTAGGGGCTAGCTCGTGCAAACGCTATAGCCGCTATCGCCGGCTATAGGGGTCGCTAACCCATTTCGCGGCTAAAGTGTATATAACACATCCAAACTAATACATGTGCATATTTTACCCAGAAAACAGAGGATTTTCAGTACAAAACAGAGGATTCTCGGTATAAATTCAAACATGACAAGCACAGTAAAGGTCTGCAGCAGTTTAACAGATAAATAGCAAAATAAATCGGCGCAGCTGGGAAGAACAACGCGACTACGGTTGAGAAGGAAGGTGGAGAAGGAATATATCATCGTGGTCGCAGAGGCGTCGCCGTGGAGAGGCCCCACTTCGCCGGCTGCCTTTCCACCTCCCCCGCAACTGAATCCAGCTTCCGACGAAGCAGTAGTCATCGCAGCTAGTTGCAGAGGCGTCGCTGCGCAGAGGCCCCTCGTTGCCGGCCGCCTTTCCATCTCCCCTGCAACTAAATCCAGCTTCCAACAAAACAACAGTCGGCCCAACTAGGAAGAACAGCGCAACCACCACATACTTTTTGATGGGGGAGAGAAGGGAACAGGGACACGAGCTAGGTTTGATGGTTAAGATGCTATAAGTTGGGCCGTTTCTGGTCTGTTTGGGCCTTTGTGTCTCAGTCTTTTGGCCCATCCCGTGAAATTACAGCGACCGCAAAGCCTAATCGCCATGTTTCATGTACGATCACGTGATTAGCGGCAGATCGTGTTTTTTCAGCGATAGCCTCGCGGGGAGGCTCCTAGAACACAATAGCGCCGCGATCGCTCTGTTTTTGCCCGCGATTTAAAAGTTTGGTTGCACTTGTGTCACGTTCCTCTAGAATGGAGTTTATATGCCGACAACCTGACAGGTCAATGCTGAGCAAATCATTGGCGACGGCTCTATGCGCGGTTGCCATCGGCATAGCCTATGCCGACGGCTTTTTGGCCTTTGCGGACAGCTTTGGGCCGTCGGCTTAATTTAATGTTCCTGTAGTGGATAGTGGAGATATAAATATTATCGCCCCAAATTTAATGATCTTAATTTAATATTGGGCTGGAATACAATATGAGATACCCATCTGCATTCTAGCTTCCAAAACATCTCAAAACATAATGGAAGTATGTATATATGTTGCGCCATACCCAACTATATATTTTGGAAAACCCTATAATCTAATGTTCGAGTATTTGAAGCAAATTCAAATATGAATTTCTGCCCCCAAATGAACGAATGGTGCTTCATTCGTTTCCACCACTTCGTAAATTCCTCAAAGGTCACTTAATCTTGACAGGAATTCTGTGTGCCTTTCAGTGAGGACTTTCTTGGCTGCCTCTGTCAGTTCTGCTGCCATTGAAATGGAACATGGGAGATCTAGGCACATCACCGCATATTTTTTAGTCATAGGCAGGACCATGAGAAGCTGAATCCAAAGCTTCAGGCAGGAAACGACCTCAAATTTGTCAGCAGCCATCAATAAATCAACCAGAGGAGTGGTCTCAGTTGTTGTTGTCAACTTTCCACTATATATAAAGCATAACAGCTCCAGGAAGGCTTTCTCCTCTGTTCAAAATGATATCAAGGAGTCATAAGGATTGATGAAATAGTTTAATTAATCTCAAACAGTAATAACCATTCAATAAAGTCGTAGAAAAGAAAAGGGATAACTATTATTTTACGGAAAGATGATCACTGAAGTGTTATGATCAATTGTGAAACATGTACTTCATATTGAGAAAATATTCATTTGGGAGGCAAAGTCTGTGGATAAAATGGCAAAAGCTAATTAAATATCATAGTAACTGTAAAAAGGCCTTTCTAATTTTCACATTTGTTATTTAAAAGGTGCATACATCAATAATAAAACCACAATGGCAAAGAATAGTATAGTACAGCATTACATGAATCAGCAATTATGACTGTTGCCTGCCTCTGGCCAGATTCTTTCATGCCATTTGAGAAAAGCTAAGAAGCATGAAGCTTATCAGAAAGATGAGCAACAGATTATAGAACAAATGCATTTCAGTAGATCAAAATGAAGAGCTGTTTGCTACCCGCCACTGCTACTTTTCAAAATTACCTGCTGCCCACCACTCATTTGAGTTCACCAATGAGCCACTTTCCAGTAGTGGCATCGTCACTTCTTGCGCCCTCTTTGAGCTATTTATGGGATTATGGGTACCTGCAGGGTCTTAGTCGAACTCGATTCACGCATCCTGACGATGTGACGTGTACTAAATTTTGTCGCCTAGGATACGATACTTAACCCACACACTTGCCAACGAACTGAAATAGGCCTTTGACATTCAGAGTTTTAACTAGGCTAGGGTACAAGATTTTGTTGGGCGGGCGCTAGAACTTGTGGTGGTTCGAGGTAGGGATGGCGGCGCCCGGAGCATGCTTGCAACCAACTCTGAGTTTTGGAAGGAGTAGGACCCCCCCCCCCCACCAGCGCGCGGCCGAGATAGACATTCTGGAGCATTCCTGCAACACCGCGCAGCCACTGGCGAATGGCACCGAGGAGGAGGCCGGCGGCTCAGGGAGCACCTTGGGCCTCTTTTGGCTTGAGCCACCGATCTATATGTGGTAGCCTCGCAAAAGTTTGTCTTGCCTCAGTAACAACGAATATCCATGCTTTCATGCTATTATCTTAGTTGTTTGGATAGATCGATCATGGGATACACAACTTTGTGCTCCCAATATGAATATCATCTTTAAGATTTAGTAGCAATTTGGCTTGAGCGAGCACCTTGGACCTGACATTGGCTTCATCCCCCGATCTGTACATGGTGGCCTCCAGAAAGCTAGTCGTCTTTGGTCCATATATACTAGGATCCATGATTTTCATACTGTTATTTAGCTATTAGATAGATCGACCAGGGGAAATAAAACCATGTGCCGATAAGGTTAATTTCATGTTTAAGATTTGATATCAATTTCTAGTTTGTTTACTCTTGTATTTCTTACTCTGATGTGGATGTGTTCGCATATATCTCAGAGGAATAAGAAAACATGAACTGTGATTGATATTCACAGGCATATAATTGCTTCTTTTCATATACATGGTTTGTCTCATCTATTACTTTCATAAAATGGGTTGACCTACAAATATGTACTTAGAGGCCTTGCTTAAGCTAGTCATATTTAAGATTCATGCATTTCATACTATTATCATATATGTTTGGATAGGTCTCAAGGAAAACAAAACCACGTGACGATAAGTGGAATATCATGGTTAAGATTTAGTAGCAATCTCAAACTTTGTTTAATCTGGCATTTCTTTCTCTGATATTAATGTGTTCGCATAGATCTCAGACGGAAAATAGCATGAGATAGTTTGTGGTGTTCACATTTTATTTTGTTTTAATGATGTGGTGTTCACATATACAATAACTTCTTTTATTACATGGCTTGTGCCATCGATCACTTCATTTAATATAGTTCAACGATCAAATTCAGATTCAATTTTTTTTAACCTCAGTTTCATAGGATGGGTTCCATGTGAACAACCACTAACCTTGTTGGCACTTTGTTTAGTTCCAACTCTATATAGAGACCAAGATGAGAAACCCAGTGTACCCACAGGGAGAAGACATACGGTACAAAATACGAAAAGCAACACAAAAGGAGCCAACGTGAAAAACAAAACAAGTAAAACTACGGAGGATACAACAAGGCAAAGCAACTGTCTACTTCTAGTCACATACTCCTTTCGTCCTGAATAGGACATTAGTGGTAGATCAATATCGAGGAAATCATTAATTGATAGCTACTCGGTTGGGAGGCGAGTAGAGGATTAATAGGCTAATCACACAATTAACCCATTAATCGGCCGATTAATCAATTCATGGACTACTTGATGGCCCTATGAGTAAGGATTAATCAGCCAGTTAACATGTTAATCGGCCAATTACTTGAACATGACTAGATACATCTCTATCTGTATCTTGAAAAAAGTAAGTCAACCTTTTCGGGGCGGAGGTAGTACATATTATGCCAAATTGCTCTGATATCCATTCATAAGATATGCATATGGATTTGTGGAGAACTAATTACCCACAAATATGAAGAACATAAACCTAAATCAGTTACCTTAAATCTAGTACAGACGATTTTACTAGCTTTGAAGAATGAGAACTCTCAGTGCCAAATTACTTGTTTTAGATTTGTCTAGATAAGGATGTTAATAATTTGGGATGGAGGTTGTATCAACTAACACCCTGTAGAAAAGGAATGGAAAATGGAAGACTAAAATAGTCAACGCTAAGGACTCACGCACCAACGAAGGCCTGGATGTTGGCTATTGCACGCACCTTTGTCATCCTCGCGGCAGCACTTGTGGCTGGCGCTGGACCCGTGTGCGTCATTGTCATGGCCGATGACCTCTAGCCGCAGCTCCCTGTTGGAGAAGACCTTCACGTTGAATACGGACTTGTAACCATCGTCTGTCTCTGACTCCGCTCTGGCTCCGACGACAAAGTTTGCCTCGCGTGCACGCTCGTTGGCTCGAACCCTGCTAGAGTGTCATCGGAGGGGGGTGAGGAAGAAAAAGGGGCAGATGGAGGCAGCTGAGAGCCTGGGAGTGTCGTAGGGATAAATACTCCTACTACTAGTAGTAGCCTAGGGGCGCCATTAATGATCATGTGACGTTAGTGACTTACTTTGCTCAGACATAGCGAGCCAGAGGGAACTGCATGTCGTCTACGTGCAACATCACCACCTCCCAAGTTGCCCATTTGAGTGACTCGTTGTTTTTATAACACCAGGCATACACATTCATAAACATGTGCATACACTCTGAACCCATACAGGTACACCCTATTTATATAAGCCTCTCATAGAAACTGAGCTGGCATATCATTTTGAGATTGACAAAGTCACCATAAGTGTCTCGTTGTCGACGAGAACGTTTCCTCCAACTCACTACACCACGCACTAGATTTCCCTACCGCTGTGTGTTGGGAAAAGTTTCTTTTGCCAACGGACTGTTGGTCAGAAAAGCTTCTATCAAACTGTTGGTCGGTGATACTTATGTAGCACGACCAACTATCGGTCGAGAATACTTTGATATTTGACGTCAGGCTGTCGGTCGGGAAAGCTTTTGTTTTCATCACACTGTTGGTCGGCAAATATTGCCGACCGACTGTTAGTTGCAAATTGGGCCGGCCCATCTTTGCGCGCGAGCGGGCCAAAAACTTAGCGCCAACCCTCCCTCGTGTGTTTCTATTCGGCCTACAGGTCTCACGACCGCGTCCAAATTCCCCAAAACCTAAATCCTCAGGCGCGCTCCCTCCCCCCTCCCCCCGCCGCCAACCGCTAACAATCTGGCAGCCTGCACGCCGTCGGCCGTCGCCAGCACGGCCTCACCGCGGCAACGAGGTTCAGGCATCCCCACTGCTAGCCCCTAACACTTTTAACCCTCCCGCCGCATGTTCTTGAAGTCAGAGCACCGACGCTGAGAGGCCAAGGAGTGGGGGTGAATGCTGTCGTCCCTCTCAGATCCGGAGGTGAGATAGAGAGGTGGTTCACCTGGGAGAGAGAGCACTAGCCCCCGCTCTCGTCACCCATGCGCCTCCACCACCGCCGCCACGCCAGGGGCCTCCATCGATCTGCGCTCACCGGATCTGTTCAAGGAGAATCTGGCTATTGACTGCCAGTGCTTTCCCTCCCCGGCAGTGAGTCATATTTTCCCTCCCATGCTCCCTCTTCACCCCTTCCCAATCAGTGCTACCGTGGTTTGATTTGTTCCATTTCCTTTTTCTCTTCAGATCCGGCATGACTTGTGGTAATTCTTCTATCCAGCAAGCAGCTCGTCAATTGGGAGCTGGAGCAGAATGGAAGATTTGGTTTAGGTTATACGGTATTTTGTTCAACTGTCCAGAATCTATTAAACAATTGCAAATTTGTACTAGTAATTCTTATAGTGAAAAGATAGACGTCAGGTCATGGTTTGATTGGTGTAAGGTTGTGGTTTGGTAGTTTCTAGCGATTGTGTAGTATAATCGATAAAATCTAGTAGACATACAAGTGTATGAAATTTCGCTTTATGCTCTTCTTTCCTCATGATGACTTCGGCGGCAATTTTATTTTCTTTTATTGCTTTTAATGTTTGTCTGCAGTGGCGGAGCTACAAAAAAAAAGACTGGGCGGGCCAATCTAAAACAAACGAAAAAAATCAACCCAAGGAAAGGATGATGAGATGCTGCTGAAAAGTCTTCCTGAACTTAATCTGTAATGTACATCTCTTTCTTCACTTGAAAACCAAATCGATTTTTCATTGATTAGCTTTGCTATCCAGTGCCCATGGCAATTATCTACTATCCAAATTAGGATTTGTATTATCAATTCACTGAATTTCAGAGTGCTATAGCGTACATTTTATAGGAAAATTAGACTGCGTGGGAGATGAGAGTTTGCGGGTCGTGCATGTGCGTGTGCTAGTGCAGCTGTTCTCGTCGCCTAGGTCTGCACTTGCCGTCACCCGGCTGGGCGCAGCCGCTGCTAGTTGCCGCCTGGGCCATGGCCAAGCCACCGCGGCATGGGTCACCCTGGAGCATCCACAGTCTGCATCGCTCTACGCTGCTACTTGCTGTGACCGGCAACTGGACCTTAATTTGCGGCTCGGCCCCACCTCTCTTTGTCCCTCTGTGCAGCTATATGCGTGCCCTAGCATGGAGGGCGACTGAGACTGGATGCAAGGAGAGAAGCCTGACGAGGTGATACATCATTCGAGCGAGGCTGTCGTGGGCTGGCCTGCACGTATATACCTGTATTTTTACCTCAGCGGCTGGACGGGCCATGGCACGCTTTTGCCCTCACGAAGCTCCGCCAGTGGTCTGTACCATTCGAGCTAGCATGTTTTGCACCAAGAAATTAAAGTGCACAGTGTTTTTTCATCAAATATTCATCTATATGTGTATGACCTTTATTTTGTTTATTAAAGGCAGAACCAATTGGCAGGCGCAACAGCTGCACCATTTATGTAGGCAACCTCCCTGCAGACATTCTTAAGAGGGAGGTTGAGGATATCTTTTACACGGTCAATATTCAAGTTTGTGTAATGATTTTGGCATTAGCTTTCCTTGTGGCTTTGGCAATTATGTAAAGATAATTGACTATATCACAAACTAATGATGTTTTTGACCAAGTTTTCACTGTAAGTTGTACATAGTAAGGAAACTATGCTATAGGTTGCAGCTCATTTACAAGGCATTGTAAGGAATTGAAATGGATTTATTCATGCCTTAATTTTATTTATCATTATGCAGCATGGACGTATTGTGGATATTGACTTGAAGATTCCTCCATGACCTCCTGGTTACGCTTTTGTTGAGGTTAGTATTTTGTCATGGTCATGTAGAATTTACACTTTTCTATGAGGCTTATACTTAGAATTTGTAATAGAAGTCTTATTGTTATTATTTGGGATTAAAAATAGTCTCTTAACTATGTGTATAATTTTTGGGTTGACATAATTCATGATCTTTGAGAACTTGTCATATCATGGTATTCCTATCTCGCATGCATATCGGATACATATTTGGAAGTAGCAAAATGTACTGGTGGTATAACTGCATATATACATGTATTGTTCGTATGCACTGTATGTTTCTCTGATGTGTTCTAATATAATTGTTTTTCAAGCACACAAACTGAGTTTCAGATCTTTATTTTATGTAGGTCTTAGATTTCAACTATAGGTCCTACATTTCGATTAGAAAACACAAATGTAGAGTTGTACAGATTTTTAGTTCTGGATTATTTAGCTCTCATGTCGTGGACTACAAATATTGTGGTTGGACGAGAACATATTTTTGTGGTATTTTAGTCAATGCAGACTGTTGTAGTTTTGATATCATGATATTTGTTTTCTGAACAACCTTCGATAACCTAGTGTTTTTTCTTGGGTTGGATAAAAGATACTTGTGGCGTATATCAGAAAACACCGCTTGATTGAATGCTCTTGATTTGTTTTTTTCTTCTGCAGAAGCCTACTATTTTATGTGGTGCTTGTTTCCAAATTCCGTTTGACATACCTTTACAGTGTGCATATCTCCAATGATTTCCATAGCTGCTAAACGTTGTTAATATTGGATCTCAGCCTAATGCTAGAGCTCTCTTTAGATGGTTTCAACAATTGAGCCTGACTCAGGATATCAGTCCCGAATCTTTACTTTTTTCTCATGACATATTTACAACTTGGCAACTTGGCACGATCCGCTACTGCCTTGCGCTCTCGAAAATAGTTGGTAATTTTCCATGTGGGTATTTCTAACAAGCAATGACTATGCCATCTGTATTTACAGTTTCAATTTGTTTTCTAGATTTGTTTGTAAGCCTTCTGTTGCTGCTATCTCTCTAATTTCTAGACTTATGAGGTTGTTGTGAATGGTCTGATTACAAGGGATGTTACACTGCCTTATCAGTATGATGGTTTATGTATGTTGGCGAGGCTCTGCAAGGTCCATTGCATGGCCATCTAGCAAGGTAAGCACCAACCATGTATTCAGTATAGTACTCCCAATACCTTGATAATTTGTGTAATGACCCTATGCCATTGCAGAAGTTCTTGTCAACATCCTGTTGGGAAGGAAATGCATAAAGAACCTAGTATCCGGTTGTCTGCATCAACTAGATGATTCTGTAATGGAGGACATTCCATGCTATTTAGAGATGCTGCACCGTTAGCTTTCATTTTGTAAAATTGGATCTATGTCGTGTCTTCTGACACTCAACCAATATGTGTAATGCACTTAATTATCTTTGTTTTTGTAGCAATCTAGGTGTAGTGACTCATGAGAACGAATGAACTATTTGTATGTGTGAATGTGATGAGCTAATGTATGATGCTATCATTTTTTCAGCTGTGTCCTTCTGCATTTAAGATTATGCATGTTGGTGGATTTAAATGTACATCTTATATAGCAGGCGGAATGTCGGTGTAGTGAGAACACCAGCCCATTGTGGTTGTTTGGATGGCCCAACTGAATGTTGGTCGGAAAAGATTACTCTATCTGATAGTCGGTTGGGAAAGGCCCATGGCAACCCCGATGAATTGTTGGTTGGGAAAGATTATCCCGTCTGATAGTTGGTCGGGAAAGGCCCATACCAGCCCCAATGGACTGTTGGTCGGGAAAGGCCCATGGCAGGCCCAACAGAATGTTGGTCGGGAAAGGCCCATACCAGCCCCAATGGACTGTTGGTCGGGAAAGGCCCATGGCAGGCCCAACAGAATGTTGGTCGGGAAAGATACACCATAGCTGACAAGCTGTCGGTCGGGAAAAATATGTCGGTCGGGAAAGGGTTTTCCCGTCTGGACTTACCCCAACAGACATGATCGGTTGGCAATAGTCTTTCCCGACCGACTAGCTGTCGGCGGAAGCTGTTTTCCCATCTAACTTGGCTGTGAGGAATGCGGTGTCATGGTGTAGTGACTGAACGCGCATCACCAAAATTCCTGAAATAAATTGATAAAAATACAAGCACCGAAGTTCCTTTTTTATTTGCATCCATGAGTACAAATTCGGCATATACATGTTTCACTGAACACTAAAGCCGATTTTTATAGCACGCGGGCATTGAAGGAGTTTATTTTGTATAATTCAAAAATCACATACATCTGGATGTATGTTACACATGTGTACAATATGGAGATGAAATAAGTAAACATATGTGCTACACAAAAATGACAAAATCGTGATTTCTAAACAGTGAGCAGAACATACACTATTCATCTTCCCAAAATCTTATTAAGTCATTTTTGTGTAGCTTACATAGTTACTTACCGCATCACATAAATTTCACACACATGTGTAGTGTGCATTTATATGAACATATATATATTTCATTGGATTTTTTTGATACTTCAAAATACCTAATTTAACACTATTCAAAATAATTGAATATGAATTTAAACGTTGAACCATGTAACTGGAAGTCAGAGATGACACCAAACATGTACTAAAAGAAGTTATTATATATGTGAACACCACTATCTTCAAAACGAAATAAAATGTGAACAACACAAGTTATCTCATATGTTATTTTTCCCTCTATGGTCTATGCATACACATCATGATCAATAAGGGGCGGAGTGAGAAAATCGAGTTAGTGGGTTCAGTCATTTATTAATTGTGAAAATCTAGTATGACTTAATTAAGTATAACGTCCAATTTCACAGTATCATATAACAAGACTATAGGACACAAAGACAACATATATAACAAATAGAAATACAGTAGCACTCATATTTTACACTGAACAGAAAATATTATAACATTTGTAATATAAACAATTACAAGACGTATCAGTTGGATGAAATTGTATATTCCCCTTTTATACATATTGTGAGTAGAGTATCATGAAAATAACTTCATAGCTTCAGTTGTAGCTTGTCCTTCTCGAAAACACCGTCAAACATGTCAATTTAGTTTGAGAAGTGTATAATACCATCAATCATAAGAAGCATGTACAATCACTCACATTTCAGAGTGTCCCCTTTCAACCGTTCAGCAACTCCTAACTTTCCCCGTTGTGATCTGTGAAAAGGCAGCAAGAGAAATAATAGATGGATCATCTTAATATTATTTCTCTGTGTAGTGGGCTTCATAACACTACTAGTGTCAACAACATTTGATGTAATTTTCCAACATCTGGCAAGTGGACTTGAAGTGCCTACATGACAATCTGAATCTGATGATCAGTTTGTCTTCAAGAAACATCGCTCCACATCCTAGATTAGTCAAAGTTTTGGAAAAGTTAATTAGAAAAACAAGTCAAAGGTCATAACCACGCTAGGATAAATAGAAGATGCAAAAAAGAACATGTGGTGATGTGATCTCCCATTATCTTGAATTTCTACTGCACACCGACCTGCTATTGGTTCCTTACGGGCTTGTTGCCGGAGATAGGGAGATGCGACTAGACGAAAGACCTTGGTGAGTCCGAGCGAGAGATGCGATCTGAAGCTTACAATCTCGTATGAGAAATGGAATTTGACGCACATAGGAAGGCCATAGAAATTTACTTATGGGTTTCAGCTGGGCTAGTTGCGTGAAGATTTGTGGGCTAATTGGCTATTACCTCGGGCATTCCATTTCCGATGGGTGCAGCCTAGATTTTCGACTGGGTTCATACACACGATTACCTGACAGCAAAAAATGTGACCAGTGTAAGAAGTACCAGATTAAACAAACTAGAGATTGCTACTAAATTTTAAACATGATATTCAAGTCATCGTCACAGAGTTTTTTTCCCTGGGATCCGTCCAAGCATATTAGATAACGGTATGAAAAGCATGAATGGTATTTCTGGAAAAGCTAGTCTTATTAGCGATTAGCTGTTGGGAGGCCTGCAAGTACATATTGCTAGCTCAAGCCAATGTCAAGTCCAAGGCTCACTGTGTCGTCAGCCTCCTCTTCGGTGTCATCCACCAGCTGCGTCCTGCGTGGTCCTGCCAAACGATCTGACACACTTCAGTTTGGATGGATGGAGCCGGACGATTCCCTCCTCTGCGTTAGTCCACCCCAAATCCGTGGTTAGGTGCATGCCACAGCATCATTCGACGGCCGCTGCCATCCCCATCTGGAACCACGACAGGTGTCGGCGCTGAAGGAGCTAGGAGAGGCATTACGGCTTTCAAATATGATTTTTTTTTTATTAACCTAGCTCACCGAAGCTTGGGTTCCAAAACACATCTCTCTAAATAATGTTTCTGTGTCGACCAAATCATCTAGAAAATACTACCAGCACAAGCCATCTCAATGATGGAAAACTACACCCATATTCGAACTGCAACAACCTCAACTAAAACATGTTGGAAATAACCCGCGGCAGTGGTCAGATGTAGGCGTGTACGTGCACGCGGGGCGCGTCGGATCAGAGACCGCGTCGGGAGCTGGATCAGGTCATGCGGGCGCGTACTCGCGCGATCGTGGAGCGCGGGACGTGGTGAGTGGATGAGGGCTGGACGTGCATGTAGGAATTAGTTGCATGTAGTTAGCGTCTAGTTGGTTAGTGGGCCGATGCTAGTGGTGTGCGTGCGCCTGTGCTAGCATGGGTATAAAACCCCCTCTCCCCTGTGTAGCTAGTGGTATGTATATGCATCATCCACCGAGACGTATACGCGGTACGATTTGGAAGAGGACCCGCTGCTGGGCTGACCCACTGCTGGGCTGACCCACTAACAGGAACCGTAGAGCAGCACGCCCGCTGCTGGGCCAGCCCACTAGCAGCAACTTAAATAGAGAATATATAGCCACAAAAAGAATAAAGGCGTTGCCAAGATTCGAACACGCTACCTTATAATAAAATCTGAAGTGAGCTGCTAACCAGTCGAACTATCAACAGATTCTGACTTTAAACAAGCGCGGATCTTTTATTAACAAACAATAACTTTCGACGTTTCACTGAAAATGTGAACATCTTTTAATTAAAGAATATTTTTTTGATTCTGTGAACAATTTTCTAAAACATAAACACGATCATTTTTTGAAATCCACGAACTTTTATTAATATATTTTTCTTTAAATCCACGATTTTTTAATACACTAACATTATTTGAACCAATAAAAAATATATAAAATGAGAACATTTTTTTGAAAACATGAATAACATTTAAAAAAATTGGAACACATTTCAAAATGAGAACAAAAATTGAAATTTCGAAACAAAATGAAAAAAAATCACACGAGAAATTTTTACAACTCTAAGCATTTTCGAAAACACAAACAAATTTTCAAAATATGATATTTTTAAAAATTGCGAACAGCATTAAAAACCATAAGGGAAAAATTGAAACTCCATTTTTTGGACAACATGAACAAATTTAAAAATTCTGGACATGTTTTAAAACGCGAACTATTCTTGAAAACATGATGAAAAATTAAAATTTCGATCATTTTTTGCAAAAAAATGAACAATTTTTCAATATGTTTTTTATTTAAAATTTACAACTTTTCCCAAAAGAAACAGAACAAAAAAACAGAAAGAAAACTAGAAAAACAGAAACAAATCCAAAACTGAGATAATTAATCAAAAATACGGTTTAGGAACCTTCTAGAAGTCCTAAAACTGGCAAGTACCGGTGGCTCTAACGCACAGATGGGCCCACCTATTCTACAATCGTGTGTGCGATTGCCCGATGATACGCCGCAACAAAAAAAGTTGATAAATGGCCGGACATGTCGCGACTTACATACTGTGTGGAAACTCGCTCAAATCTGACATGGATGCCTATCATGGGCATGTCCACCTTCTTGCAAAAGTCGATGCCATTTCAAAAGTGACTAAAAATAGGCCATGTTCAAGGGAGGGTGCCTGCATACGCAAGAATGCTCCGTTTGAGAGCATGTTGTTTCTCAACATCGTTAAAATGGCTCCAATTCTGCTCATGGACTTGTATGACCAATTCAAGGCACCGTGCCAAGTTGTTTGGATTTTTCGACAAGTTACGCATTTTCTAAAGTTTTCTCGGCCAAAAAAACAAATAAATAGTCGGACATGTCGCAACTTTTTACGTTATCGAAATTCGTTCTAACATGGCATGGATGCCTACAACGGACATTCTCACCTACTTACTAAAGTTAGAGTTATTTCAAGAATGTCCAAAATTAGATATTATTTAATGGAGGGTGTCCTAGCAGAAGGCACCATCTGAGAGCACGTTGTTTCGACAACCTTGGAATGTCCCTAAGTTTTTTTCATGACCTTGTGTCACTAATTCAAGGCATCATGCTAAGTTGTTTGGGTTTCTGATAAGTTTTGCATTTTCAGGAGTTTTCTCGGCCAAAAAACCCGATAAATAGTTGGACATGTCGCAACTTGCATACATTGTCGAAATTCGTTCAAACATGGCATGTCGCAATTTGCATACGTTGTCAAAATTATACTCATGTCGTCTCAGTTTACATGACGTACGCGTAGTTCTAGGTTATTCATTTGACTAACTAAATATAAATTATATTTCATCAAAAGTATATCATTGGATTCTTAAGCGGATGTAGTTTCTAAACATATATTTTTCATCACATATAATACATATATAGCTAGTTAAATACTCAATCTAGAACGACGCGCATGCTAAGTAAACTGAGACGGAGGAAGTACAATATTTATTGGAGGGTGTCCTACTAGAATGCACCGTGTGAGAGCACGTTGTTTCTCGACAACCTTGGAATGACCCCAAGTTTTTTTTCATGGCCTTATACTCCATCCGTCTAGGTGAATAAGTCATCGGTTGTGCACCGCAACCAAGGCAGAGGGGTAAACGAGAGAACGGAATATTTACTTGATAATTAATAGCATTGCATGTAATGAACTGACCACTACATGTCGAGTTTGGTAGTCTCAAGTCATTGAAAGCACACACGTCTCACTTCTCTTATTGGTTGATTGCTTTATTCATGTCAAAAAACAATAAACGAGGTGGGCGTTAATGCATCACGCCTAAGTGTTTTGGGATTATTTGGTTTTCGTAAGGTGACTTACACACCTTGACGGAGGGAGTATCACTAATTCAAGGTATCATGCCAAGTTGTTTGGGTTTCCGACAAGTTTTGCATTTTCCGTAGTTTTCTTGGTAAAAAGTGCTCATAAATGGCTGGACATGTCGTAACATGCACACGGTGTTGAAAATCGTTCAAACATGGCATGAAAACCTACCATGGTCATGCCAACCTGTTCGTGAGAGTTGGGGTCATTATAAAAATATCCAAAAATAATCGTTGTTTCGCACATACCAGATCGATGCGACCAAACATGGCCTCCCATTTTAATCGGTTTGTTGCCTCTGAGATGCCGGTTTTCGGAACCTTCTACATGGTTCTAGGTCGGTTTTTACCGGTTTGGAAAAAGGTTCACGAATATTTTTTCCTTTTTTCTGTTTCTTTTTTCTTTTTCAAATTTGCAAAGTTCAAAAATGTTCAACATATTTATTTATCTATTGATATTATTCAAAAAAGTTTGAAGAATTCAAAAAATTGTCGCATTTTCAAAAAAGTTCAGAGTTGTAAAATTGTTTGTATTTTAAAAAATGGTTTGGAATTTTAGCTTTTTCCATTTTCAAAATTTGTTCGGAGTTTCAAACTGTGTTTCACTTTCGAAAAATTTATTTGCCTTTTCGTTATTTCTAAAAGTTTAAACTTTTCTATATTAATTAATGCCTTTAATTATAGCTGCCACAAAACTCGCGCTAATAAAGGCTGCATGCCATTGCAAAAGCAAACACATGCACCGACTGCTATTTAATACAGCATGCCAAGCTTCCTGTTTTTCACCGGTCTTATATAGAACCAATATAAACTCGGACGGATAGAATAGTTTTAAAAACACTGCGCTGCTTATTAGGCATGATAGCTTCCTTAATGGACTGGTTTGCCTGCTTTGTGTATGAGCAGGAGGTTCTGTGCTCGATTCATACCTCATTCAGATTTTATTTCCATTTTTAACTATTTCGCTGGGCTGTGCAAACGTTCGCTATTGGACCGGGCCATGCTGTGTATACGATCTACATACACATCTCCAAAAAAAAGTTCAACCTACACAAGTCTTGTTGCGGGAAAAGACCATCCTACCCTTTATTATGAAAGGGTATGGAGAGATCTCGTCCCTTGATGTGTTTAGGGGGGTTGTACCGAAGAAAAAGTGCAGCCATACATGTATTTGAACGATAAATCTATAATTTGTAAAAACATCTTGGGTTTGATCTACAAATAAATTGCAGAGAATCATATGGTCACTTGGCCGAAATGAAGTGGAAACCATCATGGGCGCCTGAAATATTGTAGAAATTATTAAAATTTAAAAGTAGTGTATGTTGCTCATACTGTACTTTTTTTTTGCCAAGATGTATAATTATTCCTTTCACAAATGTTCATGATGTAAAACGGGAAGCTGGCGTGTACATCCGTTGTTTCTTACTAAAATAGCACAAGTGATAAGTACATCCGTTGTGGCACGCGTTTCTTACTAAAAAAAAGCAGGAGTGATAAGTTTCCGCAAGGAGATGACACGTTGTTACATCATTTTGACCGTTGGTTGATTCAGCCCCATCCTATATAAGTGTAACCATTCCAGCCCATTTTCCCCAAGCAAGCGAACTGTTCCAACCCCTCAGCCCTCAAACCCCTCTTTACTCAAATCAACTCGATGGCTTGGAACCCGAACGGCTGTAGACCCAATGGAGGGCTGCCGCTACTGCCACCTCCGTGCCCTCTTTGCAACATGCAGTGTGTATCGGACATCGTCCTTGCTGTCCACATACAGTTGCACATCACCCCTCGGAGGATGTTGCCTGTAGCGCCGCAGACTCTAGCTGGGACGGCAAACCCTACCATGCATCCGCCCGTGGTGCCGCTCCCAGCTGCGGCACGAAGACCTGTCACAGCAGTCCCGGCTGCAGTGCAGCCAGCCCCTGTCGCACCGCTGGCCGTGGTGGTGCCCCCACCTGCGGCGCCAGCACTTGTGGCGGTTCGAGCTGGGGATGGTCGATCCCGTAGCATGCTAGCAACCAACTCTGAGTTTTGGAAGGAGTACCGCAGTGAAGGGGATCCCCCAGCCGAGATAGACTTTCTGGGACAATGGGAGTCGTCCAGCAGCAGCGTGCAGCCGCTGGCGGACGTCGCCGAGGAGGAGGCTGATGGCTCACGGAGCACCTTGGACCTCGCCTTGGCTTGAGCCACCTATCTGTCTTTCGAAGCCTCGCAAGAGCTCTGCCGGTACACTTGTCACATCTTGAGGACTGCACACACTTGTTTGTGCACTGCCGGTACACACAGCAGCTCTGGAGTTTGCTGAAGGCCTGGACGGGGGTGCCGTTCATTTTGCCAGATGATCGACACGGCTGCACGGAGGAGTGGTGGTTACAGGCCAGGGCTGGCATACCCAAACCGATGCGCCGCAACTTTGACACCATTGCAATCTTGATGCACTGGAGACTGTGGAAGGAGAGGAACTCCAGAGTGTTTAATCAACTGGCAAGCAATGCTGAAAGAGTACTGGACGTTGTGTGTGAAGACATAGCGATGTGGCGATCTGCTGGCTGCATTGCCGAGTTGGGTTAACTGCACGCTTTCGTGTACTTGTTATGGTGTGTTAGTGGCCTGTTATGGCTTTCCTGGCTTTCGTTTGCGTCCAGTCCACTTTGATCTTGACGGCAAACAAACTATCTTGTAACCGCTCTCTTTTTTTCTCCCTATCTAATAAAGATCGGCCAATGGCCCTTCGAAGCAAGAGCTCGTCTTGCCTCAATAAAAACGAAGATCTATGCTTTCATGCTATTATCTTAGCTGTTTGGGTAGATCAATCAAGGGAAACACAACTATGTGCCCATAAAATGAATATCATGTTTAAGATTTAGTAGCAATTTTTTGTTTCTTTAATCTGGTATTTCTTACTCTGAACTTGCTGTATTCTGATAGATCTCAGAGGAAATGAGAAAACATAAACAATGTTCCCTGTTCAGTTATAATTGCTTCCAAAAGGCAAATAAGTTATACTAACAGTTAAATTTTAAAGTATATGAATTAATGCAAAACTATTGATACGTGACAATTCTATTTAGGGTGCAAAGTGCACGGCACTCAATCTTCGAACTAGTCTTCTCACATGGATGGTGCTAGGACGCATAGCGGCGCTTAATCTCTGAAAAGGTCATCTCGTATGGATGGTGCTAGGGCACATAGTGCTGTTTAATCTTTATACTGGTCTTCTAGGCTTGGATGCTCCTCCAGTACGTTCATGAAGACTGAGTGGATAGGACTCCCGTGTATATTACGATCGTCTGCTTGGGGCGGCGAGGTTAGTATTTGCCGTTGTGCGTGCGTGACGGCGAGATTTGATGGTCACCGCTTTAGATTGCTTCAATTGTTTATTGGCGACAACTGCAGCTCTAGGGCGATGATACTGAGGGGCGCGTACATGATGATTTCTCGGATGCCATTGTTAAGTCAGGCCGGCTTTGGTAGTGGCCTTTCGAAGGTCCAGGTCCAGGGTCCCTGATTAAATTTTTATTATGTTTAGGGTGATTTCTACTTCCATTAAATCTTTATATTACACCCTGATCCTTTACATTAAAAAAAAAACAGGATCATAACAAAAAAGATTCCAGGTACATCAAATCAACTAACTCAATTAGATAAAATACACAAACCATATTAGCCAATGCCAAAGCCTTCGATGTAATCGATGCAGATGTCACCAAGTAAAGATGCGTAAGTCCTGCAAAACAAAAGACATGAGCCTGGTTCTATTTTTGGCCTTTTCTTTGGGTAATTCAAACTATAAATATTGAAAAAGTGAAAATTCTCCTAATTAAATAATTACAAATTTTAAAATGTTGTTTTTTGGAATTTTGTACACATGTACTGCTTGTGTCTTTTTTATGCATGTAAGTTTCCATGATAAAGATAAATGTTATGCAGTTTGGTCAACAAGAATCTTGGGATTAGAAAATTGTTCTCTTCGAGAATATATTAGTGATTAAAAAAAGTAAGTACAATTCTAAAAATAATATTACAGAATATAAACTGTTGGCTATTGATCTCACGTACATGAGCATTTTGTTGTAGAATGGCTTGTATTTGCGATCTCTCCGAGTTCCTTGTGAAAGCAAAGACACCAAAACAAAACACAGCCAACACCGCTACAATGACCGTCCGTCATCGTCAGTAGTAGTTACATCCGTAGTGATGGTCATTCAGCGCCCATCAGTGGTGTTGGAGAACTTACATTGACAGGCCTGTATGCATCGACCATGCATGAGAAAAGAGATTCTACCATGCACGGGATCTCCCGTGTATGGCTCAGCCGTTCATTCTCTTGGAGATTAGGCTGCATGCACGTTGGTCCCCACTCAAGCTTCTATCTCCCTGACACACAATAGTACCCCAACCATGCATATTTTTCCATATAATTTCAAAGCTTCAATCTATTTTATTTGTTGAATAACAATTCCAATTTAGAATATGTGTACATATTTCAGTTCCTTGCAATTAGCACTTTGAAATAAGACCACTTTCAAAAATATTTTTAGAGGCTTTCAAGTTCATATTTCAAAACATGATAAAACTCTATGAAATATAACAACACAATCTAGAACACAAAAAACATAATGAAACCAATAAGTTATAAGTGTATTGACACTGAATGAAACATTATGAGACGATCTCGAACAGATGAGCCACAATGAAATACTGAAATGGTATGATTGTTTTTTCCCTTTTGAAATATAAATAATAAAGCATTTGAGTTTTTTACTACCATTATATTGTAATGCATGTGTTTGTGGAAGGAGAGAGTAGATGAATAGTGCACTGTACAGGTTTGATGATGACACACATATTTGTAACATTGTTTTAGCGAAATATCTGTAGCATTTCTGACACAACACTCGATGGATATGAGATTATAGAGATAAAGAAATAATATCAATCATCCTAGTGAAAAAGGTGGCATGGATCCCACACAAAGCATTAACTGCTCAGCCATGCACGGTACCTCCCGTGCATGGTAGAAAAGCCGGTCTCGTAGTAGTTATGTCTTTAGATGACTGTTCTGTAAACTGCCATCGACGGGACCATTTTAGGTGCTTGTTAAATGAGTTTGCAGTATAAAGATATGAACTCTATAAGCGGAACTGGCTCCTTCCTATATCAGTTGCAGTCAAAGTTTAAAATCGCGGGCTAAGACCATCTCCAGCTGTTTGAGCCACCTACAATACCACCGAAGCTAAAAAGTTGATGCCAAATGTGTCATCCGGCGAAATAGAAGTGCATGGGGAGGGTATCTTCCCAGCCACACCCCACCCCAACCAAAAGTTTGTGAAGGAAATGATTAAGTGGGCCAAGAAAAAGGACATGTGGGGAGACGTGATTCGCCGAAACTTTCGCCGGCGCTCCCAAGAGCCCCACAACGCGCTGGTTTCGCCGGCGCTATGTTGACGTCCTGGGACGCGGGCACGTGGCTGGGGCGTTTTTCGACAAAAAACGCCGTCCGAGCCTAGAAAGGTGTCCTAAGGGCGTCTTGGGGAGGCGGGTGGAGATGCTCTAAAGTATTTAGCGGCTAGCTCATGCAAACGCTATAGCCGCTATCGCCGGCTATAGCGGCCGCTAACCCATTTCACGGCTAAAGTTTATATAACACGTCCAAACTAATACATGTGCATATTTTACCCAGAAAACAAAAGATTTTCAGTACAAAACGGAGGATTCTTGGTATAAATTCAAACATGACAAGCACGGTAAAGTTATGCAGCAGTTTAACAGATAAATAGCAAAATAAATCGGCACAGCTGGGAAGAACAACGCTACTACGGTTGAGAAGGAAGATATCATCGTGGTCGCAGAGGCGTCACCGTGGAGAGGCCCCACTTCGCCGGCTGCCTTTCCACCTCCCCTGCAACTGAATCCAGCTTCCGACGAAGCAGTGGTCATCGCAGCTAGTTGCAGAGGCCCCTCGTCGCCGGCCGCCTTTCCATCTTCCCTGCATCTAAATCCAGCTTCCAACAAAACAACAGTCGGCGCAACTAGGAAGAACAGCGCGACCACCACATACTTTTTGATTGGGGGGGGGAGAGAAGGGAACGGGGACACGAGCTAGGTTTGATGGATAAGATGCTATAAGTTGGGCCGTTTCTGGTCTGTTTGGGCCTTTGTGCCTCAGTCTTTTGGCCCATCCCGCGAAATTATAGCGACCGCAAAGCCTAATCGCCACGTTTCACGTGCGATCACGTGATTAGCGGCAGATCGCGTTTTTTCAGCGATAGCCTCGTGGGGAGGCTCCCAGAACGCGATTGCGCCGCAATCGCTCAGTTTTCGCCCGCGATTTAAAAGTTTGGTTGCACTTGTGTCACGTTCGTCCAGAATGGAGTTTATGTGCCGACAGCCTGACAGGTCAATGCCGAGCAAATCGTTGGCGGCGGCTCTATGCGCGGTTGCCATCAGCATAGCCTATGCCGACGGCTTTTTGGCCTTTGCCGACAGCTTTGGGCCGTCGGCTTAATTTAATGTTTCTGTAGTGGATAGTGGAGATATGAATATTATCGCTCCAAATTTAATGACCTTAATTTAATGTTGGGTTGGAATACAATATGAGATACCGCATCTGCATTCTAGCTTCCAAAACATCTCAAAACATAATGGAAGTATGTATATATGTTGCGCCATACCCAACTATATATTTTGGAAAACCCTATAATCTAATGTTCGAGTATTTGAAGAAATTCAAATATGAATTTCTGCCCCCAAATGAACGAATGGCGCTTCATTCGTTTCCATCACTTCGTAAATTCCTCAAAGGTCAACACAACATCAGTGTCACCGTACTTCTCACTAGGATCACAGGTTCTCATTTCATACAAGGTCCTTAAGGCTGCCCCTAATGGGAGTATCATAGGTAGTATCATGCATGCCGACTAGCCAATTTTGATGATGTGGCATAGAATTAAATGAAGAGAGAGGGGGTTGAGTATCATATTATGATACCGTATCATATTAAATGATGTGCTAGTATGTCTCATGCATGATAATAAATGGCTATCCTATGATACTAACATATGATACTATACAGTACGGATGAAGTATCATACACTAGTATCATGTGCATGATACTAGTATATGATACCAAATCATTCATCCCCTACTCCACCCTGTACCCATGAATCCTAGGGAGGCTGACTAGTCAGCGCTAGACCAATTGCGCTGCCCCACTATAACCCTCTAGCTTAGCGCGTGGACAGCCTTGCCATCATTAGAGAAAGTACAATAAGATGATGTAGGCGGGCTGTAAGACATTAAATATTATATTTTTGCTTACTTGGAAGAGAGAGAAGAAGAGAGAGAAGAGAAGCGGGCTACTAGTTAACAGCCGATTGCAGCACGTGCTCCTAGGTACTTTGTGAGAGAGTGGGGTGGGCCATGTATCTACAAAGTAGTACATATTTATATCTAGCTATTGTACTTATTGGCTATAAGCTTGGCTATATGTGACATGGCAACATAATATAGCCAGCAGCTGGCTATATTATTAACCATGCTCTTAAGATGCCCATTCACGCTGCCAAGTGCACGCCAGGACATGTCGAAGCGGTATTTTAAGTGCCTCCTCATGTTCATCAATGACATACACTACTAGGGGAAACATTTTTTTTGGAACGTAGACGCTAGGAGCGTCCGGCTTTAAATTAATAAAGCCTCTCAGGCAGCATCTGAATCATAGTTTAATAAGTATGACAGCCCCAAAATAAAGTTCTCGCGCACGAAGTAACTGGCAAACATAACGCCCCATGTAATATATGCAAAAGCAAAACGAAGATATTGGGGTAAAAAACCATCAGATGGGCAGATCGCTTGGAGGAGGTTGATAACATGTGGTGCGTGCTTCAGGCGTGCCTCGCCTTCACCATCACTGTCTTGATCTGCGCCATCGTTGCGTTCATGCGAAGCTCGTCACGCGTTTTCCCCAACAACATCCAAACCTGTAAGAACAAGTGACATTTGAAAAAGATATCAGCCGGATAATTCGAGAACTTGTGTTCTATCGTGATCTTGTTCCTGGCCGTCCAAAGGGACCAAAGCAGCGCCCCAACGCATCTCCACAGGATTCGTGCGTTGGCCCCTTTTTGAGCCTTTAGTATAGAGAGAAGCTCAATACTTGAGTGTGGGTTCCAGTTTTGCGAGAACGTCTCGCGGACGGCGCTCCATGCAAATCTGGCCATTGCACATCCGAAAAAGACGTGGTTTGCGTTTTCCCCTAACCCCTAAATTGTACAAGTGCCATCGGCCGGCCCGTTGCGTTTTGCCACGTTACCCGAGATCGGCAAGCAGTTTCGGAATAATTGCTACATGAAAATCTTGATTTTCAGCGGCAAACCAACCTTCCATAGCCCCCTGGCCATGTCCAACAAGTGGTATTTGGAACGGGATGCATTCAGTAGGTGGAGGAGACTTCTCTACCACGGGTGTGGTAAAGCGGCCTTCCCCAAGCAGCGAACTAAGAGTGCGGTTTTCCATAAACATAACTAGTGAAACTAAAAACAAGAAACGAAAATATTTAATTGCAAGATCTAAAGATATACCTTCAAACACTTACTTCCCCGGCAACGGCGCCAGAAATAGCTTGATGTCTACACACGCTTCTATTTCTTGTAGACTATGTTGGGCCTCCAAGCGCAGAGGTTTGTAGGACAGCAGCAATTTCCCTCAAGTGGATGACCTAAGGTTTATCGAACTCAGGGAAGTAGAGGTTGAAGATGGTCTCTCTCAAGCAACCCTGCAACTAAGATACAAGAAGTCTCTTGTGTCCCCAACACACCTAATACAATTAGGAGTTGTATAGGTGCACTAGTTCGACGACGAGATGGTAAAATATGGATGATAGGAGTGGCAAAGCAAAGTAATATAAATTTGTAATAAAAAGTGCAGCAAGCAAACAAGTGGTAAACGTGAGCACAAATGGTATTGCATGGTGGAAACAAGGCCTGGGCTTCATACTTTCACTAGTGGCAACTCCCAACAACATTAACATAGTCTAATCACATGATATTTCCCATAAAACATGCAATGGAGACGCACTCGGAGGTCATTCCTTTGTTGTCAAGAGAGGACGAGAATTATGTAGGGCTACAAAAGCACACCACAAAGTTCGTAGTTCTCAATCTATGGATTTCCCAATGTCACCGCGGCCATCCAAAGAGAGTACCACAATCACCACAACATATCTCAAGGATAGTCAAAGACAAGCACCAAGAGACTCTCAATCTTCAATCAACACACAAAAGAGGAAATCACTCATGAAAATATTCTTCTAATCCATGTCCAATAGACCGCTGTCACCTTGGTCTCGGGGATTATACTAGATAAAGACAAGTGAGTACATCAATCCAATACATAGAGGAAGGGGAAATATCATGGGATCATCCTAGATTAACATAGCCTATGATCACAACGAAGATCGCATCATGGGAGAGAGAATTGACCACATAGCTACTGGTAGAAACCTCAGCCCCAGGAGGAACTACTCCCGCATCATGGAGGGAGGAAGCAACGTCGATGGAGATGAATCCGGGGGCACTTCCCCGTCCCGGCAGGATGCCGGCACAGGAATTCTGGTCCCCCGAAACTTGGTGGCGATGGCGGCGGAGATCGGAATTGCTTCTGGAGAAAAGGGTTCTGGAATCAGGGTTTTCGCGACGGGAGAATAAATAGGAGGCCAAGTAGGGCACCAGAGGAGGTGGGAGCCCCCCAGGCGTCCCCCCGGCGCGGCCAGGGGTGGGGCCGCGCCATCAGGGCGCCTGGGGCCCCTCTGGCCCCCCTCTGGCCCCACTTCTGGCACATGGAAACTTCTGGAGCGCTGATTTTTTATATATTTTTCCCGGAATTTTTCTGGCAATTTAAGTAATGGGAAAACCTGAAATACAAAAACAGCAGAAAACAGAAACTGACACTGGGGTGCACTGAGTTAATAGGTTAGTCCAAATATGATCAAAAGTGTATGAAAGTGTGTCAAAAGCATAGCAATATCACCCAAAACATGCATGGAGCAAGAAGAAATTATAGATACGTTTGGGACGTATCAGTAGCGCCGATGGGTACCGGGGGCACCGGCACGCCGCCGGCGCTGATCCTCCACGCCCCGGGCACCCGCATGTCCGGCGGGACCGGGTACTCGGCCTCGAAAAGGAGGCGAGCCTCGTCCTCGTGGAGATGCCGGCACCTGAATCCGTTCGCCACCGCGCCATCGCCTGGGAAACGCTTGGCCATACTGTGGCAACTGGTGACGACGAGAGGAGGAAAGGGGGAGAAGATGAGCACGTCGTCGGAGGATGATCGGGGCGAGTCTCTCCGGCGCGCTTCAGTCGGCTTTTATAGGCGGAGAAGCCGCATGGGAGGCTTGGCCGGCGTGTTACGCGTGGCGTGATTGCGTGGCGGCCGAGGGACGCGTCGCCCAGCCTTCACTGCGCCGCCCGTTAGGCATCAATGGAGGTTGACCGTCGCGGCAGCGCGCGGCAGCTTTGGCATTGATTCGCCGCGGGAAACGAGGCGATGAGGACGACGAAGGGGCGAGAAGGGAGTAGAGCCGCTGACGCGGCGGGCCCGCGGCTCTTCGCGCCAAAAACGATTCGCCCGGCGCCCCCGAGCGACCCCCAGCACGCCGGGTTCGGGTTGGGTCCGCCGGCGCCAATTTCGGCCCGAGCCGGCGAAAATTGGGCTCTTGGTGGCGCGACTGGGCCGATTTTTTGGCGCCGGCGGGCGAAAAAACGCCTGGGGGGCCTTCTTGGGGGCGCGGCTCGAGATGCTCTTATATTTCTGTAGAGGTACGGGAAACAATTGGGGGCAATAAAGTAGCTGAAGTGGTTGGATTTTGCGACCTGTTTCCAAGCACTATTGGATGTGATTCCAAGAGCCAAACGAGAATGAATACCACACAGAAGAGTCAAGACCGGGATGGTATGATGCATCCTTGAATATTCAGCAATTACAAAAAAAACATTGAAAAGTTCAAATTATACGTAATTGTTGGAATTTTAAACATAGTGTTTTGAGGACATAGCATGATCGCACGTGCATAGCAATTTAAAATGAAGTTACATTCGGAATATTAGAAGATATTTATGAAGAAAATGTTTCATCAGTACAAACCTTATAGTCTGCCTTGAATGGTGTGATGTATCGTCAAATATACATCCATTAAAGAGAAATGCATTGTCCAAGTCTTGTAAAATTGTCTAATACTGTGTAATGGTCGTATGATAAATTTCACATTTTTTAGATCAAACTTTTTATTTTTAAATAAACAAACAATATGCATGTTTGATTGTTCCGAGGCAAACACTAGAATTATTTATATATTTTAGAGGTAGGAGCTTTAAACTTATGGAATTACTTAAATGTGAATTTTATTCGAATTTACAGGTTTGTTTGAGACACGTGTAGTTCAATTTAAATTATAACCAGAAATTAATTTAATATGTTATCCGTAACGTACTAATTCAAAACAATTACTAACTCTGACAGGAACAATATAAGTTAGTATGTTCCATGTTGGAATAATTGGCACAATCTACATAGATGCATTTGGAAGGTACTACACAAGGTACCTTAAGTTAGTATTTAAACAAAATTACATGAACATTAAGATATATTTGTAAATGGGTGTGGATAGAACTCAGTCGAGTAACGTTAGCATAGTTGTGGTTTTACAAGCGGCACGACTAGATGATGCAATTCGCGATGAAAATGTTGCAAGAAACAGCAACAGACACTACAACTGTTTTGCTTAATGCTTCAACCATCAATTGCGGACGTTGTGACCGGTGGGACGACATGCTACAATCAGCAAGAGGCAGATGTGTCCGATGAGATGACATCCTTCAACCAGCAAAACGGATGCTGCAACTAGTAGGAAGATATGTTGCAAATGGTGGGATAAAATGATGCATGGTCCGTTGGACGATGCTCAGTCCAGCAACAATAGTGATGTTGACGGAAGTTGCAGTCTAAATATTAAGTGAAAGATTGATGAAGATTTGTTCTTGTTTTATGAAGAAAATTGACCCTTAGTGATGATGTTTACCGCACTGATTTATCCTGACCACCGAGAATTTATTGCATACATAGTTTTTGGTATTGCGTGTATATATATGTGTTTGAGATGTTGCAGCGCAGCACGTTGAACTCCCGAATTTTTCTGAGGCGATTACACAATTTCAAGGATTGATCATCAGGCCAGCTCATGATCAATTAACGGAGTAATGCAGCACGACTGGTACGAGTCGTCCAAGTAAACGGTACGTGCATGCAAGGATCACGACTTCGATCAGTTATTAGGTAGGCGCCGCTGGCCTAGCCTAGATCGAGAAAAGCTTGTCCGTCGCTTAATCATGGCTCCATATCGGTACGTCCGTGCGTGCAAGCGACGTGTCGGTCTTCTGCTGATGGCAACTGCTTTGCACTAGCTGCAGGGACGGCGCTACTAACCTTTCCATTAAGCGGCTGCCTTTTCGTGTTCTCGAAGGAGTCAGCTGGTTAGTGCCGATCATCAAAACTGAAGAAGGCCAATGATGATTGCGGTGCCATTGAAGAACCGAGACCCGTGCACGTCTGCATGGGCATGGTCGCATGGAGACGTAGAAACACGTCTGCATGGGCATGGTCACATGGAGACGTAGAAACACGTCTGCATGGGGGGCATGGAGTTGGATTTTTGTCGTGTGAAACATGCATGCATGCATGCAACAATGCCTATTCTGGCACATTTTTCTCCTGCACGTATGCATGCATGGTGATGTACGCAATGTGTTCGGTTCAGGCGCTAGCTAGCGCTGCGCTCCGAACCAAAACACGCACCCAACTGCATGCCCAACTTCAGAGCCTCTCTCCATCTATCACAAGCAACACCGCACCTATAAATACGCCTCGCCAGCGCCCCTTCGTCTTCATCCATCCGTTACTAATACAAACGCTTCCTCTCCCATCCATCAAACACATAGAAAGTCGTCACCACACTTTCATCTACTCATCCAGCACTCCTACTTCGATTCCTTTGAGACCCCTCCCAAAATGGCGTCAGCCACGACGAGGCTCCTCGTCTGCTCTTCCCTGCTTGTGCTACTCTTGTTGTCCGCGTGCCATGCCAGCCCGGACAACGCAATCGACACCTCGTTCAAAAGCTCCACGAGGAAGAATGTGTTCGTCCTCGACAACTACGGCGCCCATGGCGACGGGAAGTATGACGACACGCAGGCACTGGCCAAGGCGTGGAACGCGGCGTGTTCCTCGTCCCGGCCGGCCGTGCTGCTTGTTCCCAAGGGCAAGACCTACCTGCTCAAGTCCATCACCCTCTCTGGGCCGTGCAGATCCAGCATCAACTTCAAGGTGAAGGGCACGCTCATCGCTCCTCCGACCATGTCAGCGTGGACCGAGAACAACAGGAGGCGCTGGATCTTCCTCCAGCGCATCACCGGCCTCACCGTCAATGGTGGCGGGACCATCAATGGCAACGGTGAGATCTGGTGGAAGAACTCGTGCAAGACCAACAAGGCTCTGCCCTGCAAGGGGGCTCCCACGGCCTTGACGTTTCACCTCTGCACCAATCTAAAGGTGGAGAACCTGAAAATTCTAAACAGTCAACAAATCCATGTGTCGGTTCAGGACTGCAGTAACGTGCACTTGGCCCGGCTGACCATCACCGCGCCTGGCACGAGCCCAAACACTGACGGCATCCACATCACCCACAGCAAATATGTGCAGGTCAGAGATTGTCTCATCAAGACCGGCGACGACTGCATCTCCATCGAGAATGGAACTCACGATCTTCATGTCACAAAAGTTGTTTGTGGCCCGGGCCATGGCATCAGCATTGGAAGCTTAGGAGATGGTAACTCGAGAGCCGAGGTTTCCCGTATTTACATCGACACCGTACGACTGTATGGCACCACCAACGGAGCCCGGATCAAGACATGGCAGGGAGGGAGTGGATATGCTCAGGATATCGTATTCCAGAATATGATCATGGATGCCGTGCAAAACCCAATTATCATTGACCAAAACTACTGCGACTCCACCAAGCCATGCAAGAGCCAGAATTCAGCGGTAGAGGTACGGAATGTGGTTTTCGACAATATTCGAGGGACTACCATTTCCAAGGATGCTATCAAGCTGAGTTGTAGCATGGATCTCCCGTGTTCTGGCATTGCCTTAGAGAACATCGACCTTAAATTGGAGGGTGGGAAGGGTGGCACCGAGAGTACCTGCCAAAACGCAAAATGGAGGATGTCAGGAAACGTTATTCCAGTACCATGCAAAGGAAAAATTTAAGTTGTAGTGGTAATGGGCCAGTTTAGCATGCATGTATGTATAATGTACAATGTAAAGCTTCTATGAAAATTCATTAAAAATGAATCCTACTTTTGCATACACAGTTGTAGTTCCTTTCAGGGGTTTCTGCAAATAATATGAAATGTGTTACCGGTCGGTGTTTTCTTGTTGAAATGAACAACGGTTAACACTTTTAGCGCCAAATGCCCATTGACAATTAACTTTCAATCACATAGTAAAGTCAATTCTTCCTATAGTTCGGGCTTTTATATTTACATCTAGGAAGAGTAAACGTTTTCCAAAGCTATTGTGATGGTTTCGAATGGGGCATTATTCTATATTAATAGAACACCATCACTACAAGAAAACCCTCGAAATTAAATGAAAATTACTGATTAGTCCTTGGGGATTCCACTATCTTGTTCATCCTGCACATGTCGATGGCCCGCCGAGCCGATGTTCCCACCATTGGAACTGGAAGCAGGAAACCTGAAATTTAACGATCTCCACTAGGAAGATTGAAATCTAATAAACCCAGACGAGCATGTGCAAGTTAGAGATTTTCTCAAACACTGACGACACCCACATCACCTACAAAAAAAATGTGCAAGTTAGAGATTGTCTCATCAATGCCGGGATGACTGCATGTCCATCAAGAATGGAACTCACAATCTTCATGACACAAAAGTTGTTTGTGGTGCGGGACAAGGCATCAAGATTGGAAGCTTAGGGGATGATAACTCCAGAGTTGACGTTTTCTATATCTACATTGACACTTTATGATTATATGGCATGACCAATGGAGCCTGGATCAAGAAATGTCAGGGATGGAGTGGATATGCTAAGGATATTGTATTCCATAATAACATGGATAACCTGCAAAATTTAATTGATCAAAACTAATGACTCTGCAAAGCCATACAAGAGCCAGGAATCAGCCGTAGAGGTGCTGAATGTGGTGTTCAAGAATATTAGAGAGACTACCATTTTCGAGGATGGCATGGATCAAGGTGAGTTGTAGCAAGGAACTCTTTAGAGAATATCGACCATAAATTGGAGGGTGGTAATGGTGGCATGGGGAGTACATGCCAGGATGCAAAATGGCAATGATGCTCTTCTTAGCACCCCTGCTCATGCAGCTCTTGTTCTCGGTGTCCAGTGCCAACTCCTTTACTTCAAAGTAGGGGCGTATCTACTCGGAGGGGAGGGGGCTTTAACAGGCTCAAGCCACCCCTCTAGCACTGTAAATTTTGTTCCTACTACTAGTTTTAAGGCCCAGCCCAGCTACTTGCAGGCCCAGTCCAACACATATTTGCATGACCCACGTAGCCCAGCCCTCCCTCTTTTTTTTTCTAGATTCCCAACTGCTTCAAAGGGTGGGTCCCTCTGAAGCCAGTTATATTCAAAGGCCGTTGGCTCCATTACAAACTCCTAGGTTTGGAACGGTCCCGGAGTGCCGCCACAACGGCAGAGATAGAGGACAAAAATCCACACCAAAAGGCTACCACCATCATAAAACCTTCACTCGAAGGAGAGCACTCTTATTCCCCACTGCCGTTATTGTTGCTGAAGCCACATGTCAAGTCGCCAGAACCCTAGCTGGTAGAACATAAAATCCTATATCAAATGTTGTCCCGATGCGAGGTCTAGCAACACTTCCTACTCACCAGCGACCTCGAGGCCGTGAATTGCAGAGAAGTCGAGAGACCGGGGCCAGAAGCGAGAGCATCTAGGGTGCAAGGTTGCCTCCCTCTCTCTCACACATAGGGATGGAGGGAGAGAGATCTAGGCAAAGTGCAGGTTGTGTGTTTTGAAAGCTTTATGGCATTGATTTACCATGAGTCCATCAATCTTCTAGGAGCAACATGTGATTTGACTTAATTGAGGGCTTGGGGCCATATGATGGCAATGATGCGTAGAGTTTAGACAACTCATACTGAAGGCGAGGTCTGGCAACCCCTCCTACTCCAGCGACCGCTAGGCCGTGAAGTGGAGAGAAGTCAAGAGAGACCGGTGCCAGAAGCGGGAGCATCTTGGGTGAAGGTTAAGTTACCCCACCCTCACACACACGCATGCACACATGCACACACACGCACGCATGCGTGCACGCACGCAGGAAAAGTGCATTAAACTCTTGCTGCGAATGTAGTGTGTTTTGAAGCTTTTGTGGCATTGATTTAACATTTAGTCTACTAATCTTGTAGGAGCAACATGTGATTTGAGTTAATTGAAGGCTTGGGGCCATATTACGGCAATGATGTGTGCATGCTAGACAACTCATAACGTGTGCAATGAGAAAAGGAATCAACAAACGAGAGCGGCTATTCTGAGCCCGAGCTTATCTACACTTGTGCGTGGACAATAAATTCCTAAAAAGTAGGTACTACCAGACACATTTAAAGAATTGAAACATTGTTTGGAATCTAAGATGCTTGAATACGCAATGTTCTGTAAAAAATTATGGTGTTTGAACATTCAAGGAGCTCATGGCAAAAAAAAAAAAAATTGTCTCAAAGAAACTTTCAAAACCTGCAGTATTTAAGCCTAATTTTGTTTTTCTTGGCATGAGCTTCTCTAATGTCATGTGAACACGAAAATCTGCACGCTTCCTATAAAACACAAGCGTCTCGGATGCCAACAAAATTTACGAGTGCATTGTTGTTTTCCCTTTCTATTTTTTCTGAACGTATTGTTCATCGAAAGCATCTAAGTATGGGCTCAAACGTGGATTACCATTGTACATAAGAGATAAGAGTATCATTCCGGTTTCTCTTCCATAAACTGGTCAATTTCTACACCGAGCATACATTAGTCGTAATGTACAGTGCTTCCTCGTAGATGGATTAATTGTGGCCTCGTCAGAACGTGAGAAAGAGTGCACGTACGCTGGCTGCGCCACTTCTTCTTTCATGCCATGCTGAGCTTAATCTGGCCTTTCGGGGAGAGGTCAGTTCAGCCAAACCAGGGCGTGGCACGCCATTTGGGGCAAAACGTGCGTACGAGAAGCCTGCTAGCAGGCGTTAGATTTCTGTGGGCACACACGATCCCACGTCTGTAATGCGTGCAAGCGTGGTATTGCAACGTGTCGACGTACGTAGCGTGTAGCTTAGCACGTTTCGGTAGTTTGCACTACGCGGACTCGACAACGTACGTCACTCGGTTGGCCTCATGCATGCATGGCGGTCCACGATGAATAGTCTTTCCCCTGTTAATTAGCATGGGCTACACGATAGCTAATGGATTACCTCGGCTAATTGTACAAGTCACCCAGCAGAACTATAACTAAACAGATGATCTACACTAGTTCACTTTTCTCAATATGCAAACATGTTATCTCTCTCTCCCTTTTTTTATACAATCATGCATTAATAAAAGTCCACCTCAATATAAAAACGATAAATGAGAAACATATATTATACTCCCTCCGTTCAGAATTACTCAAGAACCACCTCCCGAAATTAACCCGCCATCAACCTTTAAGTGAGAGAAATGAACCCTTTTTTTTACTGAAACCCTCCCTTTTGGAAAAATAACCCACACTCCACCATTAAGTGACATAAAACATTTAATTTTCTGCGTTTTAGCAAAAAAACTGTCGTTTTTGTAATTAACCTGCAGTCCATCTACAACAAGTAGTATTATTTTAAAATACCTATATATTTTAAACACCAATTTCAATTTTAACATGATATATATTAAAGTTGATTCAAAAAATGTGTAGAATATGAATATGATGTTATTTTACATGTTATATTTAAAAAGAAAGCTATTTAGGGTGCAACCTTAATTAATAACGCACGATTAATCTTTCTTTTGTACCAACATTGACCCGGATTGCGAATTAACACCTCATCATAGCCGAATTAGCGTAGAAAGAAATCATCGATAACCGTGCATGCACACATCGGCAAAATCTTATGTCGAGAGAGAGACACCTCGGGCTGACCTATAGTGGTCTTCAGTCATGGTCATTAGGTTAGGGTAGTGCGGTGTTTTCTTCTCCCGTTGCAACATACAAGCTTTTTTGCTAGTATACTAATAAATGGAGGAACGCCTCTGCCCCGTCGGTCATATCTTTTTGTAGAAACCCCCTTGCTCTTCCTTAAATTCAACCCACATTCCAAATTTGAGTGACTCTAGAGAAGATGTTTCCCTTTTTCATAACACCCCCTATAGGTTCCTCAAATCAACCTGTGGTCTAAGTTTAAGTGACTCCAGAAATATTTTTCGCTGTTTGCGGAAAACACCCTGATATTTGGCTTAATCAACCCGCATTCCACATCATATATTTAAAAATAATAATCATATGTTTTAAACCATAACTCCAATTTACAAGTTATATATGGAATTTGATTAAAAACTGTGTAGAATATGAGTATGCTGTTATTTTACTTGTTAACCATTTTTAAAATGCTATTTAAGATGTAATTTTAAACAATAGTGCATGACCCGTCTTTCTTTCGTATCGGTGCAGATTCATATTGGAATTGAACACCTTAGCAAAACCAGATTGGAGACGAAGAAGCCATCTATAACCACGCATACGCACGTCGGCAAAACTTTGCAGGGGGAAAGAAAGCAGATTTCTCATCTTATCTGGAGGGAGAGATGCCTTAGGATTGACCATATTCAAACGCATAGCGATTATGTGAGCACTAAGGCCAATTTCGGCCCGTGTGGGAAGAAAGATAAGTGGCAACATATATGGGATGCCATGTTGAAACAATTAACGTTGACCTATTGGGGTCTTGAGTCTTGGTTATTCTGTTAGGAGGGAGTACTATGTATGTTGCAGCAGTATACCTGGTACGATGATACCTTTGGGACAACGCAAGAGGGCCTTCCGAACCATGGATATATCTAAGTTCGCGTGGGGGCACGTACAGGGGAGTTGGGTATATACGTGAAGATTCAGATTTTTGTCGTGCAAAGCCTGCGAGTGGGACAAATCTGGCATGTTTATCTCCTTTGTTGCCAAGTGGCCATGCACAAGACCTGGCTGAACCGTTCGTGCACGCAGTCAGCACGGGTGATCGATGGACGTGCGCTTGCAGCTCTGCGTACTCCACAACACATGCATCCACGCCTAACTCTTCCAAGCTAACTAGCTTCTTCCTCACAAGCAACCCCGAAATCCACATGCATGCTGCCTATAAATACTCCTTCCCGGCGGCACTTCTTCTCCATCGGCTCCATCACTTGTACGCTTCTCCTAGCAAGTCCTACGACCAAACACCACGCTACAAACCAGGCCACGTACGTCCAGTGGCATCTAGTCTTCACTCTTGCCTTTCCTTTGTCTCTAGCTGCTGCACATGGTGTCGTTCATGGCGGCCGCTATGGCCCTGCTGCTCTTGGCATCCAGTGCACGGGCGAGCGAGGCCAGCCCGGCGCTTGCCGAGACTCAGCAGAATGTGTTCATCGTGGACAACTACGGTGCCGGTGGCGACGGGAAGCACGACGACACGCAGCCACTGGCCAAGGCGTGGAACGCGGCGTGTTCCTCTTCCCGGCCGGCCGTGCTGCTCGTTCCCGAGGGCAAGACCTACCTGCTCAGCCCCGTCACCCTCTCCGGCCCATGCAAATCCAGCGTCGTCTTCATGGTCAAAGGCACGCTGGTCGCTCCACGGAGCAGGTCGGCGTGGCGCGACAACGACACAAGTCGCTGGATCACGATCCAAGGCGTCACCGGTCTCACCGTCTCCGGTGGCGGCACCATCAACGGCAACGGCGATGTCTGGTGGCAGAACTCGTGCAAGACCAACAAGGCTCTGCCGTGCGCCAAGGCGCCGACGGCTCTAACGTTTCACCTGTGCAGCAATCTGCAGGTGGAGAATCTGAAGCTTGTGAACAGCCAGCAGATCCATCTCTCGGTAGAGAACTGCGGTGCCGTGCAGCTGGCCCGCCTGTCCATCACGGCGCCCGGCACGAGCCCCAACACCGACGGCATCCACATCACCCGCAGCAAAGATGTGCAAGTCAAAGATTGTGTCATCAAGACCGGCGACGACTGCATCTCCATCGAGAATGGGACCCACAATCTTTTTGTCAGCAAAGTTGTTTGTGGTCCGGGGCATGGAATTAGTGTTGGGAGCTTAGGAGACGACAGTTCCAGAGCCGAGGTCTCCGGCATCACAATCGACTCGGTGCAGTTATACGGCACCACCAATGGTGCCCGGATCAAGACATGGCAGGGAGGAAGCGGGTACGCCAAGGGCATCACGTTCCAGAACATGATCATGGACAACGTGCAAAACCCCATAATCATTGACCAAAACTACTGCGACTCTGCCAAGCCATGCAAGAGTGAGGGATCTGCGGTAGAGGTCAGCAATGTGGTCTTCAAGAACATTAGAGGGACAACGGTCTCCAAGGATGCCATCAAGCTGAGCTGCAGCGATAGCATCTCATGCTCCAACATTGTCTTGGAGAATATCAACCTGAAAATGGAAGGCGGCAATGGTGACACAAAAAGCACTTGCCAGAATGCAAAATGGCAAGAATCAGGAACCGTTATTCCACAACCCTGCCAATTCCAAAACTAGCTAGGTGGTGTAAACTAGCAGGTTCTTGTTGTAACATGCATGTAGAAATGATGCATATATAGAAACCATAATGTACAAAAGAACAAGTCATACATGTGCATACATAATGCAAACTACGTACTCTCTCATATGTTTTACTAGAACACTGGATATATACCATGTGAGTAATCATAAATTTGTCAAAAGTATTACAAGCCACATTCTTGTAAATGTTCTTATGTAAAGGAAGTTGATATGCAAATATATATAGCAAAATATGTCATAATGTTTTTACACGCCTTGCTGAAATTAGCGGAAATACAAATGACCAAACAGAAGTCAGAAAAACAGGCGATAACCTTGAACAGACCGTTGCAAATCTAATGTCAAGCTTGCGTATTGCCGTATAAGATAGTCCCTCTGAAAAAAGTATAATACATTTTAGGTCCAAAGGGGGTAGTACTTAAGAAAAGTTCCTCAGGTTCCGTTGTCAAATCACTATTTTAGCTCAAATCCATCAAATTTATTTTCATCCTATCCAGCAATATATTTCGTTTGATTAGCATTAACAATTATACAATATTCACTAGTCAATTGTTTTGTTTTTTAGCGAAACAAGTGAAGACTATGAGAATGTACTTGAACTTCGTCGGTGTCAAGACAGGGGGAGCTTGATGAAGTCACCAAACTTGTAGTCGCGAGCAGCCATTTGGAGTCCGGACATGAACAATAAAGTTGATAAATATAGATAGAAACATAAAAAAATGTTTATTTTCGGTGTGAAAGATGCATGATTTTTTGTGATACTCCCTCCGTTCCTAAATATAAGTCTTTTTAGATATTTCACTACAAACTACATACGGATGTATATAGACATACTTTAGAGTGTAGATTCATTCATTTTGCTCCGTATGTAGTCCATAGTGTAATCTCTTAAAAGACTTATATTTAAGAACGGAGGGAGTATTTGCCTATTTGGACATCCGACGAGCTCTTGGCAAACAAAAATTTGGATCTGTGAGAAACTTTGAAAAATGCACTGTTCAGAGCCTTTTTTTGCTGAGAGGTCCTCAAATGTCCGAACACCACTAAAAGTTGCATAAACCTTGCACTCCTCTGCAGCTTGTACGTCAAAAAAACAAAACAGTTTTTTTAATATTAATTTACTGGTCGTCAGGCTCAGATCGCAATTACCGCTTGTACTCAAGGTATACGAGGAAGGAGGCTACTACTACAAGCATAACATGTCCTAGGACCACATGTCATCAATCTCAAGAAGGGATGGATTATGTTGACCTTGAGGAAGAGTAATTGCTACAATTGTGAGGAGCTTGATCACTTCATCACAAATTGCCCATCAAGAAAGAAGGCAACTCGGACAAGTTAGACAAGGACAAGAAAGCGACAAGCCATGAAAACTTGGGGCCATGGCTCGCCGCCTGCTAGGTTGCAGCTTACACTTTACATACATTGAGTTTTTTTCATCACATATACCAGGAATTGCTGCAGTAGAAAATCACGAGATTATCACTAGAAGCTCATACCAAGAGCACAAGTAATGTTGATGTACTTGCATTGGTGCACGTGTAATCGTACTATCTTCTACTCCGCGTGGCTCCATGAACGACAATTCGAGCACTGCAACTAGAACGCCTCAAGGTATTCCTCCATTCGGGAAGCAACATTACTTGCGTTGAATAATACTCCGTCCGTCCCAAAATAAATGTCTCAACTTTGTACTAACTTTACTACAAAGTTATACTAAGCTTGAGATACTTATTTTAGGATAGAGGGAGTAGATCACAACGGGGAAACTTTGGGCATGGGAGGAGTGATGATTGGGTTTCAGGAATTTAAATCAGCTAACCCTAAAACGACGCTTGGACCTTCTTCTAATAATGTAAACCCCACAATGGGCTCCGATGTTGTAACAAAAAAGAAACACTTCTACGTTGGAGTCACATGAGGGCATCTACAGCCACAATGAACAAATTTGGCTCCTCAAATGTCCGCGGACGCACCCTGTCACCGTCAGGGCGTGTTCGTTTTGACTCCCTATTTTTTCGTTCACGCAACCATATCCCTCACTCTTTTACTTATATGTCCGATCACATGTATATGATTGGTGTAGAAGGACAGAGAGAAAGAAAAATAATAGTAATAAAGAAAAAAAAGATGCTCTATGATAGGCCCAATCATATGTGGCAGATGCAGGACTACTGACCGGACATGCCCGGGCATTCCTCATACTCGTCCTATATATGAGATGAATACGAGGGCTGCCAGCCAACCTGGGCATTTATGGATGCTTTGAGGGGTGTGATTGGGGTCAATTTTTTGCTTCACTCTCTTGTCCAGTCAGTGGTCCGCGTGCCCGTCCTGTCAATTTGAGGACTCCAGGGGTCTCTTGTGTGGATGTATCTGCTATCCTTTGATACAAGGAATCTAGATGAGCCCAATCATCTCCCAATACCTTCCTTGACGGCCAAAGGATGCCGTGGGAACAAACACATGCCAACCCACGAAGAATCACGAAAGTTATGGTTGTCTTCGCAGCCCTGGGCACCTAGTACAAGCACTGGTATGGCCATATATCGTCGTACTGCACACCGTGTCGTCCTATGGAGTTTCACGTGGATTTCCATATTTTGGTTGTGATTTCCTCATACAATCTCGGATTTCGATATTCTTGGGTTTGTTGGATTCATATGAGCGATCCCGATACACCCATGGTATTGGATCATCTATTTGGGTTCTTGGAAAAATCTAATTTTGACAAAATCCACGAAAAACCTTTATCTGGTGCTTGTAAATTCTCCATATTGATCCCATCCTTAGACGTTTCATCGTGCTATGTCCATGGGAGCAACTGAAAACACAACAAAACAAAGAAAACAAGTAAAAACTAAAGACTATGCAATGCTCACATTAAAACTAGTGCAAACTCAAAATCATGCACCATGAACATACAAATCGTATGAATGACTCAATGGGCCATGATATATGGAGCAATTATGCAACAAATGTTAGAGATTGGACACGCAACCGAACACGATGAAGAATGAAAACAAGATAGGGACACGAGATTTTAACGTGGAAAACCCCTCCAATACGAAGGGGAAAAAACCACGGGCGCCAGCCAGCCAAACTTCACTATATCGGGGGAAGTTACAAATTTCGGGGATTTACAATTGATCACTCTATCTGGTGTGATGGCTTACAAGAGGTATATATAACACATGTGACCTAGGTCAATACCGAAGATGGGCCTCGCTCCGCTCGCTCGTTAGAAGTTAGCCTCCCTCTTTATACTAGAATTTGGAGTATAACACATAACAAACTCGACCTTGCGACAAATTCCATCTTGTAGCATGAATGAGAGCCTCCTCCCTGAACAACAAACAAAACACTTTCGGTGCCAAACAGCCACCAGGGCTAATGAGTTATACCAACTAAGCCCGAGCAAAGCTCAAACTTAGCAATAGGATCTGGCTTTTTCAACATATCAACATTATTATCATGAGTACTAATCTTGCATACCTTCAGCTTACCTTGCTCAACAATGTCTCAGACATAATGATATTTGACATCAATATGCTTAGTTTTCTCATGGAACATCTGATCCTTAGTGAGGTATATGGCACTCTGACTGTCACAAAACAAGTTAATGCAAGAATTATCTCCACAAAGCTCAGCATACAAACCTTTCATCCAAACTGATTCTTTACATGCTTCTGCAATAGCCATGTATTCTGCTTTAGTGGTAGACAGGGCAACTACTGGCTGCACCGTTGCCCTCCAACTCACGACACAACCACCAAATGTGAACACATAGCCTATAAGGGACCTCCTCTTGTCCAAATCGCTGGAAGCAAAATGTGAATCCACATAGCTAGCTAGTCCCTCACCAGTCCTGCCGAATTTCAAACAAGCATTGGAAGTGCCACGAAGGTACCTGAAAATCCACTGAACAACTTTCCAATGTACTAATCCGCTTCGGCCCAAGCCTACCGGCAACGGGCCTCGCTCCGCTCGCTCGTTAGAAGTTAGCCTCCCTCTTTATACTTGAATTTCGAGCATAACATAACAACAAATGAGCTCTGAAATGGTCAAACAATAGAGCCATCAACCTCCCCAAGCTTAAACCCTGCTCGTTCTTGAGTAAGAAGATTTACTAACTGCGATCATTGTTGCTAATGCTTGAGCATAGATTGAAAACCAACACCCAAAAGCGTTCGCTTATTCCCTTGAAATCCTCCTATTCCCATTGCCATCAAGACGAAGAAAGATGAAATATTAATGTGAAGTCCAAATTCCCATTGCCAAACATTTTGAGAGAATGACAATATAGTGTTTGGAACAGAGCAATTGCCATCATGGACAAAAGAAATTATGCAGTAGCAATCGCTTCAAAAACACTAACCAGAGGCATACCAAGTACAATAGAAAAATTGTCCATCTGTATTAGTCAGCCTATCCATCACGCAAACTAGCAGGTTCCACAACCCTAACGATTCCAAAACTAGCTAGGAGGTGTAAAGCAACAGGTTCTTGTTGTAACATGCATGTAGAAATGATGCACATAGAAACTATAATGTACAAAAGAACAAGTCATACATGTGCATACATAATGCAAACTACGTACACTCTCATATGTTTTACTAGAACATTGGATATATACGATGTGAGTACTCATAAATTTGTCAAAAGTATTACAAGCCACATTCTTGTAAATTTTCTTATATAAAGGAAGTTGGTATGCAAATATATATAGCAAAATATGCCATAATGTTTTGTAGCGACCACGATCCGAATGGACTGAAGTCTCTGTGTTCTAGTGTCATCCCTGGATCGGTAATGCTAAAACACACAGTACTTGAAGGATTTATAACAGAGTGGCAATCACACACTTATTACATCGAGTGTCTCCAAAAGAGAACTTATTACAAAAGTCTATGGCTTAAGGCCATCTAACAAAATAACAGTGGAAGGCTTGGAAGATAAGTGAGTCCATCAACTCCAATGGCATAGCTGAGTGCATGACAAACGACCTAGAACGTCTTACTCCTCGTCTGAAAAGTCTACAACGTAACATGTTGCAGCCCGAAACGGGTCAGCACATGGAATATGCTGGCAAGATAACACAGAAAATGCAAGTAACATAAATAAATGCTACACTATATGCATATTTGGCTGGTGGAGGCTCTAAGGTTAAAGTTTTTGCGTAAAGCCAATTTTTCCCTATAGCAAAGGAATAAATTTTATTTTTAACTATCATGGTAGTTGAAAAAACATTGAGAAGGTACCTCCAACTCAATCCCAATTAAAGTAATCATTAACCCAACAATTTAATTTTAGAGTGATGAGATCAACCAATAATTCAAGTACCAGATACTCAAGATTGTCCATAACCAGGGACACGGCTAACCGTGATCAGTTTGTACACTCTGCAGAGGTTTGTGCACTTTTCTCACAAGATTCGATCGCCTCCGTTTAATTTCTCGCACTGCATGGTGTTTGAGAAACGGATGACCGAGACACAGTCTTTCAGAAGCATTTACTCTTTTACCCCAGGTGGACCCGTACACCTATTTTCCCCTACATCTGCTAGTACACCACGAAAGATCTCACACAACTTACTCATACTATGCCAGAGCCCATAATGGCATTGTGGCTGCACACGAAAGTTTCTAGCATGAATAGTTTTATGATCCCTTTGAGTCGGGGTCGCATTCCATAGGACAATCACACGCAAACCCCGGAATTTCCTAGGACAACACTGGATTCCCCAGGTGCCCTGCAACCAATCCACCCAGATGTGTATTCAAGTAGCCACCTTAAGTTGAACCATTAATTAACAACTCACATCTGTCATGAATTTCACTCAAACCCAAACCACGTCTACGAGCATAGCATGATAACCTAAGCATAGCGTAGAGGTAACTCCCAAGGGTTTGAAAATAATGCAGGTAATAGGTTCTACCTCAAACTACTTCCCAGACCCGCAAGTTAAGAGATCCTACTCATGCAATGTGTGAGGGTTTGATCTAATGCATAAAAACTGGGTAATAAAAGGGTATGATCAAAGTGTTACTTGCCTTGCTGATGATTCGCAAAACCTAGAGACTCGTAGTAGCACCCTTCACAGTCCGGGTATTCTATCGCAAGCAAACAATAGCATACATAATAAATCAAGGAAAGATGCACAAACAAAACTCCAAATAAGATCTAACCAGAAAGTTCAACTTAAGAACTCCGGTTTGCAAAAAGAATCAAATCGAAAGAAACAACGAAACTCAAACTACGAAAGAAACAAGATCCGTTTACTAGATAGATCTAAGGTCAAATTTTATAGTAGTTTTTTCAAGTTGATTAAACGGAAAGAGGGCGTCGAGACGAAGATCTGGGATTTTGAATCACCTGATTCCGACTCTCGAGCGAAAAGAAAAACGAAAAACAAGATCAGGGCAGAAATCGCAATCGAAAATAATCGCGGATAAATACCCCGAAAAAGAAAACTGACGAACAGATTAACGAATGAACGTTCGTTAACAGAGACTAAACGACGAACTCGTTCGTTAAAAAGATCGAACGGGCGAACGTTCGCTAAACAGCTAAACCGAAAAAAAATGATCTAATCTAAAAAAACGAAACTAGGGTTTTGTCAAAAAAAATACCCGGTCGGTTTCTTCTAGAAAACCGGGCCGGCGGGCGGCTACCTCGGCGAACTCCAGCGGCGGACGATGGGTCCGGCGGCGGTGACGGGCGGCGGCGGCGCGGCGGTCCTGCGACGGCGGTGCGACGACGCGGCGATGGGCAGCGGCGGCGGCTAGGCGGCACGGCGGCTAGGGTTTGGCGGGGCGGGCGAGGCGGGCTGGGCAGCTCGGCCTCAGCGGCTTATAAAGGCCCCGGGCCAGGGGGAGTCCTGGCCGAACACGGCCCAAAGTTGGTTCGCCACTTTTTTAACTCAAGTCCTGACGTACGAAAACTAACAAAACAAATACTAAACGGACTCCAAAACTTCCGAAAAAAATTTCACCGTCCTCTAATAATATTTAGGACAAAGTGAACATTTTTCCCGGACCTAAATACAATTTCAAAAAACACGTATTTTTCCTATGCAAATAAAATCGCAAATAAATCCGAAAAAATACCAAAAGTGATTTTAACATTTTTCCTCCAATATTTCTGTTATTTTGGAGAAGTCATATTATCTCCGCTCATATATTTTATTTAGAAATATTTTTAGGAGAGAAAAATAATTAGAACCAACGCTATCCTCGTACCGGTATTCGAGTAAACTCAAATACAAAAACGGTAGAATTCCCAACTCTCACCGTAGGTTCTTGAGTTGCTTAGAATTTTCGAGGATCGCCACATACAAAATGCATAGAAATATGCAATGCAGTATGATCTATGTATAACATTCCAAATTGAAAATTTGGGATGTTACAAACCTACCCCCCTTAGAATGAATCTCGCCCTCGAGATTCGGCTTGGCTAGAGAACAGGTGTGGGTGGTCCTTGCATAGATCATCTTCTCATTCCCAGGTGGCTTCTTCCTTGGTGTGGTGACTCCACTGAACTTTGCAAAACTTGATAACCTTACTACGGGCGACTCTGCTCGAAAATTCGAGAATCTTAACATGCTTCTCCTCGTAAGTTAGATCACTATCCAACTGAATTGCCTCCAGGGGTACTGTGTCTCTAAGCGGGATATCGGCCATCTCCGCATGGCACTTCTTCAGCTGCGAAACGTGAAACACATCGTGCACTCCTGACAAACCTTCGGGCAACTCCAACTCATAGGCAACCTCTCCCATGCGTTCCAAAACACGGTAAGGTCCCACAAATCTCGGGGCTAGCTTTCCCTTGACCCTGAAACGTTTAACTCCTCGCAGAGGCGATACTCTCAAGTACGCTCTGTCTCCGATTTCATAGGCTACTTCCTTGCGCTTCGAGTTTGCATAACTCTTCTGCCTGGACTGAGCTACCTTCAATCTATCTCGAATTAGTTTAACCTTCTCTTCAGACTCTTTGATCAAGTCCGGTCCAAACAACTGTCGTCTCCAACTTCATCCCACATTAACGGTGTTCGGCATCTCCTCCCGTACAATGCTTCGAACGGTGCCATCTTTAAACTGGCCTGATAACTGTTGTTGTAGGAGAACTCAGCATAGGGCAAATTGTCATCCCAACTAGATCCATAATCTAGCGCACAAGCTCTCAACATGTCCTCCAGAATCTGGTTGACTCTCTCGGTCTGTCCGTCGGTCTGCGGATGAAAAGCTGTGCTGAATTCCAGCCTCGTTCCCAAAGTTTGGTGTAGCTGATGTCAAAACTTTGAGGTGAACTGTGTTCCTCTATCTGATACAATGGTCCTCGAAACTCCGTGCAGACATACGATCCTGGTCATGTATATCTTGGCCAACTTCGCACTGGTGTATGTGGTTTTCACAGGGATAAAGTGGCGTACCTTGGTCAAGCGATCCACTACTACCCAGATTGAATCATATCCTGATTTGGTCCTGGGCAATCCGGTGATAAAATCCATGCCAAGCTTCTTCCACTTCCATTCGGGTATCGGCATAGGCTGTAGAAATCCTGCTGGCTTCTGATGCTCTGCCTTTACTCCTTGGCATACATCACATACAACTACATACTCGGCAATATCATTCTTTATTCCGGTCCACCAGAAATGTTCGTTCAAATCCAAATACATCTTGGTGTTTCCGGGGTGTATCGAGTATGGCGAATCATGTGCCTCCTGCAGTATCAACTTCCTGATCTCCGGGTCGTTGGGCACATAGATTCGATCCTCAAACCACAAGGTGTCGTGTTCATCCTCACGAAATCCCTTGGCTTTTCCTTCACTCATCCTCTCCTTTATTTCGGCAATCTCTTTGTCCTCCTTCTGGGCTTTGCGTATCTTTCCCAGCAATGTTGACTGAACCTCCAATGTTGCAACAAAACCTCTAGGAACTATCTCCAAACGAAACTCCCTGAGATCTTCTGCTAACTCCTGTGGCAATCCCCCCTTTACTAGGGTATTTACATAACTCTTCTGGCTCAAAGCGTCTGCAAAGACGATTGGCCTTTCCTGGGTGATAGTGCAGCTTCATATCATAATCTTTTATAAGCTCCAACCATCTCGTCTGTCTGAGGTTCAGCTCCTTCTGAGTGAAAATGTTCTTCAAACTCTTGTGATCCGTGTACACATCACAACGATTTCCAATAAGGAAATGTCTCTAGGTTTTGAGTGCGTGCACTACAGCTGCTAACTCCAGATCGTGCGTCGCATAATTCAACTCGTGCGGTCGCAGTTGACGAGATGCATAGGAAACAACTCTTCCCTCCTGCATAAGTACTCCTCCAAGTCCTAAGCGTGAAGCGTCGCAGTACACTTGGAAATCCTTGCGTATATCTGGCAATATCAGCACTGGGGCTGTCGTCAACCGTTTCTTCAACTCCTAGAAACTTTCTTCGCACTCTTCAGTCCAATTGAACTTTGTCTCCTTCTTCAACAATGTCGTCATTGGCTTAGCAATCTTGGAGAAATTTTCTATGAATCTCCGGTAGTATCATGCGAGTCCAAGAAAACTGCGGATCTCTCCAACTGAAGTGGGTGCCAACCATTCAGTGACTGCCTGCACTTTGACTGGGTCCACTGCTATACCTTCTCCTGATATAACATGCCCTAAGAATCCAACTTCCTTCAACCAAAACTCGCATTTGCTAAACTTGGCATACAACTAATGTTCTCTGAGCTTTTCCAGTACCAAACGGAAATGCTCCGCGTGTTCCTCCTCATTCTTCGAGTACACCAAAATATCATCAATGAATACCACGACAAACTTATCCAAGAACTCCATGAACACCTTTTTCATCATACTCATGAAATAGGTAGGGGCGTTAGTCAATCCAAATGACATAACCGTATACTCATATAGCCCGTACCTTATGGTGAAGGTTGTCTTAGATATATCCTTTTCTCGGATCTTCAACTGGTGGTATCCAGATTGTAGATCGATCTTGGAGAATACTTTCGCTCCCTGGAGTTGGTCGAACAAATCATTGATCATCGGCAGCGGGTACTTATTATTAATAGTCACTTCATTCAGTGGACGATAATCAACGACCATTCTTAAAGATCCATCTTTCTTCTCGACCAAAAGCACTGGGCTCCCCAAGGTGATGAACTCCGGCGAATAAAACATTTCTCCAATAACTCCTTAATCTGCTTCTTGATCTCCTCCAAATCATTCGCTGGCATCCGATATGGTCTCTTCGATATAGGTCCGGTGCCAGGCAACAACTCAATCAAAAACTCAATATCCCTATCCGGTGGCATGCCTGGTAACTCCTCTGGAAACACATCCGGGTAATCCTTTACTACCGGCACTTCCTCCTGAACAACTCCCGTGAGAGAATGTACTTGTGTCCGTATAGGCAAATGCCTAGATACATACTTAATCCGTTTTCCCTCCGGGGTGGTAAGCAAAATAGACTTGCTGGCACAATCGATGTTCCCTCCATACATCGATAGCCAATCCATACCTAATATCACATCCAATCCTTGAGACTCCAAAACTATTAGGTCTGAGGGGAAAACATGTCGTCCAATGGTCAATGGCATATGAAAACATCCTTGATTTGCCATATATTCCGCTCCAGGTGAACTTACTAACATGGGGGCCATAAGAACTCTGGTGGGCAACTTATGTCTATTTACGAATCCCCTTGAAATGTATGAATGCGATGCACCAGTATCGAAAAGAACTACTGCGGTAAATGACTTAACCAAAAACTTACCGATCACCGCATCTGGTTGTTCTTCAACTTCCTCCACGGTAACGTGGTTCACTTGTCCTTTGTTGAACGGGTTGGGCTTCTTCTCGGCGCTTCCATTGCCGTTCCCATTCTTAGCTTCAGGGCACTCATTGGCATAATGCCAATTCTTCCCGCACTTGTAACATGTGACATGGCTTAAATCCTTCTTGGCGGGTGTGGATGGGGTAGAGCGATTCTGATTATTGTTTGCTCCATTCCCATTCCCATTCTTGGAGCCATTGTGGTTGTGAGAACTTCCTCCAGTGTGGGTGTGGCTTCCATGGTTATGGGTGTATCCTCCCGAATTCGGAGTGAATCGGGGCTTCTGCTGGGCTCCAGAACTATTCCTTCCTTGTGTATACTTCCTCTTGCGACTCTCAATCTGCTGCTACTTCCCTTCAATCATAAGAGCTTTATCAACCAACTCCTGGTAGTTGATGAAGGTTGCTACCATCAACTGTACGCTCATCTCATCATTTAGCCCCTCCATAAACCTCTCCTGCTTAGCGGCATCTGTGGCCACATTATCTGGGGCATAACGAGATAGGGTACTAAACTCATCTACGTATTGAGCCACAGTACAATTTCCTTGGCGCAAGTTGCGAAACTCCCGCTTCTTCATGCTCATAGCTCCGGTTGAGACATGGGCAGTACGGAAAGCTTGCTGAAACTGATCCCAAGTGACATTGGCTATAGGGAAAGTGGCTGTGTAATTCTCCCACCATGCTGCGGCTGGTCCAGACAACTGATGTGCGGCAAATCGCACCTTCTCAGCATCCGAGCAATTGGCGGTGGTCAAATCCCTTCCAATCTTGCGCAGCCAGTCATCAGCAACTATTGGTTTAATGCTGCTAGCAAACACCGGTGGTTGCAACCTTAAGAAACGTGTCAGGTTGTCCACGGGTGGTGGTGATGGAGGGTTGTTGTTGTTCTGGTTGTTCTGAGTGTTCTGGACAAGAAGTTGCATCAAAGTGTTCTGCTGCTGGATCAACTGAGTGAGCTTAGGGGGAAACTAAAATTCTGGCTCACGTCTCGGAGGCATCTGATGGTGTAGAGGGAAGAGATTAGAGTAGAAATGGGGTGTAAGGGAAAATCACTACCCATATGCACATGAGACAAACACAAACATATCACACCAATCAATTTCAAACAAGGGCTTACAAAGATCTAACTAGCGTTACAAAAGTGCTCTAAGACTACTTGGTGGGGAAAACTACTAGTCATAGGGTGATCATCTAGAAATTTTGATCGGCGGAAGATTCCATGATGTGCTCCAGTTTCATCTTCATAGTCTTCGTCATCACTATCATCGGGGTCTGAATCCGTGTCGTCGATGATGATGTAATCTTCAGAACGAATCTCTTTGGGTTCTTCTTCCTCTTCTTCTCCTCCTGGTGCTGGATCTCCCATGAATACTCCTAGCTTCCTTGTCAAAGCATCATTCTTCTCCACTAGTATCAACATCTCCTCCTCGTATCCATCACGAGTAGACTTGAGTTCCTCTTCTAACTCCAAGTTCCTGGTTAGTGCCTTCTTCAAATCTATCATCCCTGCGCACATCTGGTGCTCCTGTCGACGAATGTGCTTGTTTAACTCCTGGATGAACGCTGCAATGGACCTGTCCTTCCGGGTGTTGATCATGTCCCAACGCTCATCTCGGCGTCCACAAATCTGGTAGATAGTGTCCTTCAGCTCCTACTTGTAGACTTCTCCAATCCTTCCCATAGTGATGTGGACTGCCATACTCTTGCCTAGGCTCCAGGTTGGTGCATCAAAAGAAAACTCTATTGGCTCAGTGGATGGGGCGAAGGTTCTCCCGGGGATTTGAACTTGAATGCTCCATCGCTCCTCTTCTGGTAAAGTGGTAGTGTAGGTCCCGGTAAAGCTTGGTATTCCTATTCAGGTACCTAGTGACTTCCTTCAAGTGTCGTCCAAAAGGTGTGTCTTCATCCGGTTGCATGAACTTGTTCCTTGGATCCACCATCCTAAAGAAGTAGAAAATGGAGAGAAGTCAGAAATGAGTAGAGAAGAGTGACCTAGGGTTTATCTTAGTGGTCGTGTCCTACAGTCAGCGTGTGCTTTGATACCATCTTGTAACGACCAAGATCCGAATGGACCAAAGTCTCTGTGTTTCAGTGTCATCCCTGGATAGGTAATGCTGACACACACAGTACTTAAAGGATTTATAACAGAGTGGCAATCACACACTTATTACATCGAGTGTCTCCAAAAGAGAACTTATTACAAAAGTCTATGGCTTAAGGCCATCTAACAAAATAACAACGGAAGGCTTGGAAGATAAGTGAGTCCATCAACTCCAATGGCATAGCTGAGTGCATGAAAAATGACCTAGAACGTCTTACTCCTCGTCTGAAAAGTCTACAACGTAACATGTTGCAGCCCGAAATGGGTCAGCACATGGAATATGCTGGCAAGATAACACGGAAGATGCAAGTAACAGAAATAAAGGCTACACTATATGCAAATTTGGCTGGTGGAGGCTCTAAGGTTAAAGCTTTTGTGTAAAGCCAATTTTTCCCTACAGTAAAGGAATACATTTTATTTTTAACTATCATGGTAGTTGAAACAACATTGAGAAGGTACCTCCAACTCAATCCCAATTAAAGTAATCATTAACCCAACAATTTAATTTTAGAGTGATGAGATCAACAAATAATTCAAGTACCAGATACTCAAGATTGTCCATAACCGGGGACACGGCTAATCATGATCAGTTTGTACACTCTGCGGAGGTTTGTGCACTTTTCCCACAAGACTCGATCACCTCTGTTTAATTTCTCGCACTTCTTGGTGTTTGAGAAACGGATGACCGAGACACAGTCTTTCAGAAGCATTTGCTCTTTACCCCAGGTGGACCCGTACACCTACTTTCCCCTACATCTGCTAGTCCACCACGAAAGAGCTCACACAACTTACTCATAATATGCCAGAGCCCATAATGGCATTGTGGCTACACACGAAAGTTTCTAGCATGAATAGTTTTATGATCCCTTTAAGCCTGGGTGGCATTCCATCGGACAATCACACGGAAACCCCGGGATTTCCTAGGACAACACTGGATTTCCCAGGTGCCCTGCAACCAATCCACCCAGATATGTATTCAAGTAGCCACCTTAAGTTGAACCATTAATTAACAACTCACATCTGTCATGGATTTCACTCAAACCCAGACCACGTCTACGAGCATAACATGATAACGTAAGCATAGCGTAGAGGTAACTCCCAAGCGTTTGAAAATAATGCAGGTAATAGGTTCTACCTCAAACTACTTCCCAGACCCACAAGTTAAGAGATCCTACTCATGCAATGTGTGAGAATTTGATCTAATGCATAAAAACTGGGTAATAAAAGGGTATGATCAAAGTGTTACTTGCCTTGCTGATGATTCGCAAAACCTAGAGACTCGTAGTAGCACGCTTCACAGTCCGGGTATTCTATCGCAAGCAAACAATAGCATACATAAGAAATCAAGCAAAGATGCATAAACAAACTCCAAATAAGAAGATCTAACCAGAAATTTCAACTTAAGAACTCCGGTTTGCAAAAAGAATCAAATCGAAAGAAACAACGAAACTCAAACTACGAAAGAAACAAGATCCGTTTACTAGATTGATCTAAGGTCAAATTTTACAGTAACAAAACTTTGTTCAAGTTGGTTAAACGGAAAGAGGGCGTCGAGACGAAGATCCGGGATTTTGAATCACCTGATTCCGACTCTCGAGCGAAAAGAAAAACGAAAAGCAAGATCAGGGCCGAAATCGTGATAAAAAATAATCGATGATAAATACCCCGAAAAAGAAAAATGAAGAACAGATTAACGAACGAACGTTCGTTAACAGAGACTAAACGACGAACTCGTTCGTTAAAAATAACGAACGGGCGAACGTTCGCTAAACAGCTAAACCGAAAAAAACGATCTAATCTAAAAAACCCGAAACTAGGGTTTTGTCAAAAAAAAAACCAGGTCGGTTTCTTCTTGAAAAACGGGGCTGCGGGCGGCTACCTCGGCGAACTCCGGCGGCGGGCGGCGGGTCCAGCGGCGGCGCGACGGCGCGGCGGTGGGCAGCGGCGTCGGCGACGGCGAGGCGGCGTGGCGGCGCGGCGGCTAGGGTTTGGCAGGGCGGGCGAGGCGGGCTGGGCGGCTGGGCCTCGGCGGCTTATAAAGGCCCCGGGCCAGGGGGAGTCCTGGCCGAACACGGCCCAAAGTCGGTTCGCCACTTTTTTTTTAACTGGAGTCCTGACTTACGAAAAATAACAAAAGAAATACTAAACGGACTACAAAAATTCCGAAATAAATTTTCACCGTCCTCTAATAATATTTAGGACAAAGTGAACATTTTTACCAAACCTAAATGCAATTTTGAAAAACGCGTATTTTTCCTATGTAAATAAAATCGCAAATAAATCCGAAAAAAATACCGAAAGTGATTTTGACATTTTTTTTCCTCCAATATTTCTGTTATTTTTGGAGAAGTCATATTATCTCTGCTCATATATTTTATTTAGAAATATTTTTAGGAGAGAAAAATAATTAAATCAACGATATCCTCGTACCGGTATTCGAGTAAACTCAAATACAAAAACGGTAGAATTCCAAACTCTCTCCGTACGTCCTTGAGTTGCTTAGAATTTTTGAGGATCGCCACGCACGAAATGCATAGAAATATGCAATGCAGTTGTAGCGACCCGACCCGAATGGATCAAGTCTGTGTGCTTAAGTGTCATCCCTGGATCGGTATGCTGACACACACAGTACTCGAGGATTTATAACTGAGGTAAATCACATTTATAAAGTAGCGTAAATACTATTACCTCAATCATTCATAGCAGAAGCAACAAAGGTTGTGGAGTTCCATCAACACCAACGGCAAAGTTGAGTGTAGACAGCGCAACCCTAACGTAACACTTACTCGTCGAATAATTCCTGCAACATGAGACGTTGCAGCCATGTAGGTCAGTACATTGAATGTACTGGCAATTTCACACTGTAATGATAATGATGAACAATGCCTACAACTACATGCATATTTGGTTGGTGGAGGCTGTAAGGCTGGTTTTGCATAAAGCTGATTTTTTTCCCTACCACTAAGGAATGCATTTATTTAACTACTTTGTTAAATTTAAATCATGAACAATTGAGAATGGTACCTCCATCTCAATCCCAAACCAAAGTTATTATTAACCCAACAAATTAATTAAATAGAGCGTTGAGATCAAGAAATAATCCACTTCTAGATACTCAAAGATGTCCATAACCGGGGACACGGCTACTCATGAATAGTTTGTATACTCTGCAGAGGTTTGTGCACTTTCCCGACAAGACTCGGTCACCTCCGTTTAATTTCTCGCACTTCATGGTGTTTGAGAAATGGATGACCGAGACACAGTCTTTCAGAAGCATTAACTCTTTACCCCAGATGGACTGGTACACCTACATTCGCTACATCTGGTAGTCCACCACGAAAGAGGTCACACAACTTACTCATACTATGCCAGAGCCCATAATGGCTTGTGGCTGCACATGGAAGTTTCTAGGCATGAAAATATTATATGATCCCTTTGAGCCTGGGTGGCATTCCAATAGGACAATCACACGGAAACCCCGGGATTTCCTAGGACAACACTGGCAACCCCAGGTGTCCGGGCAATCCACTGGTTCACTCCCAGGGTGCCCCAACCAATCCACCCAGATGTGTATTAAATTACCACCTTAAAGTTTCCCTTAAAAATCACTCACATCTTTCATGAAACTCTCATACCAATCCACATCTACGAGCATGGCTAAGCAATAAGTAACAAAGCGTATACCCCCTTTGGCTGATCTCAGGTCATTGGGTTCCAACCTCATGAACTACAAAGCATCATATTATGTAACCAGTCCTACTCATACAAGTGTTTGAGGATAGAACTAATGCAATGAAAACTGGGTATTGGAAAGTATGATCAAAGTGTGAACTTGCCTTGTACTGGCGATGTAGAAGATTCGCACTCAGAACTCGTGATAGATCTACTCGTCACACTCCGATCAATCTATAGTAAGCAAACAATAGTAACCACACATAAGCAATCACTCAGAAGATCGGAAAGAACGAATAAAACACTTCGGAAAACTTTGAAAGCAAATGACTGACTCTTGAAATAGAAACCAATTTCTAACAGTACAAAAATTACGTGAATTTGGCCTTATCAGAAAGGTTAGGTCAAGAGCTTCGATTTACAAAAAGAATCAACTCAAAGGGAGTTATGAAACTCAAGTTATGATCAAAACAAGTTTGAATCGAAAACTAGTTGAATTCAAATTTTAATACTTTCAAAAACTTGTTTGAGTTGTTTTACAGGAAAGAGGGGATCGTAACGAAGACGTGGGCGTTGGTTTCGTTGGATTTGGACCAACGAGTAAAAAGTTGTGGTCGTTTGAAGTGTAGGGGCTAACCTGTGAAATAAATACTCACAGATAGGTCCCTGGCCGAAAATTAAAAGAAAAAGAAAAAGGCTACCGGGCGAACGCTCGCTAACAGAACCTAAACAAAGATCGTTCACAGAATAGATCTAGCTAATAAAAACCGATCTAAAAGAAGAAAATCAAAGAAACAGAGAACCGGTTTTACCTAGCGGTTTTTCCTAAAAAAACCCGCGGGTTCGGGCGGTTCTTCGACGGGCGGATCGGGTCGGGCTTCGAAGCTCCGGCCGGCGAGGCTGGGCAAGGCGGCGACGGACGCGGCGCGAGGCGGCGGTCAAGCGGGCGGCGGCGACTGTGGCAGCAGCAGCACGAGGCGCGGCGGCGGCGAGCCAGCGCGAGGCGGGGCGTGAGCTGCGGCGGCGGCGGTGGTGGCTTACGACGGCGGCGGCGAAGTGCAGGGCGGCGGCGGCGATGCGAGAGAGGAGGGAAGGCGAGGGCGGCGGCCTTATGTAGGCAGGAGGGGCGGGGTGTGCTGTGGGCGAGGGGGCAGGGAGAGCCGGCGCGGTGGCGGACTCCAGGAGGAGTGCCCGCGGCGGACTCCGTCGGGGAAGGCGGCGGCTGGCTTGGCTGTGGCCTGGCTTCGGCTGGGCCGGCCCAGTCGGCGAGAAAGATATTTTTCTAAAACACAAAGAAAACAAAATAAAATAAAATAAAATAATATATAATATACTATAGGCATATTATATATCAAAATTTTCAGAAAAAGTTTTCCTACAACATGAACATTTTTCTACAGCAAAATAAAATGCTCACAAATTCTAATGAATCAAAAGTTCCTACTGTTACAATAAACTCCAATAAAAATCATTTTTAAAATACCAAAAAGACTTCAAATTTATTTATCTCCAATTTCTGCTATAGGGAATCATGTTACCCTATTTTCCATATATTTTTTTTTGGAGAAAAATAATTTGAATAAAACCCAAATAACTCAAATTTTGAAAATGCGTTGTAGAAAATTTGAGAAAAAATTCCAACTCAAATTTCCTATAATTTGAAGAAGTCATTTTATCTTCTCTCGGGAAAATCATTGAGTTGCTTAAAGTTTCTAAATTGAAAATTATTTTGAGGATGAAATTCAAAATCCTTTCAAAGCCCTTTATCATTAAAAATAAATGGAAGAAGTCATATTATCTTCACTCTAGGGTTTTGTGTTTGAAAATAATTTGAATTCCCGGATATCATAAAGGCAAAGTGAAAGTTTGGGAAAGTAATTTTATTCCCTCTCATTTAACTTTCAAAAGTTTCAAATTCCACTCAATTTCACTCAGCACATCAAACAACAATCAAATCTATCTATTTATTATAACATTCCAAAATTTAGAATTTTGGGATGTTACAGCAGTATGATCTATGTATAACATTCTAAATTGAAAATTTGGGATGTTACATGTTTTTAAAGGCCTTGCTAAAATTAGCGGTTAGAAATACAAATGACCAAACAGAAGTGAGAAACACAGGCGATAACCTTGAACAAACAGTTGCAAATCTAATGTCAAGCTAGATACTTGTGTATTTCCCTAGACTTATTTAGACCATACTTGGGTTATGTGGTATAAACATACTACGTATGTAAAAAATATATGACATTTTAGGTCCAAAGGGAGTACTTAAGAAAAGTTCCTCAGGTTCCGTTGTCGAATCACACTAGTAGAAAACATGGCATTAGTCCCGGTTCGTAAAGGCCTTTAGTCTCGGTTCTGCAACCGGGACTAATCAATTGGGACTAAATGCCCCCACTTTTAGTCCCGGTTGTGTTACGAACTGGGACTAAAAGAGCTCCACGTGGCCGCTGTGGGGCACCCAGGTAGGAGGACATTTAGTCCTAGTTGGTAACACCACCCGAGACTAAAAGGCAACAACGTGTCAGCACCTGCCAAGCGCTGTTTTTTTTAAAGGAGGGGTTTAGGGTTTTGGAGGGTTTTGGGGTTTCACATTGTGTTCCCCTGTCGGTGTACTAAGAAAGGGGTACCTTAGTACCCCAACTTGTGCACGTGCAGTAGCAGCTTCCCGCGGCGGGGTTTACCACGTGCTCGCCAAGTACCTTTCCGGTCCTCATGAAGCCATTTAAAAACAAAGTATACGAGTCAGAAGATCAAGGCCCCGGCAAGAGGAGCTTGCCGGGAAGGCCGTACCAGGCTCAAGGTTATCACTTTAACACAAGACCCTTGGCAAGAGGAGCTTGCCAGGAGGACCAAAGAACACATATCCCAAGAGATGCCTCGGCGCATCATGCGCCCCGGCAGGGCCCGGAGAGCGACAAGCTTCCGGGCCCGGCAAGATCAAGACCCTGGCAAGGTGCTTGCCGGGAAAACGTATGCTGTGTGCCCGCACTCCAGCTCATCGGCCCACGCGTCGCCCTGGGGCCCTTCCAGGGGCACGTGGCGGGTGGCTGTGCAGCCTGGGGTACACGGTGGCGAGCCACGGTGACGAGGCTACCGTCGTGGCGAACGGAGGAGCATGGACGAACACTTTTGGGGTCGACGGTGACGGGCATTTAATGCCCTTGTCCCCCACTGTCAAGGTTAGGTGAAGATCACTGTTCATCCACTGTTCACGCACTATTCCCGCACTGTTACAACTACCACCAAAATTACATTTTTACCCTCCTCTACGTTGACACCTGTCGGTGACCCCTTGAGCTATAAAAGGAGGCCCATGCACAACGTAGAGGGGGTTCGGAACCTAGACAACTCTTTCGCTCGGTATAGCTAGCTCTCCAAGCTCCCGAGCTCAAGAACTCAATACAATCTAAGCAGGAGTAGGGTTTTACGCGTCCGCGCGGCCCGAACCTGGGTAAAACTGCCCGCGTGCGCCCCTCGATCTGCTCTTCGTGCTCCCTCCGCTCCCTTACCGCAACGTAGAAGGGGCTCCGGTCCCATAGGTGCTCGTGGGAGGACAGTTTCCCCCGACATCTTTGGCGCGCCAGGTAGGGGGCGTCGAGGTTGTGCGAACCTGATCCGGCGCTCACGCGGGTGCATTCTTCATCAACTTCATCAGCAACATCAGCATGGCCCCGAAGAAGAAAGCTTCGGAGGTCACAGGCCCGTCTGCGTCGATCCCACCGCCACCAGAACTAATGATTGGTGGAGGAGACGCCGGCCGAAGGGTGGTCGCCGGCGAGGAAACTCACGGCGCCACCAAGTCCAAGGACAAGACGGACGACCGGGCAAACTCCAAAGCCTCGGTGTCCGTGGACGCGCCACGTCTCTCTCGGGACGTACAAGACCCGCAGCGGCGTGGTACAGGAGGTACCATACGCTTGCTGAGGCGAGGACAAACCGGAGGATCGCGGGATGCTCAAGGCCATCGTCCTGGTACGAGCAAGGCACGGTCGCCAGGGCGAGAAACTGCTCCTTCTAACCCTGTTAGAAGTCCGAGCATATCTCGCTCCTCGCACCGCTCGCCGCCGCTCCCCTCCTCTCCAGCAGAAGCTCTAGCGAGAGCACAACTGCTCCTCGATTTCCCTCCAGCGGCAGATAAAGCCGAGGACTGGAGGGCGACGATCCAAAGCCTCATCGCCTTCGCCAACAACGATACGCCGCAGCAGCCGGCGACATCGCGGCCACGGCAAGTCGACCAGACGAAGGCCGATGGCGACAAGACCGCCGGGGGTGCGACCACCGTGCACTCCCCGCCACGGAAACAGAAGACGCCACCCCGCCGGATCAACGTCGACGACGATTCCACGGCGTCGTCAGACCCGCGGGCTCGTCGGGACCAGCGCCAAGTCCTCGATGATCGACGACAAGAAGACGCTCGGACGCGCATCGAGCGCCGACGAGAAGCCCGGCGACAATCGGATCAGCGCGCTGGGACCGCTGTCGACACGTACGCGCCCGGTGAGCCAGGCGACTTGCCGTACGCGGCAGGTTGCCCTGCGTTCACCCGTGAGCTGCGGCGCGTCCAGTGGCCCAGCATGAAAAACTTCAAGCCCGACGTACCCGAGAAGTACGACGTCAAGACGCACCCCTCGGAGTTCCTCAGCATCTACACCATCGCGGTGCAGGCTGCCGGGGGACGCAACGAGAAGATACTGGCTAACTACTTCTCGCTGGTGCTTAAGCCAAACGTCCGCTCTTGGCTCATGCACTTGCCGGAGGGCTCCATTTTGTTCATGGGCAGATCTGTGCCACCAGTTTGTTGGCGCCTTCACGGGCGGCCACAAACCCCACGGCCAGGAGAGTGATCTCCACATCTTGGCCCAGAAGGAGGGAGAATCCCTGCGCAAGTATATCCAGAGATTCAGCCGCGTGCAACACAACATTCCCGACGTCCACCCCGCCGCGGTTATCAGCGCGTTCCACCAGAACGTGCATAACCGCCGCATGAGGGAAGAGATGGCCATGACCAAGATTCGGGATGTCAGCGAGCTCTACGCTCTGGCTGACAAGTGCGCGCGCGCCGAAGAGGGGAGGAGACTCCCCGGAGAGGATACTGGCGCAGGAGGAAGCAACAGTGAGGACGCCGCCCCGGCAAAGAAGAGCCGGCGGCGGAACAACAGAAGAAAGAAGAGCAAGGAGGTGCTAGTCGTCGAGCAGTCCGGCAAGGAGGCTACCGCCAAGAAGGCACAGGCTGGCGGTTCCGGCAAGGAGCCTGCCCCTGTAGCGGCAGCCGACAAGCAGGACGGCTCCGACCAGCAATATTGCAAGATCCACCGCACCAAAGGCCACGATCTTCAGAATTGCAAGCGAGTCGAGTACCTCGTAGAGCAGCAGAAGGCTGAATACGAGCGTCGCGACAAGGAGAAGGCCCAAGGTGGCGGAGGAGAACCCAGCAAGAAGCGGCCATTCAATGGCCGGGGAGGACGCCGCGGCAAGGCCAAGCAGCGGCAAGGTGATAGACCTCCCCGGGGCTGCGACAAGGACGAGGAAGAAGACGACGACGACGACATGGAGGAAGGAGATAACAGCGAGCAGGAGTTCCAGAAGGCCACAGAAGTTCTGTGTGTCGACGGAGGCGCCTCTCTGCACACTTTCCACCGCCAACTCAAGCAGTGGGTGCGGGAAGTGAATGCAGCTGAGCCGCCCGTCGAGTCACGCAGGCTGCTGAAGTGGTCCAGCACGCCCATCATTTTTGACCTTGAGGATCACCCTGACCGTACAACGGCGGTTGGGTGCTTGCCGATGTTGGTCTCACCAACTATCCGCAACCTCAAGGTCACCAAAATGTTGGTCGACGGCGGGGCCGGCTTGAACTTGATCTCCTCAGCTGTGATCAAGAAACTCCAGATCCTAGACGGCGAGCTCGAAGAAACCGGTTCGTTCCAAGGAATAAACCCGGGAAGGAGCAAGCCGAAGGGGAAGATTACTCTGCCAGTGACCTTTGGCGGGGAACTCAACTTCAGGACGGAGAGGATAACCTTCGACGTGGCCGATATCCCATTGCCATACAATGGGATACTTGGACGTCCTGCCCTCGCCAAGTTCATGGCAGCTTCCCACTATGCCTACAACGTACTCAAGATGCCGGGGCCGATAAGCGTCATCTCTGTCCCCGGCGACAAGAAGGACGCGCTTATCTGCGCCGACAAGATCTACCAGGATGCAGCAGCCGCGGCGGAAAGCAACACACTTGCCGCTGAAGCTCCCGGGGGGAGGATCAAGACCAAATCCGGCAAGAGCTCTGGGGCCCACTCCGGCAAACGCACCTCTTCGGAGTGCTGCGCTGCCGTCGAGGGCGCACCATCGAGCTCCACCGGCAAGTGTAAGAAAGGAATGGCAGCTCCACCGGCAACCAAGAAGGTGTCCGCCAAGGAGGACGGCACTGGTGGTAACTTCACCATCAGTGCTACGCTCGACAACAAATAGGAAAGCGCGCTCGTTGCCTTCCTGCGGGCGAATGTCAATGTGTTTGCGTGGCAACCATCTGACATCCCCGGCGTTCCCAGGAAGGCAATTGAGCACAAGCTTGCTGTTTGTCCTCATGCGCGGCCCGTCAAGCAGAAGGTCAGGAAGCAAGCCGTGGAGCGCCAAGAATTCATCGCCGAAGAGATAAAGAAGCTAGAAGCAGCAGGCCTGGTTAGAGGCATGATCCATCCCACGTGGTTGGCCAATCCAGTTGTCGTACGCAAGGCCAATGGGAAGTGGAGACTCTGTATAGACTTCACTGATGTGAATAAAGCATGTCCCAAGGATCCATTTCCCTTGTCGCGTATTGACCAGATTGTTGACTCCACCGCTGGATGTGAGCTGCTTTCCTTCCTTGATGCATACTCAGGTTACCACCAGATATTCATGGCCAAGGAAGATGAAGAGAAGACTGCATTCATTACTCCATGCGGCACATATTGCTTCATACGCATGCCCTTTGGATTGAAGAATGCAGGCTCAACATTTGCAAGGGTGGTGCACACTGCTTTTGAGCCACAGATACACAGAAATGTGGAAGCCTACATGGATGATATCGTGGTCAAGAGCAAGAGCAAGGATACCCTGATCCAAGACTTGGAAGAAACATTTGCGAATCTGCGCAAGGTCCAGCTTAAGTTGAACCCCGAGAAGTGCGTCTTCGGAGTCCCCTCCGGCAAGCTTCTCGGGTTCTTTGTGTCCCAGAGAGGGATTGAAGCCAATCCCGACAAGATAAAAGCCATCGAGCAGATTGAAGCCCCGAAGCACGTCAAGGACGTAAGGAGACTTGCTGGTTGTGTGGCTGCCCTCAGCAGGTTCATTTCGAAGTCTGCAGAACGCGCCCTGCCTTTCTTTAAAATTTTGAAGAAGGCAGGTCTTATGAAATGGACTCCGGAAGCGGAGGCAGCGCTGCAGGGTTTGAAAGGATACCTATCCTCCACTCCAATACTTGTCGCACCTAAACCACAAGAGAAGTTGTTGCTGTACCTGGCGGCAACCAATCAAGTGGTTAGTGCTGCGTTGGTAGCGGAAAGGAAGGCAGAGGAAGAGCCCGCAGCCCCGGCAAGTAACCCCAGCGACAAGCAGGGGGCTTCCTCGACAAGCTCTGGCCCCGACAAGGACAAGTCTGCGCAGGAGCAAGGTGAAGTGCGAATGAAGATGGTGCAACGCCCAGTGTATTTTGTAAGTTCCCTCTTGCAGGGAGCTAGATCAAGATACTCTGGGTGCAGAAGTTGCTTTTCGGTCTCCTCATGGCCTCGAGAACGCTGCGCCATTACTTCCAAGCACACGAGATAACAGTGGTCACTCGCTTTCCGTTGAAAAGGATATTGCAAAATCCCAAAGCAACAGGCAGGATCGTCGAGTGGGCACTGGAACTGTCAAGCTTTGGCCTCAAGTTTGAGAGTACTTCAACCATACATAGCAGAGCTTTGGCAGAATTCATAGCGGAATGGACCCCAACGCCAGATGAAGAAGTCCCAGAGACAAGCGTCCCCGTCCAAGAAGCAAGCAGCGAATGGGTAATGTACTTTGATGGTGCTTTCTCGCTGCAAGGCGCCGGTGCCGGCGTGGTACTCATAGCGCCCACCGGAGAGCACCTCAAGTATGTTGTCCAGATGCACTTTCCCAAGGAACAAGCGACAAACAATACTGCTGAGTATGAAGGTTTGCTTGTCGGCCTAAGAATTGCGGCCGAGCTTGGGATTAAGAAGTTGATTGTGCGGGGAGATTCACAGTTGGTGGTCCGGCAAGTGAATAAGAGTTACCAGAGCCCTTTGATGGAAGCTTATGTTGATGAAGTGAGGAAGCTTGAAGAACACTTTGAAGGTCTGCAAATGGAGCACGTCCCAAGAGCCCATAATGATATTGCAGATGGCCTCTCAAAGTGTGCTGCAATGAAGTTACCTGTGGAACCAGGGACCTTCCTGCTCAAGCTAACATGGATGATATCGTGGTCAAGAGCAAGAGCAAGGATACCCTGATCCAAGACTTGGAAGAAACATTTGTGAATCTGCGCAAGGTCCAGCTTAAGTTGAACCCCGAGAAGTGCGTCTTCGGAGTCCCCTCCGGCAAGCTTCTCGGGTTCTTTGTGTCCCAGAGAGGGATTGAAGCCAATCCCGACAAGATAAAAGCCATCGAGCAGATTGAAGCCCCGAAGCGCGTCAAGGACGTAAGGAGACTTGCTGGTTGTGTGGCTGCCCTCAGCAGGTTCATTTCGAAGTCTGCAGGACGCGCCCTGCCTTTCTTTAAAATTTTGAAGAAGGCAGGTCCTATGAAATGGACTCCGGAAGCGGAGGCAGCGCTGCAGGGTTTGAAAGGATACCTATCCTCCACTCCAATACTTGTCGCACCTAAACCACAAGAGAAGTTGCTGCTGTACCTGGCGGCAACCAATCAAGTGGTTAGTGCTGCGTTGGTAGCGGAAAGGAAGTCAGAGGAAGAGCCCGCAGCCCCGGCAAGTAACCCCAGCGACAAGCAGGGGGCTTCCCCGACAAGCTCTGGCCCCGACAAGGACAAGTCTGCGCAGGAGCAAGGTGAAGTGAGAAGGAAGATGGTGCAACGCCCAGTGTATTTTGTAAGTTCCCTCTTGCAGGGAGCTAGATCAAGATACTCTGGGGTGCAGAAGTTGCTTTTCGGTCTCCTCATGGCCTCGAGAACTCTGCGCCATTACTTCCAAGCACACGAGATAACAGTGGTCACTCGCTTTCCGTTGAAAAGGATATTGCAAAATCCCAAAGCAACAGGCAGGATCGTCGAGTGGGCACTGGAACTGTCAAGCTTTGGCCTCAAGTTTGAGAGTACTTCAACCATACAGAGCAGAGCTTTGGCAGAATTCATAGCGGAATGGACCCCAACGCCAGATGAAGAAGTCCCAGAGACAAGCGTCCCCGTCCAAGAAGCAAGCAGCGAATGGGTAATGTACTTTGATGGTGCTTTCTCGCTGCAAGGCGCCGGTGCCGGCGTGGTACTCATAGCGCCCACCGGAGAGCACCTCAAGTATGTTGTCCAGATGCACTTTCCCAAGGAACAAGCGACAAACAATACTGCTGAGTATGAAGGTTTGCTTGCCGGCCTAAGAATTGCGGCCGAGCTTGGGATTAAGAAGTTGATTGTGCGGGGAGATTCACAGTTGGTGGTCCGGCAAGTGAATAAGAGTTACCAGAGCCCTTTGATGGAAGCTTATGTTGATGAAGTGAGGAAGCTTGAAGAACACTTTGAAGGTCTGCAAATGGAGCACGTCCCAAGAGCCCAGAATGATATTGCAGATGGCCTCTCAAAGTGTGCTGCAATGAAGTTACCTGTGGAACCAGGGACCTTCCTGCTCAAGCTAACTCAGCCATCCGTTACACCATCAGTTGGGCAAAGTAAGAAGAGAAAGTTGGTCTCCGGTGACTACTTGCCGGCGGATCTTCCAGAAGCCGCCGCCAAGGTCCCCAAGATCAACAACCAAAACACTGAGGAACAGTTTGCTCCTGCAGACCCAAGGGTCCGTACAGTTGAAGCAAACGTTCCCGACAAGCCTTGCCCCGGCAGGCTTGCCGGGGGACCATCAGCTCCGGCAGAGCCGGAGGTTCTTGCCGTAGAAGCTGGGGTTCCCGCAGCAGCCCTCATGCCTTTGGTCCTTGCCGTTGAGCCTCGGGCTCCGGCATGGGCACAACAGATCGTCCGTTTTCTGCAAACTGGAGAACTTCCCGATGAGCCAGAAGAAATAGAGAAAATAACCAGGCAGTCAAGTATGTACCAGTTCGTTGACAACGAACTGTACAGAAGAAGACTCAATGGTGTCAGGTTGAAGTGCATCTCCAGAGAAGATGGACAGAAGCTGTTGGCAGAGATACACGGAGGCATATGTAGCCACCACATTGGCGCAAGGGCACTTGCCGGGAAGGCGTTCCGGCAAGGGTTCTTTTGGCCAGAATCCCTCCAAGATGCAACTGCACAAGTAACCAAGTGTGAAGCGTGCCAGTTCCATGCCAAACAAATTCATCAGCCAGCTCAAGCTCTCCAGACGATCCCTTTGTCCTGGCCCTTCTCGGTCTGGGGGCTCGATATCCTCGGCCCTTTTCCCCGTGCTGTCGGGGGCTTTGAGTACTTGTACGTTTCAATCGACAAGTTCACAAAGTGGCCAGAAGTGGAACCAGTGAGAAAGGTGACAGCACAGTCAGCAGTCAGGTTCTTCAGGTCAATTGTTTGCCGTTTCGGGATCCCTAACAGGATCATCACCGACAACGGCACACAGTTTACAAGCCGCACCTTCATGCAGTACGTCCAAGACCTTGGCGCCAAGGTCTGCTTTGCTTCTGTTGCTCACCCGAGGAGCAATGGTCAAGCGGAGAGGGCCAATGCTGAAGTGTTGTGCGGGCTCAAGACGAGAACCTTCGACAGGCTGCGCAAGTGCGGAAAAAACTGGATAGAGGAGTTGCCGGCGGCTCTTTGGTCAATCAGGACGACACCAAGTCGAGGCACCGGACAGACACCCTTTGCTCTTGTCTATGGAGCAGAGGCAGTTCTCCCCACGGAACTCGTATACGGATCTCCTCGAGTGCTCGCTTACGATGAGCTTGAGCAAGAGCAACTGCGACAAGATGATGCATTGCTCCTCGAGGAGGAACGTCTCCAGGCTGCTGTACGAGCTGCTCGATACCAGCAAGCCATGCACCGCTATCATAGCCGCAAGGTCAAGGCCAGGAGTCTCGAGGAAGGCGACCTTGTTCTTCGGCGTGTTCAGTCCGCCAAGAAGTCCAACAAGTTGACGCCGAGTGGGAAGGCCCTTATCGGGTGAGACAAGTCACAAGGCCCGGAGCTGTCCACCTTGAGACCGAAGAAGGCTTACCGGTGAGCAATTCCTGGAACATAGAGCATCTTCGCAAGTTTCACCCATAAGGCGCGGTTGCCGTGATCCGCTCCGGCAACCACCTTTTGTACGAGTGTTGCCGCTGTTGCATGTAAACCTTTGTACAAAGCCGGGCGCAGATCCCGTGCGTCAGTAAAGTTTTTGTGCTTTGCATTATTTGCCATTTCCATGCTTTTCTTTGTTATTTGCATGCATTATTTAACACCTTGTGCAACGCACATCCCCGGTAAGCACTAGCAAGCCGAGAGGCTATATACTTGTTTTCCCTCCTCTTTTTCTTTCCCTCTTAAGCAGAAGGAACATTCCTCGCGCACAAGTTTGCCGGGGGGGAAGGGGGTGGAGGATGAACCAAGTGCTGTTCAAAAAAGAGAAGCCTTGTCGGGGGACAAGCAATTTATGAAAGCTAAGTTACTAAAGTTTGAGTAATTCAAATTTTTAAATTTTAGTTGTCTTCCTTGAACAACCACACTTTGTATGGAAAACCTGTGCGCGGAGGAACCTACCATGGCTAGCCGCGCCCTTACTCTGTTTCGAGCACGCTCAACGGCTTAAGTGAGCTGCGACAAGTGTCGCGTCCTTACTTCGTTTTCGAGTTCTCTCAGCAGTCTAAGTGTGCTGCGACTAGCTGCGGCAAGGTTACTTGCCGACGAGGTCTTTTGCCAGCAGGCTGCTAAGAGTCCAACACTCAGCGCTCGCGGCAAGAAACCCTTACCGGCAAGTCCCCTGAAAGCGTAGGGTAAAAAGCATACAAAGTGAAGGACTAAAAGCAAGGAAGATAGCACAGCATTGACTGATCAAAATAAGATTGTATATTACAAAGATAACTTGCCGCGATACTAATAGATTCTTGTCTATAACATGCCTTGCAGCGGCAAGGGAAACAGAAAGAAAGAAATATAATCTACGCGGTCGCCTTCACGCCTTGTGATCTTGTTCACCTTGGCGACGACGTGGGCAACCTGCGCCTTCAATGCCTCCTGATCAGCGTTGTCCGGCAAGGTGCGGAGGACGTTAACGAGGTTGATGCCGGGGTTGCGGTAGACGATCTTCGTCAAGACGCGCTCCAAGGTGCCCATGCAGAGCCGACACGCCTCGTCGGCCAGCTGCACGGGGATCTTCTCCTGCAGCCTCGCGAGTGCCGGTGCTATTCCTCTGAAGAAGAGACTCAACTTGGCGCTGTGGGGGAGGTTCTCGTCCGGAGAGTACGCGAGATGCTCCGCCCTCAGCGCCACCATCTCCTTGTCGATATTGGCAGCGGAGGTGACCAGATCATCAGTCCACTGCTCCACCGCCCGGCTGAAGTTGTTCGCTGAGACGGCGGCTCTCTCCACCAGGTTCAGCTCCTTGCGGAGCTTGTCCTTCAGCTTCGTCTCGCGGTCCCGGGCGGCGTCGAGCGAATCAGTCAGAGTGGAGACCTTCAACTCTAAGTCAGCAATCGTGTCCTTGGCGGCAGTAAGCTCGTCGCCCTTCTTGGAGAGACGTACCTGCAAGTCAGAGTTGGTGTGGGCATCTTTCTCCCGCTCCACATTGAGCGCGGTGATCCTGTCCGCACTCGCCTTCAGGTACCGCTCCAGCTGCTCCACCTTGGCCTCAAGATCCTTCTTGGCGGTCTCCGCGGTGGCTGCGGCGGCCTTCGCCTCCTTCAGGGCTCCGCCAATGGCCTGCTCCCGGGCGGTGAGGTCGTCCTCGTGGGCATCGAGGTCGACCTTCCGCTGGTTGAGCGCTCCTTCTCGCCGGGACAGCTCCTCGGCGGCCAACCGTTGCTACTCGTCCACCTCGGCCTTCTCCAGGAGGAAGGCTTGCTGCGCTCCGGCGAGCTCGTCGCGCTCCTCAGCCAGGTGGCGGAGAGCTGCTTGGTTGTCGTCGCGAAGCTCTGCGGCGCGCTTCTCCAAGTCAGCTCCAGCCTTGGCGGCAAGAGCTTCCCGAGACTCTAGCTTCGCCTGCCCGGCCCGGTACAGAGCCAGTAGCCGGCGAAGGAGCTTCTCCTCTTCAGGCTCGTCGTTGCCGCCAGGTGCTTCAACAACCTTCAACCCCGCGGAGGCGAGGACCACTCCGTCAAAGGTCTCTCCCTCCACGGGTGCTCGAGATGAGGACGCCCAGGGGACTTGTATAAAGATCCCGTTGGGGGCCTCAAGGTAGACACCCGACCGCTCCGTGGTGGCGGAGGGGTCGGCGGCCGGTGCAGCGCTTGTCGCTCCTGCTGCCTCCGGGCCAGCAGTGTGGTCGCCGGCCTCTTCCCCAGCCGCGGCGTCGGCGGCCGGGGCGGTCTCTGCGGCGGTCGGCTCGTCAGCGGCAGTGGCGTTACCATCGCCGCCGTGCACCTCCTCCTCGACGGTGGCCTCCGTCTCCATCCGCTCCGGTGCAGGAGCATCTAGCAGAAGAAAAAGATAAGAAAAAGTCAAGCAAATATCCAAAAAGACAAGTCCAAAGAGAAAAAGCTACAAGACTTACCTTCGCGGACTTCTTCGACGACAGGCTCCCTCGCCGGGGAATCCGCCCTTGGCGGCGGAGTGGTGGCCCCTGCTGGCGGAGGGCCGCCCGCGCCCTCCCTTGGCGGGGTGCTCGCCCTTGGCGGGCTGCCTGCCCTTGGTGGGGTGCCCGTCCTTGTCGGAGCGTTCTCCCTCGCCGGGGAGTTCACCCTTGGCGGGGAGGGTGGAACAGGCAGCTCTTCGGGGGTGACCTCCGGTTGCTCCTGCGGCTGCGGCTCCACTTCTGCACAAGACAAACAAAGCAACAAAATATCAGTACAAGCGATAGCCTCAAGCGCACCCGTCAAGCAGAAGATCAAATACCAGACTTACGCTGGGGGCTGCGCTGGGGGCTGCTCCTCGGAGCAGCAGGTTGATCCGGCAAGCTTGCCGCTGGCACGTCCCCAGTCGCCGCGACGGGCGAGTCGTCTTCAACCTCAACCACAGGGATCTTGGCTCTCTTCGCCATCCGCTGGGTCAGGGTCCTGAGAGCAAAACAGAAACAAGATCAGAATCAACGAGGAAAATCAAGACAGAATCAAAGAAGTTACAAGTTGCAAGTCCTTACTCCTCTTCCTCGTCGTCGGAGCTGAGGGAGGAGAAGTCGAAATCCGCCTGAGGTGCTCCCGCGCGAGGAGCAGGAGGAGAAGGCTCCCTCGGGCGCTTGACGGTCTCCGGGGCTGTGGGCTGCGAAGACCCAGCCTCCGTCGTCGCCGAGGGCCGAGGAGCAGAAGGGGCGGCCGTTCCGCTCCGGGAGGATCCCCCTCCACTTGGCGCTGGTGCGCGGGGCGCCTCCTGGACGACTTTGTTCGTCCTGGTGGCGCGCGTTGCACGGCGCGCCGGCTGCTGTCGGGGCGCCTGCGGCCTCGCCGTCTCAGCCGCCTTGCGGGGGCGCTTCTTCGTTTGCTGCTTGGGACTTGCCGGAGGCGGGGAGTTCTCTGAGCACGAAGAGGCATCGTCGTCAAGCCCTAGGGATCCGCCAGAGTCTTCGTCAGCTTCGACGTCCTCCTCCTCCCCGGCAGGCCCGCTGGACTCAGCACCATGCCCAGCGGCCCCGCTCCCTCCGGCAACCTCGCTCCCTCCGGCAACCTCGTCCTCTCCGACGACCTCGCTCATCCCGGCAAACTTCAGGGTAGGCACCCCGGCAAACTCATCGGGCGGAAGCTTGAGCAGCTTGAGGATCTCCGCCTCCTCTGCTTGGCTCACCTCGTCCGCGGCCTGTGCCTCATCCACGGTGTATCCAAAGTCACCCGCCGCTGCAGCTGCGGCGGCCTCCTCCATCCTGGTGGTGATGTAGGCTATATCCCTCGCCGTAGTGGCCCGGGTGAGGCCCTTGTTCTCCTCGGCGTTCTTGGGCGTCTCGACTAAGTTGTCGAAAAAGCTCAGCACGGCGTCCGGCGGAGGCTCGATCCAGGTGGGGACGACGCCATGAGAGTCACACGCAGGCATCATTGCGCGCAAGGAATCCCGGGCGGTGCTGTTGCATAGCGGCACCACTCCCCGGGGAGGTCTGAACCATTCCGGGTGGGCCGGGTCATGCTTGAAGAGCTCCTGGACCATCCCCTTCAACTCCAAAGCAGTGAAATTGTAATTCAACCCAGGGCGCAGCCTCATGATATCCGCCGCGTTGCCGAATTCCCATGCGACCCTTTTCCTTTCTTGTAAAGGGGCAATGCGGCGGCGGAGGAAATCTGCCCCAACCTCTCCGATGGTTAGCTTGGCGACCCGGAGACGAATAATCCTGATGAGGGCGATGTTAAGCTTGCTGTCTTTCGGGGCCAACTCACTCCAGTCCCTGCCGCGCACTATTGCAGTCGTGCGCGGCGCAGTGAAGGGCTCCGGCTTGTCCTCCACCACCCAACACCAATCTGCTCTCCACTCCTCCCACTTGCCGCGGAGCTCTCCCTTCAGGTATGAATCCTTCTTATTCAGCCTGAAGATCCAGGAGATACCGCCGGAAAGGGGAGCGCCTGATTCTACTCTGGGCATGAAAAAGTGACGGAAAAGGGCTACATTGGGATGAATCCCAACATAGTTTTCGCACAGATGTGCGAAAACGGCCATCGTAAGGATGGCGTTGGGAGTGAAATCTAGGAGGTGGAGGTTGTATGTGTTCATGATGTCACAAAAGAACTCCGAAAATGGAGGGCACAGTCCACAGTGGAAGAATGCAGCAAAGAAGAAATACCCGCCGGGGAACATATCTTTGGCGACGGCGGGGAAGACTCTGGTGCGGGGATGGGCTTTGGTCTCCCTTGCCCAGAACAGATAGTACTTGTTCCGCAGCTCCCTCGCGCCAAGCCTCGGCGCGAAGACCACGGACCTCTTCCGCAGGGCGGCCAGCTTCGCCGCCTGCTCGGACTTCTCCTTCTTGGCCTTGTCGTTCTTGGCCTTGTCGCTCTTCGCCTTGTCGCTCTTCGGAGCCATGGCGGAGGCGGCGAGGGAAGAAGCGAGAAGCTCGACGGCGCCGCGGATGCGGAAGACGGCGGAGGAGAGGCGGAGGCAAGAAGCAGCGGAGGTTTCTGGAGGAGAGAAGCGCAATGAAGACGAAGGAGAGGAACTGCCCCTGCTTCCTCTGCTTTTAAGGGGGAAGTGGGGGATGTTCCGCATTTCCCATTAAAGAACGAGGCCACGATGTCCCCCACGACGCCGCAATCGACGCGTGCCGTTAGGGGGGATGCGGTAGATACGGAAGGAGATACGGCGTGCCGTGGGCCGCGCGTGCCCGTGCACTGTCTTGGGCCTGGCCCAACAGCGCTCGGCACCGTGTGTGGCCCAGGCCCGGGGGCTCCTGTCGGTGTACTAAGAAAGGGGTACCTTAGTACCCCCAACTTGTGCACGGGCAGTAGCAGCTTCCTGCGGCGGGGTTTACCACATGCTCGCCAAGTACCTTTCCGGTCCTCGTGAAGCCATTTAAAAACAAAGTATACGAGTCAGAAGATTAAGGCCCCGGCAAGAGGAGCTTGCCGGGAAGGCCGTACCAGGCTCAAGGTTATCACTTTAACACAAGACCCTTAGCAAGAGGAGCTTGCCAGGAGGACCAAAGAACACATATCCCAAGAGATGCCTCGGCGCATCATGCGCCCCGGCAGGGCCCGGAGAGCGACAAGCTTCCGGGCCCGGCAAGATCAAGACCCCGGCAAGGTGCTTGCCGGGGAAACGTATGCTGTGTGCCCGCGCTCCAGCTCATCGGCCCACGCGTCGCCCTGGGGCCCTTCCAGGTGCACGTGGCGGGTGGCTGTGCAACCTGGGGTACACGGTGGCGAGCCACGGTGACGAGGCTACCGTCGTGGCGAACGGAGGAGCATGGACGAACACTTTTGGGGTCGACGGTGACGGGCATTTAATGCCCTTGTCCCCCACTGTCAAGGTTAGGTGAAGATCACTGTTCATCCACTGTTCACGCACTATTCCCGCACTGTTACAACTACCACCAAAATTACATTTTTACCCTCCTCTACGTTGACACCTGTCGGTGACCCCTTGAGCTATAAAAGGAGGCCCATGCACAACGTAGAGGGGGTTCGGAACCTAGACAACTCTTTCGCTCGGTATAGCTAGCTCTCCAAGCTCCCGAGCTCAAGAACTCAATACAATCTAAGCAGGAGTAGGGTTTTACGCGTCCGCGCGGCCCGAACCTGGGTAAAACTGCCCGCGTGCGCCCCTCGATCTGCTCTTCGTGCTCCCTCCGCTCCCTTACCGCAACGTAGAAGGGGCTCCGGTCCCATAGGTGCTCGTGGGAGGACAGTTTCCCCCGACATCCCCTTTCCTTTTTTGTGTTTACCATTCAATTCTTTTACATTTAGGATTTTTGTTTTTATTTTATCTTTTCCATTCAACTAAACGCTAGCTACTACCTATAGTAATGAAGAAACTGTTACACAACATCGTCATGAATATAGAGAGAAGTGACATTTTTCTCCGTCCTTGGTTGAACAACAAGTTTATATATATATATATATATATATATATATATATATATATATATATATATATATATATATATATATATATATTTGACGGTACTATATATAGTACACGTTGACACTATACACGATAAAATCTCTTGCGATCCCTAATATCTAATTACGAAAATCTAAGTCCAATCCCTAATGGTATTCTTCGATTTTATATATGACCTCTTCAAGGAAGAATCCTGCCAATTCATCTTGAATGGCGCGTATGCGATCCTTTGGTAGGAGTTCGCCCCGCTTCCGTTCGATCTAATTTAAAGAAGGGGTCGCTTTGCTAATATTAGCACAATAGTTCTGCTAACACTTCCGAATTGCACATCATTTTTTGAAGCAATAGCACTGCAGTACTGATGCGAGTGTACTTCCCGTCGAAAAAAATTGTATGCGGCATTTTTTGGGTACATTTTTCGCTCTAATTTTTTAACAATTTGTCGGAACGAGACGTGTAATATACTGTTGAAAAGCTATGGAGTAGACGCAACTTCGCTATGTTGAAATGTTTGCAAGATTCTTCACGGTTTAAAAGCAGTTTTGAAAATGGTGCGGCGCACGACGAGTGGCAGCGAGCGTTTTTTCATGGATTTTTTTCTAAACCGCTTGTTGGATTGAAGCAAATGATACACCGTTGGAAAGATATCGTCGAGGCACAACTTTTCATATCTATTATTTCTCTAATTCGTTATGGTTTAAGAGCAATTTCAAATTTACTAAATCACGATTCTTTTTATCAATTTTTTTTCAAATTTTCGGTACCGTTTTCGCTCCAGTTTTCTAACCATTTGTCGAAACGAGGCGTGTAATATTCCATTGAAAAGCTATAGACGAGGTGCAACTTTCATATGTTGAAATGTTTTTGAGATTCCTTACGGTTTTTAGTTAATTTGAAAATCGTGCGGCTGACTACGAGAGGCAGCGGCCGTCTTTCGCGAAATGATTCAAATTATACGCTGTTGGATAGATATTGACGAGACGCAACATTTTCATGTAGAATACTCTCTCCGATTCATTACGGTCTAAGAGAAATTTTATTTTTTAACGAAATGCGGTCAATCTGTTTTTTCGCGACACCAAAATTGTTGTATGTACTGTATCAGACAGAAAACCGCACTGCTTTTAGACTAAAACCGCATTGCATGTGACGAGCAAGTGAACTTGATTTATTTTTTGTCGAACGTAAAATTTCTCGAACAAGTTTATATGAGTTTTTGTTGTCTTTTTTTTTCAACATTTTTCGTGAACGAGAGTGGACCGCACAGACGAGTTCAAATTAACCTCGACATACGTTGATGTGAACCGCATTATTATTTTTTGTTTCGCTATATTTTTTTTCACATTTCCACGCTTTGCGCAAGTGAACAACATCACTCTCAAAAGTGAACCACATCCAAGGACCAAACGCACTACATATGTTAGATGTAATCGAGTGACTTTGAAAACACATGAAACAAATTGCACTTCATACAGAGGGGTAATGAGCGGCTACACAAATTGGAGTGAAGTAAAGTTTTGTCTTCTTCAAACAATTTTATTCTAGACATCATGGTACTGCAAATGGGAGACTAGAGAACTGCACCAAAACACACCTGAGTTTTTGAAAATGCCGCCCCGCACATCTATACACGCGCACAAACTGAACACCTTCAAACATAAGAAACAAACTGCATATACTGGGAAGAGCACACGGTCGAGCTACTCGTGGAACTGCATCTCGATGTGCATCCGAACACCGCAGGTGTGCATCCGAGCAACAATAGTCGCGCATCCGAGCACATGAACCACAAGTGAACTACATGTCCACGCCATGGAATATCGTCCTCCTCGCATGGACTGCCAGCGCACGCAAACTGCACTGAAGCACCACCCAATAGTAAACTACACCAACGTTGGAACCTTACTGCACACATGCGCTCCACACCACCGGCTGGCGTACTGCACGCAGATGCACTCTGCACCACACGGGCGCGTCGAGTGAACTATATGGGGGCAGGGATGGAGATCCTCATCGTCATCTCGCCTGCATGGTTAAGGATCAGCCGAACAACAAGTAGCCGTCACTCAAAGTAAAGCATACAAAATGTTTCTGGAACTTTCTTGTGCTTTTCTTTAGCATTTATATTGTGGAAACAAATATTTTTTGCACTTCTAAATTGTTAAACCACTTCTAAAATTTGTTTCTAGAGAAAATGTTGTGACAGCAGCACTACAAGGTAGGGTGCCCCTCACGAAGTGATACTGCTACCGTGACTTGTAGCTAACAGAATAGTAAATGATAATTAATATATAAGCCAAGAGTCACCTTGAACAATTTGCTCTGGAGATCTTCCCCGCCGACATAGACCTAAATGCCTTCACTTCGCAATGATTGAATCGCTTTCCCTCTCTAGTGCTTCAAGGGATGTCCAAGGCCCGCCACAACTCTTGTGATTCATGCCTAATAAGATCATTAGTTTTCTCGCTGCACTTAGGACATCTTTTTACATGACTATACAAATTCCCTGTTTAGGAATAAATATTGCACCTAGATTCTTTTTAGATGTGGTTTTGTGCTTTAATTAGTGTTTGTGCCAAGTAGAACCTTTGGGAAGACTTGTGTGAAGTTTATACGATCTTGCTATGAAAAACAAAATTGTTAGCGCTCGCTAGAATAGTCACCAGATTTTACTGGAGTGTGCTATTTAGTTGTTTCTTTTTGCAGATGATTAATAGAAAAATTCCTCACGTTTACCAATTTATTTCAATTTTTTTGGAGTTACAGAAGTATGCGAAAGTTACATATTACTACAGACTATTCAGTTTTTGACAGATTCTGTTTTTCGTGTGTTGTTTGCTTATTTTGATGAATCTATGAGTAGTATTGGGGAGTATGAATCATAGAGAAGTTGTAATAAAGTAGGTTTAACACCAATATAAACAAAAAATGAGTTCATTACAGTACCTTTGAGTGGTGGTTTGTTTTCTTACATTAACGGAGCTCACGAGATTTTTGTCTAAATTTTGTGTTGTGAAGTTTTCAAGTTTTGAGTATTGCTTTGATGGACTATGGAACAAAGAGTGGCAAGAGCCGAAGCTTGGGGATGCTTGAGGCACCCCAAGGTAAAATTCAAGGACTACCAAAAGCCTAAGCTTGGGGATGCCCCGGGAAGGCATCCCCTCTTTCGTCTTCATCTATCGGTAACTATACTCGGGACTATATTTTTATTCACCACATGATTGTGTTTTACTTGGAGCGTCATGTATCATTTTGAGTCTTAGCTTGTTAGTTTGCCACAATCATCCTTGCTGGACACACCTTTTTGAGAGAGATAAATATGGCATAGGAATTGTTAGAATACTCTATGTGCTTCACTTATATCTTTTGAGTTGAATAGTTTTTGCTCTAGTGCTTCACTTATATCTTTTAGAGCACGGTGGTATTTTTATTTTGTAGAAATTGTTGATATCTCATGCTTCACTTAGATCCTTTTGAGAGTCTATTAAAACAGCATGATAATGTACTTTTGCTATAAAAACTAGCCTTCACATGATGGGCATCCAAGATGAATGTAGTAAAAACTTTCATACTAAGTGCATTGAATATGATGAGAAGTTGGATGCTTGATAATTGTTTTGAGATATGAGGATAGTGATATTAGAGTCATGCTAGTGGAGGTATTATGAAATTGAGAAATACTTGTGTTAAAGTTAGTGATTCCTGTAGCATGCACGTATGGTGAACCGCTATGTGACGAAGTTAGAGCATGAGGTATTTGTAGAGTGTCATCCTTTGTGTGGAGGTCGGGGGCGTGCGATGGTTAACTCCTACCAACCTCCCTCCTAGGAGCATGCATTGATTGCTTTGTTTTGATGACTCGTAAATTTTTGCAATAATTATATGAGTTCTTTTGACTAATGTTGAGTCCATGGATTATACGCACTCCCACCCTTCCACCATTGCTAGCCTCTCTTGTACGGCGCAACTTTCGCCGGTACCATACACCCACTATATACCTTCCTCAAAACAGCCACCATATATCTTCCTCAAAACAGCCACCATATCTACCTATCATGGCATTTCCATAGCCATTCCCAGATATATTGCCATGCAACTTTCCACCGTTCCGTTCATATGACACGCTTCATATTGTCATATTGCCATGCATGATCCTGTAGTTGGCATCGTATTTGTGGCAAAGCCACCATGCATAATTTATATACATGTCACTCTTGATTCATTGCACTTCCCGGTACACTGCCGGAGGCATTCATATAGAGTCATACTTTGTTCTAGTATCGAGTTGTAAATCAATATAAGTGTGATGATCATCATTATTAGAGCATTGTCCCATGCGAGGAAAGGCCAAACAAAAGAAAAGGCCCCTCCAAAAAAGAGAAAATAAAAAATAAGAAAAAGAAAAGAAAAAGAAAAGAAAAAGGGACAATTGCAACTATCTTTTTCCACACTTGTGCTTCAAAGTAGCACCATGTTCTTCATGATAGAGAGTCTCATGTTTAGTCACTTTCATATAGTAGTGGGAATTTTCATTATAGAACTTGCCTTGTATATTCCAACGATGGGCTTCCTCAAATGCCCTTGGTCTTCGTGAGCAAGCAAGTTGGATGCACACCCACTTAGTTTATTTTGTTGAGCTTTCATACATTTTTAGCTCTAGTGCATCCGTTGCATGGCAATCCCTACTCACTCACATTGATATCTATTGATGGGCATCTCCATAGACCGTTGATACGCCTAGTCGATGTGAGACTATCTCCCTCCTTTTTGTCTTCTCCACAACCACCATTATATTCCACCCATAGTGCTATATCACTAGTAGAAAACGGGTCTATTGTCCCGGTTCGTTAGGACCTTTTGTCCCGGTTCTTGAACCGGGACTAAAGGGTCGGTACTAATGCCCTAGCCCTTTAGTCCCGGTTCAAACAAGAACCGGGACAGATGGGCCTCCACGTGGCCTGTGCGCGGAGCCCAGGCAGGAGGGCCTTTGGTCCCGGTTGGTGGCACCAATCGGGACCAATAGGCATCCACACGTTAGCATTTTTGTGG
>LR738713.1:786075410-786090143 GCA_902687465.1 Secale cereale | reverse complement strand
GAATGCCACAGTCGGACGTCTGAGCGACATCACATAAAGGGCTTATATCAAAAGTAAATAACAAGGATGCCACAGTCGGACGTCTGAGCGACATCACATAAAGGGCTTATATCAAAAGTAAATAACAAGTATGCCACAGTCGGACGTCTGAGCGACATCACATAAAGGGCTTATATCAAACAAGGCAAAATTTGAGTAGTTCCTGGAGGTAGCACCATCCTAAGGAATACTCGGCACATAAAAGTAAACAGATTAGTCCATTCACAGAAGTAATATTCAACCCGGTTTACCTTTGTCAGAAGTATTAGTTCTACAGAGACTGACACTGAGACTGACACGGATCTGCTAACCAACGTCCTTGACCAAGGACTTGATTATGCGAATGGTTTTGACTCTGCAGAGTTTGTACCTTACCACAGCCAACGGATTTCAGTAGTCACCAAGGACTAGTTCCGTTCACGGTATTTTAGAAGAAAACACATCTAACCAGTACACACCCATTCCACATTCCGCTGCCAGGAATCACCCTAGGCAACGTTCAAGAAAAACTCTTGAGGCGGGGAGGTCACTCCTCGAATAGCATGGGATCAAATTTATACCGCGCGCTCTAAGGGGTGCCCCCCTCTCGGTCCCAACCGGAAACACCCATGCCCTCTGACCGGATGACGGCTTTAATCCAGGGCCATGGAACCTTCATCACGGCCTCTCTATTTGGTGTGTACCAGGGAAGAGGTTTGCAACTTACTAAACCGTATTCTTTGCAGAAAACATGTGGTAGCACAAAAAGGGAAGTGGACGGGATCGAGACTTGATCCACGTCGACACCGTAGTTAAACAGTTGATATAGAACTGGCATGCTCCAACAATACCAGCTTACATCTTATCATGCTACCACATGATCAGGTTGCTTCTCCATCATATGATCTCATCAAGTTTTGTAGCTCACTTGCAACTTACCGTGCATGGAATATAACATCCACCAAATGCTTATATAAACATGCCTTAAGAAAAACCACACTAGCAAACATGAGAAACACTCGTCATATCAAAGGTTCAAACATGCTTGCCTGGTTCGGAGTAGTCGGAGTCTAGCTCGGCGAAGTTTGCGGCCCCGTCACCTCCTTCGGTATCTACGGTATAAAAGACATCGAATACTATGTAAATACGTGCGTGTGCAAAAAGTATTCCAAATATTTTTCAAATAAATATGATAAAAAACTAGGCAGAGTTATGAAGATGACAGAAAAGGAATCAACTAAAAATCATTTTTAGTTTAAAAGTTATAAAGAAAACAAACCCAGGGACTAGTCTGTAATGAAACAGAAACTATCCAGGGGGTAGTTTGAATAGACAGAAAACGCTTCGGATGAAATACGCCAAGCCTAAAGGAAAGCGTACTTTGCCCGAAGGCGCTTTCAGAAAACGATTCGAATAAGAAGAAGAGGCTGACAAGGGGGTCCCGCATGTCAGGTTTGAAAGGGGGAAACAGAGTTCGCCGGCGCCAGAGACCTGCGATGATCGCCGGCGACGAACCGCTGCGAGGCAGAGAGGGAGGGAAGTACCGGCGTGTTCAGGAGGTTCTTCCGCGTCGGTGGGTGGTGGAAGGGACCGACGGGAGGCACCACAGCGACGGCGACTTCCTCTACGGCGGACGGCGGCGTCGGGCGATGATGGGTCTCACCGGACGGGGCTTCTGACTACAAAATGACGCTTGGGTTAGGAGAGTTGGTTGACTAGGAGGTCACTGGCAGAGTTTGGGCAGCGGGGGTGCTCTCACCAGAGCGGATCTTGCCGGAGCCCGAAGCGGATCGGGGCGGCCGGAGTCGGGGAAGAAGGCCCTCCCGAGGCCCTCTGAGGGGTTTTGGCGAGGCTGTGGTGAGGTGTGTTGGATGCGGTGGCCTCACAACGCCTCTGGGGCCCTATTTATAGGCGGGCGAGGGAGGTGCCGTGAGCGAAATATCTCCGGCGAGGGATTACGGCGAGGCAGTGGTCGGGCGGGTGGTTTAGGTGACTGGGCACCTTCGGATTGGTCCACTGGCTCCATTCAACGCCTAAGCTCGATCGCATTTGGCCTGCTCCGTGGTTTCGACGGAACGGAGCTCACGGGCTCGCCGGCGGCAGAGAGCGCGCTCTGCGCTTCTCAGGCCACGGCGACGGTTCTGCAGCGTGCTCAGGGGGGAGGATGGACACGCGGAGGCCACCGGTGGCTTGGGCGGTGCGGAGCGGCACCGTACTGCAGGGCTCACCCCTGACGGCCGCCACGGGCGGTACTGTCGCCGCGGACGACGCCGGAGCTGACGCGACAGCTCGCCACCGACGCTCGCAACCAGCCAAGCGACCGCGCGGCGCACTGGATAAGAAGGGGGAACAGGGAGCAAGGGGCCAAGCGAGGAACTGGTGAGATTGGCGATGATCGTCTGAAGAAAACGACACCGGCGACTGAATTTTTAACACTGAACCCTGAAACTTGGCAGGAACAGTGCCTGTAAGGTGTTTGATGAAATGTTTGATGCACGTGGGAAACTTTTCTTGAGCTGGGACTTGGTGAGGGGGTCTCTTGATGTATCTGGAGGCTGCATGAATTTCCCCAGAATTTTTGGAAAGAAGAAAGAATGAAATTCATCAAAATTAGCAAATCTGCTCCAAACTTGCAGCAAGCATATTTTGAAAATTTTGAACTGATGACCAGTAGGTCTTGATGGATATGAGTTGAGGGTACTAAGGACTAGCCCTAGGAATTTATTTGGAGCCAAGGTTCAAAAGAGATCTAGTAGTTCCCTTGTAAACTACTAAGGTCCAAATAAATGGCAGAAAAAAGATTTTGTGGTTTAAATAAATAGAAATAAAAACTAGGGAAAGTTGAAACTTGCTGGAATTGGTTCTTGACTTGACCCAAGGTAGGGAGAAAGGTTTTGGGAGGAAGTTTTCAACATAGGTCATGGCAAGGGTGTATTTTTGAATAGGGAGGGATAAATCCAAAAATGATAGGAATTCTTTTTAACAAAAAGAATTTGCCAAAACAATCCAAGAGTATTTGTGTTGAACCCACATAAGTAGAAAGATCCTCAAGACCAGAACCAAAATTGAGAAGGACTCAAAAAGATTTGTCAGAAGCAAAAATTTGGGCAGGAGGCTCTCTCAAAAGAAAATTTTCAAATAACCTCCTTTAAACCAAATAAAGAGTTTGGTAGAAATCAAACCAAAATTTTGGGGTGTTACAACACCCACCCCCTTAGGAAAAATCTCGTCCCCGAGATTCCGGCTGATCCTCAAATAGGTGTGGGTACTCTGTTCGAAGAAAATCCTCTCTCTCCCAAGTTGCTTCATCTTCGGTGTGATTGCTCCACTGATCCTTGAAGAACTTAATTGTCTTCTGACGGGTTCTCCTTTCAGACTCCTCCAAAATTTTTACTGGACGTTCCCTGTAGGTGAGGTCCGGTTGCACGTCAATGTTTTCATGAGATACACGCTTTTCTGGGTTGCTTACACACTTCCTCAATTGTGATATGTGGAACACGTCATGGACGTCTGACAGTTCTTTGGGTAGGTCTAGCTGGTAGGCTACTGTGCCTCTTCGTGCAGTCACACGGAAAGGTCCAATAAATCGTGGTGCTAACTTTCCCTTAATTTTGAATCGCTGCAGGCCCCGCATAGGGGATACTCTTAGATACACATAGTCACCGGGTTCAAAACTGACTTCACGATGTTTCTGGTCATAATAACTCTTTTGTCGGCTCTGGGCTGTTTTGAGTCGATCCCTGATTAATTTAACCTTCTCCTCAGCTTCTTTGAGCATGTCTGGGCCGAAGATACGGCTGTCTCCTGTCTCGGACCAATTTAATGGGGTACGGCATCTTCGCCCATACAAAGCTTCAAAAGGTGCCATTTGTAGACTGGATTGGTAACTGTTGTTGTACGCGAACTCGGCATATGGTAGGCTTTCTTCCCAGCTGGTCCCATAAGTGAGAACACATGCTCTCAGCATGTCCTCTAAAATTTGGTTCACACGTTCAGTCTGTCCCCCAGTCTGGGGATGATATACCGTGCTGAATACCAGTTGAGTTCCCAGAGCTTGTTGCAAATGATCCCAAAATCTAGAGACGAATTGAGTGCCTCTGTCGGATATTATGGTCCTTGGAACTCCATGTAGACAAACAATACGGGAGAGATAAAGCTTGGCAAGCTTCTGAGTGGTGTGGGTTGTCTTTACCGGAATAAAATGTGCCACCTTGGTCAACCTATCTGTGATGACCCATATGGCATCATTTCCGTGTCGTGACTGAGGTAGTCCGACAATAAAATCCATTCCAACCTCGTCCCATTTCCATTCAGGTATCCTGTTTGGCTGTAATAATCCTGCTGGTTTTTGGTGCTCGGCTTTAATGCGCTGACATGAATCACAACAGGCAATGAATGTGGCTATATCCCTCTTCATACCGTGCCACCAAAATCTTTCCTGAATGTCCTTGTACATTTTTGTTCCTCCAGGGTGGATGGAATATGGAGCGGTGTGGCCTTCGGTCAAAATTTGTTGTTTGAGGTCTTCCATATTTGGCACGCAAAGCCTGTCTCCGTACCATAGTATTCCCTCATTGTCTATGACGAATTCTGAGGCTTTGCCCAGACTCACTTTCCTTTTTATGCCTTCGATGCTGGGGTGTCCATGTTGAGCTTTCTTAATTTGTTCCATTAGGGTGGGTTGTATTTCCAAATTTGACACAGTGCCTTCAGTAACCATCACCATGTTGAGTTTGGCAAACTCCCTTTGAAATTCTGGTCTCAAGTTTTGTGAACTGTCGTTGATTGAGCTTGGATTGCGGCTGAGAGCATCTGCCACTACATTTGCCTTTCCTGGATGGTAGTGAATGCCAACATCATAGTCTTTTACTAATTCCAACCAGCGTCGTAGCCGCAAATTGAGTTCTGGTTGTGTGAAAATATATCTGAGGCTTTTATGGTCTGTATATATTTCACAACGATTTCCAAGCAAAAAGTGCCTCCATTCTTTGAGTGCATGAATAACTGCTGCTAATTCCAAGTCATGAGTGGGATAGTTTTCTTCATGCTTTCGCAGTTGCCTGGAAGCATATGCGACTACTTTGCCTTCTTGCATTAATACGCATCCGAGGCCCTTCCGGGACGCGTCGCAATATACTTCAAAATTTTTGTGTATGTCCGGTATGACCAATACTGGTGCTGTTGTTAATCTCTTTTTGAGTTCTTGGAAACTTTTCTCGCAATCTTCCGTCCACACAAATTTCTTATCCTTCTTGAGTAGCTGTGTCATAGGTTTTGCTATGGTGGAAAATCCCTCAATAAATCTTCTGTAATATCCAGCCATTCCCAGAAAGCTTCGTACGTCGGTTACGTTGGCTGGTGGTTTCCAGTCGAGTACGGCCTTGACTTTTTCTGGGTCCACGGCAACGCCTTTTTGGGTTAATACGTGGCCCAAAAAACCAACCTGTTTTAGCCAAAATTCACATTTGCTGAATTTGGCGTACAATTGATGCTTCCTTAATTCTCCCAGCACAATTCTGAGATGTTCAGCATGTTCTTCTGGTGTTTTAGAATATACCAAAATATCATCAATGAACACCACCACAAATTTGTCCATAAATTTCATGAACACTTTGTTCATGAGGTGAACGAAATATGCGGGGGCGTTTGTCAGTCCAAACGGCATTACTGTAAATTCATATAATCCGTATCTGGAAGTGAATGCTGTTTTAGGGATATCTTCCGTCCGTACTTTTAATTGATGATATCCCGACCTTAAATCAATCTTTGAGAAAACCTTGGCCTGTGTAAGCTGGTCAAACAAATCATTTATCCGTGGCATCGGATATTTGTTTTTGATGGTAACCATGTTGAGTGCTCGATAGTCTATACATAATCTCAGTGTCCCATCCTTTTTCTTGGCAAATAATACTGGCGAACCCCAAGGTGAGGAGCTGGCCCGGATAAATCCTTTGTCCAGTAATTCCTTTATTTGCTTCTTCAATTCTACCAACTCGGAGGGTGCCATTCTATAAGGTTTCTTGTAAATGGGAGTGGTTCCAGGTGCTAGTTCAATAGTGAATTCTATTTCTCGGTCTGGTGGCATGCCTGGTAGGTCTTCAGGAAATACATCAGGAAACTCACATACCACTGGAACTTCATTTAAATCTGAAATATCCACCTTGTTCAATCTTGGTCGCAATGATACTGGTCTTACTTGAGCTGCAATCTTTATCGTCTTCCCTTGGTGATGAGTGAGGATCACAGTCCGATTGAAACAGTCGATAAATCCCTTGTTGGTGGTTAACCAGTCCATTCCTAGGATAACATCCAGTCCCTTATTTTCCAATACAATGAGGTTTGCTCGAAACTTTAATCCCTCGAGCTCAATAATCACACCTTGGCAATAACTCTGGGTGATTTGCTTAATCCCGGGGGACTTGATGGTCATAGAATTTTCCAAGGGGAGAATTGAAAAATCATGTTGTAAAGCAAATTTCTTTGAAATGAACGAATGAGAAGCTCCAGAATCAAACAAAACCGTGGCAGGTATTGTGTTGACAGGAAACGTACCGAGTACGATATCCGGAGCATTCTGTGCTTCTTCCTTGGTCATATGGTTCACGTGACCCTTCTTGTGATTGTTGCTGGGATTGAAGTTGTTACGCTCGGGGGTTGAATTATTTCCACCATTGTTTGTCTTGGGGGCCGAGTTTCTTGGCTTTGGGCATTGCTTGGCATAGTGTCCTTCCTCTCCACAAGCGAAGCAAGTAACGCCCGGGTGATACGTAAAATCTTTATCCCTTGCATGAAAATTCTTGTTTGAGCGTGGAACACTGGTTGCGGATTTGTTTGCCCCATTTTTCCGAGAATCAATCTTGTTCCGGTTGTCGCGAGATTGAGAAGTCTTGTCCCGCTTGCGCTTGCGAAAATCCTCCAAGCTACGGCGTTCATTCTCCAAGGTAATAGCTTTGTCCACAAGTGTTTTGAAATCTGGAAAGGTGTGCACGACCAGTTGGCATTTAAGTGCTGGTGCCAGGCCGTCCAGAAATTTTTCCATCTTTTTATTCTCAGTCATATGTTCTTCGTTGGCGTAGCGAGATAGTTGAGTAAACTGACTATTGTACTCAGTCACTGACATGCTTCTCTGCTTGAGGTCATCAAACTCCCTTTTCTTGATCTTCATAACACTTCTGGGAATGTGCGCCCCACGAAAATTTTCCTTAAACTCCTCCCAGGTGATGTTGTTTTCATTGGGGTGCATATGTAGAAAATTTTCCCACCACGATGCAGCTGCTCCAGTAAGGTAGTGAGGTGCATAAAGTACTTTCTCACGGTCCGAACATTGTGCGATAATTAATTTCCTTTCAATGTCTCGAAGCCAGTCATCAGCCTCAAGAGGTTTATCCGTGTGAGAGAACGTCGGGGGACGCGTCTTTTGTAGTTCAGCCAATTTGGAATGCTGCTGGTATGGTTCACGGTGATTTCTCATGTTGATAATATGGTTCATCATTTCTTGATGTTGCTGCTGGCTTTGCTCATAAAGGCGGCATACTTGAGAAAGTGCTGCTTCACTGTTTTGCTGACTTGACTGCCCCTGTGTGAAATTGTTACTTGCCTGGGTACCATTATTTTCTTCCGGCGGGCTTCGCATGGAACGAGTCCAGGGACGATGCATTTTCCACTCTGGGGTATTTTGCAGAACTCATGTGAAAAACCGAGTAGTAAAAACAAATAATTTTGCAAAGGCAGAAATTTTAAAACTCCAAGATTTTTCAAGAAAACACTTGATTGCGCATGGAGAAGGACCGCTCAGTATCTTACAAGCAAGCCATAATTATACAATACCTCACTCAGGATGTGCGTACACATTCCTGACATGTTATTTAGGCTAGTGCACTTCTCCCAGTCCCTACATGATGCGCACACAAACTACTTCTCACCAAGCCTATGTACATATAAAACATATCATACAAGCAGGTACATCGCACGGCTGCTCGGCGCACTCAGTCGGAGATGGTAAATACTTCCTTCGGCCTGCCGAGGGTAAGTCCCAGTGCTGCTGGGGACTCAACTTCTTCCTCACTAATAGGCTCCAGGCGCGGGGTACTGGGTCGTGCGGCTGAAATGGGTGTGGTAGGCGGTGCAGCACGAACTGGGGTAGGAGCAATGACTTGGTCAAACTCCTCAGTGGTAGGTAGGCGGCGAGCGGTGGCTCGGATGGCAGGTGCATAGGATGATGAGGACGAGATGTATGACAGTGGTGGTGCTGTATGGAGCAGCTCCCTCCTGTTGGCGACACAGCCCTGAACTGAGTCCATACGGGCAGCCACCAAGTCGTCCACGAGGTTATCAAAAGCTGCCTCAAGAGCCTTGAGATACTCAACAAGCATCTCAATAGCATCATCTCGTTCTCCCCTAGTGCAAGCGAATGCATAGTGACAAGTGTACGGCACGTGGCAGGGGAGGTAGCGGTAGCGACGAGCCTTCATCGAAGGAAGAGCATCCCGGAGATGAGCTATTGCCTCACGGGCAGCCATCTGCATGGCATGCTTCTCCGTAGGCATGGCCCTCCCAACAAATCGGAAGCGGCGTAATTCCGAACGCCCTCCCTTGAATTGCACCGCAGCCTGGTGCATAGACACGCTGTCGCTGATCTTGTGCTCGTAGAGTGTGAACTCTGGACGAGTCGATGGCCCGATCGCGATCTTGACGATGGAGGCGAGGAGTTTGATAAACCCCTCAGGCACATTGGCGAACACCTGTGATTCACAGTCGCGGCCGGCCATCTACAAAAGTAGACAAAAATTCCAGATAGTCAAATCATAAATTTATGATGACTAACAGAAAAATTGCTACAATTGCAATTTGCTAAAACAGCACCTATTACGCTAATAATCGATTAGCGAGCGCACCTAGTGGCTTCCTACAGTCAGCCTGGCTCCGATACCAAGGTTGTCAGGACCGGTTTTCCAATAAAACACTTATTGAAAAATCGCCCCTTTCATCAAACTAGTATAGAGAAATCCTCCATACTGGCAGACAAATCCTTGATACAGAAAATCCAGAAGTGCTAAATATTATACAGGGTTGAGCTGAGGGTGCTCAACAATTTATTACAAGCACGCCAATATTATACATAGATGCGGATATGACACAACTGGATATGGTGGCATAACTACTAACTCGTGGATATGGTGGTAGTGGATATGTCACAGTGGTGTGGGTGGCGTGACTCCAATATCTTACACTCATCAAGCGCCGGAGTGAGGCTTGATGATTTTATTATGGTGGCGGAAGCGTATATAATACAAGTGACCAACTCCAGGATCGCAAGGGACTGACTGGGACTCCCCTAGGCGTCGGACTCGCTATCGAACTCTTCATCCATAAGGTCGCCTTCGTCAATATCTGGCCAAATCAACAAGCCAGGTGAGTACTTTGAATGTACTCGCAAGACAGTTTGGACATAAGATATAACAAATGCAAACATGATGCACACGAGCAGTAATGCACACGTGAGTAATTCAATTAGCGTTACAAGATAAATAAATAGCGGAAGACCGATCGGGTGTCTGGAGCGACGCCTCGAAAGGTAAAATAGAATAAACATGCCACAGTCGGGCGTCAGGGCGACACCGCAGAAAGGGCTTATATCAAAGGTAAATAACAAGAATGCCACAGTCGGACGTCTGAGCGACATCACATAAAGGGCTTATATCAAAAGTAAATAACAAGGATGCCACAGTCGGACGTCTGAGCGACATCACATAAAGGGCTTATATCATAAGTAAATAACAGGAATGCCACAGTCGGACGTCTGAGCGACATCACATAAAGGGCTTATATCAAAAGTAAATAACAAGGATGCCACAGTCGGACGTCTGAGCGACATCACATAAAGGGCTTATATCAAAAGTAAATAACAAGTATGCCACAGTCGGACGTCTGAGTGACATCACATAAAGGGCTTATATCAAACAAGGCAAAATTTGAGTAGTTCCTGGAGGTAGCACCATCCTAAGGAATACTCGGCACATAAAAGTAAACAGATTAGTCCATTCACAGAAGTAATATTCAACCCGGTTTACCTTTGTCAGAAGTATTAGTTCTACAGAGACTGACACTGAGACTGACACGGATCTGCTAACCAACGTCCTTGACCAAGGACTTGATTATGCGAATGGTTTTGACTCTGCAGAGTTTGTACCTTACCACAGCCAACGGATTTCAGTAGTCACCAAGGACTAGTTCCGTTCACGGTATTTTAGAAGAAAACACATCTAACCAGTACACACCCATTCCACATTCCGCTGCCAGGAATCACCCTAGGCAACGTTCAAGAAAAACACTTGAGGCGGGGAGGTCACTCCTCGAATAGCATGGGATCAAATTTATACCGCGCGCTCTAAGGGGTGCCCCCCTCTCGGTCCCAACCGGAAACACCCATGCCCCCTGACCGGATGACGGCTTTAATCCAGGGCCATGGAACCTTCATCACGGCCTCTCTATTTGGTGTGTACCAGGGAAGAGGTTTGCAACTTACTAAACCGTATTCTTTGCAGAAAACATGTGGTAGCACAAAAAGGGAAGTGGACGGGATCGAGACTTGATCCACGTCGACACCGTAGTTAAACAGTTGATATAGAACTGGCATGCTCCAACAATACCAGCTTACATCTTATCATGCTACCACATGATCAGGTTGCTTCTCCATCATATGATCTCATCAAGTTTTGTAGCTCACTTGCAACTTACCGTGCATGGAATATAACATCCACCAAATGCTTATATAAACATGCCTTAAGAAAAACCACACTAGCAAACATGAGAAACACTCGTCATATCAAAGGTTCAAACATGCTTGCCTGGTTCGGAGTAGTCGGAGTCTAGCTCGGCGAAGTTTGCGGCCCCGTCACCTCCTTCGGTATCTACGGTATAAAAGACATCGAATACTACGTAAATACGTGCGTGCGCAAAAAGTATTCCAAATATTTTTCAAATAAATATGATAAAAAACTAGGCAGAGTTATGAAGATGACAGAAAAGGAATCAACTAAAAATCATTTTTAGTTTAAAAGTTATAAAGAAAACAAACCCAGGGACTAGTCTGTAATGAAACAGAAACTATCCAGGGGGTAGTTTGAATAGACAGAAAACGCTTCGGATGAAATACACCAAGCCTAAAGGAAAGCGTACTTTGCCCGAAGGCGCTTTCAGAAAACGATTCGAATAAGAAGAAGAGGCTGACAAGGGGGTCCCGCATGTCAGGTTTGAAAGGGGGAAACAGAGTTCGCCGGCGCCAGAGACCTGCGATGATCGCCGGCGACGAACCGCTGCGAGGCAGAGAGGGAGGGAAGTACCTGCGTGTTCAGGAGGTTCTTCCGCGTCGGTGGGTGGTGGAAGGGACCGACGGGAGGCACCACAGCGACGGCGACTTCCTCTACGGCGGACGGCGGCGTCGGGCGATGATGGGTCTCACCGGACGGGGCTTCTGACTACAAAATGACGCTTGGGTTAGGAGAGTTGGTTGACTAGGAGGTCACTGGCAGAGTTTGGGCAGCGGGGGTGCTCTCACCAGAGCGGATCTTGCCGGAGCCCGAAGCGGATCGGGGCGGCCGGAGTCGGGGAAGAAGGCCCTCCCGAGGCCCTCTGAGGGGTTTTGGCGAGGCTGTGGTGAGGTGTGTTGGATGCGGTGGCCTCACAACGCCTCTGGGGCCCTATTTATAGGCGGGCGAGGGAGGTGCCGTGAGCGAAATATCTCCGGCGAGGGATTACGGCGAGGCAGTGGTTGGGCGGGTGGCTTAGGTGACTGGGCACCTTCGGATTGGTCCACTGGCTCCATTCAACGCCTAAGCTCGATCGCATTTGGCCTGCTCCGCGGTTTCGACGGAACGGAGCTCACGGGCTCGCCGGCGGCAGAGAGCGCGCTCTGCGCTTCTCAGGCCACGGCGACGGTTCTGCAGCGTGCTCAGGGGGGGAGGATGGACACGCGGAGGCCACCGGCGGCTTGGGCGGTGCGGAGCGGCGCCGTACTGCAGGGCTCACCCCTGACGGCCGCCACGGGCGGTACTGTCGCCGCGGACGACGCCGGAGCTGACGCGACAGCTCTCCACCGACGCTCGCAACCAGCCAAGCGACCGCACGGCGCACTGGATAAGAAGGGGGAACAGGGAGCAAGGGGCCAAGCGAGGAACTGGTGAGATTGGCGATGATCGTCTGAAGAAAACGACACCGGCGACTGAATTTTTAACACTGAACCCTGAAACTTGGCAGGAACAGTGCCTGTAAGGTGTTTGATGAAATGTTTGATGCACGTGGGAAAACTTTTCTTGAGCTGGGACTTGGTGAGGGGGTCTCTTGATGCATCTGGAGGCTGCATGAATTTCCCCAGAATTTTTGGAAAGAAGAAAGAATGAAATTCATCAAAATTAGCAAATCTGCTCCAAACTTGCAGCAAGCATATTTTGAAAATTTTGAACTGATGACCAGTAGGTCTTGATGGATATGAGTTGAGGGTACTAAGGACTAGCCCTAGGAATTTATTTGGAGCCAAGGTTCAAAAGAGATCTAGTAGTTCCCTTGTAAACTACTAAGGTCCAAATAAATGGCAGAAAAAAGATTTTGTGGTTTAAATAAATAGAAATAAAAACTAGGGAAAGTTGAAACTTGCTGGAATTGGTTCTTGACTTGACCCCAGGTAGGGAGAAAGGTTTTGGGAGGAAGTTTTCAACATAGGTCATGGCAAGGGTGTATTTTTGAATAGGGAGGGATAAATCCAAAAATGATAGGAATTCTTTTTAACAAAAAGAATTTGCCAAAACAATCCAAGAGTATTTGTGTTGAACCCACATAAGTAGAAAGATCCTCAAGACCAGAACCAAAATTGAGAAGGACTCAAAAAGATTTGTCAGAAGCAAAAATTTGGGCAGGAGGCTCTCTCAAAAGAAAATTTTCAAATAACCTCCTTTAAACCAAATAAAGAGTTTGGTAGAAATCAAACCAAAATTTTGGGGTGTTACAAGAAGTGTCCTCTCTTATGTCCGTGCTTGGTCGACGCTACGTACTATACATACGTATAGAGAGGACTGGACACGCTAGCTAGCTAGTAAGCAAACGAAGGAAACAGAAGATCGTCATCAACATATATATGCATACGGAGAGAAGTGATATCGACCACCTCTCCTTCTCCGAGAGATTGGTCAACCAACAAGTTATCGTATATCTATCCGACACTACCGGGTACATATATATATATATATATATATATATATATATATATATATATATATATATATATATATATATATATATATACAATAATTATCTCTTACAAATATAATCTCCTATCAAATGGACGCATGGTCCACATAGTATTCTCCGTTTTCAGCGAGCACGTGGTCAAAGAAGAATGCCGCCAATTCCTCTTAAATTGCTCGCAGATGATCTGGTGGTAGGAGTTCATTCCGCATCCGAAAGATCTAATTTGAAGAAGGGGGTCAATACATATATATATATATATATATATATATATATATATATATGTATATATATATATATATATATATAGGGTGGGTCTATTCTCATAACAAAAACCTCATTCTCATAACACCCCACTTAAATAGGTTTCTAGCGCGGAGCGCCCCGAGGACAGCAACCACTGGCCCGCCTTCTACCCCCGTTCTGCCGCCCCGCCTCCTTCCCCCAGCACCGTCACGCCGGCTCCTACCCTGATGCAGTGCGGTTTTCTTGTGTCTGATGTAGTGCGGTTTTCAGTTTGAAGCGGTGCGCTTTTCTGTCCGATGCAGTGCACGCGTCGATTTTGTTGTCGTGAAAAACACAGTGTCCGCGTTTTTGTATTTTCAAAACTGCTCTTAAACCGTAATGAATTAGAGGGAGTGTTCTACATGAAAAAGTAGCGTCTCGACGATATCTTTCCAACGGTGTATCATTTGGATCATTTCGACCAACGTTTTGTAAACATTTCACGAAAAAACGGCCGCTGCCCTTCGAAGTCAGCCGCACGATTTTCAAAATTAACTAAAAACCGTAAGGAATCTAAAAAAAAAATTCAAAATATGAAAGTTGCGCCTCGTTCGTAGCTTTCCAACGGCGTATCACACGGCTCGTTTCGACAAACGGTTAAAAAACTGAAGTTAAACAGTACCGAAAATTGCAAAACAATCGAAAAACATAATTCCGCGATTTGTTAAATTCAAAACTGCTCTTAAACCATAGCGAATTAGAAAAAATAATAGATATGAAAAAGATGCGCCGACGATACCTTTCCAACGGTGTATCAATTGCTTCATTCCGACGAGCGGTTTAGAAAAAATGCAAAAAAACGCTCGCTGCCATTATTCGTCGGTCGCATCGTTTTCAAAACTGCTCTTAAACCATGCGGAATCTCGAAAAGTGTTCAACATGGCGAAGTTGCGTCTACTCCATGGCTTTTCAATGGTATATTACACGCATAATTTCGATAAACGGTTAAAAAACTAGAGCGAAAAAGGTACCGAAAAAAGAACACGTACAGTTTTTTTCAAACATGAAGTTCACTGGTCTCTGTGTTGCAGTATCTGTGCAGTTTGGAAGCGCAAAAATACGCTCGCTGCCATTATTCGTTGGTCGCACCATTTTCAAAACTTCTCTTAAACCCTGCGGTATCTCGAAAAGTGTTCAACATGGCGAAGTTGCGTCAACTCCATAGCTTTTCAACGGTATATTACACGCATA
>LR738713.1:785995395-786075400 GCA_902687465.1 Secale cereale | reverse complement strand
CACACATAATTCCGATAAACGGTTAAAAACGTAGAGCAAAAAAGGTACCCAAAAAACAACACGTACAGTTTTTTCAAACATGAAGTTCACTGGTCTCTGTGTTGCAGTATCTGTGCAGTTCGGAAGTGTTATGAGAATATTATTCTCATAATGTTATGAGAATAGACCGGCTGTATATATATATATATATATATATATATATATATATATATATATATATATATATATATATATATATATATATATATATATATATATATATATATATATATATATATATATATATAGAATAAATGAAACTCAACACAAATGATGGTAATGAAATAAAATTGTGAATATTATTACTTACGCACTTCAAATTGTTCGTCAGAATAGCCCCGCTCACAGGTCGTGTGGCGGATGGACTCGCAAATGTAGTATCCACAGAAATCATTCCCTTGTTCCTGCCACAACCACTTTACAAGAAATAGAGGTCAATCAAACTGATAAGCAAGAATGCCAAATGGTATTGATGAAACTAGCGCTTGAATCAATAGGAGATGCGCGGAACATGCTACTATATAGTACTTACTTTTGGGTGTCTAAATTCTAGCTGCTTCGGCAGTCCCGGAGCTTTTTTGGTGAATTTTCTCCAAACCCTGCGAGACAAAGAAAACAATTACTTGATTTCAGAAATGAACAAAGTTGCTGATATGCATGGTGGATAATGATCGATTTAACTTTCTTCTCGAGCATTTGAGTCATGTCCGGATACTCCTTGGGATCTTTTCGTTTAGAGTCCAAGACAGTTACTACTCCCTGCTCAAGCTTAATCTCTAGGAGAATATAGTGGAAGCTGCGCACGCATGCATTAACTCATCAATTACATTACTATAACCTTGACTAATATATAAGGGAAATCGAATATGCACAAGACAGTAACACTCACTTGAAGTTGTAAGGAAAGATTATTATATCTTTGTTTTCATTTACTACCAACGATCATAGCAAGTTGGCCTCGGTATCTGCGGCACGCAATTTAACCTCAGTTGCATCTATGAGTTATGTGTTAATGAACCCAATATCACCGACTTGTCTTTTCTTCAATTCGACGATCTTCAATCTGCATAATATAGTGAGGATAATTATAAATACATGCAATGAAAGAGCTGAGCTATATAGAGAGACTTAATGACAGAAGTAGTACTACTTACAGACAGTAGTAGGTGACCGTTGCTTTATCGAGGGCCAATTGATTGAAAAACTGAAAGAACTCCTCAAATGGAATAGGCAACAGTTCAATTCCAACGAGGTCATGCTCCTTTTTAACTCTCACATACAAAGTATCCCTGCCCCCAGACTCTCTGCATATTTTCAAGTACCAATCATGCAATCTTCGCATCATCGTTGATAGAGATCTTTCATCTTTGACGAGAGGCTTCCCGTACTCGTTATCATCGTTGATAGAGATTGCTATAACCGGGCACCATCATCGGATCATTAGCGACGATGTCGACGTCGCTAGACACCTTGAGCGGGGGGCACGATTGGTTCGCTTGTTCGCTGAGCTGGGCAATTCGTTTCCCAACTCGTCCTTCTGCTAACCTTTGATCACTTCTAGTACTTCCCGACCGCTTCGCTTCGTGAAATGACTTTTCAATAATGCGGTCATAGTTGTCTTTTGGCCGACACTTCGCTCGTTTCTTCAGGGCAGCCAGAGTGCGCTTTGCTTTCACCGGATCTATCTTCTCCTCCGGAGGTGGATGTCTCTGTGCTTTCAACCCTTCACGCTAGTCCTTCACTTCGGCTTTAACGATCTTCACATTTTCCTCGTCGGACCTCTCGTATGGTAACTTCTCTAGAGGCGTGAGAGAAGGACCGAATTTGTATTGCCTCCCGCCTCTGGATGTACTGCTAGACGCCGGCAGACCAGACAGAGCGGCTGTCTTCTTTCCTTGCTTACGCGGCGGAGGAGAAGGACTACGACGTGCCGGAGCGGCGGCGGGTCTCTTCCTCCCTTGCCGACGAGGCAGAGAAGGAGGAGGCTCGCTGCTCGGGCGCGCCGGCGCAGGCGGAGAAGGAGGCGGAGTGCCGCCACGCGCCAGAGAAGGAGCCGGCTGAGTGCCCTGATCGTCACTCGCCGGAGGAGGAGGCGGTGGAGGCGGCGGAGTGCCCTGACTCGCCGGAGGAGGAGGAGGAGGCGGAGGCGTCCAGTTCAGAAGGTTGATGAGGTCCTTCCTCCATAGGCATGGAGTCTTCAGAGAAGAACCCAGCCGAGTCTCCCCTTGACCGGTAGGGTGGTCAAGATGGAGGTCCTCAAATCCCTCCGTTATTTCATCCACCATCACCCTAGCATATCCTTCTAGAATCGGCCGACAGTGAAAAGTTGAGCCGGGTCCAGTAGGATAAACAGAGCCAACAACCGCCTTCACCTTCATATTAATCCATTGCGTCATAAGGTGGCAATTTTGAGACTCCGTGATAGCATCCACGGGATAGCTGGCAGGAGCCGTCAAGACATGGTCCGGATGAAGCAGCTCGCTGGAAGCCACGCTGCTTCTCTGCTGAGATGGCGGGGTAGCTTCGCGGGAAGCTTCGGCAGTTCTTTTGTTGCGATTTGCTTCTCGTTCCTCTATCGCTTGTACCCTAGCGTGCAGCGCCTGCAGTTCGGTCTGCTGCACTTTCTTCCTCCGCTCGTGGCATTTGTAACCGCCTGCGTCCGGAAATCCAGCCCTCCATGGAAGGGAGCCTGGCGTGCCTCATGTCCGTCCAGGGTGCTCAAGATTCCCGAGGGCCATTGTGAGCTCGTCGTTCTCTCTGTCGGGAACGAACGTCCCTAGCAGCGCTGCTTTGATATAGTGCCGAATCTTCTTGACCGGTATTTCCAATTGCTCGTTCGTCCAAATGCACCTCCCTGATACAGGGTCCAAGGTTCCGCCAGCCCCGAAGAACCAAGTCCGGCAACGGTCTAGCCAGTTCATTGTCTCTGGTTCGATCCCTTTATCAAGAAGATCATTCTCAGCCTTGGCCCACTTAGGCCGGGCTCTGAGGTAGCCACCTGACCCCGTGCGATGGTGATGCTTCTTCTTCGCAGCATTTTGCTTGTTTGTTGCCGACATCTTCTTACTCTTTTCCGATGTCTTGTAGGACACAAATGCGGGCCAGTCATCTCTGATCTTCTTATATATGCCCTTGAATTCTGGTGTCTCTTTTTTGGTGACAAACCTATTCAGGCATTTCTTCCACCTCCTGAATAGGTCTGCCATCTTCGTAAGAGCAAAAGACTTGATTAATTGCTCTTTAACTGGCTTCGCCCGATCATCCTCTGGCGGTAGGGTGAAATTTGACTTCAGCTCAGTCCAAAGATCATCTTTCAGCATATCAGTGACATAAGACACCTCAGGGTCTTCTATAGCCGGCTTTAACCATTGCTGGATGCTGATCGGGATCTTGTCCCTAACCAGAACCCCGCACTGAGCAACAAATGCGTTCATTGTCCGGATGGGTTCAATCGGTTGGCCGTTGGGCGCGATTTCTATGATCTCAAACTTTTCATCCGAGCTCAACTTTTTCTTCGGGCCTCGTCTCCTTACCGAAGTTGTGCTCGATCCGGAGGGCTAGAAAAAAGAACAAAGATGAGAGTTAATTAATATGTGTACATACCAAAACAATGAGAATGTGCATCAATTAACTAGTCAACACAGGCTTAACTAATATATATACCTGGCCGGACTCGGTTCGGTCACCGAAGCCGTCATCACGGTCTCCTTCTTGCACCGGCATTGGGTCACCGGAGCCGTCCTCACGGTCTACTTCTTGCACCTGCATTGGGTCACCGGAGCCATCATAATCATATCCTTCTTCTTCATCCTCTCTTTGCAGCAGATCATCGGTCTCATTGAGAAACGACAAGACGACATCACATCCGTTTGCGATTATGTCCAGCAACAACTCTTCTTGTGCTTCGTCTCCGGGGGTGTCGTCCATAGTTTCTACAAATATTTACAACATGGCAATTATTAATTATTCAAACATGACAGATGGATATGTTAGTGGCAAACGTAGAACTAGCTAGCTAATCAGAGTAAGGAATTATATATATTAATTTGTGGCCTCGACGCTGCTTCTCTAGGGTTTCGGGTGGCCTCGACAATGCTTCAAGGGTTAGGGTGGCCTCGAGAACGCTTCAAGGAGGGGGTAATATCGACAACGACGAGATACATACACGGGAAAATAATGTTATCGGGGAGGGGGTATATCGACGACGACAGACCCCCCCCCCTCACGTGTTGAAGTTACCAGGAGGGGGTATATCGACCCCCCTCGTGTTGAAGTTATCGGGAGGGGGTATATCGACCCCCCCACGTGTTGAAGTTATCGGGAGTTTATATCGACACGACATACGTACATGTGGGAAAATAATATTATCTGGGAGGGGGTATATCGACCCCCCCCGGCGCTCGTGTTGAAGTTATCGGGAGGGGTATATCGACGACAACACACCCGATAAAACATAAGAAAACGAAGAAGAAATAAAAAGAGGAGAAGAAGAAAGGAATAGCTAGAGGAGAAGATCGAAGAAAAAAAGAAGAAAAAAAGAGGAGAAGAAGAGAAAATATAATATATTCCATTTTCTCTTCTTCTCCTCTTCCTTTTCTTCATTTTTCTTCTCCTTATTTATTTCTCCTCTTCTTCTTTCTTTCCTCTTCTTATTTTCTTCTTTCCTATCCTTCTTTTTCTAAAATTGTAACTTTTGCATATATAAAACTTTTCTAAAATTGTATCTTTCTATATATGAACAAAAAACTTTCTATGAACAAAAAAACATTTTTAACATATATATTTAGCAAATTCCTCGGGGGCGGCTTACGGGCTCGAGGGTGCAGGGGGTGCTCGGGGGCGGCAGACGGGCGGCCGACGATGACGGCGAAGAAGGGCGCGCTCGGGGGCAGCGGACGGCGTCAGCGTGGGCTCGGGGGTGGGGCAGGGGCAACGGCGTGGGCGGCGACGGCGAGGCAGCCTGGCTGCGTCGTCGGGCGGGATCGAAAGAACTGAACCAAAATTTTCACAAGTGTTGTATATATAGACAGAGCATTGGTCCCGGTTCGTGGCACAAACCGGGACCAATGCCCCCTTTAGTCCTGGTTGGTGCCTTCAACCGGGACCAAAGGCCTCTTTTCAGCTGCCCAAAGGGCGGGAAGCGGCGGCCTTTGGTCCCGGTTGGTGGTACCAACCGGGACTAAAGGGGGGCACTGGTCCCGGTTGGTTGCACGAACCGGGACCAAAGCACCCTTTAGTCCCGGTTGGTGCCACCAACCGGGACCAAAGGCCTTGTGCTGTCCCGCGCCAAAACTTTAGTCCCACCTCGCTAGCTGAGAGAGCTCAAGAGTGGTTTATAAGCGCTCTTGCGCCTTCCCTCTCGAGCTCCTCTCAAATGCAGGCTTTCGGGCCTAACCCTGCGATGTGTGCCAGCGGGCCTACTGGGCCTCCCGCGGGCCTGAATCCTCGCCCATGGTAGGGTTTCTAGTCGTATTCAGGCCGTGGGGGGCCAGTAGGTGGCACTTTTTTTGTCTTTGTTGCTTTATTTGTTTTATTTTGGTTCTACTTACAACAAAATACTTATTGTTGCTATTCTTTTGTTGCTATTGTGCTGTCCCGCGCCAAAACTTTATTTTTTAATTCTTTTTGCTTTTAGTTTTAGAAAAATTATAAACTTTCTGTTAGTGCCATTTGTTTTCAAATTTGAAAACACTTTTAATTTTTTTATTTTCTTTGTTGATTTATTTATTTTATTTTGTTTCTACTTACAACAAAATACTTATTCTTGCTATTTTCTCAGTTTTTTGTTTTTGTTTTCTGCATTATTTATTTTCTTTTGTTTTTTGCTTTATTTTTAATTCTTTTTGCTTTTAGTTTTAGAAAAATTATAAACTTTCTGTTAGTGCCATTAGTTTTCAAATATGAAAACACTATTTTTGGTTTTTTTGTTTTCTTTGTTGCTTTATTTATTTTATTTTGTTTATACTTACAACAAAATACTTATTGTTGCTATTTTTATTTTTTTTCCAGTTTTTTTGTTTTGATTTCTGCATTATTTATTTTCTTTTGTTTTTTGCTTTATTTTTTAATTCTTTTTGCTTTTAGGTCAGCAAAATTACAAACTTTCTGTTAGTGCCATTAGTTTTAGAAAAATTATAAACTTTATGTTAGTGCCATTAGTTTTCAAATTTGAATAGTTAAAATTTGAATTCTTTGAAATTTGTGTGAATCACAAGTTTGTGATTAACTTTACTAAAAAAATGAACATAGATGCGCCTATAGAGAAAATTCAACCTAAATTCATGATAAATTTCAATGAGTTTCAGAGAAATTCACTATGAATTGAGGTCAAATTCCCGGTATATGGGCATCTATTTTCACTTTGAGAGGAGCTCAATAAGGCAGAGAGGGACGGGCTTATAAACCGGTGTGAGCGCCCTTCGGTTGGCGAGGTGGGACTAAACTCTGACCGCAACGAGGACCAACCCTTTAGATCCCGGTTTGTGGCACAAACCGGGACTAATGATCATGGGCCAGGGGCGAGGCGCATTGGTCCCGGTTCGTGTGTGGAACCGGGACCAAAAGGTCCAGACGAACCGGGACCAATGGCCCACGTGGCTGCCCTCTTGAGTGTTCTTGGTGAGAACATAGTTGACAAGGAGCGAACCGGGATTAACGGTATTATGAGGGCCGAACCATAATACATTAAAGCATTTCAAATGAACTATGAAAAAGTTGAAAGTTGGCATGGTATGTTAATTTCACACACATAGCTTGGGTCAATGGTATCATACTCGTCTGTTACAAAGTTGGCATGGTATCATCATAATAGTTGCGGAAGAAAGTCTTCACTTTTTCTTCGCCTGTGTCATTTGCTTATTGCGCCGTAACCATGGATAATCTTCATCGTTTATCAGGATGCTTGGGTCAGCCTTGACTTTGAAGGGAGGAATTTCATGAAACTTTTCATAATCTTTAGACATGTCTGTCTTGCCTTCCACTCCCAGGATGTCCCTTTTTCCTGAAAGAACTATGTGGCGCTTTGCCTCATCGTATGATGTATTCACCTCCTTATCTTTTCTTTTTCTCGGTCTGGTAGACATGTCCTTCACATAGATAACATGTGCCACATCATTGGCTAGGACGAACGGTTCGTCAGTGTACCCAAGATTTTTCAGATCCACTGTTGCCATTCCGTACTGTGGGTCTACCTGTACCCCGCCTCCTAACAGATTGACCCATTTGCACTTAAACAAAGGGACCTTAAAATCATGTCCGTAGTCAAGTTCCCATATGTCCACTATGTAACCATAATATGTGTCCTTTCCCCTCTTGGTTGTTGCATCAAAGCGGACACCGTTGTTTTGGTTGGTGCTCTTTTGATCTTGGACAATCGTGTAAAATGTATTCCCATTTATCTCGTATCCTTTGTAAATCAATACAGTCAAAGATGGTCCCCTAGACAACAAGTACAGCTCATCACAAACAGTGTTGTCACCTCTGAGACGTGTTTCCAACTAACTGCTGAAAGTCCTGATGTGTTCACATGTAATCCAGTCGTCACACTGCTCCGGGTGTTTGGAGCGCAGATTGTTCTTGTGTTCATCGACATATGGGGTCACCAAAATAGAGTTATGTAGAACTGTGTAGTGTGCTTGAGACCAAGAATATCCGTCCCTGTATATTATTGAGTCCCTTCCAAGCATGCCTTTTCCAGTCAGTCTCCCCTCATACCGTGATTTAGGGAGACCTATCTTATTAAGGCCAGGAATGAAGTCAAAACAAAACCCGATGACATCCTCTGTTTGATGGCCCATGGAGATGCTTCCTTATGGCATAACACAGTTATGGACATATTTCTTTAGGACTCCCATGAACCTCTGAAAGGGGAACATATTGTGTAGAAATACGGGCACCAGAATGACAATCTCGTCGACTAGATGAACTAGGACCTGTGTCATGATATTGAAGAAGGATGGTGGGAACACCAGCTCGAAACTGACAAGACATTGCACCACATCACTCCTTAGCCTTGGTACGATTTCTGGATCGATCACCTTCTGAGAGATTGCATTGAGGAATGCACATAGCTTCACAATGGCTAATCGGACGTTTTCCGATAGAAGCCCCCTCAATGCAATCGGAAGCAGTTGCGTCATAATCACGTGGCAGTCATGAGACTTTCGGTTCTGGAACTTTTTCTCTTGCATATTTCTTATTCCCTTTATATTCGTCGAGAAGCCAGTCGGGACCTTCATACTGAGCAGGCATTCAAAGAAGATTTCTTTCTCTTCTTTCGTAAGAGCGTGATACGTCCAAAACGTATCTATAATTTCTGCGTGCTCCATGCCACTTTTGGGTGATATTGCTATGATATTCATACACTTCCATTCACTTTTGATCATATTTGGACTAACTTACTAATCCAGTGCACCCCAGTGCCAGTTTCTGTTTTCGGCTGTTTTTGTATTTCACGTTTTCACGTTTCGAGAACTGCCCAGAAAAATCCAGAAAAATTATATAAAAAATCAGCGTTCCGGAAACAACACTGCGTCCGAAGGGCAACCTGGGGGGGGGGGGGCACAGAGGCTCCAGGCGCCCTGTGGGCGTGCCCCCCCTGGGCCGCGCCGGGGGGGCGCCTGGGCCCCCCGAGGCTCCCCCGATGCCCTACTTTGGCATATATTTAAAGGACCCTCCAAAACCCTCAGAGGAGGAACTCTTTTCGCGATCCCATCTCTGTTCCGCCGCCGCCGCCGCTTCCAAGATCGGGAGCACCAGGAGAACTCTTCCCGGCACCCTGCCGGAGGGGAGGATCATCACCGGGAGCTTCTCCACCACCATGGACGCCTCCCGGATGACTCGTGAGTAGTCTCCCTTGGACCATGAGTCCATGACCAGTAGCTATGTGATGTTCTCCTCCCGTTCTTGTGCTTCACTAATTAGTCCTCGTGAGCTGCCCTACATGATCGAGGCACCTATGTAATCCTTATGCTGTTGCTATGTTGAGTTTGCTGGGATCCGATGGATTATGAGATTATGTTCAGATTGATCTTGAGTAATATATTTGATTCACCTCTTTTATATTTTAGTTCATAAGTAATTCTTGCATGTTTTCCGTTGTTACTTATTGCTTTGGCCGAGTAGTAGGTAGTGACTCCAAGAGGGAACGTTATGCTCGATTGTGGGTTCATGCCCCTCGATGACTAGCTTGAGTGACAGAAACATGAGTCTAGGGGATGTGTTGTTGCCACAAGGGGGAAAACAACGGTGCTTGTGCCCGCGGGTGCAAGGATTGTTTACTTTACGCAAAGTTCTTTTAATGCAGTTGTCTGTTGCATTGAGTTCACACTATGGGCGGGACTCGCAACTTAATACCAGCGAGATGTTCTGGATAGATATCTCAAGGTGGATGATTAGTAGTAGATATTGATGGATTTCGGTCTACTTACTTTGGCGTACCGCCCATGCTTTGAACCTCAACCTTTCTTGCAATGTAGTCAGCATTGGTTTGCGTTCGTGGTCCTGTCAATTGCCCAGCTTTAATTTGTTTACCTCACATAGCTGTTTTATCGTCTTTTGGGAGAGAGACATCACTAGTGAACATCATGAGACTCCGGTCCATATTACCATCATTGATCACATCCACTATTTACTTTCCGTTATTATTTACTATTGCAAAAACTATCTATCACTACTATCATTGCTTTTAACCCTTTGTGAACTACAAGGCCGAAGGGATTGACAACCTCTCTGTACTCGTTGGGAGCAAAGTTATTTGTATCTGTGTGCAGGTCCACGTTGATTGCTAATTGCGCCGTTAGCAGTTGACACCTACTTGTTGAACCTAGGAGTCTCTGGGGAATCGATCCTTGGCATCTTTGCTAGGGGAAAACACTTCTACTTACTGCACCTTACACCTTCCACTTGGGGTAACCAATGAGGGGTTCGAGGCCCATCAAGGAGTATTTTCTAGCGCCGTTGCCGGGGACTCCACTCTTCAGGATAGGGGAGTTGCACGCTATCTTTTACCTTTGCTTTTTGTCTTGTTAGTTTACCTTTCAATTTTCTTTATGTCTTTTCACTATTTATGCTTATGGACAACCTTGCTATTGGATCGTTGCTTGCGGGAAGACGCCCCACACCTGTGGTGGTTGCTCCTCCCCCTACTGAAATTGTGCCCTATAAAATACCAGCTGGTATTATCGATTATGTTTTGGCTAATCGTTACGCAGGAGACAGACATCCCGGTGAACACTTGCTATATCTGTCACAATTATGTTCATTATTTAAGCTTGCAGGTGTATCAAGGGAGTTTGTCATGAGGAAATTGTTCGCCGTATCTCTTATAGATAAAGCTTCAAATTGGTATAAGCTTCTCGATAACTCGCACTTGCTTGATTGGCAAGAGCTTATGTCTCTCTTTTATACTAAGTTTTATCCTCTTCATGATGCTTATGTGGAGAGTAAGAGTACCTTTTTGCATGTGGATCATGGTAACAATGCTTTATGTGATGCTTATATTGTTGAGTTTATTCATGATCCCACTGAAAATTATTATGAGAAGGGAACATATGCTTATAGATATTTCAATAATATCAAGTTCCCCCTCTTTATGTTGAAGGTTTTGAAGCTACACTTGTTTTGTCTTCCTATGCTTATTGCTTTGTGCTTCAATGAATTATTCTATTGCAATATTCCTATGCATAGGAAGCATGTTAGGCTTAAATGTGTTTGGTATTTGCTTCTTGATGCTCTCTTTTGTTCTTCAACTCTTATTCCTACGAGAGCATCATTAAAGTCTTATGCCTAGCTTAAAGGCATAAAAGAAAGCGCTTTTGGGAGGCAGCCCACATGAATAATTTTTTTTGCTTTTGTTGTGTCTTGATGTTGTTTACTGCTGTAGCATCATCATTGTATCTTTGCTTTTCATATTTGTGCCAAGTATAGCCTCCGATTGCTAGAAAGTTCAAAAGTTGTGAGGTGCTGTCCAGGAAACAGATTCTGTCCTTGGATAGAAAAATTCGTATAAAATCACCAGATCATCTTTTTGGTCTGAATTTTTTCTACAGCGTTCTCTATATAATTGTCTTTCGTGCGTCAGTTCTGAGTTTTTTGATTTGAGTTGCAGAAGTATCCCGAACAGGTCAATTACTGCCTGCTGTTGTGTTTTTCACAGATTCTGTCCTGTTTTGCCTTACCTTCACTTTGCAAATTAAGAACTTGCTTTTTCTTTGCAAAAACCTTTTGGCAATCTTGAGGAACAGTAGAAATTCAAGAATATCCTTATTTACAGCAAGGTATAATTATTTTATTAAGGGTAATAACCTCGCTAATCAGATTATGATGCGTTATGTATGAAGGGAGTTTTCAAGTGTGCGAGGGAAGATGATAAAAAGATTCAGGAGTGTCAAGCGCTCAAGCTTGGGTATGCCCCCCGTGCACCCCCAAGAAATATTCAAGGAGACTCAAGCGTCTAAGCTTAGGGATGCCCCCGTGCATCCCCTTCTCCATCAACACTATCAGTTCGTCTTTCGTTTCGCTATATTTTTATCACTTCATGTGTTATGTGCTATGCTTGGAGCGTCTTGCTTTTAGTTTTCTTTCTAGTTTTTCATAACGAGTCGGAACCCAGCATTCCTTTATGTGGGAGAGAAACACGCTCCACCTCTACCTAGAACATTACATAGAATTTTCATGTCTATCTATGCTGTGTGTGTTCTTTGTCTTTTAATAGCTACTATCATACTCTGCTCCTAGTATTCATGCTTATCTTTTCAAGAGCTTTTATTTAGTTGGTTGCTTGAACTCTCTTTAATTACCATGCTCACCTTATTAAGAGAGTTTCCTTCCGTTGCATTGGTTAATGTGTCTATGATAAAGATGCTACTTGCATGATGGTGCTTAGTAGTTCAGGTTTTCTTATGGTTAATCTCAAATAGCTGGCGGGTTCCCAATGTGTTATTGGAGTACCAACTTGGTTTGTTTGCCTATGATATGGTATGGTTTAGTAATATCTTCCTTACAGAATTTATTTTGATTGACTTGGCGTATGCTCACGCATATTCAAGACTGTAAAGAAAGTCTGTCAAGCCTTGATGATCTTTTGTTTCTAAGTAGCGATATAACTACCATGCCTGATTCAATATTGCTTTGTCGCTCTGCATGATTATGACCGTCATTGCTCTCTTAGTTGGTCGCTCCCAGTCTTTTGCTAACCTCCACCTGTACTAAGCAAACTAACCATGCAATACATAGCTCATGGGAAAGTAGCCTAAAAACTATTGTGGTAAAGAATATGTTGCTTATGTATCTTATTTCTTATAAGTTGCTTGCTGAGTGGTAACCATGTTTCTGGGGACGCCATCAACTGTCACACTTTTGTTGAATATCATGTGAGTTGCTATGCATGTTCGTCTTGTCTGAAGTAAGGGAGATTTACCGTGGGTTGAATGAATATGCATATTGTTAGAGAAGAACATTGGGCCGCCAACCAAAGCCATGCATCATGGTGGAAGTTTTAGCTTGGACCTTAATCCTCAAACTCTTATGAGAATATGCTTATGCATTAAAGAGGAGTCCATCATCTATTTTCTATGTTGTCCCGGTATGGATGTCCTCAAGTTGAGATCTATCAAAAACGAGAAATCAAATGCGATCTATCTCCTTGGACCTTTGTACAGGTGGCATAGAGGTACCCCTTTGTGACACTTGGTTAAAACATATGTAATGCAATGATAACCCATGGGGATCCGAGCTAATTAGGACAAGGAGCGAGCACTATTGGTATTCGATGCATGAGGCTTGCAACTTATAGGATGTTTTATGCATGACACATATGAAGTACTACTACCGTTGACACAATTGCTTCCATGTTTTCAAAATAAAAAGCTTTAGCACTTAACCTTTCTTTTACCTTTATGTTGAAGCACCAACTACTGAGAGCATGATTGTCATTCTGAGTGTAATGTGCATTGTCCCAAAGTAGCATTGTCTTTTGCATGATTGTGATATCGTTTATTCTGAAATGATTGTATCTAGTCATCACTTAAACCTTGAAGGTGCCCTTGCATTTATGTTTTGCATCACTAAATGGGGCAAGCTAGATATCACTTTATCATATTTGCACATCATGTTCATTGCAAATCTTTTTGATGTTTCAGTTTCATATTGTAAAACTTCCAGTCATTTGTGATTTTCTCTTGAGGCAACTTAATTACTATAGAATCATTGTCTCAGTAAGCTTTTGTCATATGACTATAAAAAAGTCCTATATGGTTAATAGCATGTCACCACAGAAATTATTCTTGTTATCATTTACCTACTCGAGGACGAGCAGGAATTAAGCTTGGGGATGTTGATACGTCCAAAACGTATCTATAATTTCTGCGTGCTCCATGCCACTTTTGGGTGATATTGCTATGATATTCATACACTTCCATGCACTTTTGATCATATTTGGACTAACTTACTAATCCTGTGCACCCCAGTGCCAGTTTCTGTTTTCGGTTGTTTTTGTATTTCAGGTTTTCACGTTTCGAGAACTGCCCAGAAAAATCCAGAAAAATTATATAAAAAATCAGCGTTCCGGAAACAACATTGCGTCCGAAGGGCAGCCTGGGGGGGGCCACAGGGGCTCCAGGCGCCCTGTGGGCGCCCCCCTGGGCCGCGCCGGGGAGGCGCCTGGGCCCCCCGAGGCTCCCCTGATGCCCTACTTTGGCATATATTTAAAGGACCCTCCGAAACCCTCAGAGGAGGAACTCTTTTCGCGATCCCATCTCTGTTCCGCCGCCGCCGCCGCTTCCAAGATCGGGAGCACCAGGAGAACTCTTCCCGGCACCCTGCCGGAGGGGAGGATCATCACCGGGAGCTTCTCCACCACCATGGACGCCTCCCGGATGACTCGTGAGTAGTCTCCCTTGGACCATGAGTCCATGACCAGTAGCTATGTGATGTTCTCCTCCCGTTCTTGTGCTTCACTAATTAGTCCTCGTGAGCTGCCCTACATGATCGAGGCACCTATGTAATCCTTATGCTGTTGCTATGTTGAGTTTGCTGGGATCCGATGGATTATGAGATTATGTTCAGATTGATCTTGAGTAATATATTTGATTCACCTCTTTTATATTTTAGTTCATAAGTAATTCTTGCATGTTCTCCGTTATTATTTATTGCTTTGGCCGAGTAATAGGTAGTGACTCCAAGAGGGAACGTTATGCTCGATTGTGGGTTCATGCCCCTCGATGACTAGCTTGAGTGACAGAAACATGAGTCTAGGGGATGTGTTGTTGCCACAAGGGGGAAAACAACGGTGCTTGTGCCCGCGGGTGCAAGGATTGTTTACTTTACGCAAAGTTCTTTTAATGCAGTTGTCTGTTGCATTGAGTTTACACTATGGGTGGGACTCGCAACTTAATACTAGCGAGATGTTCTGGATAGATATCTCAAGGTGGATGATTAGTAGTAGATATTGATGGATTTCGGTCTACTTACTTTGGCGTACCGCCCATGCTTTGAACCTCAACCTTTCTTGCAATGTAGTCAGCATTGGTTTGCGTTCGTGGTCCTGTCAATTGCCCAGCTGTAATTTGTTTACCTCACATAGCTGTTTTATCGTCTTTTGGGAGAGAGACATCACTAGTGAACATCATGAGACTCTGGTCCATATTTCCATCATTGATCACATCCACTATTTACTTTCCGTTATTATTTACTATTGCAAAAACTATCTATCACTACTATCATTGCTTTTAACCCTTTGTGAACTACAAGGCCGGAGGGATTGACAACCTCTCTGTACTCGTTGGGAGCAAAGTTATTCGTATCTGTGTGCAGGTCCACGTTGATTGCTAATTGCGCCGTTAGCAGTTGACACCTACTTGTTGAACCTAGGAGTCTCTGGGGAATCGATCCTTGGCATCTTTGCTAGGGGAAAACACTTCTACTTACTGCATCTTACACCTTCCACTTGGGGTAACCAACGAGGGGTTCGAGGCCCATCAGAGCGTAGCTGGCAGGACCTTCATACTACTTCGGAGGCATGTCGTCTTTTTCGTGCAAATGTTGCAGGTCCTCCCGTGCCTCAGGTGTATCTTTTGTCTTTCCATACACGCCCAAGAAGCCTAGCAGGTTCACGCAAAGGTTCTTTTTCACGTGCATCACGTCGATTGAAGAGCGGACCTCTAGGTCTTTCCAGTAGGGTAGGTCCCAAAATATAGATTTCTTCTTCCACATGGGTGCGTGTCCCTCAGCGTCATTCAGAATAGCTAGTGCGCCGGGACCCTTTCCAAAGATTATGTGTAAATCATTGACCATAGCAAGTACGTGATGACCGGTACGCATGGCGGGCTTCTTCCGGTGATCTGCCTCGCCTTTGAAATGCTTGCCTTTCTTTCGACATTGATGGTTGGTCGGAAGAAATCGGTGATGGCCCAGGTACACATTCTTCCTACATTTGTCTAGATATATACTTTCAGTGTCATCTAAACAGTGCGTGCATGCGTGGTATCCTTTGTTTGCATATCCTGAAAGGTTACTGAGAGCAGGACAAACGTTGATGGTCACGAACAGCAACGCCTTTAGGTTAAATTCCTCCTGTCTGTGCTCATCCCACACACGTACACCATTTCCATTCCACAGCTGTAAAAGTTCTTCAACTAATGGCCTTAGGTACACATCAATGTCGTTGCCGGGTTGCTTACGGCCTTGGATGAGAACTGGCATCATAATGAACTTCCGCTTCATGCACATCCAAGGAGGAAGGTTATACATACATAGAGTCACGGGCCAGGTGCTGTGATTGCTGCTCTGCTCCCCGAAAGGATTAATGCCATCCGCGCTTAAAGCAAACCATAAGCTCCTTGGGTCCTTTGCAAACTCCTCCCGGTACTTTCTGTCAATTTTTCTCCACTGCGACCCGTCAGCGGGTGCTCTCAACTTCCCATCTTTCTTACGGTCCTCACTATGCCATCGCATCAACTTGGCATGCTCTCAGTTTCTGAACAGAAGTTTCAAGCGTGGTATTATAGGAGCATACCACATCACCTTCGCAGGAACCCTCTTCCTGGCGGGCTGGCCGTCAACATCACCAGGGTCATCTCGTCTCATCTTATACCGCAATGCACCGCATACCGGGCATGCGTTCAGATCCTTGTATGCACCACGGTAGAGGATGCAGTCATTAGGGCATGCATGTATCTTCTGCACCTCCAATCCTAGAGGGCATACGACCTTCTTTGATGCGTATGTAATGTCGGGCAATTCGTTATCCTTTGGAAGCTTCTTCTTCAATATTTTCAGTAGCTTCTCAAATCCTTTGTCAGCCACAGCATTCTCTCCCTTCCACTTCAGCAATTCCAGTACGGTACCGAGCTTTGTGTTGCCATCTTCGCAATTGGGGTACAACCCTTTTTTGTGACCCTTTAACATGCGATCGAACTTCAGCTTCTCCTTTTGACTTTTCGCATTGCGTCCTTGCATTGACAATGACCCGGCGGAGATCATCATCATCGGGCACATCGTCTGGTTCCTCTTGATCTTCAGCAGCTACACCCGTTGCAGCATCATTGGGCACATCGTCTGGTTCCTCTTGATCTTCACCAGCTCCCCCCATTGCAACATCACCGTATTCAGGGGGTACATAGTTGTCATCGTACTCTTCTTCTTCGCCGTCTTCCATCATAACCCCTATTTCCCCGTGCCTCGTCCAAACATTATAGTGTGGCATGAAACCCTTGTAAAGCAGGTGGGAGTAAAGGATTTTCCGGTTGGAGTAAGACATCGTATTCCCACATTTAGTGCATGGACAACACATAAAACCATTCTGCTTGTTTGCCTCAGCCGCATCGAGAAACTCATGCACGCCCTTAATGTACTCGGAGGTGTGTCTGTCACCGTACATCCATTGTCGGTTCATCTACGTGCATTATATATAATTAAGTGTGTCAAAAACCATTACAGAACATCATAAATAGATAATTAAGTGACCAAATTAATAGAAGTTCATCATCACATTAAAAGCAAAGTACATACATAGTTCTCATCTAACAACATATAGCTCTCCAGAGCATCTAATTAATTTTCACCATACATTGAAACTATGTAAAACATTTCAATGCGAAAACAAATGCGATCATAATCGCAACCAAGGTAACAATTGATCCAACGGCATAATGATACCAAGCCTCGGTATGAATGGCATATTTTCTAATCTTTCTAATCTTCAACCGCATTGCATCCATCTTGATCTTGTGACTCAATTTTTTTTATTTTTCCCTTCAAGAAATTGTTTTCTTCTTCAACTAAATTTAACCTCTCGACAATAGGGTCCATCTTGGTCTTGTGATCATTGACGACTTCCGCAACATGCAACTCCAATTCCATCTTCTCCTCCTGCGTTTTTCCAATTTTTTCTTCAAGGAAATGTTTTCCTCTTCAACTAAATTTAACCTCTCCACAAGAGGGTCGGTTGGAATTTCCGGTTCAACTACCTCCTTGACATATAAAAACATCTATGCATGTCAGGTTGGTCGGCATAATTGGCATAAACACTAAAACAAAAAGTTATAAATTAAAGATAATATACCACATCCGAATCGTAGACAGGACGAGGGCCCACGTGGGCGGATATCAAAACCATCGCACTATATAATAACAAGCAATAATAAACGTAAGAAAATTAGACAAGTATCTATCGAAAGCAATGATAAAAGTAAGAAAAGCATGGACATAACAAGAGGCTCACCACGGTGGTGCCGGTGACGAGATCGGCGGGGGCGATCGACGGCGGCGAAGACGGGGATGGGACGTGACGGACCACTAAACCTAGACAAATCTCGGAGAAAATGGAGCTTGGAGTTCGAGCTTCGAGAGGAGAAAAGCTTAACTAGTGGCTCGGGCATTCAATCGAACACGTTGTGTGCATAGGAGGTGAGCTAGAGCACCACCAAGCCCTCTCCCCCTCGCCCAGAAAAAACAGAGCAGTGTGCTCTGCTCTTACGCGAGGGGGTATATATAGGCACCTCATTGGTCCCGGTTGGTGACATGAACCGAGACTAAAGGGGAGCCTTTGGTCCCGGTTCAAGTCACCAACCGGGACCAATGGTGGTGGGCCAGGAGCAAGGCCCATTGGTCCCGGTTCGTCCCACCAACCGGGACCAAAAGGTCCAGACGAACCGGGACCAATGGCCCACGTGGCCCGGCCGGCCCCCTGTGCTGACGAACCGGGTCCAATGCCCCCATTGGTCCCGGTTCTGGACTGAACCGGGACCAATGGGCTGACCCGGCCTGGACCATCGCCCCGTTTTCTACTAGTGTATCCATGGCTCACGCTCATGTATTGCGTGAAAGTTGAAAGGTTTGAAAGAATAGAGTATGAAAACAAGTGCTTGGCTGAAACCGGGGTTGTGCATGATATGAATAATTTGTGTGATGAAGAGGGAGCATAGCCAGACTATATGGTTTTGTAGGGATAACTTTCTTTAGCCATAGTATTTTGAGAAGACATGATTGCTTTGTTAGTATGCTTGAAGTATTATTATTTCTTATGTCAATATAGACTTTTGTCTTGAATCTTTCAGATCTGAACATTCATGCCACAATTAAGAGAACTACATTGAAAATTATGTTGGTTAGCATTCCACATCAAAAATTCTGTTTTTATCATTTACCTACTTGAGGACGAGCATGAATTAAGCTTGGGGATGCTTGATACGTCTTCAACGTATCGATAATTTTTGATTGTTCCACGCTATTATTTAAGATGTTTTGGATGTTTAATGGGCTTTGTTATACACTTTCATATTATTTTTGGGACTAACCTATTAACCCAGAGGCCCAGTCCAGATTGCTGTTTTTTTTGCCTATTTTAGGGTTTTATAGAAAAGGAATATCAAACAGAGTCCAAACGGAATGAAACCTTCGGGAGAGATATTTTTGGAGCAAAATACGCACGGGAGACTTGAGAACCACGGAGTAGGGCTGACGTGGCGTCTACGAGGGTGGGGGGCATGCCCCCTGCCTCGCGGGCCCCACGTTTGGCCCCTGGTGCCCTCCTTCCTCCTATATATACCTACGTACCTCGAAACCATTCGAGAAGGAGAAAAAACCCTAGTTCCACCGCCGCAACCTTCCGTACTGGTGAGATCCCATCTTGGGGCCTGCTCCGGAGCTCTGCCAGAGGGGAGATCTACCACGGAGTGCTTCTACATCATCATCATCGCCTCACCATGAGTTGTGAGTAGTGTACCACAGACCTTCGGGTCCATAGTTAGTACCTAGATGGCTTCTTCTCTCTCTTCGGGTCTCAATACCAAGTTCTCCTCCATCTTCGAGGAGATCTATTTGATGTAATCTCTTTTTGCGGTGTGTTTGTCGAGCTCCGATGAATTGTGGGTTTATGATCAAGATTATCTATGAGAAATATTTGGTTCTTTTCTGAACTCTTTTATGTATGATTATAATATCTTTGCAAGTCTCTTCAAATTATTGGTTTGGTTTGGCCAACTAGATCTATAGTTCTTGCAATGGGAGAAGTGCTTGGCTTTGGGTTCAATCTTACGGTGTCCTTTCCGAGTGACAATAGGGGCAGCAAGGCACGTATTGTATTGTTGCCATCGAGGATAAAAAGATGGGGTTTAGAGCATCTCCAGCCACGCCCCCAAGAGCCCCCCCAGAGCCACTTTTTGTGCGCCGGCAGTCTAAAAATGGCAAAAAATGGCCCAGTCATGCCCCCCCAAGCGCCCCCAAGACCTCAAAATAGCGCCGGCAATCCCAGGCGAAATCCGGCGTGCTGGGGGGCTGTTGGGAGCGCCGGCGACAGCAACAACCAATCATATTCCCCCACGCGTCCTTTTTCTTGGCCCACCAATCACTTTATGCCTAATAATTGTCCTGGGGACACCAACTGCTGGGAAAACATACTCGCCTTTCATCCGGCGAGAACGTTTTGGCCCCCAGGACGTGCTATTTTTGGCCCGGCGATTGTCCTGGGGGCCTCCAACGGCTGGAGATGCCCTTATATCATGTTATTTGAGTTTATCCCTCTACGTCATGTCGTCTTGCTTAAGGCATTAATCTGTTCTTATGAACTTAATACTCTAGATGCATGCTGGATAGCGGTCGATGTGTGGAGTAATAGTAGTAGATGCAGAATTGTTTCGGTCTACTTGTCTCAGACGTGATACCTATATATAATGATCATGCCTAGATAGTCTCGTAATTATTCGCTTTTCTATAAATTGCTCGACAGTAATTCGTTCACCCACCGTAGAATTAAGCTATCAAGAGAGAAGCCACTAGAGAAACCTATGGCCCCCTAGTCTATTCTCAACATATCAATCTACAATCTACTTTACTTTTCCGTTTTTACTTTCTGTTCTTATATCCAAAAATACCAAAAATATCAAACTATCATATCTATCAGATCTCACTTTCATAAGTGACCGTAAAGGGATTGACAACCCCTTATCGCGTTGGCTGCGAAGTTCTTATTTGTTTGTGCAGGTGCGAGGGACTCGCCTGTGGTCTCCTACTGGATTGATACCTTTGTTCTCAAAAACAGAGGGAAATACTTACGCTACTGTGCTGCATCACCCTTTCCTCTTCGAGGGAATACAACACAAGCTCGAGAAGTAGCAGTCTCCGGGGCGCTTGGTCCGGTCGGGGAAGCAGAAGGTGGGGATGGGTTGGGGGGCCAGCAGGATTTGACGCCCTCGATTTGATCGTACACTAATCATGCACGCAAATGTGTACGACTAAGATTAGGGACCCACGGGAGGATATTACAACACAACTCTCGACACAAATAAAATAATACAAGCTTTATATTACAAGCCAGCGGCCTTGAGGGCTCGAATACAGAAGAGTCAGCGGAAGCAACAATATCTGAGTACAGACATAAGTTAAACAAGTTTGCCTTAAGAAGGCTAGCACAAAAGCAACATGATCAAGAAGCCAAGGCCTCCTGTCTAGGAGCCTCCTAACTACTCCTGGTCATCGGCGGCCGTCATGTAGTAGTAGGCACCCTCGGGATAGTAGCAGATGTCAAAGGTGGCATCTGGCTCCTGGACTCCACCATCTGGTTGCAACAACCAGAAAGAAGATAGAAGGGGAATAGGGGTAGCAAAGCAACAATGAGTACTCATCCAAAGTAATCGCAAGCAAGGATCTACACTACTTATGCATCGATATCAATGAAAAGGTATTATCTATGGACTAAACTGCAGAATGCCAGAAAAAAAAGGGGGGAGGGGGAAGCTAGTCCTATCGAAGACTAGCATCTTCTGGAAACCACCGTCTTGCAGCTCCGGGATCCTTTCTTGACTCCGAGAGCCACATAACCATTCATGCCTCGGCATCCAGTTCTAGTTGTATCGATCGGGATACAACTACAAGTGTTCGTTACCGTAGGACAGGCTATTGATAGATGTTTTCTTCCCTGCATGGGTGTACCAACTTACCCAACACGCTCGCTTAACTCTGCCCGGACACACTTTACTAGGTCATGCCCGGCCTCGGCCAAAACAATACGCCGCAACCCGACCTAGGCTTAATAGAGAGGTCAGCACGCCGGACTAAGCCTATGCCCCCAGGGGTCTTGGGCTATCGCCCCGGGAACACCTGCACGTTACGTGGGCGGCCGGTGAGCAGACCTAGCTACCTCCTTAAAAAGGCAGGAGCTTACGCAGTCCAACCCGGCATGCGCCGCTCAGTCGCATGACGTCCATTAAGCTTTGACTGATGCATAAGACGCAGAACACCCATACTATTCCCACGTGATGGTTAGTGCTATCAGGCTATAGTCCCCTCAGATCAAATATCCAAACCGTTTAGTGTCTTGGGAACGCGCGGTAACGAGGTTCACATCAGAAGTGCTGATGAGGTATCACCCTCGGCACTCGATAGTAACCCAGTAGTGTCGAGCAACTAAGGGGAAAGTGATGTGCGGTGTTGGGGCCTGGTCTTCGATCCTGTTGATCAGGTCTTCTGATAATCCAGCGGGGGTAATAGGGACAAGGTGGGGTTCACTGGTGGGTCAACAACCAACCTATACTAAGCAGCTTAGGATAAACAGGCAAGGTATGAAATCAGGTGACAACAACAGGCTATGCATCAGAATAGGATTATACAAAAAATAGTAGCAGTTCTAATGCAAGCATAAGAGAGAAGGGAATGTGCTATATCGGAATGATCAAAGGGGTTTGGCTTGCCTGGAAGCTCTACTGCAAAGGAACGGTCGTCGGTGACATAGTCGATCACAAGGGCATCAACATCGATCTCCGCGTCTACCGGAGAGAAGAGGGGGGAAGAAACAATAAATATAAAGCAAACAGTTGCATGACAAGGAAAAAGCAGAGCTCGATGTGATTATACGTGGTGCTAAACGATACCGGCGAAGGGGGATAACATATGGGAATGTTTTCCCGGTGTTAGGCATTTTCAGACACGTGAATCGGAGGGGGAAAGTTGCATGTTCATTATGATAGGGATGTGTGGCGGATGAACGGAGCGCGTATTCGGACTCTTCTCGTTGTTCCGAGCAATTTTCATGTATAAAACTTTTTTATCCGAGCTACGGATTATTTTATATGATTTTCTAAAGTTTTAGCAATATTCTGAAAATACTATTAAATCTACAAAGGGGTTATTGCATCAACATGGTGTCATCATGACATCAGCAGTCTACTGCACATCTGACTAGTCAAACTGGGCAATGGGGCCTGTTCGTCATAGACTATTAGCTATTAACCTAGTTAGTTAGTCTAATTAGACATGTTAATTAAGTTAAGTTAATTAACCTAAATTAATTAAGTTAATGAATATGTTAATTAATTAATTAATCTATTTAATTATTATTTTTACTTTTTTTTGAAATCTTTATTTGCGGCGGGCCCAGTGGTTAGTGGCCCACCCGGGGCCTAGCGGGGCGTGGGCTAATGGGCAGGAGCGGGCATGGGCGCCGGGCGCCTGCCCGGACGTGGCAAGGCGAGGCCTCGACGCGGCCCCGGCGTTGGCCCGGCGGAGGCGGGCAGGAGCGGGCAGGCAAGGCCCCGGTGCTGCCCCTGCCGAGGCGGGCGGGAGGCCCCGGGGGCGCGCGGCCTCGACGGAGGCGGGCAGGAGGCCGCGACGGAGGCGCTCGCCGGGCGGGGCGGTCGGCGGCGAGGCACGACACGGCGCAGGAGGAGCAAGACGAGACGACCAGAGGTGTGGCGCGGCCGCGGGAGGGGCTAGGAGGGCACGGCCAGCGGGGCTACAGCGGTGTGCGAGCGCGCGCGTGGCGCGGGGCAAGGCGAGGCTGTAGCCTGTAGGAGGCGGCGGGAGGAGCTGGCAAGGCGTGGGCGCAGGTGTAGCACGGCGGGGCACTGGGAGCGGAGCACCAGCGCGGCAGCGTTATAGACGACAACGGGGAGAGGCGGGCGTGTGCTGCGGGGGCAGATGAGGGGCTGCGCGGACGCGGTCGCTGGCGATGGCTAGCGTAGCAGCAGAGGGTAGAGGAGGCCGGCGAGGTTCCTCACCCGCGTTGTAGGGGTTCGCCGGTGAGGCTCGATGGAGCCGGTGTGGGGGAGAGACGGGGATGCATGGCGGCCCGGCGAAGGCGTCCAGCGAGGGGCAGCTCCATGTCGACGAGGTAGCTCCGAGCGGGGTGCCTCCGGTGAGGTCGATGCGGCGGGGACGACGAGCAGCGATGAGGCGCAACGGGGTCTTGGCGTCTTGCTCCTCCCCGATACAGATCCAGGTGAGCGGGGGAGTTCTGGGTCTAGGTCACGGGGAGGAGGGGAGGTGAGATAGGGCCATATAGGCCTAGGGGATGCGGGGAGTGGGCCGGCCTGGCTGGTGGCCAGGTCGGCCATGGCCCATTGGGAAGGTTTTTTTCCTTTTCTTTTTATTTCGGTTTTTCTGTCTTTTTCTATTTTCTATTTATTTATTTTTGCTTTACTGTTTTATTCATTTTAGAGTAGCTAAACATTTTATAAAAATGTTGGCTCACCACCAATATTACCAACTGAATATTTGGCACATGAGGAACATTTTAGATTGCATGTTTGCCAATTTTGAAATTCACTTATTATTTGAGTTTGAATTTGAAATGAGATATTGACCAAAGTGGTTAAGTATTGTTTTAGAAAAAAGATAAACTTAACCCCAAGGGTTACTGTAGCATCATTACACCAGTGTGTTACAACTCTCCTCCTCTAAAAGAAATTATCGTCTCGAGAATTAAGAGGTGGAAGGAAAAAAGGTCGGGATACTCTGCCCGAAGATTATCCTCGCGTTCCCAAGTGGCTTCATGTTCAGAATGATTTGACCACTGCACCTTGAGGAACTTGGTAACCTTCTGGTGGGTTCGACGTTCAGCTTGTTCAAGAATGCGGATCAGATGCTCTTTGTAAGTGAGATCATCTTGTACTTCAATCAGTTCCTGATCCACTTTACGTTCCGGATCCTTGAAGTAACGACGAAGTTGCGACACGTGGAAGATGTCATGGATGTGAGAGAACTGAGGTGGCAACTCCAAGCCGCCAGTCCACGACGGGCGAGAATGCAGAAGGGACCAATGTAGTGCGGAGCTAGTTTGCCCCTGACTCCGAACCGATGAGTGCTTCTCAAAGGAGTGAAACGCAGATAAGCTTGTTCACCAAGTTGATAAGTTGAACCCCAGTGTTTCCGGTCATAGTTGCTCTTCTGGCGGGACTGGGCCACCTTGAGATTACCCCGGACAATACGAACATGCTTTTCAGCTTGTTGAATAATGTCTGGACCAATGAGCGTCCATTCCCTAGTTTCTGACCAATTCAGAGGGGTTCGACACTTACGTCCATAAAGCACTTCGAAGGGTGCCATCTTCAGGCTCCGCATAAGGAAGAGATTCTTCTCACTTCTTGCCAAAATAAATAACACAAAGCCGAAGCATGTCTTCAAGGATTTGATTGACTCGCTCGACTTGGCCTTGGGATTGGGGATGATAAGCAGTGCTCCAGGTTATATGAGTTCCCATTGCCTCTTGGAAACTACCCCAGAACTTCGAAGTGAAAATACTGTCGCGGTCTGAACTGATCTCCTTCGGAATGCCGTGGAGTGACACAATTCTGGAGATATACAAGTTTCCTAATTGACTAGCAGTGAATGTTTCTTTGACTGGCAGAAAGTGAGAAACCTTCGAGAATTGGACGATGTTGACAAAGATAGCATCATTACCTTTCTGTGACTTAGGAAGGCCAGTGACAAAGTCCATTTGAATTTTATCCCACTTCCATCCAGGAATTGGAAGTGGTTGTAGAAGTCCAGCCGGTTTCTCATGTTCTACTTTGATGCGACGCCAAAGGTCACATTTTTATATACCGAGCAATGTCTTGCTACGTCTTAGACCACCAGTACTTTTGACGGATGTCTCAATATATCTTAGTACTTCCAGGATGAATAGAGAGAGGGGTGTCATGCGCTTCTTTCATCACCTTCTCCGTCATAAGCTCGAAGCAGGGTACCACTATGCGATCTTTTAAGTGCAAGGTACCATCTTCAGCAAGTGAGAAATCTCTGGATTTATCTAAGGCAAGATCCTTTTTCATTAGATCAACGTGAGCATCTTTGGCTTGAGCAGACTTAATTGCTTTCAATAGAGTTGGTTCCAGGAGAAGGTTATTTAGAGAACCCTGTTGAACTAGTTGAAGGTTCAGCTGGCAGAGCTCTTCATAAAGGTGGGGTTGAGCTTTATGAACCATGTGGTTATTGCAATAAGACTTGCGGCTCAGGGCATCAGCCATGATATTAGCCTTGCCTGGTGTATAGGAAATACCCACGTTATAATCTATTATAGACTCCATTGGACCTGGCCATCCTCCGGGCCGTGCCGGGCTTCGGGCCGGGCCTGACCAAGCCCGAGGCAGAAAACTCAGGCCCGAGCCCGGCCCGGCCCGCCCGTCGGGCCTACTTTTCAGGCCCGAGCCCGGCCCGACACTGCAAAAAACACACCGGGCCTCGGGCCTCGGGCCGGGCCTCGGGCCTCGGGCCGGGCCTCGGGCCTCGGGCCGGGCCTCCTCACTAACCAGCAAAAACAGCGGGCCCGGGCCCGGCCCGACCTTGCCTTCGGGCTCAAAATCTAGGCCCGGGCCCGGCCCGAGAGCAGCGTCGGGCCGAGCCGGCCGGGCCGGGCTGCCCATGGCCAGGTCTGGCCTCCATCCATCTTTCCTGATGGAGGTTCACCTCTGGCTGACTAAACAGATACTTCAGACTCTGATGGTCGATGCAGATCTCGCAACGATTACCGAGAAGGTAATGTCGCCACAGCTTCAATGAATAAATAACCGCTGCAAGATCGAGGTCATGAACTGGGTAGCTAGTTTCCTTCATGGGGACGCACTTGACGGGAGGCATAAGCAATCACCCTGCGCTCTTGCATTAGGACACAGCCTAATCCTTGACGAGATGCGTCACAATACATGACGAAATCCTTCTGAGAATCTGGAGGAGGAAGCACTAGGGCAGATGTCAGCTTGTCCTTGAGAGCCTGGAAACTTTCTTGACACTTATCAGTCCAATCAAACATAATGCCTTTGTGTAGAAGATTGTTTAGTGGCTTGGCGATCTTGGAGAAGTTCTCAATGAAATGACGGCAGTAGCTGGTGAGTCCAAGAAAGCTTCTGACTTGCTTGACATTCTTGAGAGGGGTCCAGTCAAGAATAGCCTAAACTCGCTCTAGGTTGACGGCAATACCATCCTTGGAGATCACATGACCAAGGTAGGTTACTTCGGGTAGCCACAATTCACACTTAGAATACTTGGCATAAAGTTGATGCTCTCGAAGCTTTTCCAGAATAAGACGAAGATGTTCAGCATGTTCTTCTTTATTCTTCGAATATACCAGGATATCATCCAGCTAACCCACGACGAACTTGTCGAGGTAATCCATGAATATATAGTTCATTAGATGAGAGAATATCGCGGAAGCATTGGTCAAACCGAAGGACATGATGATGTACTTGTAAGATCCATAATGAGTGACAAATGCAGTCTTTGGAATATCCTCTTCACGGACATGGATCTGGTGGTAACCCAACCTCAAGTCGAGTTTCGAGAAAACTGATGAACCAGCCAGTTGATCATACAGATCGTTGATCTGAGGAAGTGAATATTTGTTCTGAATTGTTGCTTCGTTGATAGGACAGTAGTCTTGGACCAATAGGTTCGTTCTCTCCTTCTTCTTGACAAAGAGAGAAGGTGCTCCCCAAGCAGAGGAACTTGGACAAATGAAACCCTTACGAAGAGATTTGTCGATTTCCTCCTTAAGTTCAAGGAGCTCATGAGGTGGCATCTTGTAGGGTCGTTTGGCAATAGGAACGGTGCCTGGTTTCGAGTCGATGATGAATTCGACAACCCGTGTAGGAGGTATGCTTGGGAGTTCTTGTGGAAAGACATCTTGGAAATTGCGAACGATTGGAATCTTCTCAATGCCCTCAAGAGGTGTTGCGTTTAACGCATTAAAGGCATAAAGCCATGCCTCGACATTTTGAACAATCTGAGCAAGGTAGCTTACTATCTCATTCAATGGATGTAGGATATGCACTACTTTGGTGGCGCAAATGATAGAGGTAGTATGTGCTTTGAACCATCCCATTCCCAGAATGGGATCAATATTGGAAGACTCCAATATAATGGGAGAAACATGGAATTCCAGCCCTTCAATTTGAACGGGGATGTCGCGACCAATCATGGTGGTTCGACACTGGCCCGCAGGGGTGCGTACCACTATCGTAGTGTTCATGGGCTCGCATCGAATGTCGTGTATGTATGCAAAATATTCTGACATGAATGAATGCGATGCTCCTGAATCGAATAATATAGAAGCCGACACTGAGTTAACGAGAAGAGTAACCATCACAGTAGCAGGCTGGTCTTGAGCTTCATTCATATTAACGTTGTTAGCCTGACCACGACCATAAGGTCTGGCATTGTTGTTGCAGGGCTGATTGTTACCACGACCAGCAGGAGGAAGAACGAGTTGATTCTGATTCTGAGGACAGTTCCTGGAACAGTGACCAGGAAGGCCACACTTGAACCATAGACCATCATTGGGGTTGGAAGCAGGCACTCGGGGTGGTGCAGTCGGAAGGGGCTGCCTCGGCGGTGGGGAAGGCAGACGAGGTGCTACATAGGACTGTCTTGGTGCAGGAGCAGTTGGGCGATACATGCTGTGGGGAATCCAAATCCGATGCTTCTGTGTGGACGGGCCCAAAGATGAGCCAGCGTCACGGTTGCGCCTGAGAGATCCCGGATGTTCCTGAAGACCAATCTCAACCTGAATGGCCTTGTTCGCCAAGGTGGCAAAGTCGGCAAAGTCATGAACGAGCAGCGCTAGCTAGATATCAGTTTGAAGTCTGTCATGGAACTTTTCTTGCCTGCGAGCATCAGTAGCAATGTCTTCTTCAACGTAGCTGGACAAGTCCAAGAATTCCCGCTGATAAGCATCTACACACTTGTTGCCTTGGGTGAGGTTGCGGAACTCACGCTTCTTCCTGTCCATGATTCCCCAAGGAATGAAGCGGGCACGAAAGGCAGCTTGGAAACCCGACCAAGAGATGACCGTTCCAGTAGGTAGGTGTAACACCCCATATGTGATACCTTCCATATATGGCAATAAAGCTTTTACCATTTGATCCTTGCCCTTTTTCCTTGGGGGTTCTTTTTCAATTATGCATTCTCATTGTCATTGCATTGTCATATTGTATTTTCTTTATGCATTCATGCTTACTTCATCATCATCTTTGCATCATGATCATCATGGCATTTCATTTGGCATTGTGCATAATTCATTCCTAGTTTGTTAGATGAGATATTCTTGACCTTGTTGTGATGGTGGTGGCAAGATCATGCCCTTATTTTACCTCCTTCATCTAGCACCACTTCTCTCTTCTTTCCCTTCTTTTCCATTCTTTAAGTTTTTTGCAAGTGACTTAACCTCTTCTTTTAATTGTTCATCTCCTCCCCACTTATTTGGCACCTTGACCTAAGTCACCTTGCAAAGCCTTGCCTCATTTTGATACGATTTGGTTCGGTTCAAAAATGACAGAAGTTTGAACCATATTCAAACTTGTTTTATTTTTCTACCTCTAAAAATGTCCAAGTCATTTTTGTAAAATAGGGCATAAATCCAGGAGCTAGGGAATATTTTATTTTCCTCCTAATTCCTTTTCTTTTAGCCTGTGCTTTTCTTTTTGTTTTTTGTCTGAGGAAAATGAAAAAAGAAAAGAAACAGCGGCAGCGGCCAGCAGCAGCGCAGCCCAGCAACACATGGGCTTGGCCTCTCCCCCTCGGCCCACCTAGCACGCGCCAGCAGCCCAGCTAGCAGTCCGCGCGCGTCCCCTCCGCCTTTTATCACCCAGACCCCCACGTACCCCCTCTGCGTCGCTTCAATGTGGCCAGGACGGGCCCGCGCGTCAGCGACCGCATCCTCCACCGCACCCACCTTTTCGTCCTCCTCGCGCCGTCGCCATGGGGACCGCGAGCACGAGAGCGTCGCCGCTCCGTTCCATCGCCATGGCCCCTCTTTTAAGCCCGCGCCATGTCCACCAACCCTCTAGGGTTTCCCTCCTCCTTCCTCGACCGCCGCTAGGCCACCTAGACCACCAGATCCGCCGCTCCACTGCTGTCCCGCGCGCATCAGAGTGCTTGTCCTCGTCACTGATGTTCTCTCCGGCCACCTACGCCCTGGAGATCATGTCCGACAAGTTCACCATCATCGACTACGTCCCCTGCTACCTCTACGGCCGCGAGGGACGCCAAGTTCGACTCCTTCCTTGTCGTGTTCCCCTGCGTCGGGCTCCGTTCATCTCCGGCGAGATTCCACCGTCTCCGGCTTCCTCTCGCCTAACCAAGACCACCTCCGTGCTTGTGGTGAGCTAGCGCACCTACTCGACACCTTTTCTTCATCGTTTGCATGCTCTAGCCATGCTAGCCGCACGTGCCCGAATTCGTCACCGTCGGACCTCGTCTCTGGCGAGTGCTCCGACCACCGTTGCTCCTCCACGTATGTCCATCGTCTTCGCCGTGTCGCGTAGGGTCTGCTACGTGCTCTCGCCGCTCCGTTAGGTCCCGGAGTTGCCGCGCCGTAGTTCGTCGCCGACGCTCTGCTTGTTGCGGCCGGCGTTGCTGTAGTCGTCGTTAGGTGCAGCTGGTCAGCGTCGCGTGTGCGGAGTTCCTCCAGGAACACACCGCACCACTCCGCCGCCCGTTTTGGTCGCCGGAGCAGCTCCGACGAGCTCCTCCGACCGGCTCTGTTTCCCCTCTGTTTATGCATCTTCAGTTTATTCTTATGGCCACGCTCCCCTACTCTGTCACATGCACGCATGCTAGCCTAGTGGTGTGTCTCTCGTTCAGTAAGCCAGCAGGCATGGATCGAATCCCCGCCGGGGCAGTGGTTTAGCCCCCTTTTTTGCTAATTATGTGCCACTGACATGCCGGTCCCACCTGGCAGCCACCCAGCTCCTCACACACACTCCCACACCCGCAGCGCCACGTGAGCTCCCTCCTGGACCCACTAGTCAGTGACAAGGGTCGTCCAGGTTGGGTCTGTTTAGCCTTTTTCCTTTTCTGTTTTTGTTTTTAATTTCAGTTTTCTGTATTTTCTTTTGCATATTCATATCTTTTAATGTATGCATCTGTTGAAAATACTATATATATGAAAACTACCTAGTTTTTAGTGTAGAATATTTGTATGCAGTTTGTTGCCATTTTAAAACATTTAAATTGATGTTTGAATTATTTGGAGTTTTAAATATGCTCAAACTTGTTAAATTCATATCAAAATAACCATAGCTCCAAATTTGACAAACTTTATATGTATTTGGGGTATAAAAATGTGTAGATTAAGATGGTGCTGTTACTTTGCATGTTTAACAACTCTAAAAGATGACTTTCTCAGAGCTGTCCTATATGTGTTGTTATGAACATGGGAGTTTCCGGAAATTGTTGTTTGTTCTTTCCGGCCCATTTAAAATGTAGCATGATGTTGATGATCCTAGTTGCAGCCCTTGCCATGTTAAGCAACTTATAATACTTGTTGGGTGCTTGTTTAATTCAACTACATAACCTCTTGTGACCATGTTTGTCCTTGTTTCCTTTTTGCATGTGTCCCTACATGTTTGTGTTGGGGAACGTTGCATGGGAAACAAAAATTTTCCTACCGTTCACCAAGATCAATCTAGTAGAAGCAACTACGAGAGGGGAGTGTGATCTACGTACCCTTGTAGATCGCTAAGCGGAAGCGTTATGAACGCGGATGATGGAGTCGTACTCGTCGCGATTCAGATCGCCGAAGACCTAGCACCGAAGCAACGGTGCCTCCGCGTTCTTCACATGTACGGCTCGGGGACGTCTCCTCCTTCTTGATCCAGCAAGGGGTGGAGGAGAGGTTGATGGAGAACCGGCAGCACGACGGCGTGGTGGTGATGGTGGAGAAGAACTCCAGCAGGGCTTCGCCTAAGCACCGCGGGAGAAGAAGATATGACGGGAGAGGGAGGGCAGCACCGAGGCACAAACTGTGTTGGCTGCCCTCCCTTTGCCCCACTATATATAGGGGGGGTGGAGAGGTTAGGGCGCCCTAGGGTTTCCCCCTAGGGGCCGGCGGCCAGGGCAAGGGGAGGGGGGCGGCGGCCAGGGCAGGGGGGCGGCCAGGCCCTAGGGTTTCCCCCCCTAGGTGCCTTGCCCCCCAAGGCCAAGGGGTGCGGCCAGCCCTAGGGGGTCCCACCCCCTTAGCCGCATGGGGAGAGGGCCCAGGGGGGGGCGCACAGCCCCCTGAGGGCTGTGGTGTCCCCCTTTGTGGCCCAATAGGCCCAGAACAACTTCCGGACCCCCCCGAAAACCCTTCCGGTATTCCGCCGATTTCCCGATGCTCCCCGGAACACTTCCGGTACTCCGAAACCTTTCATCCTATATATCAATCTTCGTCTCCGGACCATTCCGGAGACCCTCGTCATGTCCGGGATCTCATCCGGGACTCCGAACAACCTTTGGTAACCATGCACTCTTCTCACTAACAACCCTAGCGTCACCGAACGTTAAGTGTGTTAGACCCTGCGGGTTCGGAAACCATGTAGACATGACCGAGACATTCTCAGGTCAATAACCAATAGCGGGATCTGGATACCCATATTGGTTCCTACATGTTTCTCGATGATCTCATCGGATGAACCACCATGTCAAGGATTCAGGCAATCCCGTATACAGTTCCCTTTGTCTCGTCGGTATGTTACTTGCCCGAGATTTGATCGTCGGTATCTCTATACCTAGTTCAATCTCGTTACCGGCAAGTCTCTTTACTCGTTACCGTAATACATAATCCCGTGACCAACTACTTAGTCACTTTTGAGCTCATTGAGATGACGTATTACCGAGTGGGCCCGGAGATACCTCTCCGTCACACGGAGTGACAAATCCTAGTCTTGATCCATGTCAACTCAACAGACACCCTCGGAGATACCTGTAGAGTACCTTTATAGTCACCCAGTTACGTTGCGACGTTTGGCACACACAAAGCACTCCTACGGTGTCAGTGAGTTACATGATCTCATGGTCATAGGAACTTATACTTGACATGCAGAAAACTATAGCGATAACTGACACGATCAAAAGCTATGTTAACGTTTGGGTCTCGTCCATCACATCATTCTCCTAATGATGTGATCCCGTTATCAAATGACAACTCATGTCTTATGACCTGGAAACCGCGGTCATCTTTGATCAACGAGCTAGTCCTGTAGAGGCACACTAGGGACACAAAGTCTGTCTATTCATCCACACGTGTATCTGAGTTTCCAATCAATACAGTTATAGCATGGATAATAAACGATTATCATGAACAAGGAAATATAATAATAACTCTTTTATTATTGCCTCTAGGGCATATTTCCAACAGTCTCCCACTTGCACTAGAGTCAATAATCTAGCATTACAAGGTAATGAATCTAACACCCATAGAGTCTTGGTGTTGATCGTGCTTAGCCCGTGGAAGAGGCTTAGTCAACGGATCTGCAACATTCAAATCCGTGTGTACTTTGCAAATGTTTATGTCCTCCTCCTTGACCGAATCGCGGATGGGATTGAAGCGTCGCTTTATGTGTCTGGTCCTCTTGTGAAACCTTGGTTCCTTGGCTAGAGCAATGGCACCAGTGTTGTCACAGAACAGAGTCATTGGGTTCAGTGCACTAGGCACAACTCCAAGATCTGTCATGAACTCCTTCATCCAGACACCTTCCTTAGCCGCCTCCGAGGCAGCTATATACTCCGCTTCACATGTAGAATCAGCTACCACGCTCTGCTTGGAACTGCACCAGCTTACCGCTCCCCCGTTGAGAATATATACGTATCCGGTTTGTGACTTAGAGTCATCCGGATCAGTGTCAAAGCTTGCATCGACGTAACCCTTTACGACGAGCTCTTGATCACCTCCATAAACGAGAAACATATCCTTAGTCCTTTTCAGGTACTTTAGGATATTCTTGACCGCTGTCCAGTGATCCATACCAGGATTACTTTGAAACCTTCCGGCCATACTTATGGCAAGGCTGACATCTGGTCTTGTGCACAGCATTGCATACATGATAGAGCCTATGGCTGAAGCATAGGGGACGACACTCATCTTTTCTCTATCATCCGCAGTCACTGGGCATTGAGTCTTACTCAACTTTGTACCTTGCAATACCGGTAAGAACCCCTTCTTGGATTGATCCATTTTGAACTTCTTCAAAACTTTATCAAGGTATGTGCTTTGTGAAAGTCCTATCAAGCGTCTTGATCTATCTCTATAGATCTTGATGCCCAATATGAAAGCAGCTTCACCGAGATCTTTCATCGAAAAACTCTTGTTCAAATACCCCTTCACGCTATCCAAAAATTCTATATTGTTTCCAATCAGCAATATGTCATCCACATATAATATTAGAAACGCTATAGAGCTCCCACTCACTTTCTTGTAAATACAAGCTTCATTGTAAACTTGTATAAATCCAAACGCTTTGATCACCTCATCAAAGCGAAGATTCCAACTCCGAGATGCTTGCACCAGCCCATAAATGGAACGCTGGAGCTTGCATACTTTGTCAGCATTCTCTGGATCAACAAAACCTTCTGGTTGCATCATATACAACTCTTCCTTAAGAAAACCGTTAAGGAACGCTGTTTTGACATCCATCTGCCAAATTTCATAATCGAAAAATGCAGCTATTGCTAACATGATTCGGACGGATTTAAGCATCGCTACGGGTGAGAAAGTCTCATCGTAGTCAATCCCTTGAACTTGTGAAAAACCCTTTGCCACAAGTCGAGCTTTATACACGGTGACATTACCGTCAGCGTCCGTCTTCCTCTTAAAAATCCATTTATTCTGAATGGCCTTCCGCCCTTCAGGTAATACTTCCAAAGTCCATACTTTGTTTTCATACATGGATCCCATCTCGGATTTCATGGCCTCTAACCATTTGTCGGAATCTGGGCCCACCATCGCTTCTCCATAGCTCGCAGGTTCACCGTTGTCTAACAACATGACCTCCAAGACAGGGTTACCATACCACTCAGGTGCAGTGCGTACCCTTGTCGACCTACGAGGTTCGGTAGTAACTTGATCGGAAGCTTCTTGATCATCATCATTGGCTCCCTCTTCAACCTCTGTAGGCTCCACAAAAACATCTTTCTGTGCTGCGCTACTTTCTGGTTGAAGCAGAGGTTCAATAACCTCATCAAGTTCTACCTTCCTCCCACTCAATTCTTTCGAGAGAAACTCTTTCTCGAGGAAGGACCCGTTCTTAGCGACAAACACTTTGCCTTCGGATCTGAGATAGAAGGTGTACCCAACTGTTTCTTTTGGGTATCCTATGAAGACACATTTGTCCGCTTTGGGTTCGAGCTTTTCTGGCTGAAGCCTTTTGACATAAGCATCGCAACCCCAAACCTTGAGAAAAGACAACTTAGGTTTCTTACCAAACCACAGTTCATACGGTGTTGTCTCAACGGACTTAGATGGAGCCCTATTTAAAGTGAATGCAGCTGTCTCTAACGCATATCCCCAAAACGATAGTGGCAAGTCGGCAAGAGACATCATAGAACGTACCATATCTAATAGGGTTCGATTACGATGTTCGGACACACCATTACGCTGTGGTGTTCCAGGTGGTGTCAACTGTGAAACAATTCCACATTTTCTTAAGTGATCACCAAACTCATAACTCAGATATTCTCCCCCTCGATCAGATCGTAGGAACTTGATCTTCTTGTTACGATGATTTTCAACTTCACTCTGAAATTGCTTGAACTTTTCAAAAGTTTTAGACTTATGCTTCATCAAGTAAATATACCCATATCTACTTAAGTCGTCAGTGAAGGTGAGAAAATAACGATATCCACCGCGCGCCGTTACACTCATCGGACCGCACACATCAGTATGTATGATTTCCAATAAGTCACTTGCCCGTTCCATTGTCCCTGAAAACGGGGTCCTTGTCATCTTGCCCATGAGGCACGGCTCGCACGTGTCAAGTGATTCAAAATCAAGAGACTCCAAAAGTCCATCAGCATGGAGCTTCCTCATGCGTTTCACGCCGATATGACCGAAACGGCAGTGCCACAAGAAAGTGGTATTATCATTATCTACTCTACATCTTTTGGCATCAATGTTATGAACATGTGTATCATCACTATCGAGATTCAATAAGAATAAACCCCTAACTTCGGGTGCATGACCATAAAAGATATTACTCATATAAATAGAACAACCATTATTCTCTGACTTAAATGAGTAACCGTCTCGCAATAAACAAGATCCAGATATAATGTTCATGCTTAACGCAGGCACTAAATAACAATTATTCAGGTTCATAACTAATCCCGATGGTAATCGAAGAGCGAGCGTGCCGACGGCGATCACATCAACCTTGGAACCATTTCCCACGCGCATCGTCACTTCGTCCTTCGCCAGCCTCCGTTTATTCCGCAGTTCCTGTTTAGAGTTGCAAATGTGAGCAACCGAACCGGTATCAAATACCCAGGCACTACAACGAGAGTTGGTAAGGTACACATCAATAACATGTATATCATATATACCTTTGTTGTTGTTGGCCCCCTTCTTGTCCGCCAGATACTTGGGGCAGTTCCGCTTCCAGTGGCCATTCCCCTTGCAATAGAAACACTCAGTCTCTGGCTTGGGCCCAACCTTGGGTTTCTTCACTGGATTAGCAACTGCTTTGCCACCCTTCTTAGAGTTACCCTTCTTGCCCTTGCCATTCTTCTTGAAACTGGTGGTCTTATTGACCATCAACACTTGATACTCCTTCTGGATGTCTGCCTCAGCGACTTTCAGCATCGAAAACAGCTCGGCGATGGTTTTATTCATCCCTTGCATGTTGTACTGCTGGACGAAGCTCTTGTAGCTTGGAGGGAGTGACTGGAGAATTCTGTCAATGATAGCCTCATCCGGGAACACAAGTCCCAGATCAGCTATGCGGGTATAGTACCCAGACATCTTCAGTAAGTGCTCACTGACAGACGAATTCTCCTCCATCTTGCAAGCGAAGAATTTATCGGTGGTCTCATACCTCTCGATCTTAGCATTCTTCTCAAAGATGAATTTCAACTCCGTGTACATCTCATATGCACCATGACGTTCAAAACGCCTTTGGAGTCCTCCTTCCAAGCCGTACAACATGGCACACTGTACTATCGAATAGTCATCCGAACGCGTCTGCCAAACGTTCATATCGTCCGCAGAGGCTCCAGGAGCGGGGGGTTGACCTAGCGGTGCATTTAGGACATAAACCTTTTGGGCAGCTGTGAGGATGATCCTCAGATTGCGGAGCCAGTCCACAAAGTTGCTCCCATCATCTTTCAGTTTAGCTTTCTCTAGGAACGCATTAAAATTCAGGGGAACTCCTGCGCGAGCCATCTACAACATAAATTTGCAAAGACATTTTAGACTATTGTTCATGATAAGTGAGTTATTACCTAATCAAATTAATTATAACTCCCACTCAAATTGACATCCCTCCGGTCATTCGAGCGTGACATGATCCAAATTCACCAACCCAAGTCCGATCATCACGTGAGATGAGGTGGTGTCAATGGTGAACATCAACATGTTGATCATATCTACTATATGACTCATGCTCGACCTTTCGGTCCTCCGTATTCCGAGGCCATGTCTGTACATGCTAGGCTCGTCAAGTCTAACCCGAGTGTTCTGCACGTGCAAAACTGGCTTGCACCCGTTGTATGCGAACGTAGAGTCTATCACACCCGATCATCACGTGGTGCTTCGAAACGACGAACCTTCGCAACGGCGCACACTCGGGGGGAACACAATTTTATCTTGAAATTTTAGTGAAGGATCACCTTATAATGCTACCGTCGTCCTAAGCAAAATAAGATGCATAAAAGGATTAACATCACATGCAAATCATAAGTGACATGATATGGCCATCAACTCGTGCTTTTGATCTCCATCTCCAAAGCACCGGCATGATCTCCATCGTCACCGGCGCCACACCATGATCTCCATCATCATGATCTCCATCATCGTGTTGCCATCGGGGTTGTCGGCGCCCCACCATGCTCTTACTACCATTGCTACCGTTTAGCGATAAAGTAAAGCATTACAAAGCGCTTAATGATTGACACGCAGGTCATACAAAAAATAAAGACAACCCTATGGCTCCTGCCTGTTGCCGTATGCATCGACATGCAAGTCGATGTTAACTATTACAACATGATCATCTCATACATCAAAATATATTTCATCATGTCATTGGCCATATCATATCACATACATACCCTGCAAAAACAAGTTAGACGTCCTCTAATTTGTTGTTGCATGTTTTACGTGGCTGCTATGGGTATCTAGCAAGAACGCTTCTTACCTACGCAAAACCACAACGGTGATATTCAAGTTGCTATTTAACCTTCTACAAGGACCGCCTTGTTCTATTCCGATTCAACTAAGATAGGAGAGACAGACACCCGCCAGCCATCTTATGCAACAAAAGTCACATGTCTATCGATGGAACCGGTCTCATGTACGTGGACATGTAAAGTTGGTCCGGGCCGCTTCATCCTATAATACCGCTGAATCAAGAAAGACTAAGGAGGGCAGCAATTTAAACATCAACGCCACAAACTTCTTTGTGTTCTACTCGAGAAAGCATCTACGCAAGATCCTAGCTCATGATGCCACTGTTGGGGAACGTTGCATGGGAAACAAAAATTTTCCTACCGTTCACCAAGATCAATCTAGTAGAAGCAACTACGAGAGGGGAGTGTGATCTACGTACCCTTGTAGATCGCTAAGCGGAAGCGTTATGAACGCGGATGATGGAGTCGTACTCGTCGCGATTCAGATCGCCGAAGACCTAGCACCGAAGCAACGGTGCCTCCGCGTTCTTCACATGTACGGCTCGGGGACGTCTCCTCCTTCTTGATCCAGCAAGGGGTGGAGGAGAGGTTGATGGAGAACCGGCAGCACGACGGCGTGGTGGTGATGGTGGAGAAGAACTCCAGCAGGGCTTCGCCTAAGCACCGCGGGATAAGAAGATATGACGGGAGAGGGAGGGCAGCACCGAGGCACAAACTGTGTTGGCTGCCCTCCCTTTGCCCCACTATATATAGGGGGGGTGGAGAGGTTAGGGCGCCCTAGGGTTTCCCCCTAGGGACCGGCGGCCAGGGCAAGGGGAGGGGGGCGGCGGCCAGGGCAGGGGGGCGGCCAGGCCCTAGGGTTTCCCCCCCTAGGTGCCTTGCCCCCCAAGGCCAAGGGGTGCGGCCAGCCCTAGGGGGTCCCACCCCCTTAGCCGCATGGGGAGAGGGCCCAGGGGGGGCGCACAGCCCCCTGAGGGCTGTGGTGTCCCCCTTTGTGGCCCAATAGGCCCAGAACAACTTCCGGACCCCCCCCGAAAACCCTTCCGGTATTCCGCCGATTTCCCGATGCTCCCCGGAACACTTCCGGTACTCCGAAACCTTTCATCCTATATATCAATCTTCGTCTCCGGACCATTCCGGAGACCCTCGTCATGTCCGGGATCTCATCCGGGACTCCGAACAACCTTCGGTAACCATGCACTCTTCTCACTAACAACCCTAGCGTCACCGAACGTTAAGTGTGTTAGACCCTGCGGGTTCGGAAACCATGTAGACATGACCGAGACATTCTCAGGTCAATAACCAATAGCGGGATCTGGATACCCATATTGGTTCCTACATGTTTCTCGATGATCTCATCGGATGAACCACCATGTCAAGGATTCAGGCAATCCCGTATACAGTTCCCTTTGTCTCGTCGGTATGTTACTTGCCCGAGATTTGATCGTCGGTATCTCTATACCTAGTTCAATCTCGTTACCGGCAAGTCTCTTTACTCGTTACCGTAATACATAATCCCGTGACCAACTACTTAGTCACTTTTGAGCTCATTGAGATGACGTATTACCGAGTGGGCCCGGAGATACCTCTCCGTCACACGGAGTGACAAATCCCAGTCTTGATCCATGTCAACTCAACAGACACCCTCGGAGATACCTGTAGAGTACCTTTATAGTCACCCAGTTACGTTGCGACATTTGGCACACACAAAGCACTCCTACGGTGTCAGTGAGTTACATGATCTCATGGTCATAGGAACTTATACTTGACATGCAGAAAACTATAGCGATAACTGACACGATCAAAAGCTATGTTAACGTTTGGGTCTCGTCCATCACATCATTCTCCTAATGATGTGATCCCGTTATCAAATGACAACTCATGTCTTATGACCTGGAAACCGCGGTCATCTTTGATCAACGAGCTAGTCCTGTAGAGGCACACTAGGGACACAAAGTCTGTCTATTCATCCACACGTGTATCTGAGTTTCCAATCAATACAGTTATAGCATGGATAATAAACGATTATCATGAACAAGGAAATATAATAATAACTCTTTTATTATTGCCTCTAGGGCATATTTCCAACAGTTTGTGGTCTTGTTTATTGCCATGTCACATGTGCAAACATCATGTTCAGATGAGTTGCATCATATCCTACCCATATTCATATGCATCATATCATGCATCATGTGTTTGAGCATTGCATGATGATTCATTGTTGTTCCGGTGTTTGCATTGTTGTGTTGGTTAGAGCCCGGTGACGATTCAGAGTTCGAGGTTCCTTCCAAGACTGAGTTTGAGGAGCAAGGTTACGATCCCTCCATGGACTTAACAGGCAAGATGATCATTCCCCGATATCACCTCTATCTTTGCCTATGCTAGTTGTCTCGCTCTTTAGATATGCCTCGATGCCTATTCCTGGTTGTCAGCCTCCTATTGTTGCCATGAAACACTCTAACCACCTTCCTAGCAAACCGTTGATTGGCTAAGTACGCTTTGCTCAGCCCCTCTTATAGCGTTGTTAGTTGTAGGTGAAGTTTTGAAGACTGCTCCATGTTGGACTTGTTATTTGGATAACACAATATATATATATACACCTGTTAAACTAATGCACCTATATATTGGCTATGGGTGGAAGGCTAGGCCTTCTGCTTGGTGTTTTGTTCCACTCATGCCACCTTAGGAACCGATAAACCGGTGTTATGTTCCTTAATTTTGCGTTCCTAACACGGTTGGGGTTTATGAGCCCCCCTTGATAATTCGCTCTGTTTAAAGCTTTTCCAGCAAGGCCCAACATTGGTTTTACATTTGCCTAATAACTAAAACTTGCATAGGGCGTTGCAAACTCGAGTTCTTAATAAGCAACCCGGGCCAGGGCTCCTCATGAGTGTTGGTCCAAACGGAGGGTTCTGCGGGGCTGCCTTGGGGAAACCTGAGGTATCTGGTACTACCTGTAGAATCGCCCATCCGGTCATGGCCTGAGACGAGATACACGCGGCTACTATCAGGGTGTCGGCACGCCGGGAGGTGTTGCTTGATTAGTTTTACCTTTATCGAAATATCTTGAGCACGGGATTCCGAGAATACTGGGTGTTCGCACTTTGGAGTTGCGACTCCGCAGATTTTGAGCTTGTGATGGGCTAAGTTGGGACACCCCTGCAGGGTTTGCTCTTTCGAAAGGCGTGCCCGCGGTTATGTGGCAGATGGGAATTTGTTAATATCCGGTTGTAGATAACTTGACACCATATCCTTAAGAATACACTACCTGTGTGAGTAACCGTGATGGTCTCTTTCCGAAGGGCTTCGAGAAGTGAACACGGTGGGGTTATGTTTGACCATGAGTAGCTAGGATCACTTCTTGGTCAACTTGGCGATCGTTGGCACTTGTTCTCTTCTCGCTCTATACTCGTAAGCTAGATGCTTAGTGCTTCCTGCAGACACTTTAATAACCTTTCCACACCTAAGGCTTTGGTAGTTTTGATACCCGGGAACGGGATTGCTGAGTACTTGTGGCTCACAGATTCAACACACACCAGATGCAGGTACCGCCGAGAAGAATGCAGGAGATGGTTCAGAACTTCACTGGGAGTTTGATGAAGAGCGTGGTCGTTACTTCGTATCCCGAAGATCAGTAGTGGTTCTTACTAGGAGGATCCGGGCTTGTGTTTATGGTATCTTTCTTGTTTGGATTTCGTTCGTAGTCGCAACCTGTGTTCTTTGGATGATGTATGCTATTGTATTCTTCGTGTGACGTGGCTTGTGTAAGCCAACTATCTTTTCAGTTTCATCCCTGAACTTTTACATGAGATGTGCAAAGATACCATACTTGAGATCATTCTAGTATGCGCTTATGTCTCTAAGTCGTGCCTCAACACGTAGGAGACATAGTCGCATACTGGGCATTACAAGTTGGTATTCAGAGCCTTCTCTGACCTAGGAGCCCCCTGATTGATCGAACCGCTGACGGTTGAGTCTAGGCACACGTACACACACACACACACACACACACACACACAATGTTTTGAGTCCTATATATATCGGAGAGTAGGATTTCTTTTTACTCCTCATCCCCTTCATCGCTCTGGTGAGGACTCCTAACGTTGTTCTATCTCCTCTACTCTCAAAATGTCACCAATTTTTTTAGGTTAACGCGGGTATTGTTTGGATTGTTCCGATATCTTTGTGACGAGAACATTGTTCTCAATGCCTCCTGTCATTTAGGGGTTGTGGCAGTGTCCCGGGGAGTTGAGCTCCGAGGTGTTGTCATCACAAATGTACCGTAGCGGTTATAGAATACCGGAGGCGGCCGACATTGAAAACTCTTCTATGCATGTCTGGTGGTGAGATAACCCCGACGTCACCCAGTACTGGGGAGATAGTTCGTGAGTATTGCCACAGCTAGTATAGCGGATGCGTTTCGAAGGTCCGAGGTAAATAGTTTCCGAGGATGACTGGTTATGTGTTGACGGATGGATAGAGCTGGATGTAGGTTTAGAGTTGAGTGCGCTGTGCTTCCCCTGTATCCCCAACACCAGATTGCATAACCGGAAAGCTTTGGGAATTAATAGGTGGGTTTCAAGTAGCTCGCAGGTAATCTTCCAATGAGTGCATGGTATGAGGTTTGGGGTTCAACATCTAGTGAAGAGGTTTCATGGGCGCTGTTCCAATTGGGAGTTGCATCTTAAAGGATCCTTGGCTATGCTGATCCGGGGATTGCAAGACCCTTTGTAACACGTGCCATTGGGCATTCAACACGAACATGTGGGACGAAACTTCTATCATGTATTTGTTCCATCTGTACCTTGTTGTTTTATTCGTTCATTTTGTTCTCCCAAGTGGCTTTTCGACAAGTTGTTGTACCATTAAGCTATGGAATTCATTCGTTCATTTTGTTCGAATGTTCATTGTGAAGACTATATGTTGCAAATATCTAGCCATTGATTCAGCTTATCTATTTTGCATCAATGGCTAACAGTTTTCATCATCTTCAGGATGGATCCTAAGAAGGTTCCCAACCCAAACCAAGAGGGTGAAGAAGAGCGTCCTCCTAAGCGTCCTCCTTCCCCTCCTCCTCCGTCTGAGGCATGGAGAGCGATTATGCAGGCAACCAACCAGAACACTCATATGCTCATGCAAATGATGCAGAATTTCCAAGCCAATCAAGGCAATCAAGGGAACCAAGGCCAAGGAAATAGGTTTAATCAACCTCACTTTGCGACACTGAATCAATTCTTGGAAAACCAACCAAAGTCTTTTAGTTACTGTGTGGACCCGCTAGATGCTGAAGATTGGATCACACACATCAATAACCACTTTGAATGCAGTAATGTAAGACCCGAGGATTATGTCAAGCTTGCCACTTTCCAACTCAAAGATCAAGCTGCAGATTGGTGTCAACAGTACAAAGACTCCAGAGGTGGTCATGAGATCTCGTGGAATGGTTTTTTCCACGATTTCCGTTCTCATCACGATTTCCGTTCTCATCACACTCCAGAGGTGGTCATTGAAGGCATGCATGAGCAATTCCGCAACCTGAAGCAAGGCACCATGTCCGTCTATCAATACAATATCAAGTTCCAGAATCTTGCCCATTATGCGAAGCAAGACATCCTCGATGCCAAGAGCAAAATCTACCAATTCCGAGGTGGTCTGAAAGATGAACTCCAACTTGCTCTCACCTTGTTTGAGCCGGATGAATTTGACCAATTCTACAATATGGCTCTCAAGCAAGAGGCAGCTCAGCTGAAGTGTGAATCTTGCAAAAAGAGGATAAGAGATGTTGTTCACTCCTCCTCTTCCTCTCAAGTGGTTGCCAAGCAGCAGAAGTTCTGGCTACCGCATCCTCCAGTGCTCCGTCCTCCAAGCAACAACAAGCACTCAGGTGGTCGTGGATTCTCCCACCCACCCAACCCAAGCAACCAGTCCAAGCCTCAGTTCCAAGCTCCAAGACCAAGCGGCCCTTATCATCGGCCTCTTTCAGAAGTTACTTGCAACAAGTGTGGTTAGAAAGGTCACTATGCAAACAAGTGTACACAAAGGCGCCTTCCGCCTCCTCCACCTGTCAGCAATGCTATTGTCAAGCACAATCCCAAGCATGCAAGAGTGAACCTGATGAATGCAGTTCAAGCAGAGAATTCTTCCGATGTGATAATTGGTAATCTTCTAGTTATCTCAATTCCTGCAAAAGTCTTATTTAATTCGGGTGCATCATGTTCTTTCATATCTCACCCATTTGCATCGAAGCACAATTTTGTCACCGAAGCATTACGAAGGGAGTTATCAATTGTTTCTCCGGAAAAATAATGCATTCTAGCGTGTTTGCTCCGGATATATCTATTCATATGGGTGATTACAGTTTTCTGGTTTCACCGGTTGTTCTCGGTAACTCGGACATTGATCTTATTCTTGGGATGGATTGGCTCTCCAAGCATGATGTAAATATTGATTGTGCAAACAAGGAGGTCAAGCTAACTCCTCCTGACGAAGACGTGATTATCTTCACAGCTCGAGATAACACAATCAGGCTATTCTCTCTTAATGAAAAGGGAGAGATTAATGCCATTTCCCAGATTCCGGTGGTTTGTGAATATGAGGATGTATTCCCTGAAGAGCTTCCAGGCATGCCTCCCAACCGTCCAGTTGAATTCGTCATTGAACTTGAACCTGGTACCTAGCCAGCCTATCGGCGTCCGTACAAGCTTTCTCCTGATGAGTTGAAGGAGTTGAAGAAATAGCTCGATAAGCAAGAACGTATGGGTCTAATCAGACAAAGTACTTCTCCTTGGGGCTGTGGTGTTCTATTTGTCAAGAAGAAGGATGGCACGGAACGCCTTTGCGTTGATTACCGGCCATTGAACAAGAAAACAATAAAGAATAAGTACCCGCCCCCCAACATCAATGAATTGTTCGAGCATCTCAAAGGAGCCAAGGTTTACTCGAAGCTTGATCTTCGGATGGGTTACCATCAGATTCATATCCGTGAAGAGGATATTCCTAAGACCGCATTCAGAACAAGCTATGGGTCCTATGAATACACGGTCATGTCTTTCGGGCTTGCAAATGCTCCACCCACCTTCTCTCGAATGATGCACTTCATATTCAACCCCTACACCAATGAATTCGTGCTCGTCTACCTGGTATTCTCCAAGAATCAAGAAGACCATGCCAAGCACCTCCGTTTGGTCCTTGACAGGCTCCGTGAGCACCGGTTCTATGCAAAGTTCTCCAAATGTGAATTCTGGCTGGATAAAGTCCTCTATCATGGCCATATTATCTCTGCCGAGGGCATTTCTGTTAACCCCGAGAAGGTTGAAGCTATTGTCAACTGGGAACCTCCTTAGAATGTCAAACAACTCCGAATTTTCCTTGGTCTTGCAAGCTATTGCAGAAGGTTCGTTGAGAACTTCTCCAAGATTGCCAAGCCTCTTTCCAACTTGCTGCAGAAGAATGTCAAGTACTCGTGGACTCCTGATTGTGATGTGGCATTCAAGACATTCAAAGAGAAGCTCATTTCTGCTCCGGTTCTTACTCCTCCGGATGAGTCCAAGCCTTATGAAGTCTTTTGCGATGCTTCATTGCAAGGTCTTGGTGGTGTTCTCATGCAAGACAAGAAGATTGTGGCATACACTTCTCGTCAGCTTAAACCAAATGAGAAGAATTACCCCACACATGATCTTGAGCTAGCAGCAGTTGTTCATGCCTTGATCACGTGGAGGCACCTTCTGTTGGGTAGAAAAGTGGACATCTTCACCGATCACAAGAGCTTGAAGTACATCTTCACTCAGCCAAACCTTAAACTTTGCCAGACTCATTGGGTTGAAATGATCCAAGAGTACGATCCAAGCATTGAGTATACTCCTGGCAAGGCCAATGTCATTGCAAATGCCTTGAGCAGAAAGGCGTATTGCAATAGTCTCCTTCTCAAACCGTTCCAACCTGAACTTTGTGAATCATTCAGGAAGCTCAACCTCCAAGTTGTTCCGCAAGGTTATCTTGCTAACCTTCAAGTTGCTCCTACCTTGGAAGATCAAATCCGTGAGGCCCAACTCAGTGACACTATGGTGCAGAAAGTGAAACATGGTATTGCTAAGGGTACTCCCAAGTACAAGTGCTATCGCATTGATGACATAGACACTTTGTTCTTTGAGGACAGAATTGTGGTTCCCAAAGGTGATATCAGAAAGCTCATAATGAACGAAGCACATGACTCACTCCTCTCGATACATCCTGGAAGCTCCAAGATGTACCATGACCTCAAGCAATCATATTGGTGGACTCGCATGAAAAGGGAGATTGCCCAATTCGTGAATGAGTGTGATGTCTGCAGAAGAGTGAAGGCAGAGCATCAACGTACAGCCGGACTCCTTCAACCTCTACCTATTCCCGAGTGGAAATTCGATCACATTGAGATGGATTTTGTTACCAGTTTTCCAAAGTCCAAGAGAGGAAATGATGCTATCCTTGTGGTGATTGACAAGCTAACTAAAGTGGCTCATTTTCTTCCAGTCAAAGAATCCATCAACGTAGCTCAGCTGGTAGAGCTGTACACCTCCAGAATTGTCTCTTTGCATGGCATTCCTCAAGTGATCTCCTCAGACCGCGGGAGCTTGTTCACTTCCAAGTTCTGGGATTCTTTTAAGTCAGCCATGGGCACCAAGATTCGCTTCAGCACTGCGTTTCACCTTCAGACTAGTGGTCAAGTCGAAAGAGTGAACCAAATCCTTGAAGATATGCTCAGAGCTTGTGTCATCTCCTTCGGTATGAAATGGGAAGATTACCTTCCATTTGCCGAATTCTCCTACAAGAACAGCTTCCAAGCAAGTGCAGGCAAAGCACCGTTTGAAATCCTCTATGGCAGAAAGTGTCGTACCACACTCAACTGGTCCGAGACTGGTGAACGTCAACTCCTTGGAAATGATTTGATCTCAGAAGCCGAAGAAATGTGCAAAGTCATACGTGAGAATCTCAAAGCCGCGCAATCGCGTCAAAAGAGCTACTATGACGGCAAGCATCGTGACTTGGCTTTCGACATTGGCGATCATGTCTATCTTCGTGTTTCTCCCATGAAGGGCACTCAGAGGTTCGATATCAAGGGCAAGCTTGCTCCAAGATACGTGGGCCCTTTCAAGATTCATGGCAAGAGAGGCGATCTAGCCTTCCAACTCAAGCTTCCCTCCAACTTTACAAATGTGCACGATGTGTTTCACGTGTCACAACTCCGCAAGTGCTTCAAGACGCCTGAATGCACCATTCCTTTCGAAGAGATTGATCTTCAGCAAGACTTGTCATATCGTGAGCACCCCGCTGCTATCCTTGAAGAAACTGAGCGCAAGACCAGCAACATGTCCATCAAATTCTTGAAAGTGAAGTGGTGACACCATACCGACCGAGAAGCTACATGGGAACAAGAAGATCAACTCCGTTCCGAGTATCCCGCCTTCTTTCAGTCCTAGATCACGGGACGAGATCCTTTTGTAGTGGAGGAGAGTTTGTAACACCCCATATGTGATACCTTCCATATATGGCAATAAAGCTTTTACCATTTGATCCTTGTCCTTTTTCCTTGGGGGTTCTTTTTCAATTATGCATTCTCATTGTCATTGCATTGTCATATTGTATTTTCTTTATGCATTCATGCTTACTTCATCATCATCTTTGCATCATGATCATCATCGCATTTCATTTGGCATTGTGCATAATTCATTCCTAGTTTGTTAGATGAGGTCTTCTTGACCTTGTTGTGATCGTGGTGGCAAGATCATGCCCTTCTTTTACCTCCTTCATCTAGCACCACTTCTCTCTTCTTTCCCTTCTTTTCCATTCTTTAAGTATTTTGCAAGTGACTTAACCTCTTCTTTTAATTGTTCATCTCCTCCCCACTTCTTTGGCACCTTGACCTAAGTCACCTTGCAAAGCCTTGCCTCATTTTGAAATGATTTGATCAGGTTAAAAAATGACAGAAGTTTGAACCATATTCAAACTTGTTTTATTTTTCTACCTCTAAAAATGTCCAAGTCATTTTTGTAAAATAGGGCATAAATCCAGGGGCTAGGGAATATTTTATTTTCCTCCTAATTCCTTTTCTTTTAGACTGTGCTTTCCTTTTTGTTTTCTGTCTGAGGAAAATGAAAAAAAAAACGATACAACAGCAGCAGCCAGCAGCAGCGCAGCCCAGCAGCACATGGGCTTGGCCTCTCCCCCTCGGCCCAGCTAGCACGCACCACCAGCCCAGCTAGCAGCCCGCGTGTGTCCCCTCTGCCTTTTCTCACCAGGCCCCGGCGTACCCCTCCGCGTCGCTTCCACATGGCCAAGATGGTCCCGCGCGTCAGCGACCGCATCCTCCACCGCACCCACCTTTTCGTCCTCCTCGCGCCGTCGCCATGGGGAACGTGAGCACGAGAGCGTCGCCGCTCCGTTCCGTCGCCCTGACCCCTCTTTCAAGCCCCCGTCGTGTCCACCAACCCTCTATGGTTTCCCTCCTCCTTCCTCGATCGCCGCCAGGCCACCTAGACCACCAGATTCACCGCTCCACCGCCGTCCCGTGCGCATCAGAGTGCTCGTCCTCGTCGCCGACGTGCTCTCCGGCCACCTACGCCATGGATATCATGTCCGACAAGTTCACCGTCGTCGACTACGTCCCCTGCTACCTCTACGGCCCCGAGGGACGCCAAGTTCGACTCCTTCCTCGCAGTGTTCCCCCGCGTCGGGCTCCGTTCAACTCCGGCGAGATTCCACCGTCTCCGGCCTCCTCTCGCCTAACCAAGCGCACCTCCGTGCTTGTGGTGAGCTAGCACACCTCCCCGACCCATTTTCTTCCTCGTTTGCTTGCTCTAGCCACGCTAGCCACGCGCGCTGCTACCTCTTGAGCTTGCGTTGTATTCCCTCGAAGAGGAAAGGGAAATGCAGCACATTAGCGTAACTATTTCCCTTAGTTTTTGAGAAGCAAGGAATCAATCCAGTAGGAGACCATGCGCGAGTCCCTCGCACCTGCACAAACAAATAAGAACTTCACAGCCAAAGTGATAAGGGATTGCCAATCCCTTTACGGTCACTTACAAAAGTGATATCTGATAGAGATGATAGTTTATATTTTGGGTATTTTTAGTTTATAAGAACATCAAATAAAAGCGGTAAAAGTAAAGTAGATGTAGATTGATATGTTGAGAAAAGACCCCGGGGCCATAGTTTTCTCTAGTGGCTTCTCTCATGATAGCGATATTCTACGGCGGGTAAACAAATTACTGTCGAGCAATTGATAGAAAAGAGAACAATTATGAGACTATCTAGGCATGATCATTGTATATAGGCATCAAGTCCGAGACAAGTAGACCGACTCCTGCCTGCATCTACTACTATTACTTCACACATCGACCACTATCCAGCATGCATCTTGTGTATTGAGTTCATAAGAACGGAGTAACGCCTTAAGCAACTACTCACAACTCATGGTGAGGGCGATGATGATGATGATGAAGGCCTCCGTGATGGATCCCCCTCCGGTGGAGCTCCGAAACAGGCTCCAAGATGGGATCTCCACGGGAACAGAAGGTACGACGGTGGAATTAGGGTTTTTTCTCTGTTCACAGAGTTTCTGGGGTACGTAGACTTATATAGGAAGAAGGAGGGCATCAGGGGACGCTCGAGGGGGCCACGAGGCAGAGGGCGCGCCCTGGGAAGGGGGGCGCGCCCCCACCCTCGTGGGCCAGTCCTCTGTCCTCTGACATGGTTCTCAAGCTCCGCGTGCGTGATTTTCTCCAAAAATATCTCTTGTGAATGTTTCATTCTGTTTGGATTCCGTTTGATATTCTTTTTCTGCAAAACCCTGAAACAGGCAAAAAATAGCAATCTGGACTGGGCCTTTGGGTTAGTAGGTTAGTCCCAAAAATGATATAGAAGTGAATGATAAAGCCCATTAAACATCCAAGACTTCATAAATAATAGCATGGAACAATAAAAAAATTATAGATACGTTGGAGACATATCGAGCATCCCCAAGCTTAATTCCTGCTCGTCCTCGAGTAGGTAAATGATAAAGAAGGAATTTTTGATGTGGAATGCTAACCAATATAGTTTTTCAATGTAATTCTCTTAATTGTGGCATGAATGTTCAGATCTGAAAGATTCAAGATAAAAGTCTATATTGACATAAGAAATAATAATATTTCAAGCATACTAACAAAGCAATCATGTCTTCTCAAAATACTATGGCTAAAGAAAGTTATCCCTACAAAATCATATAGTCTGGCTATGCTCCCTCTTCATCATGTCTTCAGCCAAGCATTTGTTTTCATACTCTTTCTTTTCAAACCTTTCAACTTTTACGCAATACATGAGCGTGAGCCATGGATTTAGCACTATGGGTGGAATAGAGGTGGTTGTGGAGAAGACAAAAAGGAGGGAGATAGTCTCACATCGACTAGGTGTATCAACGGGCTGTGGAGATGCCCATCAATAGATATCAATGTGAGTGAGTAGGGATTGCCATGCAACGGATGCACTAGAGCTAAGTAGGAATGAAAGCTCAACAAAAGAAACTAGTGGGTGTGCATCCAACTTGCTTGCTCATGAAGACCTAGGGCATTTGAGGAAGCCCATCGTTGGAATATACAAGCCAAGTTCTATAATGAAAATTCCCACTAGTATATGAAAGTGACTAAGCATGAGAATCTCTACAATGAAGAACATGGTGCTACTTTGAAGCACAAGTATTGAAAAAAGATTGTAGCAATTGTCCCTTCCCTCTTTTCTCTCATTTTTTTGGAGGGGCTTTCTCCTCTCTTTTTTATTAGCCCCTCTCTATTTTTTGGGCCATATCCTTTTTTTATTGGCCTTTCCTCACATGGGACAATGCTCTAATATTGATGATCATCACACTTTTTTTTACAACTCGAAATTACAACTCGATACTGTAACAAGTATGACTCTACATGAATGCCTACGGCGGTGTACCGGGATGTGCAATGAATCAAGAGTGACATATATGAAAAATTATGCATGGTGGATTTGCCACAACTACTATGTCAACTACATGATCATGCATGGCAATATGACAATATGATGCGTGTCATATGAACGGAATGGTGAAAAGTTGCATGGCAATAGATCTCAGAATGGCTATGGAAATGCCATGATAGGTAGGTATGGTGGCTGTTTTGAGGAACAATATGGTGGCTGTTTTGAGGAAGGATATATAGTGGGTTTATGGCACCGGCGAAAGTTGCGCGGTACAAGCTAGCAATGGTGGAAGGGTGAGAGTGCGTATAATCCATGGACTCAACAATAGTCATAAGAACTCATATACTTATTGAAAAAATCTACGAGTCATCAAAACAAAGCAATCAACGCATGCTCCTAGGGGGGAGGTTGGTAGGAGTTAACCATCGCGCGCCCCCGACCTCCACACAAAGGTTGGCACTCTACAAATACCTCATGCTCTAATTTCGTCACATAGCGGTTCACCATACATGCATGATACGGGAATCACTAACCTTAACACAAGTATTTCTCAATTTCATAATAACTCCACTAGCATGACTCTAATATCACTATCCTCATATCTCAAAACAATTATCAAGCATCCAACTTCTCATCATATTCAATGCACTTTAATGTGAAAGTTTTTACTACATTGATCTTGGATGTTTATCATATGAAGACTAGTTTCTTTAGCCTAAACACATTACCATGCTGTTTTAATAGACTCTAAAAGGGATATAAGTGAAGCATGAGAGTTCAACAATTTTCTACAAAATATTACCACCACCATGCTCTAAAAGATATAAGTGAAGCACTAGAGCAAAAACTATTCAACTCAAAAGATATAAGTGAAGCACATAGAGTGTTCTAATAATTTCTAGGCCATATTTAACTCTCTCAAATAGGTGTGTCCAGCAAGGATGATTGTGGCAAACTAACAAGCAAAGACTCAAATTATACAAGACGCTCCAAGCAAAACACATAACATGTTGCGGATAAAAATATAGCTCCAAGTATAGTTACCGATGGATGAAGACGAAAGAGGGGATGCCTTCCCGGGGCAACCCCAAGCTTAGGCTTTTGATTATCTTGAATTTACTTGGGGTTCCATGGTCATCCACAAGCTTAGGCCTTTGCTACTCCTTGTTCCATAGTCCATCAAAGCAATACTCAAAACTTAAAAACTTCACAACACAAAACTTAGACAAAAGTTCTCGTGAGCTCCGTTAGTATAAGAAAGCAAACCACTACTCAAAGGTACAGCAATGAATTCATTTTTTGTTTATATTGGTGTTAAACCTGCTGTATTCCAACTTCTCTATGGTTCATATCCTCCAATATTACTCATAGATGCATTGAAATAAGCAAACAACACACGAAAAACAGAATCTGTAAGAAACAGAACAGTCTGTAGTAATCTGCAGGTTTCGCCTACTTCTGGACCTCCAAAAAATTCAAACTAAATTGGTAAATGTCGGGGGAAACTGTCCGCCACGAACACCTATGGGACCGGAGCCCCTTGTCTGTGCGGTACGAGGGCGGAGGGAGCACAAAGAGCGGATCGTGGCGAGCACGCGGGCGGTTTTACCCAGGTTCGGGCCGCACGGATGCGTAAAACCCTACTCCTGCTTAGTTGTGTATTGAGTTGAGTGCTCGGGAGCTTGAAGAAGCAGCTACACCGAGCGTGATAGTGATCTAGCTTCCGAACCCCCTCCACGTTGTGCATGGACCTCCTTTTATAGTGTAAGGGGTCACCGACAGGTGTCAACGCAGGAGGAAGGGGTAAAAAAGTAAAAGAGGTGGTAGTTGTAACAGTGCGGGAATAGTGGAGCTACAGTACAGAACAGTGGCCTATACCTACTTTAACAGTGGGGGACAAGGGCATTTAATGCCCGTCGCCGTCGACCCCAAAAGCTCCCGCCTTAGCGTCTCCGTCCGCCACGGCGATGGATCCATCACCGTGGAGTGCCACCGTGTACCCCAGGCTGCACAGCCACCCGCCACGCGTCCCCGGATAGCCCCCAGGGCGACGCGTGGGCCGATGAGCTGGAGCGCGGGCACACAGCGCAGCCTCCCCGGCAAGCACCTTGCCAGGGGCCTCGATCTTGCCGGGCCCGGAAGCTTGCCGCTCCCCGGGCCCCTTGCCGGGGCGCGTATAGCGCCGAGGCGTTGTCTTCTGGTCTTCCTGGCAAGCTCCTCTTGCCAGGGTCTTGTGACAGCGGGATGGTCTTGAGCCTGGGACGGCCTTCCCGGCAAGCTCCTCTTGCCGGGGTCTCGATCTTCTGTCTCGTATACTTTGTTTTTGAATGGTTTAATATAGAGCAGGGAGGTCTCCGGCGAGCGCGCGGTAAACCCTGCCGCGGGAAGCTGCAACTGCCCGTGCACAAGTTGGGGTACTGAGGTACCCCCTACCTTAGTACACCGACAGGAGCCCCCGGGCCTGGGCCGCACACGGTGCCGAGCGTTGTTGGGCCAGGCCCAAAAACAGTGCACGGGCATCCGCGGCCCGCGGCGCGCCGAATCCACTTCCATATCCGCCGCACCCCACGGTAACGGCACGCGTCGATCGCGGCGTCGTGGGATGGGACGTGCCCACGATCTCTTAATGGAAAGGGCGAAACGCCCCCCACTCCTCCATAAAAGCCGAGGTAGCGGGCGCGGTTCCCCTCTCCGGAGGAATTTCTTGGATCTTTCGTCTGAACAAGAAAGGGGCGTACTTGCCGGGGGAGCTCCGCGGCAAGTGGGAGGAATGGCGAGCGGAGTGGTGCTGGATCGTAGAAGACCAGCCGCAAGCCTTTACCGCGCCGCGCACAACGCCCATCGTGCGCGGCAGGGACTGGAGTGAGCTGGACTCGGACGACGTCAAGCTCAACATCGCCCTCGTCCGGATTCTTCGCCTTCGGTTGGCCAATCTGTCTGTTGCTGAGGTGGGCGCAGATTTCCTCCGCCGGCGCATCGCCCCTCTCCAAGACCGGAAGAGGCCGGCCTGGGAGTACGGCGGCCCGGCAGACATCATGAGGCTGCGCCCCGGGCTCAACTTCAACTTCACCACGCTGGAGCTGCGGGGAATGGTACGGGAACTCTTCAAGCCCGACCCGACGCACCCCGAGTGGTTCAGGACTCCCCGGGGAGTGGTGCCGCTCTGCAACAACGCTGTCAGGGATCGGATCCTCGCCATGATGCCTATGTGTGACTCACACGGCGTGGACCGCACGTGGATCGCCCCGAAGCCCATCGACGTCCTCAACTTCTACGACAACCTCGAAGAGGTGGCGAGGAACAAGGAGGACCTCAAGCTGCACACACGGGACACCACTGAGCAGGAGATCGCCTACATAGCTTCCCGGGCTGAAGAGGCCGCCGCAGCCGCGGCGGCAGGAATTTTCGGGTACTCGCCGGAACAGGCGGAAGCTGCGGACGCGTCCACCCAAGCGGAGGAGGCGGAGATCCGCAGGTTGCTGAATCTTCCCCCCGACGCGCTCGTCGGGGTCCCCTCGCTGAGGCACTCCGGGATCCACGGGATCGCGGCGGAGGCCGCGGCGGCAGAGGGCACCGCCGGAGGGAGCAGAGGCGCCGCGAGAGGCGGAGGCGCCAAGGGAAAGAAGGCCGCAGCGCTGGACGCCGGGCCCAGCGAGCCGGCCGGGGCAGAGGAGGATGAGGAGGAGGAGGCCGAGGACTCCGGCGGATCCACGGAATTGTACGCCGACGACCTCTCCTCGTCGGAGAGCTCCCCGCCCCCGGCAAGCCCGAGGCAGTCCCCGGCGAAGCGCCTCCGCAAGGCGGCGACGGGGGAAAGAGCGCAGGCGCCCCGGCAACAGCCACCTCGCCGGGCAGCTCCCCGGGGGAGCCAAGCCGCGCCAAGGTCATCCGGCGCACCGGCCGCAGCGGAGGCGGCCCGTGCGCGGACCACAACTGAGGCGCCTCGCAGGCCGACAGCGAGCCGGCAGGGGTCTTCTCGGAGCGGAGCAGCGGCTCCGCCCGCTCCTCGGGCGCCGGCGACCACAGGGGCTGGGTCTTCGCAGCCCCCAGCCCCGGTGAACACCAAGCGCGCAAGGGAGCCTTCGTCTTCCGCTCCTCGCGCCGACGCGCCCACGGTGGAGTATGACTTCTCCGCCCTGAGCGAGGACGACGAGGAGGACCAAGAGTAAGGATTCGGGACCTCATATCTTCTTGATTTTTGTCTTGATTTTTCTGTTGATGCCGACTCTGTCTACTGTTCTGATTTCAGGACCCTGGCCCATCGCGCAGTGAAGAAGGCCAAGGCGACCGAGGCCGAGGTCGCGGAAGGCTCAGCAGCGGCGGCAACAGGGGGTGTGCCGGAGCCGAGCCTGCCGGACTCGGGCGCTGCTCCGATGAGCAGCCCCCAGCGCAGCCCGCAGCGCAGCCCCCAGCGTAAGTCTGGGGTTCTCTCTTTTCGCTTGTCGGGGAACGCCTGAGGATTTGATTTTGTCTTCACGTCTTGACATCTCTTGTCTTGTTCTGTGCAGAGGTGGAGCCCCAGCGGGAAGAGCGCCCGGAGACCACTGCTGAGGAGCCGTAGGCCCCGCCATCCCCGCCAAGGCAGAACTCTCCGGCAAGGGAGAGTGCTCCGCCAAGGGCGGGTACTCCGCCAAGGCAGAGCACCCCTCCAAGGGCGAGTAGCCCGGCGAGGGCGGCCACCCCGCCAAGGCCGAGCTCCCCGGCGAGGGAGCCTGCCGCTGAGGACGTCCGCCAAGGTATGCTTTGTGACTTGTCTTCTTGGCTTGTCTCTTTTTTGGATATTTGCTTGAGTCTTGAACTTCTCTTTCTTCTTCTTTTTAGATCTTCCTCCTCCTGCGCCCATGGAGACGGAGGTGATCATCCTCGAGGAGGAGGACGCGCAGGGCGGCGGCGGCGACGCTCCTGTCGTCGAGGAGATAGCCGAGGCCGCCGAGCCGGCCGCGCAAGAGACTGCTCCGGCTGCAGACGCAGCGGCCGGGGAGGGGGACGGTGGTCGCACCGCCGACCCGAAGGCGACGGGAGCATCGGATGCTGCACCGGCCACCGGCCCCTCCGCCAGCGAGGAGCAGAGGTACTATCTCGAGGCCCCCAACGGCGTCTTCATCCAGATGCCGTGGGGGTCTTCATCGCGAGTTCCTGCGGAGGGCGAAGCATTCGACGGAGAAGTCCTCGCCTCCGCAGGCCTGAAGATCGTCCAGGCGCCCGGCGGGAGTGAGGGGCCCGAGGAGGAGAGGTTGCTCCACCAACTCCTGGCCCTTTACCGGGCCAGGCAGGCGAAGCTGGCCTCCCGGGAGGCCCTTGCCGCCAAGGCCGCGGCAGAAATGGAGAAGCGTGCGGCGGAGCTCAGCGCCGCCAATCAGGCTGCCCTCCGCCAGGTGGCGGAGGAGCGTGAGCGTCTCGCCGGCGAGTACCAGGAGTGGGTGCTCGAGAAAGCTGAAGCCGACGAACAGCAGCGGCTCGCCGGGGTGGAGATGTCCCGGCGAGAGGGAGAGCTCGCGCAGCGGAAGGTCGAGCTGGACTCCCATGAGGAGGACCTTACCGCTCGCGAGGCTGCCCTTGGCGGGGAGCTGAAGGAGGCGAAAGCCGCCGCGGTTGCCGCGGAAGACGCCAAGAAAGAGCTCGCCGCCAAGGTTGAACAGTTGGAGAAGGCGATGAAGGTGAGCGCCGAGAAGGTTGCCGCGCTCATCTTGGAGCGCGAGAAGGATGCTCACACAAATTCCGAGCTTCAGGTGAGTCTCTCCAAGAGGGGCGACGAGCTGAAGGCCGCCAAGGACTCCATTGAGGACTTGGAGCTGAAGGTCACCACTCTGAAGGAATCGCTCGACGCCGCCCGAGCTCAGGAGACCAAGTTGAAGGATGAGCTCCGCAAGGAGCGGACCTTGGTGGAGAACGTCAACAAGGCGTCCGAGCTCTTCCGGCAGACTATCGAAGTGTGGACCGAAGAGCTGGTTTCTTCTGCGTCCAATATTGACCAGGAGTTGCTGGCGTTGAAGGTCGAACATCTCATCTACTCGCCGGATCCGGATCTCCCGCACAGCGCCAGGCTCAGCCTCTTCTTCAGAGGGGTCGCGCCGGCTCTTGCAAGTCTCCGGAACCGCATCCCCGCGCAGCTGGCCGAGGAGTCGCGCCGGCTCTGCGCGGGAACCTTGGAGCGGGTGCTGACGAAGATCGTGTACCGCAACCCGGGAATCAACCTCACGAACGTTCTTCGCAGCCTGCCGGCCGATGCAGACACGGAGGCCCTGAAGGAGCAGATCGGCCACATCATCGCCAAGGTGGCAAAGCTTGGCAGGAAGGAGGGCGACCGCGTAGACTAGGGCTCCATTTATCTTTATTTTTTTGTTGCTGCACATTATGTCATGAACCTATTAGTCCATTGCGACAAGTTATCCTCTGTAAGATATTTACTCTATTTTGATCAATCAGCGCAATGTTATCTCCCTTGTTTCAATCTTTGACTTTGTATGTTTTCCACCCTACGCTCCCGGGGAGCATGCCGGCAAGGGGCCTTTGCTGCGAGCGCTGAGTGCTGGACTCCGAGCAGCCTGCTGGCCAAGGTCCTCGCCGGCAAGCAACCTTGCCGCAGCTAGTCGCAAACGCACTTAGCTTGCTGAGCGTACTCGGAAACGAAGCAAGGGCGCGACACTTGTCGCAGCTCACTTAAATCGTTGAGCGAACTCGAAAACAAGATAAGGGTGCGGCAAGCTACGGGTAGGTTCCTTCGCGCATAGGTTTTCCATACAAAATGTGATCGTTCAAGGAAGACAACTAAAATTTAAAATTTGAACTGGTCAAATTCTAACGACTTATCTTTCATATGTTGCTTGCTTTCCGGTAAGACTTCTCTTTCTTGAACAGCACTTGGATCCTCCTCCACCTCCTTCCCCCCCGGCAAACTTGTGCGCGAGGAAAGTTCCTTCTGCTTAAGAGGAAAGAAAAGGGAGAGGGAAACAAGCATATTGCCTTTCGGCGTGCTAATGCTTACCGTATATTTGAGTGTTGTATCAAATGCCAAACAGAACATGCAAATAGCAAAGAAAAGCATGCAAAAGGCAATTGATGCGAGAAACACGAAAATTTTACTGATGCACGGGGTCTGCGCCCGGCTTTGTACAAAGGGTTACATGCAACAGCGGCAAAGCTTGTACAAAAGGTGGTTGCCGGAGCGGATCACGGCAACCGCGCCTTAGGGGTGAAACTTGCGAAGATGCTCTATGTTCCAGGAGTTGCTCACCGGTAAGCCTTCTTCGGTCTCGAGGCGGACAGCGCCGGGCCTCGTAACTTGTCTCACCCGATAAGGGCCTTCCCACTTCGGCGTCAACTTGTTGGAATTCTTGGCGGACTGAACACGCCGAAGAACAAGGTCGCCTTCCTCGAGACTCCTGGCCTTGACTTTGCGGCTATGATAGCGGCGCAAAGCTTGCTGGTATCGAGCAGCTCGCACAGCAGCCTGGAGACGTCCCTCCTCAAGGAGCAATGCGTCATCTTGCCGCAGTTGCTCTTGCTCGAGCTCATCATAAGCGAGCACTCGAGGAGATCCGTATACGAGTTCCGTGGGGAGAACTGCTTCTGCTCCATAGACTAGAGCAAAAGGTGTCTGTCCGGTGGCTCGACTTGGTGTCGTTCTGATTGACCAAAGAGCCGCCGGGAGCTCCTCTATCCAATTTCTTCCGCACTTGCGCAGCCTGTCAAAGGTCCTTGTCTTGAGTCCGCGCAGCACTTCAGCGTTTGCCCTCTCCGCTTGACCGTTGCTCCTTGGGTGAGCAACAGAAGCGAAACAGACCTTGGCGCCAAGGTCTTGGACGTACTGCATGAAGGTGCGACTAGTAAATTGCGTACCGTTGTCGGTGATGATCCTGTTAGGGATCCCGAAACGGCAAACAATCGTCCTGAAGAACCTGACTGCTGACTGTGCTGTCACCTTCCTCACTGGCTCCACTTCTGGCCACTTTGTGAACTTGTCGATTGCAACGTACAAGTACTCAAAGCCCCCGACAGCGCGAGGGAATGGGCCGAGGATATCGAGCCCCCAGACCGAGAAGGGCCATGACAAAGGGATTGTTTGGAGAGCTTGAGCTGGCTGATGGATCTGTTTCGCATGGAACTGGCACGCTTCACACTTGGTTACTAGTGCAGTTGCATCTTGGAGGGCTTCTTGCCAAAAGAACCCTTGCCGGAAAGCTTTCCCGGCAAGCGCCCTTGCGCCAATGTGGTGGCCGCATATGCCTCCGTGTATTTCCGCCAACAGCTTCTGTCCATCTTCTCTGGAGATGCACTTCAACCTGACACCGTTGAGTCTTCTTCTGTACAGCTCGTTATCCATGAACTGATACATACTTGACTGCCTGGTTATCTTCTCTATCTCTTGAGGGTCGTCGGGAAGTTCTCCAGTTTGCAGAAAACGGACGATCTGCTGCGCCCATGCCGGAGCCCGAGGCTCAACGACAAGGACTAAAGGCTCGAGGGCCGCTGCGGGAACCTCAGCTTCTACGGCAAGGACCTCTGGTTCTGCCGGAGCTGACGGTCCCCCGGCAAGTTCGCCTGGGCGAGGCTTGCCGGGAACGTTTGCTTCAACTGTACAAGCCGGAGGACTTGCAGGAGCAAACTGTTCCTCAGCGTTCTGATTGTTGATCTTGGGGACCTTGGCGGCGGTTTCAGGAAGATCCGCCGGCAAGTAGTCGCCGGAGACCAACTTTCTCTTCTTGGATTGCCCAATTGATGGTGTAACGGATGGCTGAGTCAGCTTGAGTAAGAAGGTCCCTGGTTCCACAGGTAACTTCATCGCGGCGCACTTCGAAAGGCCATCTGCAATTTCATTTTGAGCTCTCGGGACGTGCTCCATCTGCAAACCTTCAAAGTGCTCTTCAAGCTTTCTCACTTCATCAACATAAGCTTCCATCAAAGGGCTCTGATAGCTCTTGTTAACTTGCCGGACCACCAACTGAGAATCGCCCCGCACAATCAGCTTTCTGATCCCAAGTTCGGCCGCAATCCTGAGGCCGGCAAGCAAGCCTTCATATTCTGCAGTGTTGTTTGTCGCTTGCTCCCTGGGAAAGTGCATCTGGATAACATATTTGAGGTGCTCTCCGGTGGGCGCAATGAGTACCACGCCGGCACCGGCGCCTTGCAGCGAGAAGGCACCGTCAAAATACATTACCCATTCACTTGTCGCTTCTTGTACGGGTGCACTTGTTTCTTGAACTTCTTCATCCGGCGTTGGGGTCCACTCAGCTATGAATTCTGCCAAAGCTCGGCTCTGTATGGTTGAAGTACTTTCAAACTTGAGTCCAAAGCTTGACAGTTCCAGCGCCCACTCGACGATCCTGCCTGTTGCTTCTGGATTGTGCAATATCCTCTTCAACGGAAAGCGAGTGACCACTGTTATCTCATGGGCTTGAAAGTAATGGCGCAGCTTTCTCGAGGCCATGAGGAGGCCGAAAAGCAATTTTTGCACACCGGAGTATCTTGATCTAGCCCCCTGGAGAAGGGAACTTACAAAATACACTGGGCGTTGCACCATCTTCTTCCGCACCTCTCCTTGTTCCTGCGCAGAGTCTTCCTTGTCGGGGCCAGAGCTTGTCGGGACAGCCCCCTGCTTGTCGCTGGATTCGCTTGCCGGTGACGCTGACTCCTCGTCGGACTCCCTCTCCGCTACTAACGCAGCACTAACCACCTGGTTGGTTGCCGCTAAGTATAGCAACAACTTTTCCTGTGGTCTAGGTGCGACAAGTATAGGAGTGGAGGACAGGTACCGTTTCAAATCCTGCAACGCCGCCTCCGCTTCCGGAGTCCACTTCATGGGACCTGCCTTCTTCAAGATTTTGAAGAAAGGTAGGGCGCGTTCTGCAGACTTTGAAATGAACCTACTGAGGGCAGCAACGCAACCTGCAAGCCTTCTGACATCCTTGACGCGCTTCGGGGCTTCTATCTGCTCAATGGCTTTGATCTTGTCGGGGTTGGCTTCAATCCCCCTCTGTGATACAAAGAACCCGAGAAGCTTGCCGGAGGGGACTCCAAAGACGCACTTCTCGGGGTTCAACTTGAGCTGTATCCTGCGCAGGTTCTGAAACGTTTCTTCCAAGTCTTGAATCAGGGTTTCTTTGCTCTTGCTTTTCACCACGATGTCATCCATGTAAGCTTCTACATTTCTGTGGATCTGTGGCTCAAAAGCAGTGTACACTACCCTTGCGAAGGTTGAGCCTGCATTCTTCAATCCAAATGGCATGCGGATAAAGCAATAAGTGCCACATGGAGTGATAAATGCAGTCTTCTCTTCATCTTCCTTAGCCATGAAAATCTGATGATAGCCTGAGTATGCATCAAGAAAACAGAGTAGCTCACATCCGGCAGTGGAGTCAACGATCTGGTCAATGCGCGGCAAAGGGAATGGATCCTTGGGACATGCTTTATTGACATCGGTGAAGTCTATACACAGTCTCCACTTCCCGTTGGCCTTGCGCACGACAACTGGGTTTGCCAACCACGTCGGATGGATCACACCTCTAACTAGGCCTGCTGCCTCTAGCTTCTTGATTTCCTCGTTGATGAACTCTTGGCGCTCCACGGCTTGCTTCCTCACTTTCTGCTTGATGGGCCGCGCATGAGGACAGACAGCAAGCTTGTGCTCAATCACCTTCCTGGGAACACCGGGGATGTCAGATGGTTGCCAAGCAAACACATCGACATTCGCCCGCAGGAAGGCGACGAGCGCGCTTTCCTATTTGCTGTCAAGGGTGGCGCTGATGGTGAAGGTACCACCAGTGCCGTCCTCCTTTGCAGACACTTTCTTGGTTGCCGGAGGAGTAGCCATTCCTTTCTTACTCTTGCCGGTGGAGCTCGATGGAACGTCCTCGACGGCAGCGCAGCACTCCGAGGAGGTGCGGTTGCCGGAGTGGGTGCCAGAGCACTTGCCGGACTTGGTCTTCGTCTTCTTCCCCCCGGGAGCTTCAGCGGCAAGAGTATCCTTCTCGGCCGCAGCTGCCGCATCCCGGTAAATCTTGTCGGCGCAAATAAGCGCATCCTTCTTGTCGCTGTGGACAGTGATGACGCTTATCGGCCCCGGCATCTTCAGCACGTTGTAAGCATAGTGGGAAGCTGCCATGAACTTGGCGAGGGCAGGACGGCCAAGTATTCCATTGTAGGGCAATGGAATATCGGCGACGTCAAAGGTGATGCGCTCAGTTCTGAAGTTGAGCTCCCCGCCAAAGGTCACCGGCAGAGTGATCTTTCCCTTGGGCTTGCTCCTTCCCGGGTTGATTCCTTGGAATGAACCGGTCTCTTCGAGCTCGCCATCTTGAATCTGGAGTTTCTTGATCACAGCGGAGGAGATCAAGTTCAGGCCGGCCCCGCCGTCAACCAACATTTTGGTGACCTTGAGGTTGCGGATGGTGGGAGAAACCAGCATCGGCAAGCACCCGACCGCGGTGGTGCGGTCAGGGTGATCCTCAAGATCAAAAACGATGGGCGTGTTGGACCATTTGAGGAGCCTGCGCGACTCCACGGGCGGCTCCGCTGCGTTCACCTCACGCACCCACTGTTTTAGTTGGCGGTGGGAGGTGTGCAGGGAGGCGCCACCGTCGACGCACAGGACCTCCGTGGCCTTCTGGAACTCCTGCTCGCTGTTCTCGTCGTCCTCCATGTCTTCATCGTCGTCTTCGTCGTTGTCGCGGCCCCGGGGAGGTCGATCCCCTTGCCGCTGCTTAGCCTTGCCGCGGCGTCCTCCCCGTCCGTTGAACGGCCGCTTCTTGCTGGGCTCTTCCCCGCCACCTTGGGCCTTCTCCTTGTCGCGCCTCTCGTACTCAGCTTTTTGCTGCTCGACGAGGTACTCGACGCGCTTGCAGTTGGAGAGATCATGACCCTTGGTGCGGTGAATCTTACAGTATTGCTTGTCGGAGCTACCCGGCTTGTCGGCCGCCGCTGCAGGGGCAGGCTCCTTGCCGGAGCTGCCAGCTTGTGCTTGCTTGGCGGGGGCCTCCTTGCCGGACTTCTCGACGGCAAGCACCTCCTTCTTGCCCTTCTTTCTGTTGTTCCGCCGCCGGCTCTTTTTTGCCGGGGCGGTGTCGTCGCTGTCGCTTCCTCCTGCGCCAGCATCCTCCCCGGGGAGTTTCCTCCCCTCTTCTGCGCGTGCGCACTTGTCAGCAAGAGCGTAGAGCTCGTTGACGTCCCTAATCTTGGTCATCGCCATTTCCTCACGCATGCGGCGGTTACGCACGTTCTGATGGAACGCGCTGATAACCGCGGCAGGGTGAACGTCAGGGATGTTGTGCTGCACCCGGCTGAAGCGTTGGATATACTTGCGCAGGGGCTCGCCTTCCTTCTGGGCCAAAATATGGAGATCGCTCTCCTGGCCATGGGGTTTGTGGCCGCCGGTGAAGGCGCCAACAAACTGGTGGCAAAGGTCGGCCCAAGAGGAGATGGAACCTTCCGGCAAGTGCATGAGCCACGAACGGACGTTCGGCTTTAGCACGAGCGGGAAGTAATTCGCCAAGATCTTCTCGTCGCGCCCCCCGGCAGCTTGTACTGCGATGGTGTAGACGCTGAGAAACTCCGAGGGGTGCGTCTTGCCGTCGTACTTCTCCGGTACGTCGGGCTTGAAATTCTTCATGCTGGGCCACTGGACGCGCCGCAGCTCGCGGGTGAACGCAGGGCAGCCTGCCGCGTACGGCAAGTCGCCTGGTTCACCGGGCGCGTGCGCGTCGACAGTATTCCCAGCTCTCTTGTCGGATTGTCGCCGAGCTTCTCGGCGGCGCTCGATTGTGGTCCGAGCGTCTTCATCTCGCCGGTCGTCGAGGACCTGGCGCTGGTCCCGACGGGCCCGCGGGTCCGACGAGGCTGTGGAGCCGTCGTCGGGGTTGTTCCGGCGGGGCGGCGTCTTCTGTTTCTGCGGCGGGGAGTGCACGCTTGTCGCACCCCCGACGGTCTTGTCGCCGATAGCCTTCGTCTTCTCAGCTTGGCGCGGCCGTGAGGTCGACGGCTGCTGTGGAGAGTCGTTGTTGGCGAAGTCTATCAGGCTCCGGATGGTGGCCCTCCATTCTTCGGCCTTGTCGGCCGCCGGAGGAAAGTCGAGGAGCAGCTGCGCCCTTGCGAGCGCTTCTGCTGGAGTAGAGGGGAACGCGGGTGAGCGGTGCGAGGAGCGGGATACGCTCGGACTTCTAACAACGTTAGAAGGAGCGGGGTCCCGCGCCGGCGCCTTCGCTTTGCTCGTGCCCGGACGGGGGTCCGGGGCGTCCCGCGAGCCTCCGGTTTGGCCTTGCCCCAGCAAGCGGATACCACCTCCCGTGGTATGGCGCTGCGGGGTCGTCGTGTGCTGTGATGGACGCGGCGCGTCCACGGAGACCGAGGTCCGGTCGTCCGTCCTGTTCTTGGATCTGGTGGCACCGTGAGTGTCCTCACCGGCAACCACCCTTCCGACGGCGTCTCCCCCGCCCACCGTTGGCTCTGGTGGCGGCGGGTGAGACGCAGACGGGCCTCCGACCTCCGAAGGCTTCTTCTTCGGGGCCATGGAGTTGTCGCTGATGAAGTTGCTGATGAAGCTGGAGAGGTTGATGAAGAATGCGCCCGCGCAAACGCCGGATCAGGTTCGCACAACCTCGACGCCCCCTACCTGGCGCGCCAAAGATGTCGGGGGAAACTGTCCGCCACGAACACCTATGGGACCGGAGCCCCTTGTCTGTGCGGTACGAGGGCGGAGGGAGCACAAAGAGCGGATCGTGGCGAGCACGCGGGCGGTTTTACCCAGGTTCGGGCCGCACGGATGCGTAAAACCCTACTCCTGCTTAGTTGTGTATTGAGTTGAGTGCTCGGGAGCTTGAAGAAGCAGCTACACCGAGCGTGATAGTGATCTAGCTTCCGAACCCCCTCCACGTTGTGCATGGACCTCCTTTTATAGTGTAAGGGGTCACCGACAGGTGTCAACGCAGGAGGAAGGGGTAAAAAAAGTAAAAGAGGTGGTAGTTGTAACAGTGCGGGAATAGTGGAGCTACAGTACAGAACAGTGGTCTATACCTACTTTAACAGTGGGGGACAAGGGCATTTAATGCCCGTCGCCGTCGACCCCAAAAGCTCCCGCCTTAGCGTCTCCGTCCGCCACGGCGATGGATCCATCACCGTGGAGTGCCACCGTGTACCCCAGGCTGCACAGCCACCCGCCACGCGTCCCCGGATAGCCCCCAGGGCGACGCGTGGGCCGATGAGCTGGAGCGCGGGCACACAGCGCAGCCTCCCCGGCAAGCACCTTGCCGGGGGCCTCGATCTTGCCGGGCCCGGAAGCTTGCCGCTCCCCGGGCCCCTTGCCGGGGCGCGTATAGCGCCGAGGCGTTGTCTTCTGGTCTTCCTGGCAAGCTCCTCTTGCCAGGGTCTTGTGACAGCGGGATGGTCTTGAGCCTGGGACGGCCTTCCCGGCAAGCTCCTCTTGCCGGGGTCTCGATCTTCTGTCTCGTATACTTTGTTTTTGAATGGTTTAATATAGAGCAGGGAGGTCTCCGGCGAGCGCGCGGTAAACCCTGCCGCGGGAAGCTGCAACTGCCCGTGCACAAGTTGGGGTACTGAGGTACCCCCTACCTTAGTACACCGACAGTAAATTTGAGGAATTTGTCTACCAATCATCTGCGAAAAGAATCAACTAAAAAGCATGCTCCAGTAAAATCTGAAGACTACTTTAGTGAGAGCTAACGATTCTGTTTTTCACAGCAAGATCACATAAACTTCACACAAGTCTTCCCAAAGGTTCTACTTGGCACAAACACTAAAAAACATGAAAACACATCTAATCAGAGGCTAGATGCAATATTTATTCCCTAACAGCAAGAAAAAAAAATTAAAGTTGGGTTTCCTCCCAACAAGCGCTATCGTTTTACGCCCCTAGCTTGGCACGATACAAGATAAATCTAGGTATTGCCAATTTTGGAAGGCAATTCTTTGATTAAGCACTTATGGTTCTTGGGCACTTCTTTGTACCTATGAATAATCAAACTCTTGGGCAATAAATCAAGAAATTCTAAAGTGTCAAAAAGGTCTGTTGCAAAAGTAAGAAAATTAGGGTGAACACTTACGGATTTGAGATCCGCAATTCTAGATGTTTCACCCTTGTCTTTCGGGACATACATGAACTTAGATAGTTTAGTAGAAGTATTTGGAGTAGTTTTTATAGCGGAAAGAGCAGAACCCACATTACTGATAACATCCTCAAGTTTATTGATTCTAGTAGAATCCTGATCTAGCTTTTCTTTAACTATGGGCTCTTTTTCCTTAAGATTTTTCAGAACAACTCCTACCTTGGATCCATATTGGGTGATTTCATTATGAATTTTTCTATCCAAGTTTTCTACCAATTCTATCGTAGCAACTTTGTTTTCAATAATTTCTAACCTCTGCATAACATGCTCCAAAGTCAAAACGGTTCCATTGACCATAAAAGGTGGTGAGCCAAATAGTTCAGTCATAGCGTTATAAGAATCAACGGTGTGGCTACCCAAGAAATTCCCTCCGGTAATGGTATCTAAGATAAATCTTTTCCACGGAGTTATGCCAATATAAAAATTGCGAAGAAGCATGGAAGTGGAAAGCTTCCTATTAGATCTATTTTGAGCATTGCAAATTCTATACCAGGCATCTTTTAAGTTTTCTTCCTCCCTTTGTTTAAAGTTGAGGACCTCACTCTCGGGAGTGGTGATAATGATAGGTGTGCTAGACACGATGATAAGCAAGCAAGCAACACACGAGCAAGCAAGAAGCAAGCGAATGATAAACTCACGGCAAAAGAAGGGCAAATAAAACGGCAAGGGTGAAGTGAGGGAGAGGAAAATGAGAGGCAAATAAATGTAATGCGAAGGATAAGGGTTAGTGATAGGTACTTGGTAAATGACTTTTGCGTAAGCCTCCCCGGCAACGGCGCCAAAAGTTCTTCTTGCCAAATCTTGAGCTTGCGTTGTATTCCCTCGAAGAGGAAAGGGAGATGCAGCACAGTAGCGTAAGTATTTCCCTCAGTTTTTGAGAACCAAGGTACCAATCCAGTAGGAGACCACGCGCGAGTCCCTCGCACCTGCACAAACAAATAAGAACTTCGCAGCCAACGCGATAAGGGATTGTCAATCCCTTTACGGTCACTTACGAAAGTGAGATCTGGTAGAGATGATAGTTTATATTTTTGGTATATTTAGTTTATAAGAACAACAAATAAAAGCGGTAAAAGTAAAGTAGATGTAGGTTGATATGTTGAGAATAGACCCGGGGGCCATAATTTTCTCTAGTGGCTTCTCTCATGATAGCAATATTCTACAGCGGGTAAACAGATTACTGTCGAGCAATTGATAGGTAAGAGAACAATCATGAGACTATCTAGGCATGATCATTGTATATAGGCATCATGTCCGAGACAAGTAGACCGACTCCTGCCTGCATCTACTACTATTACTCCACACATCGGCCGCTATCCAGCATGCATCTAGTGTATTGAGTTCATAAGAACAGAGTAATGCCTTAAGCAAGATGACATGATGTAGAGGGATAAACTCAAGCAATATGATATAAACCCCATCTTTTTACCCTCGATGGCAACAATACAATACGAGCATTGCTGGCCCTACTGTAACCGGGAAAGGACACCGCAAGATTGAACCCAAATCCAAACACTGCCCCCATTGCAATAACTATATATCTAGTAGGCCTAACCAAACCAATAATTCGAATACACTTGCAAGGATATTATGAGCACACATAAAAAGTTCAGAGAAGAACCAAATATCTTTCATAGATAACCTTGATCATAAACTCACAATTCATCGAATCTCGACAAACACACCGCAAAAAGAGATTACATCGAATAGATCTCCTCGAAGAACGAGGAGAACTTTGTATTGAGATCCAGAGAGAGAGAAGAAGCCATCTAGATACTAGCTATAGACTCGAAGGTCTGCGGTAAACTACTCACAACTCATGGTGCGGGCGATGATGACGATGATGATGAAGGCCTCCGTGATGGATCCCCCTCCGGTGGAGCTCCGGAACAGGCTCCAAGATGGGATCTCCACGGGAACAGAAGGTACGGCGATGGAATTAGGGTTTTTTCTCTGTTCACGGAGTTTCTGGGGTACGTAGACTTATATAGGAAGAAGGAGGGCACCGGGGCACGCTCGAGGGGGCCACGAGGCAGGGGGGCGTGCCCTGGGAAGGGGGGCGCGCCCCCACCCTTGTGGGCCAGCCCTCTGTCCCCTGACGTGGTTCTCAAGCTCTGCCTGCATGATTTTCTCCCAAAATATCTCTCGCAAAGGTTCCATTCCGTTTGAACTCCATTTGATATTCTTTTTCTGCAAAACCCTGAAACAGGCAAAAAACAGCAATCTAGACTGGGCCTTTGGGTTAGTAGGTTAGTCCCAAAAATGATATAAAAGTGAATGATAAAGCCCAATCAACATCCAAGACTTCATAAATAATAGCATGGAACAATAAAAAATTATAGATACGTTGGAGACGTATCACGCGCCCGAACTCGCCGCCGTCGGACCTCGTCTGTGGCGAGTGCTCCGACCACCGTTGCTCCTCCGCGTATGTCCACCGTCTTCGCCGTGTCGCGTAGGGTCTGCTACGTGCTCTCGCCGCTCCATTAGGGCCCGGAGTTGTCGCCCCATAGTTCATCACCGCCGCCTCTGCTTGTTGCCGCCGACGTCGCTGTAGTCATCGTTAGGTGCAGCTGGTCCGCGTCGTGTGTGCAGAGTTCCTCCAGGAACACACCGCACCACTCCTCCGCCCGTTTTGGTCATCGGAGCAGCTCCGACAAGCTCCTCCGACCAGCTCTGTTTCCCCTCTATTTATGCATCTTCAGTTTAGTCTTATGGCCACGCTCCCCTACTCTGTGAGATGCACGCATGCTAGCCCAGTGGTCAGCAGCCAGGGATCGAATCCCCATCGGGGCAGTGGTTTAGCCCCCTTTTTTGCTAATTTTGTGCCACTGACATGCCGGTCCCACCTGGCAGCCACCCAGCTCCTCACACACACTCCCACACCCGCAGCGCCACCTGAGCTCCCTCCTGGACCCACTAGTCAGTGACTAGGGCTGGTCCAGGCTGGGTCTGTTTAGCCTTTTTCCTTTTCTGTTTTTGTTTTTAATTTTAGTTTTCTGTATTTTCTTTTGCATAAGTCCCCTTTTTTGATAATTTTGTGCCACTGACATGCCGGTCCCACCTGGCAGCCACCCAGCTCCTCACACACACTCCCACGCCCGCAGCGCCACCTGAGCTCCCTCCTGGAGCCACTAGTCAGTGACTAGGGCTGGTCCAGGCTGGGTCTGTTTAGCCTTTTTCCTTTTCTGTTTTTGTTTTTAATTTTAGTTTTCTGTATTTTCTTTTGCATATTCATTTCTTTAAATGTATGCATCTGTTAAAAATACTTTATATATGAAAACTGCCTAGTTTTTAGGGTAGAATATTTGTATGCAGTTTGTTGCCATGTTAAAAACATTTAAATTGATGTTTGAATTATTTGGAGTTTTAAATATGCTCAAACTTGTTAAATTCATAACTAAATAATCATAGCTTCAAATTTGACAAACTTTATATGTATTTGGGGTAGAAAAATGTGTAGATTAAGATGGTGTTGTTACTTTGCATGTTTAACAACTCTAAAATATGACTTTCTCAGATCTGTCCTATATGTGTTGTTATGAACATGGGAGTTTCCGGAAATTGTTGTTTGTTCTTTTTGGCCCATCTAAAATGCTAGCATGATGTTGATGATCCTAGTTGCACCCCTTGCCATGTTAAGCAACTTATAATACTTGTTGGGTGCTTGTTTAATTCAACTACATAACCTCTTGTGACCATGTTTGTCCTTGTTTCGTTTTTGCATGTGTCCCTAAATGTTTGTGGTCTTGTTTATTGCCATGTCACATGTGCAAACATCATGTTCAGATGAGTTGCATCATATCCTACCCATATTCATATGCATCATATCATGCATCATGTGTTTGAGCATTGCATGATGATTCATTGTTGTTCCGGTGTTTGCATTGTTGTGTTGGTTAGAGCCCGGTGACGATTCGGAGTTCGAGGTTCCTTCCAAGACTAAGTTTGAGGAGCAAGGTTACGATCCCTCCGTGGACTTAACAGGCAAGATGATCATTCCCCGATATCACCTCTATCTTTGCCTATGCTAGTTGTCTTGCTCTTTAGATATGCCTCGATGCCTATTCCTGGTTGTCAGCCTCCTATTGTTGCCATGAAACACTCTAACCACCTTCCTAGCAAACCGTTGATTGGCTAAGTACGCTTTGCTCAGCCCCTCTTATAGCGTTGTTAGTTGTAGGTGAAGTTTTGAAGACTGCTCCATGTTGGACTTGTTATTTGGATAACACAATATATATATACCTGTTAAACTAATGCACCTATATATTGGCTATGGGTGGAAGGCTAGGCCTTCTGCTTGGTGTTTTGTTCCACTCATGCCACCTTAGGAACCGATAAACCGGTGTTATGTTCCTTAATTTTGCGTTCCTAACACGGTTGGGGTTTATGAGCCCCCCTTGATAATTCGCTCTGTTTAAAGCTTTTCCAGCAAGTCCCAACATTGGTTCTACATTTGCCTAATAACTAAAACTTGCATAGGGCGTTGCAAACCCGAGTTCTTAATAAGCAACCCGAGCCAGGGCTCCTCATGAGTGTTGGTCCAAACGGAGGGTTCTGCGGGGCTGCCTTAGGGAAACCTGAGGTATCTGGTACTACCTGTAGAATCGCCCATCCGGTCGTGGCCTGAGACGAGATACACGCGGCTACTATCAGGGTGTCGGCACGCTGGGAGGTCTTGCTTGATTAGTTTTACCTTTATCGAAATATCTTGAGCACGGGATTCCGAGAATACTTGGGTGTTCGCACTTTAGAGTTGCGACTTCGCAGATTTTGAGCTTGTGATGGGCTAAGTTGGGACACCCCTGCAGGTTTTGCTCTTTCGAAAGCCGTGCCCGCGGTTATGTGGCAGATGGGAATTTGTTAATATCCGGTTGTAGATAACTTGACACCATATCCTTAAGAATACACTACCTGTGTGAGTAACCGTGATGGTCTCTTTCCGAAGAGCTTCGAGACGTGAACACGGTGGGGTTATGTTTGACCATGAGTAGCTAGGATCACTTCTTGATCAACTTGGCGATCGTTGGCACCTGTTCTCTTCTCGCTCTATACTCGTAAGCTAGATGCTTAGTGCTTGCTGCAGACACTTTAATAACCTTTCCACACATAAGGCTTTGGTAGTTTTGATACCCGGGAACGGGATTGCTGAGTACTTGTGGCTCACAGATTCAACACACACCAGATGCAGGTACCGCTGAGAACAATGCAGGAGATGGTTCAGAACTTCACTGGGAGTTTGATGAAGAGCGTGGTCGTTACTATGTTTCGTATCCCGACGATCAGTAGTGGTTCTTACTAGGAGGATCCGGGCTTGTGTTTATGGTATCTTTCTTGTTTGGATTTCGTTCGTAGTCGCAACCTCTGTTCTTTGGATGATGTATGCTATTGTATTCTTTGTGTGACGTGGCGATTGTAAGCCAACTATCTTTTCAGTTTCATCCCTGAACTTTTACATGAGATGTGCAAAGATACCATACTTGAGATCATTCTAGTATGCGCTTATGTCTCTAAGTCGTGCCTCGACACGTAGGAGACATAGTCGCATGCTGGGCATTACAGTAGGGTACGCCCATGGCTGTCCCACCATTGAGTAGCGGGGCCCCTCAGATAGTATGCCGCAAAGGTGACATAGTTTACTGGGGCTACATCACCAGACTCTAGCTCGAAGGCGATGTCTCGGAGCCAGTCATCCGCATCCAGTGGCTAAGTTGAGCTGCGGTAGACGACAGTGTTGAGGCGCGCAAAGTTTTGCAGAGTTACTGGGGCTGGCTGCTAATTCATATTTGGGCAAGGAAACTGAGCCATCACTCCGTCCATGAACTGGCGATTCATCTGAAACTGCTGCATCATTCCTGCCACGAATTCGAGCGGTTGTGCGGCGTTGCCACCACGGCCACGACCACCTGGTCTAACCATCCTGCTAACATGTAACAGGGGTAGTTCAGCTTTGAGCATTTGCAAATACACAGAATTATTCACTATCTAACATGTAGAATGAACGAGGTTCGACGGGTACCACATAGTAGTCAAACATGACATACAAATCCACACACAGAGTTTGATAAAAAAATCGACATCATGAGTTCGGAAACACACGCAGCTAGAAAACTAGGCAGCACGCTAGCGCGCGATGGAGGGATACAACGACGAGACATAGCAAAGGTTACATCTATGTAGGAGAAAACCACTAGAGCGAGGAATCTGCAGGGAATGACGTAGGGTGCCCTCGATAAAAAGAATCATGCGGGTCCGTGAACATTATGAAGCAGATCCGGGCCCCCAATTCAAGAAAGGGGTGAGGCAAACCTCCGGGTAGATGTGATCACGAGATCCTAATGTTAAAGTTAGTAAATTCGTTTAACCTAAATGGAAGAGAGATCAGAGTCCCAGAGTATAGGTGAGGAGTAAAATATCCTAATACCACCCATTTGTGATTTGGGCCCGTAAGCCACACAACAATGTTAGTAAAAAAATTCCAAAGACTAGACTCAACTTCGACCAAGGAGTTCGAAAGGGGGGTTCCTACAGGAAGTCGGCTTTGATACCAACTTGTGACGCTCCCGGTTTGACCGTACACTAATCATGCATGCAAATATGTACGCCCAAGATTAGGGACTCACGGGAAGATATCACAACACAAATATAGACATAAATAAAATAATACAAGCTTTATATTACAAGCCAGGGGCCTTGAGGGCTCGAATACACAAGGGTCTGTGAAAGCAACAATATCTGAGTACAGACAAAAGTTAAACAAGTTTGCCTTAAAAAGGCTAGCATAAAAGAAACATGATCGAAAAGGTAAGGCCTCCTGCCCGAGAGCCTCCTAACTACTCCTGGTTGTCGACGGCCGTCGTGTAGTAGTAGGCACCCTCGGGGTAGTAGCAGTCGTCAAAGGTGGCATCTGGCTCCTGGACTCCACCATCTGGTTGCAACAACTAGAAAGAAGACAGAAGGGGAAAAGGGGTAGCAAAGCAACCGTGAGTACTCATCCAAAGTACTCACAAGCAGGGATCTACACTACTTACGCATCAGTATCAATGAAAACGGTAGAATCCATGGACTAAACTGTAGAATGCCAGAATAAGAGGGGGTAAGCTAGTCCTATCGAAGACTAGCATCTTCTGGAAACCACCGTGTTGCAACAACAGGAGGGAGTAGAGTAGTATAACATAAGTCATAATTATGGTGGTGTATGAATGCTCCGGGATCCTTTCTCGACTAGCGGAGCCACATATCCATTTCATTCCTCAGCATCCAGTTCTAGTTGTATCAATCGGGATACAACTCCAAGTGTCCGTTACCGTTGGACAGGCTATCAATAGATGTTTTGTTCCCTGCAGGGGTGCACCAACTTACCCAACATGCTCGCTTAATTCCGGCTGGACACACTTTACTGGGTCATGTCTGGTCTCAGCCAAAACGATACGCCACAACCCGACCTAGGCTTAATAGAGAGGTCACGCCGGACTAAACCTATGCCCCCAAGGGTCTTGGGCCATCGCCCGGTGAACACCTGCACGTTGCGTGTGCGGCCGGTGAGCAGACCTAGCTATCTCCTTAAAAAGGCAGGAGCTTACGCAGTCCAACCCGACGCGCGCCGCTCAGTCGCATGACGTCCGTTAAGCTTCGGCTGATGCATACGACGCAGAACGGCCATACTATGGCCACGTGATGGTTAGTGCTATCATGCCAGAGGCCCCACAGATCAAATATCCAAATCGTTTAGTGTCTTGGGAACACACGGTAACGAGCAGAGACTCACGATCGTATGACCCCGTCGCCCCGTCTCGTGGACTTACGGCAAGGGCCAGGAATGCCCGGCCGTGCCACATAATTATCTCACGGGCACCTTCCAGGTCAACCCCACTCCACATCCCTCGCAATTAGGCTCCCGCGGGTACCCCTCAGGGCCGACCCGTCTTCAGTAACATGGTTCAGTGTAAAGTCATAGTAACCATAGTAACTGTGTGTCTAACACCAAGGGAGAACCCTGAGGAATCACCCTCAATGGAATTCCACCTGATGTTATTGTCAAGGTGAACGAAGGAGGAATCACCCTCGAGGTCCACTCTTGAGGAGTTGCACGACAGTGTCGTTATCAGGAGTGGAGAAGGAGGAATCACCCTCGATGATCATAACCAATGAACGAACTCACAAGGTTCACATCAGAAGTGCTGATGAGGTATCACCCTCGGCACTGGATAGTAACCCAGTAGTGTCGAGCAACTAAGGCGAAAGTGATGTGCGGTGTCGGGGTCTGGTCTCCGATCCTCTTGATCAGGTCTTCTGATAATCCAGCAGGGGCAACAGGGACAAAGTGGGGGTCACTCGTGGGTCAACAACCAACCTATACTAAGCAGTTTAGGATAAATAGGTAAGGTATGAAAGCAGGTAACAACAATAGGCTATGCATCATAATAGGATCATACAAAAACAGCAGCAGTTCTAATGCAAGCATAAGAGAAAAGGGAATGGGAAATATCAGAATGATCAAAGGGGGTTGGCTTTTCTGGAAGCTCTGCTACAAAGGAATGATCTTCGGTGACGTAGTCGATCAGAAGGGCATCAGCACTGGTCTCGGGGTCTACCGTAGAGAAGAGGGGGAAGAAACAGTGAATATAAAGCAAACATTTGCATGACAAGCAAAAAGCAGCGCTCGGTCTGATTTAACGCGGTGCTACATGATACCGGCAAAGGGGGTTAACATACGGAATGTTTTCCCGGAGTTAGGCATTTTCAGCCATATGAAACGGAGGGGGAAAGTTTCATGTTCGCTATGATAAGGATGTGTGGTGGAGGAGGAGGCCGTGTCTACCAACGCCGAGGAGGAGTCTGCTGAGGGGCCTCGTCTAGCGGAGTCTGCTGATGCGGCGGAATATGTTGATGCGATGGAGACAACTAAGGTGGTGGAGATAGAGCTGAATTGCTACTATGAGGAATATGCTAATGGGCCTTCTCCGACAGAGTCTACTGATGCAGCGTCCAATGTGGAAACATGAAGTCTTTCTTTCTCTATAGAATGGTAGTCCTTCTGGCATCTCCCAGCTGATGAGTCTCCCCTTCACCTGTAGGGTACTCAAGTTCCATCTCCTCAAATCCGTTGATAACTTCATCCACGCTGACAACAGCACAACCATCTGGAATCGAAGAGCAATGGTATGTTCATGCATCTCGCATGTAGATCACAATGTTCCTTCTGCGTGATATCATCCACGGGGTACCGAGGAGCCGTGATATTAGGCCGAAGGAGCTCCGTGGAAGCCATACTACTTCTCCACTAAGATGGTGGGGTAGCTCCGTGGGAAGTATCGAATGAAGGATCTTCGTGCCGTTGAGATGATGGGCCGGTAGCCCGCTGGCTCTCAAGTGTCGCTATTTTCTTCTAATGCAATGCTACTATTTCTTCTACCTTCTACAGCCGGTCTGCATCATGTTTCTTCTTTCTCCCCCAGCTTCTATAAGTGTCACCACTTTCGGGAAAACCAAGCTTCCAGGGAAGGGAGCCTGGTGTGCCTCATGTTCGTCCTGAGTGTTCAGGATCCCCGAGGGCGCGTGTCAGCTTGTCCTTCTCTCTACCGGGATGGAACTTCCCCTCCTACATGTCCTTGATTTCATCTTGAATGGCTTTGAGGGGTGTTGCATGTTGAGCTTTCATATAAACACACTTCCCTGTTTCTGGGTTCAAAGTTCTCCCATGCCCGAAAAACCAAGTCCTTGCCCGTTCGGTCCAGGGTAATGTCTATGGTTGGATCCCTTTATCAAGCAGGTCATTCTCAACTTTCTCCCACTTAGGACGGGCAGCCTTGTAGCCACCTGACCCCGTAACATGGTGATATTCCTTCTTTGCAGCATTTTTCTTATTTATATTTGACCTTTTCTTACTTGCCTGTCTCCGATGTCTTGGACTCCACAAAATCGGGCCAGTGATCTTTTAACTTCTCATCTGCTCCGATGAATGTTGGAGTAATCTTTTTCAGGACATACTTTTCGTGCAATCTTTTCAAGTTGTTGAATTGTTGGGCCATCTTCTTAATAGCCCATGCCTTGAATTTTTGCTCTATAACATTTTTATTTGGATCCACCTCTGGCGGTAAGGTGCAATTTGTCATGAGCGTATTCCAAAGCTCATCTTTGGATCTATCGTCGACATAAGAAACTCCATCTGCCTTTGACTTATTCCATTCTTGAATGCTGAACGGGATGCTGTCCCTAAAAACAACTCCACGCCGACTATAAATCGGTTTGTGGTCCGCTTGGGAGCTGTAGGTCTGCCATTTACATCGAGTTCTTGTAACACTCCAAATTTTTGGATTTGTTTTCATCAAACTTTTTGGTCTTTTGGAAGGGGGATATTTGAATATTTCTTAAAATCCCTTTCTCAAATCTTTTCTGGCAAAAGTTTTCCATGCCCTTCTCAACCTTCCTTTATGATTTTGAAGGTTTTCACCTTGTGTTGGCTCAACACATATTATTTTCAAAAGAGTTTGGATAATTTCTTTTTTATGAAAAGTCTTCATATAGCAACATTGGGCTTATCCTCCCCACTCAAATTTTTCTTTCACCATGACACCCAATGATGATCTTTCCCCCCAAAGCCTCATTCACACCTTGAAACAAGTCTAGCATCAATTCCAGTAGGTTTCTACCTCTTTTAGATTTTTCTTTCAATTATTTTACCCCAAAAACAATTTCTGTCCTTTAAATTGAGCCTTGGTGATTTACAAAGGAACTACTAGTTTCCTTTTGATTTTTGATTCCAAACAAACTCCCCTGGCTAGTCCTTAGTACCTTCAACCTGGATCCATTGTCGGGACCCCGATCCTAAGTCACACAGGTCTAGCCTGTAACACACCATATCACCTTGCGGCCTCACGCACGGTATCCCCACGGGTGCCACCTTACCTGGCCCGGGACCGTTTGCGTATTTTGGCACACGTATATGATAGTGTCGCTAGCATCCATATGACAGAGAACCCGGGCCGACATGACTAGTTATAAACCAAAAGTGGCACTAAATTACAGAGACAGGCATACATGACCCAGCAACGAACGTGTCGGTCATCAACGTATGAACCCAAGTCGTAGCAAGCTACAAGGACTTAAAGGAACAACGCGTGACATTTCCCCTAAGGGACAGACACAGGAATGAAGGAGGACACATGCCGGCCAGCCTAAGTGTTCCGGAGCAGTAGCAAGCTACCAAGGCTCAGTGGAATCACTAGGAGACATTTCCCTGTAAAATAGGCTACCAAAGGTAAACAACTAGGTGTCGGATCCCACACATAGCAATACACGTTACACGTACGCATAACATGCAAGTATGTTCTGTACAACATGGCATCACAACATAACTCAACAACTCATATAGATAAAGGCCCAGAAGAGCCATCATAGCATTTATTACAATCAGAGGTCACATGACCCAACATACAAAGCATACAGGCAACGGAAGCATATCATGTCTGAGTACAGACAACTACAGATGAAAAAGTCCGAGAAGCCTGACTATCTACAAGACCCTCCTAAGGGCACAAGACCGTAGCTGAGGTAACAAGCTAAACGTCGAAGTCCACGCGGAACCACTAGCGAGACTGAGGTCTCTCTGCAAAACATAAATTAAGCAAACGTGAGTACAAAGGTATTCAGCAAGACTTACATCAGAACTAACTACATATGCAACGGTATCAACAAAGGGGGTAGTGGAGTTTGACTGCAGCAAGCCAGCTTTGACTCGTGGCTATCCTGAACTACGTCGGCAAGTAACTCTTTTGAGGTGGCGCACACGAGTCCACATATTCACCAATCAATACACCACTATGGACCCGCTCCCGTCTCCCTACGAGAAGGCCATCCATAGTACTCACACTTGTCTTGAGTATTTTAGATTATCCACTTTCGATTGTCTATGTACCACGTAAGCATCCAAGAAGTCCATATCCGCGGACCCGGCTATTCGAATAGATCATGTTAACCCTGCAGGGGTGTACGTCTTCACACACGCTCTCGCCACTTACCGCCATGTACACGTCGTGTATCTCGGCAACCTTCAAGCGGAAGCCTGGCGAGGGTGTCGGCCACGACCTGACTAACCACACAAGTCTCTCGTCCAAGTTCATCGCCTATTCGGGTTCCATCCGTGGGGAGATCCGGCCGGGGTGTCGCTCACGGCCCCAAATGATGTGTGCAGGGTTCCCAAGCCCACCAACCGGGTGCCACTTGGTACACCGGGCCACTGCACCTAGTCTGTCCCAAGCCCACCTGTACCGGGTGCCACTTGGTAGACTACTAGCACTACCTACAAACACGAGAAACTAGTTGCAACTCCTGGACAGAGATCGAGCTGATTAATAAGTCGAGAGGGGCACTTAAGCATTCCAATGCGTGGTAGTAGCTTTGTCATTGGACAACTTACATAGAACTCAGTTCTTAAGGACGGTTCCAGTGAGACAACCCACCATGTACTCCTACATGGCCTCTCACCGCTACCTTTACCAAATCGTGTTCACACACTTAGCTCTCAACGGTAGGACATGTTCACCGTATTCCAATTCATCCCCGATGAATCAGACCTGACACAACTCTAGGCAATAGCAGGCATAACCAGAAAGCATGAATGAGTAGGCACAACATGGCTCAAACAACTCCTACTCATGCTAGTGGGTTTCAACTATTTACTGTGGCAATGACAGGTCATGCAGAGGAAAGGGGGTTCAACTACCGCAACAAAAACAGTTCAATCGTTGTTGTCCTAATGCAATAAAAGAGAGCAGGGGCGAGAGAGTGGGATTGTATCGGGATGCTCAATGGGGGTTTGCTTGCCTGACACTTCTGAAGATATCAATGAGTCTTCATCGGTGTCATCGAACTCATCGTCGGAACCACGTCTACTGAGAGGGGACAAAACCGACAAACAGAGAAAGAACACAATCAATGCAATGCAGCAATATGATGCATGAACATGACATGGCAATATGATGTGGTTTGGCCTAATGCAACTAGCAACCAAATTAAATGAAGTTGGTTTGAACCAAAGGTTCAAATTCAAACTCCATATGTGATTATTCAAATGCCATTTATTCAAATTGTCCTAAACAGCAACCATAAGTTGTTCTAACATGCATGAAATTGCCATAAACAGATTCCTTGGATTTTTCTGATCAATTTTCATATATAAATTATTTTCATCTGAGCTACGGTTGATTTTATATGATTTTTAGAAGTTTTGGCTATTTTCTGAAATAAATAAATCATTTCTGATTTATTTTAAACTACAGAAAATAGTTACTGCGTCAGCACTGCGTCATCATGACGTCAGCAAGTCAACAGGGCTGGTCCAGGTCAAACCTAACCAGTGGGGCCCACTGGTCAGTGACACAACTAACTAAACTAACTTATTTAAATCTAACCTAGTTTAATTAGCCGGGCGGGGCCCACATGTCAGTGAGTCACAGGGTTAACTAATTTACAAATTAGCACTAACCTAAATTAACAGGGCACTGGGCCCACCTGTCAATGTCACATGGTCTAAACCCGGTCAAAACCAGCGCTGACTGGGTTTGACCACGAAGTGGGGCCCGCAGTCAGTGGCTGTGTGGGGTTTAACTAATGGTCATTAGTTCCTAACTAAGTGCTACGTCAGCGGTCACCGGAGTTCGGCCGGCGGCGACCAAAACTGCGGCGGAAGCTCGCCGGACTTGCGTTAGGGACGACCGTTCGTCGCGCTGCTGGCACCAGGGAGGAGCCCTTGCTCGTGCGCATCCAGTGGGCCAGGCAGGGGGTTGCGGGGCGGCCGAAATCTCGTCGGCGACGAGATTTGGCGGCGGCAGAGCCACGAGCTCGAGGCAACGACGGCTGAAGTGAAGTAAACGGGGTGTGGATCATCGTTTTGGGTTGCTGTGAAGGTGCTGAGCACAGTGGTATGCTCGGCTGCGAGGCGCAGGGCCTATGGCCACGGCGGCGACATGGCCGGCGGCGGGATGCTCGCGGGCGCGACGGCTAGCAGGGCTACGGCATGGCAGAGACCACGGGGG
>LR738713.1:785966438-785995174 GCA_902687465.1 Secale cereale | reverse complement strand
CATCGAAGGAGCTCACAGCGTTGCAAGGCCTCCGGCGTCGCGTAGCTCGGTGGAGAGGACGATGGAGACGTGGCGGAGCGTCTGGGCGCGTTGGCGAGGTGTGTGGTGGCCGGTGGCCGCGGTGGTTCAGGGCGGCGGCGACGGGCTCCGCTCGGTGGCTGCGTGCGGGAGAACAGAGGGGAGGGAGAGAGAGCAGCGAGTGAGGGGAAGGGGAGAGAAGTCTCTGGGCGACTGCGTGGCGTCGTCAGGGACGGCCGGGACTAGCAGGCAGGGTGGAGGTGGCTCGGCGCGTGCCCACGCGCAGCGACCACACTCCCCTGTCCTCCTGGCGTGAGGACAGGGATGACTGGCAGGAGAAGCCCAGGTGGGCTGGGCTGCCAGCTGGGCCGGCCAGGTAAGGCCCAGGTGAGGTTCCACTATCTCTCTCTTTTAATTTAGTTTCTGTTTTCTATTTTTCTGTAACTATTTGGCTTTATCTAAAATACTAGAACAAACTCAAAATTCATGAAACTGCTTGAGGCTACTGTTTGGATTATTTCCAACAGTAAACATTTTAGTTCATGATTATTTGGACATTTAGGATAGTATATATCATTTAAATGCCCAAATGCAAATACTTAAGATTTAATTCAAAAATCCAGAATGGTCCTAGAAATATGTGCAACATTTTTGGCAGAGGTTTTTAATCAATCCAAAAATGATGAACTTTTCCCAAGGCATTTTGGGTTTATTGAAAAAGATTTTAATTTGACCCTAGTTGAATTCATTTAGTGCTAGGGTTTGATCATTCCCCATTTCAAGTTTAACAAAATTAAACATGATGACATGATGAACAGGCAAGGACCACAGGGGTAGCTAGGGCTGTGACAACTCACCCCCACTAAAACAAGAATCTCGTCCCGAGATTCAAGCGTAGGGTAAGAAGTCAGAGGGGACACAAGCTAGCACAATCTTCACGATCCAATTTTCCTTCTCGGAGATGTTGATTTATTGCATCATATTGATCTTGTCATCCTTGCTTAAGATCTTCATCCAACCAGATGATAACGGAGACATACTCTGTAGAAATCGATCTTCCCGAAGATCGAGGAACTCAAGATCAACTCATGGAGTGAGACATTGAAGTATCTCTTGAGCTGAGACACGGAACACACATCCAGAGGGATGGGGTGAAACAAACGATGAAGGTTCACCTAGTGGCAATAATTCCACACCTAAGAAGATGGTGATCGATACCACCAGACGGGGCACCTTAGAGGAGGTGACTCGTAGAACTATCCTTTAAGTGGCAAAAGAATTACTTTTGATATAGAGATAATTGAAATTCCCTATACCAGCCTAAGGCAAACACAAACGATCATTTGACAGGGTTCGTAAGAATGACATACTCCACCTAGGATAGATGTCATGGACTACCTTGTTGAAGACAACACAACGGATGATTTAGGTTATCATCGGAAATGGATGGGACCCATGGTGAAACGGCACATTAACGGTGCAAGCTGGGAACAAAATGCAAATGCTGGGAATGATTCTGGTAACTGGGGTGAATCCCAACAGTAGAGAGTGAATCTACTCTTTGAGAGGTTATAGCATAATCAAGAACACTGTGAGCAATCCCGGTTAGTATCGGTGATAACACCTAGTGCTTGTGCGTGCTCTCAAGAACTTGAGCATTCCCATATTCATCAAGGTTTTACCAATATCCGTGTCAAGGATCCCGGCAACACCAAATACTACCCTGATGAATAACGATGGACGATGCAGATGCAAAGGAAGATAACACTTTCTCAGATTTCACCTTAGCGAGGCCAAGGGGCAAGATCTGGATGATCGACCGAGAGACATTTAGCACTCCGCCTCTAATGTTCTCCTTGATGTGCTAGGTACCACGGTCAATGCTTAAAAGCATCAACATGGCCATCAAGTAAAGGTCGGACTTCGGGAGCACAAAAAGTCCATAAGGAACAACTAGGGAGTAAATCCTACGAAGTCCTTACGGAAGGTGACCAATATCTTCAATCAAGATACTACAACAATAGGTCTTCCGGTTGGGTGTGTTGGCCACTACATCCAATTTACCGGTTATCGAGAGACCAATATTATAGTTCTTGGGAAATGCACCAACCATCATATCTGCCTGAGATTCAGTTCTGATTGGTGTCAGGATATTCCAGACTCATCAAGTCTAGGAAGGAAAATGAAGGTTTGCAACACAAATCGACAAGACGGCGTTGCGAGATTCTCGGAAAATGGACTGCGGTAGTAAGCTCCAAAACATGAGCTGGTTCTGCTACGTACCTGTGAACACGTTGCCCAAGACAAATATGACCACGTAGTAGTCTTACAATGAAACTCTACCGAGTTCGGGTTGGGGAACCATCATTGCGGATAACGACGTCCTTGCATAAATCCGGATCTTAAGAAGGAACTTCTTCTCCTAGAATAATCAATCAGTGGCTTGGTGTGCTAGGAATACATATAGAGTGAAGGTTGCAAGTCTCCAAACCACAGAATACTTCGCACGTATGCATGACTGATTTGGGATGATTCCACAGGAAGCAAAACAACTTTCTCGCATTCACGGTGACAACTTTCATCAAATGCTCATGAATTTGAGGAAGTCACTTCTTTCTTCCGTACATATGCTTCACGAACGGCCATGAAGATAACGCTTATAAAAGTTTCCAATACTAACTGGATGTGCAACATAGATCATGGAGAAGATAACAATGTTGTTGGTGGGCTCAACAACAATTCATCCAGGTTTCCATATAGATGGAATTCCATGACAATGTGAACAAAATGATAGCATTGGTCAGACCCAAAAGATATAATGGTGTATGCTCAAGGAAACAACCATGAGTAAGACAACACTACGAATATCGTTGGTTCTGATTTGACTTGATGATAACCCATACTCAAATCAAAGTTTGGACAAGACAATAGATTCACAAATGATCACGGAGATCAGTCGATGAAGATATCATCTATCTTCAATACATACTCAAGATATCCCTTGAAGTGAGCTATCTGGATTAAGCTTTTATCTTCCAACTCTCCAAGTTGTTGTTTAGCTTAACCAACTAGTTCGGGGTACCCAACACAGATTCTTGGAGAAGTGGTGGTTTAAAAGAAAACCAACTTGATCACGAATTCAACATAGCGGTCACGGAACAACCTGGTAATACTTCCGAGAAGATATTCGGAAAATCACGATCCACCGATATGTTACTAAGCTCGGGAACAATCTTGCTTTTCAAGGCAAGACGATATCATCAAATGAGCAAGGACTTGACAAAATCCTAACTCATCAATCAAGGAGTGCACCAGGAAAGTGGACTAGGTAGCACGATCAATCTTAGGATGGTGATTCGGTAACCATCATGCTAAGAATGAGATTATCGTCCATTTAACTACCAAGCAACAGAGTTGCTAGGAGTATTGATTTCACACATCACAATTCACTTGTCAGCATTCCGGTTATAACAACGCGAAGACCGAGGGATGAACAATGATGGCAAGAAATATTACTACATTAAGAATTCATAAGAGGTAGTGCAATTCTCACGACATTCTTGACATAAAGATGGTAATACTCCAAGATAGAACAGATTAGAAGATGGTTTAACATTCTTCATCTATGAGGTACAACTTCTTTGACCCAATCCTGGATATGGATAAGGTACTGGAGTTTGTTTCTCCTAGTCATTCCGGAATAGAATGGCTTGACGGACCACAAGAGTAAAAGGCATCGATGCACGAGTGCACAACTACTCCTGAGTATCAATTGATAGACGAAGGCAAGAATACAACTAAAAGGGGACAGCTCAAGGAACATATAACTTTCTGAGTTGCAGATGCATAGACTAGCATGTCGAACTAGTTCAACATATTTCTTCCGGACAACCCATGCAGAAAGGTAGGACTGGCAGAGTCACGGTATGAATGGAGTACTACTTAGGAGCACTCTGGTTGTGATCTTTTGGTTTAGAAGAACTTCTGCCATAATGGTTCTTGGTATTGGAAGAACGATAACCATGGACCTTGAAGATTATCACAAGGTTACTAATATCCTAAAGGGACGAGCAAATACTACCAACATGAAGTAAGTAGAATGAATCTGGGGTTCAGGAACCCAAGAATAGAATGCTTACTAACTAAATGGCATCACGGGATGCTTTGAGAATGACGGTCAGAATCATCACACTGAGGATACAAAGTATTGCTGCATTACCGGGTAATCTTCTAAGACACTTAGGGTCATAGTAGTAGCTCCAACCTATATGTCGTGGCAACGAAGTACCTCAACATACCGACTAGTGTGGTTAATCTGGCCTAAAAGGACATTAAGAACAGATAGGAATGGTTTGCAAATGCATCAGATTATTTAGAAACCTGGGATGACTCGGACAGCATAACGGCTGTAAATGCTCGAAAATACTTTTGAGACTCATGCACAAGATAGCATAACCACTCAACATCATAATGTCAAGGTTCTGAGATCAATAATTGAACAAACAGAAGTAGTAGAAACTGAACTGAGGGTTGAATCCACAATAACGTGATCCTGATAAATAGAACGAGAATCCTAGTTCTTAATCCCCGTAGAAAAAGGAGAAGATGACTCAGATCAGAAGGTCATGGGGTAAAGGAGTAAAAAGAGCCTTACGTTCCCTTCCACAATCAATTCCCTTATATAACTAAAGAGTTTCTAGACATGACTTCGACCAGTTTGGCTTGCTAATCCTACAGGCAGTCAGGCTCTGATACCAAAGCTGTCGGGACCCCGATCCTAAGTCACACAGGTCTAGCCTGTAACACACCATATCACCTTGCGGCCTCACGCACGGTATCCCCACGGGTGCCACCTTACCTGGCCCGGGACCGTTTGCGTATTTTGGCACACGTATATGATAGTGTCGCTAGCATCCATATGACAGAGAACCCGGGCCGACATGACTATTTATAAACCAAAAGTGGCACTAAATTATAGAGACAGGCATACATGACCCAGCAACGAACGTGTCGGTCATCAACGTATGAACCCAAGTCGTAGCAAGCTACAAGGACTTAAAGGAACAACGCGTGACATTTCCCCTAAGGGACAGACACAGGAACGAAGAAGGACACATGCCGGCCATCCTAAGTGTTCCGGAGCAGTAGCAAGCTACCAAGGCTCAGTGGAATCACTAGGAGACATTTCCCTATAAGATAGGCTACCAAAGGTAAACAACTAGGTGTCGGATCCCACACATAGCAATACACGTTACACGTACGCATAACATGCAAGTATGTGCTGTACAACATGGCATCACAACATAACTCAACAACTCATATAGATAAAGGCCCAGAAGAGCCATCATGGCATTTATTACAATCAGAGGTCACATGACCCAACATACAGAGCATACAGGCAACGGAAGCATATCATGTCTGAGTACAGACAACTACAGATGAAAAAGGCCGAGAAGCCTGACTATCTACAAGACCCTCCTAAGGGCACAAGACCGTAGCTGAGGTAACAAGCTAAACGTCGAAGTCCACGCGGAACCACTAGCGATAATGAGGTCTCTCTGCAAAACATAAATTAAGCAAACGTGAGTACAAAGGTACTCAGCAAGACTTACATCAGAACTAACTACATATGCAACGGTATCAACAAAGGGGATAGTGGAGTTTGACTGCAGCAAGCCAGCTTTGACTCGTGGCTATCCTGAACTACGTCGGCAAGTAACTCTTTTGAGGTGGCGCACACGAGTCCACATATTCACCAATTAATACACCACTATGGACCCGCTCCCGTCTCCCTACGAGAAGGCCATCCATAGTACTCACACTTGTCTTGAGTATTTTAGAGTATCCACTTTCGATTGTCTATGTACCACGTAAGCATCCAAGAAGTCCATATCCGCAGACCCGGCTATTCGAATAGATCATGTTAACCCTGCAGGGGTGTACGTCTTCACACACGCTCTCGCCACTTACCGCCATGTACACGTCGTGTATCTCGGCAACCTTCAAGCGGAAGCCTGGCGAGGGTGTCGGCCACGACCTGACTAACCACACAAGTCTCTCGTCCAGGTTTATCGCCTATTCGGGTTCCATCCGTGGGGAGATCCGGTCGGGGTGTCGCTCACGGCCCCAAATGATGTGTGCAGGGTTCCCAAGCCCACCAACCGGGTGCCACTTGGTACACCGGGCCACTGCACCTAGTCTGTCCCAAGCCCACCTGTACCGGGTGCCACTTGGTAGACTACTAGCACTACCTACAAACACCAGAAACTAGTTGCAACTCCTGGACAGAGATCGAGCTGATTAATAAGTCGAGAGGGGCACTTAAGCATTCCAATGCGTGGTAGTAGCTTTGTCATTGGACAACTTACACAGAACTCAGTTCTTAAGGACGGTTCCAGTGAGACAACCCACCATGTACTCCTACATGGCCTCTCACCGCTACCTTTACCAAATCGTGTTCACACACTTAGCTCTCAACGGTAGGACATGTTCACCGTATTCCAATTCATCCCCGATGAATCAGACCTGACACAACTCTAGGCAATAGCAGGCATAACTAGAAAGCATGAATGAGTAGGCACAACATGGCTCAAACAACTCCTACTCATGCTAGTGGGTTTCAACTATTTACTATGGCAATGACAGGTCATGCAGAGGAAAGGGGGTTCAACTACCGCAGCAAAAACAGTTCAATCGTTGTTGTCCTAATGCAATAAAAGAGAGCAGGAGCGAGAGAGTGGGATTGTATCGGGATGCTCAATGGGGGTTTGCTTGCCTGGCACTTCTGAAGATATCAATGAGTCTTCATCGGTGTCATCGAACTCATCGTCGGAACCGCGTCTACTGAGAGGGGACAAAACCGACAAACAGAGAAAGAACACAATCAATGCAATTCAGCAATATGATGCATGAACATGACATGGCAATATGATGCATGAACATGACATGGCAATATGATGTGGTTTGGCCTAATGCAACTAGCAACCAAATTAAATGAAGTTGGTTTGAACCAAAGGTTCAAATTCAAACTCCATATGTGATTATTCAAATGCCATTTATTCAAATTGTCCTAAACAGCAACCATAAGTTGTTCTAACATGCATGAAATTGCCATAAACAGATTCCTTGGATTTTTCTGATCAATTTTCATATATAAATTATTTTCATCTGAGCTACGGTTGATTTTATATGATTTTTAGAAGTTTTGGCTATTTTCTGAAATAAATAAATCATTTCTGATTTATTTTAAACTACAGAAAATAGTTACTGCGTCAGCACTGCGTCATCATGACGTCAGCAAGTCAACAGGGCTGGTCCAGGTCAAACCTAACCAGTGGGGCCCACTGGTCAGTGACACAACTAACTAAACTAACTTATTTAAATCTAACCTAGTTTAATTAGCCGGGCGGGGCCCACATGTCAGTGAGTCACAGGGTTAACTAATTTACAAATTAGCACAAACCTAAATTAACAGGGCACTGGGCCCACCTGTCAATGTCACATGGTCTAAACCCGGTCAAAACCAGCGCTGACTGGGTTTGACCACGAAGTGGGGCCCGCAGTCAGTGGCTGTTTTGGGGTTTAACTAATGGTCATTAGTTCCTAACTAAGTGCTACGTCAGCGGTCACTGGAGTTCGGCCGGCGGCGACCAAAACTACGGCGGAAGCTCGCCGGACTTGCGTTAGGGACGGCCGTTCGTCGCGCTGCTGGCACCAGGGAGGAGCCCTTGCTCGTGCGCATCCAGTGGGCCAGGCAGGGGGTCGCGGGGCGGCCGAAATCTCGCCGGCGACGAGATTTGGCGGCGGCAGAGCCACGAGCTCGAGGCAACGACGGCTGCAGTGAAGTAAACGGGGTGTGGATCATCGTTTTGGGTTGCTGGGAAGGTGTTGAGCACAGTGGTATGCTCGGCTGCGAGGCGCAGGGCCTGTGGCCACGGCGGCGACATGGACGGCGGCGGGATGCTCGCGGGCGCGACGGCTAGCAGGGCTACGGCACGGCAGAGACCACGAGGGGGGGGGAGGGAAACATCGAAGGAGCTCACAGCATTGTCGTGGGGGTGCTCTGCGGCTCGGGGAAGGCGTCGAAGGAGGCAGGCAATCGCCGGCGATCTCGGGCGGCCGAGGTTGAAGACGGTGATGGCGACGGCGTTGCAAGGCCTCCGGCGTCGCGTAGCTCGGTGGAGAGGACGATGGAGACGTGGCGGAGCGTCTGGGCGCGTTGGCAAGGTGTGTGGTGGCCGGTGGCCGCGGTGGTTCAGGGCGGCGGCGACGGGCTCCGCTCGGTGGCTGCGTGCGGGAGAACAGAGGGGAGGGAGAGAGAGCAGCGAGTGAGGGGAAGGGGAGAGAAGTCTCTGGGCGACTGCGTGGCGTCGTCAGGGACGGCCGGGACTAGCAGGCAGGGTGGAGGTGGCTCGGCGCGTGCCCACGCGCAGCGACCACACTCCCCTGTCCTCCTGGCGTGAGGACAGGGATGACTGGCAGGAGAAGCCCAGGTGGGCTGGGCTGCCAGCTGGGCCGGCCAGGTAAGGCCCAGGTAAGGTTCCACTGTCTCTCTCTTTTAATTTAGTTTCTGTTTTCTATTTTTCTGTAACTATTTGGCTTTATCTAAAATACTAGAACAAACTCAAAATTCATGAAACTGCTTGAGGCTACTGTTTGGATTATTTCCAACAGTAAACATTTTAGTTCATGATTATTTGGACATTTAGGATAGTATATATCATTTAAATGCCCAAATGCAAATACTTAAGATTTAATTCAAAAATCCAGAATGGTCCTAGAAATATGTGCAACATTTTTGGCAGAGGTTTTTAATCAATCCAAAAATGGTGAACTTTTCCCAAGGCATTTTGGGTTTATTGAAAAAGATTTTAATTTGACCCAAGTTGAATTCATATAGTGCTAGGGTTTGATCATTCCCCATTTCAAGTTTAACAAAATTAAACATGATGACATGATGAACAGGCAAGGACCACAGGGGTAGCTAGGGCTGTGACATCCATCATGATCCACTGGTCCACAGTTCAAAATTTTCAAATTTCACTTGCTGCAAGTTTGGACCAGATTTGCCATTTTTGGTGAAATTCACATTTTCTCTCTTCCTAAAATTCTGTGAAAATTCAGGCAGCCTCTGGATGCATCAAGAGACCACCTCACCAAAATTCAGCCGAAGAAAAATTCGGCAAGTGCTTGAATCATTTCATCAAACAGTTGATGTGCACTGTTTCTGTCGAAATTCAGAAAAAGTTAACTGAAGATTCAGTCGACAGTGCAGTTTCGTCAGAGCTTCTCATCAATCTCACCAGTGCTACCTTGGCACCTTGATGCACTGCTCCTCTCTCTTATCCAGAGCGCCGCACGCTCGCTTGGCTCGTTGCGGGCATCAGTGGCGTCGTGGCCCGCCTGCGCCGGCGTCTTCCGTGGCGGCAGAGCCACCCGTGGCGGCCGACAGGGGTCACCCTGCCAAGCAACGCCGTTCGGCACCGCCCAAGCCACCTGGGAGCTCCGCGTGGCCGTTCCCGCCCCTGTGCATGCTGCAGCACCGTCGCCGTGGCCTGAGAGGCACAGAACGCGCTCTCTGCCGCCGATGTGCCCGCACGGCCGTTCCGTTGAGAGAATGCAGTAAACGCTCGAGTCTTGCCAAACTTAGAATCAGGATGGAATCAGTGGACCATCACGCCGATGCTCAGGCGCTTAAACCACCTATTCAGCTACGGCCTCGCCGTAATCACTCGCCGGACTTATCCCGTTTGCGGCAACCGCCTCGGGCCGGCTATAAATAGCACCCCCGAGCTTGCACTCGACCGTGCACGGCTCCACCATCTCACCAGACCCCGCCTAGCCACTGGAAGAACCTCGAGGAGCCCTTCTTCCCCAACTCCGGCCGGCCCGATCCGCTTCGGGCTCCGGCAGCTCTCTCTCTCTGCTCTCCCCGATGAGATCCACAACCACCCGAACCGCCGTCCGCCGAAGAGAAGGTCGCCGTCGACGTGGTGCTCGCCGACGTCCAACTCCACCACCCACAGACGCGGAAGAGCACCGTGAACCCGTAGATACCGAAGGAAGTGACGGAGCTGCGAACTTCATCGAGTTAGACTCCGACTACTCCGAATGAGGCAAGCATGTTTGAACCTTTGATATGATGAGTGTTTTGCATGTTTGCTTGAGTAGTGTTCTCATGGCATGGTTATATAAGCATTTTGTGGACATTATATTTCATGCAAGACAAGCTTCGTATGAGTTTCAAAAGTTAATGGTGAGCCAACCTGATCATGTGGTGACATGATAGGTTGTAAACTGGTATTGTTGAAGCATGCTAGTCAACCGTTTAGATTCGGTGTTAACGTGGATCAAGTCATGATTCCGTTCGTCTCCCTTTTGGTACTTTCACATGTCTTATGCAAAGAATATGGTTCAGTCAGTTGCAAACCTCTTTCCTTGTACACACCAAATAGAGGGGCTGGGATGAGTGTTCCATGGCCCTGTATTAAAGCCCGTCATCCGGTCAGGGGGCATGGGTGTTTCCGGTTGGGATCGAGAGGGGGGCACCCCTTAGAGCACGCGGTATAAATTTGATCCCATGCTATTCGAGGTTGTAGCCTCCCCGTCTTAAAGTTTTTCGTGAACGTTGCCTAGGGTGATTCCGGGCAGCGGGATGTGGAATGGGTGTGTACTGGTTAGTTGTGTTTCTGCTAAAATACCGTAAACGGAACTAGTCCTTTGTGACTACTGAAATCCGTTGGCTGTGATTAAAGAGTACAAACTCTGGAGAGTTAAAACCATTCGAGTAGCCATGTCTATGGCGTAAGCGTCAGTCTCCGTGTCATTGACAGGCTCTAGTGATTTAATATAGCTCTATGAGTAGTAGACCGGCTGAATATTATTTTGGTAAACGAACTAACCAGTCTATTCTGCACTAAATGTTACCTTGAGATGACTTACCGTCAAGATGCTACTTGGTTCCGAATGATTATATAAGCCCTTTATGTGATGTCGCTCAGACGTCCGACTGTGGCATCCTTGTTATTTACTTTTTATATAAGCCCTTTATGTGATGTCGCTCAGACGTTCGACTGTGGCATTCGTTGTTATATACTTTTGATATAAGCCCTTTATGTGATGTCGCTCAGACGCCCGACTGTGGCATCATTGTTATTTACTTTTGATATAAGCCCTTTATGTGATGTCGCTCAGACGTCCGACTGTGGCATCGATGTTATTTACTTTTGATATAAGCCCTTTATGTGATGTTGCTCAGACGTCCGACTGTGGCATTCTCGTTATTTATTTTTGATATAAGTCCTTTATATGATGTCGCTCAGACATCCGACTATGGCAAGTTTATTCATTTTTCTTTCGAGGCGTCACTCAGACACTCGATCGGTATTCTTTTATTTTTCCATTGGAATTTCGGGAGGACTACCGCCCGACTTCCCTTTTTATTTTGCAGCATAAATTTACTCTTTGAGTACATATTGCTAGTCTGCTCATATGCATCATGTTTGCATTTGTTATATCTTATGTCCGAACTATCTTGCGAGTACATTCAAAGGACTCACCTGGCTTGTTGATTTGGCCAGATGTTGACGAAGACGATCTCATGGATGAAGAGTTCGATAGCGAGTTCGACGCTTAGTGGAGTCCCAGTCAGTCTCTTGCGATCCTGGAGTTGATCACTGTTTTATAACCGCTTCCTCCATTCACTAAATAAATTCATTGGGTCTCACTCCGACACTCGATGAGCTGTAAGATATTGGAGTCGTGTCACCCACTACACTGTGACATATCCACCACCACTTTTATTACGAGTCAGTAGTTATGCCACCCTACCCTTGTGTCATATCCACCCTTATGTATAATATCGGCGAGCTTGTAATAAATTGTTGAGCAGCCTCAGCTCAACCTTGTATAATATTCAGTACTCTGGAGTTCTGTATCAAGGATTTGCCTACCAGTGAGAAGGATTCTTCTACACTAGTCCGATAAAAAGGTCGGTTTCTCAGTAAATATTTTACTGGAAAACCGGTCCTGGCAGTTCTTCGATCTGAACCTTTCATTCTCGCCCAACATTTTCTTCGGGCCTCATCTCTTTTTAGAAGTTTAGCTTGATCTAGAGGGCTAAAAAAGAAAGAAGCGTTAATATATGTACATACAAATCAATTAATGAATCAGTCAGTAGAGGCTTAATTAATGTACCTTTCCAGACTTTGCAACAGTTAAGGCTCCAACACCGCCAGAGCCATCATCTCCCACCATTCGATCACCGGAGTCGTCAGCTTCTCTTCCCTCACCATCGCAGTCATTGAGAAACTGTGAGGTGATATCATCATCTCCGGCGCGGATTATTTCCCCCAACATATATTCTTGCTCTAAGTCTCTTATTCCCATTGCCATGAAGATGAAGAAACAGGAAATATTAATGTACAGTCCAAATTCCCATTGCCAAAAGTTTTGAGAGAATGACAATATTGTGTTTGGAACAGAGCAATGTCTGTGTTGGACACAAGAAATTATGCATTAGCAATCGCTTCAAAAACACTAACCAGAGGCATACCATGTACAATAGCAAAATTGTCCATCTGTATTAGTCAGCCAATCAATTACCTATGGACCCGAGTGCAAGCATACATTAGTGCACCCGACTGCTATTCCCATGGGTTTTACCCCCAATCGCTTATAGTTTGTGGAGCCGTGTGCTCGAGTGGGTTGTTGATTGGGTTATACATCATTGGCCAAAGTCAAATGGTGTGTTTTGACAAGTTCATCCCACACGACTGGGCTGGCCAAATTGTGTGCGATTACAGAGTCAATTGCCCATGATTGGACTAGAACAAATGTTTATGAAAGTGGAACTTATACCAGCGTCCATCATGTAGATTACATGTCTGAATGTCGGACTAACACTAACAACTTTTCTGCATGTTACGTCTGCGATGAATGGACTAACACCCATACCTCTCGTGCACGTTGCATGTATTGTTCAATATACTTTTATGAAATGGTATGTATTTTTGTCACCCATTGCACATGTTTGGTTCTTCAGAATTGTGTCTGATTGTGATGACAATATTTTTTATTTAATTTAATATTCACTAATCATAAAATTTAATAAATGACATTCACTACAGACAACACAGTTGATAGCGGGCAACACAGCTAACATAAAACACAATGTTTTATAGCACCTTTTCATTCTCAATATACCTCATTAATTAATCTAAAATACCTCAATACCATAGTTTTCACAATATACCGTTTGTATGTACAAAAAGCAGTTTATGTGTGTATAAAATAAAATATATGCACCCAAAAGTTTTTTTCACAAAACTCACTTTGAGGTACCTAATAGTAATTAATAAGGTATATTGAAAATAGTAATGAGGTATAGTGGTTTATATATAGTAATGCCATTCATCACCAGGGTGCAGAATAATTTATTCTTCTCCCGAGGTAATCTTACAATTGTTTCATAAATAAATTACATTTTGTGTACAAATCGATACATTCATATTGATTCACTTAGTAAATTTTGGCATAAGTACAAAAATATATAGGTCATATGACCCCCAAAATGCATTTTATGTATATTTTACACTGTTGTTTTACGATCGTAATTTTACATAACAGAAAAATATATTTTACGGCAATTATATATTTCTTACATTCTCTTTTTTACATATGAAGTAAGAAAAAAACTACGGGACGTAAAAATATGGTGTATTGATATTAATATAGACTGTGTGTGTGTGTGTGTGTGTGTGTGTGTGTGAATATATAGATAGTTATCTCGATCATACATGACAGATTCTTCATCATTACAGTTTATAGAGGTACACATTCCAAGCAAAGGATCACTGGGTCGCTGGCAAGCTTGTAGAAGCGGAATGCCTAGACAGTGCCATCGTCCAAGCACATGTCCCGAACAACTTTATCCAGTTCTTATGGATCAACGGTCGCCCATCCTTCACTTTGTTGATGTAGAATCTATTAGTAGGATGAGGTGGCTTCTGTGTTTTCGCCATATATATCTTCATAGGCTCACCACCCAGCAGATGCGTTGAGATGTAATGCTCAGTGTACTCTCTTTGAAACCACTGGTCAAAGAGGAAAATATTCAGTGTGCTATCGTCCAGACACTCCATGTTGTACAAGTACGTAAGATACGAGAGCTATAGTTCATACCATCCTATAGTTGGCAGTTCACTTTGTTATTGTGCAAGTTTTGTGTTGTTGTTTCCCAAGAATCTTCTCTTTGACTTAATGAGGTTTATGACCCACACGTATAGGGTATCAATCATAGTCCTTTTAATAAGAGTGTCAAACCCAGCAAGGAGCTAGCAGAAGGAATTGATACGCAGTTTCTAGTAAGGTTCTCACTACAGGTGCAGCTAGCTCCGACACCACCTTGCTCTGCATCCAAATCTTGTGACAGCCACAACTCCACCACGTCGCAGGTGCGGCATCCGACTCCCATCTGTTCTGTCGGTCCCTACTCTCACCACCCCTCGAGCGTGCTACCCCATACGACGCCTTGGTCGCACGCCAAACCCTGTCCCATCACAATCCATAGTACCGTGCTGGCGCACCATTATGGTTCGACAAAGAAGCTGCATGCACATCCTAGGTGTTCCCCCTAGTATGTACTCACCCGAACTAGTTTTGATTTATCTCATTTATGATTCATTTTTAATCACTTGTTTTGATTTGTTTTCCTTTAGATCCAATGCTTGCTTCGATGATTTGTGTGTTTGTGAATTTAAGTTAATGCCCGATGTGTAATGGATCAGTATGTCATCTATGAATTCTAGTCAATTTCTTATAACTTGATTCCTAATATTGGCCTTGGTACCTTTCATCACAATTTCAAATTTCCATGCTTCCATTGAAGTGTAAAGCATTACATAGCGCTTAATGATTGACACGCAGGTCATACAAAAATTAAAGACAACCCTATGGCTCCTGCCGGTTGCCGTATGCATCGACATGCAAGTCGATATTAACTATTACAACATGATCATCTCATACATCAAATATATTTCATCATGTCATTGGCCATATCATATCACATACATACCCTGCAAAAACAAGTTAGACGTCCTCTAAATTGTTGTTGCATGTTTTACGTGGCTGCTATGGGTATCTAGCAAGAACGCTTCTTACCTACGCAAAGCCACAACGGTGATATTCAAGTTGCTATTTAACCTTCTACAAGGACCGCCTTGTTCTATTCCGATTCAAATAAGATAGGAGAGACAGACACCCGCCAGCCATCTTATGCAACAAAAGTCACATGTCTGTCGATAGAACCGGTCTCATGTACGTGGACATGTAAAGTTGGTCCGGGCCGCTTCATCCCATAATACCGCTGAATCAAGAAAGACTAAGGAGGGAAGCAATCTAAACATCAACGTCCACAAACCCTTTTGTGTTCTACTCGTGAAAGCATCTACGCAAGAACCTGGCTCTGATACCACTGTTGGGGAACATTGCGTGGGAAACAAAAATTTTCTCTACGTTCACCAAGATCAATCTAGGAGATGCATCTACGAGGGGAGAGTTGGATCCACATACCCTTGTAGATCGCTAAGCGGAAGCGTTCAAGAACGCGGTTGATGGAGTCGTACTCGCCGCGATTCAGATCGCCGAAGATCCTAGCACCGAAGCAACGGTGCCTCCACGTTCTTCACACGTATAGCTCGGGGACGTCTCCTCCTTCTTGATCCAGCAAGGGGGAAGGAGAGGTTGATGGAGACACCGGCAGCACGACGGCGTGGTGGAGATGGTGGTGGAGGATTCCAGCAGGGCTTCGCCAAGCACCGCGGGAAACGAAGATTGTAGTGGGAGAGGGAGGGCAACACCGAGGCACGAACGTGTGTGGCTGCCCTCCCTCTGCCTCTCTTTATATAGGGGGGTAGAGAGGGGAGGGGCGCCCTAGGGTTAGCCCCTAGGGGCGGCGGCCAAGGGGAGGTGGGAGGGGGCGGCGCCCCAGGGTTAGGGTTCCCCCCCCCAAGTGCCTTGCCCCCCAAGCCTAGGGGGTTGCGGCAGCCCTAGGGGGGGCCACCATCCCTTGCGCATGAGGAGAGGGCCCAGGGGGGGGCGCACAGCCCTATGAGGGCTGTTGTGTCCCCCTTTGTGGCCCATTAGGCCCGAAACCCCTTCCGGGACCCCCGAAACCCCTTTCGGTCATCCGCCGATTTCCCGATACTCCCCGGAACACTTCCGGACTCCGAACACCTTCATCCTATATATCAATCTTCGTCCCCGGACCATTCCGGAGACCCTCGTCACGTCCGGGATCTCATCCGGGACTCCGAACAACCTTCGGTAACCATGCACTGTTCTCACTAACAACCCTAGCGTCACCGAACCTTAAGTGTGTAGACCCTGCGGGTTCGGAAACCATGTAGACATGACCGAGACACTCCCAGGTCAATAACCAATAGCGGGATCTGGATACCCATATTGGTTCCCACAAGTTTCTCGATGATCTCATCGGATGAACCACGATGTCAAGGATTCAGGCAATCCCGTATACAGTTCCCTTTGTCTCGTCGGTATGTTACTTGCCCGAGATTCGATCGTCGGTATCTCTATACCTAGTTCAATCTCGTTACCGGCAAGTCTCTTTACTCGTTGCCATAATACATGATCCCGTGACTAACCACTTAGTCACTTTGAGCTCATTTAGATGATGTATTACCGAGTGGGCCCGGAGATACCTCTCCGTCACACGGAGTGACAAATCCCAGTCTCGATCCATGTCAACTCAACAGACACCTTCGGAGATACCTGTAGAGTACCTTTATAGTCACCCAGTTACGTTGCGACGTTTGGCACACACAAAGCACTCATACGGTGTCAGTGAGTTACATGATCTCAGGGTCATAGGAACTTATACTTGACATGCAGAAAACTATAGCGATAACTGATACGATCAAAAGCTATGTTTAACGTTTGGGTCTCGTCCATCACATCATTCTCCTAATGATGTGATCCCGTTATCAAATGACAACTCATGTCTATGACCTGGAAACCGCGGTCATCTTTGATCAACGAGCTAGTCCTGTAGAGGCTTACTAGGGACACAAAGTTTGTCTATTTATCCACACATGTATATGAGTTTCCAATCAATACAATTATAGCATGAATAATAAACGATTATCATGAACAAGGAAATATAATAATAACTCCTTTATTATTGCCTCTAGGGCATATTTCCAACAGTCTCCCACTTGCACTAGAGTCAATAATCTAGCATTACAAGGTAATGAATCTAACACCCATAGAGTCTTGGTGTTGATCATGCTTAGCCCGTGGAAGAGGCTTAGTCAACGGATCTGCAACATTCAAATCCGTGTGTACTTTGCAAATGTTTATGTCCTCCTCCTTGACTGAATCGCGGATGGAATTGAAGCGTCGCTTTATGTGTCTGGTCCTCTTGTGAAACCTTGGTTCCTTGGCTAGAGCAATGGCACCAGTGTTGTCACAGAACAGAGTCATTGGGTTTAGTGCACTAGGCACAACTCCAAGATCTGTCATGAACTCCTTCATCCAGACACCTTCCTTTGCCGCCTCCGAGGTAGCTATGTACTCCGCTTCGCATGTAGAATCGGCTACCACGCTTTGCTTGGAACTGCACCAGCTTACCGCTCCCCCGTTGAGAATATATACGTATCCGGTTTGAGACTTAGAGTCATCCGGATCAGTGTCAAAGCTTGCATCGACGTAACCCTTTACGACGAGCTCTTGATCACCTCCATAAACGAGAAACATTTCCTTAGTCCTTTTCAGGTACTTTAGGATATTCTTGACCGCTGTCCAGTGATCCATACCATGATTACTTTGAAACCTTCCGGCCATACTTATGGCAAGGCTGACATCTGGTCTTGTGCACAGCATTGCATACATGATAGAGCCTATGGCTGAAGCATAGGGGACGACACTCATCTTTTCTCTATCTTCCGCAGTCACTGGGCATTGAGTCTTACTCAACTTTGTACCTTGCAATACCGGCAAGAACCCCTTCTTGGATTGATCCATTTTGAACTTCTTCAAAACTTTATCAAGGTATGTACTTTGTGAAAGTCCTATCAAGCGTCTTGATCTATCTCTATAGATCTTGATGCCCAATATGAAAGCAGCTTCACCGAGATCCTTCATTGAAAAACTCTTGTTCAAATACCCCTTCATGCTATCCAAAAATTCTATATTGTTTCCAATCAGCAATATGTCATCCACATATAATATTAGAAACGCTATAGAGCTCCCACTCACTTTCTTGTAAATACAAGCTTCATTGTAAACTTGTACAAACCCAAACGCTTTGATCACCTCATCAAAGCGAAGATTCCAACTCCGAGATGCTTGCACCAGCCCATAAATGGAACGCTGGAGCTTGCATACTTTGTCAGCATTCTCTGGATCGACAAAACCTTCCGGTTGTATCATATACAACTCTTCCTTAAGAAAACCGTTAAGGAATGTCGTTTTGACATCCATCTGCCAAATCTCATAATCGAAATATGCAGCTATTGCTAACATGATTCGGACGGATTTAAGCATCGCTACGGGTGAGAAAGTCTCATCGTAGTCAATCCCTTGAACTTGTGAAAAACCCTTTGCCACAAGTCGAGCTTTATACACGGTGACATTCCCGTCAGCGTCCGTCTTCCTCTTAAAAATCCATTTATTCTGAATGGCCTTCCGCCCTTCAGGTAATACTTCCAAAGTCCATACTTTGTTTTCATACATGGATCCCATCTCGGATTTCATGGCTTCTAACCATTTGTCGGAATCCGGGCCCACCATCGCTTCTCCATAGCTCGTAGGTTCACCGTTGTCTAACAACATGACCTCCAGGACAGGGTTACCATACCACTCAGGTGCAGTGCGTACCCTTGTCGACCTACGAGGTTCGGTAGTAACTTGATCAGAAGCTTCTTGATCATCATCATTGACTTCCTCTTCAACCGCTGCAGGTTCCACAGAAACATCTTTCTGTGCTGCGCAACTCTCTGGTTGAAGCAGAGGTTCAATAACCTCATCAAGTTCTACCTTCCTCCCACTCAATTCTTTCGAGAGAAACTCTTTCTCGAGAAAGGACCCGTTCTTAGCGACAAACACTTTGCCTTCGGATCTGAGATAGAAGGCGTACCCAACAGTTTCTTTTGGGTATCCTATGAAGACACACTTGTCCGCTTTGGGTTCGAGCTTTTCTGGCTGAAGCCTTTTGACATAAGCATCGCAACCCCAAACCTTGAGAAAAGACAACTTAGGTTTCTTACCAAACCATAGTTCATACGGTGTTGTCTCAACGGACTTGGATGGAGCCCTATTTAAAGTGAATGCAGCTGTCTCTAACGCATATCCCCAAAATGATAGAGGCAAATCGGCAAGAGACATCATAGAACGCACCATATCTAATAGGGTTCGATTACGACGTTCGGACACACCATTACGCTGTGGTGTTCCAGGTGGTGTCAACTGTGAAACAATTCCACATTTTCTTAAGTGATCGCCAAACTCATAACTCAGATATTCTCCCCCTCGATCAGATCGTAGGAACTTGATCTTCTTGTTACGATGATTTTCAACTTCACTCTGAAATTGCTTGAACTTTTCAAAAGTTTCAGACTTATACTTCATTAAGTAAATATACCCATATCTACTTAAGTCGTCAGTGAAGGTGAGAAAATAACGATATCCACCGCGCGTCGTGACACTCATCGGACCACACACATCAGTATGTATGATTTCCAATAAGTCACTTGCCCGTTCCATTGTACCTGAAAACGTGGTCCTTGTCATCTTGCCCATGAGGCACGGCTCGCATGTGTCAAGTGATTCAAAATCAAGAGACTCCAAAAGTCCATCAGCATGGAGTTTCCTCATGCGTTTTACGCCGATATGACCCAGACGGCAGTGCCACAAGTAAGTGGTACTATCGCTAACTACTCTACATCTTTTGGCATCAATGTTATGAACATGTGTATCATCACTATCGAGATTCAACAAGAATAAACCCCTCACTTCGGGTGCATGACCATAAAAGATATTACCCATATAAATAGAACAACCTTTATTCTCTGATTTAAACGAGTAACCGTCTCGCAATAAACAAGATCCAGATATAATGTTCATGCTCAACGCAGGCACTAAATAACAATTATTCAGGTTCATAACTAATCCCGATGGTAATCGAAGAGTGAGCGTGCCGACGGCGATCACATCAACCTTGGAACCATTTCCCACGCGCATCGTCACTTCGTCCTTCGCCAGCCTCCGTTTATTCCGCAGTTCCTGTTTTGAGTTGCAAATGTGAGCAACCGAACCGGTATCAAATACCCAGGCACTACAACGAGAGTTGGTAAGGTACACATCAATAACATGTATATCACATATACCTTGCTTGTTGTTGTTGTTGGCCCGCTTCTTGTCTGCCAGATACTTGGGGCAGTTCCGCTTCCAGTGGCCGCTCCCCTTGCAATAGAAACACTCAGTCTCTGGCTTGGGCCCAGCCTTGGGTTTCTTCACTGGATGAGCAACTGCCTTGCCACCCTTCTTAGAGTTACCCTTCTTGCCCTTGCCATTCTTCTTGAAACTGGTGGTTTTATTGACCATCAACACTTGATACTCCTTCTGGATGTGTGCCTCAGCGACTTTCAGCATCGAAAACAGCTCGGCGATGGTTTTGTTCATCCCTTGCATGTTATACTGCTGCACGAAGCTCTTGTAGCTAGGCGGGAGTGACTGGAGAATTCTGTCAATGATAGCCTCGTCCGGGAACACAAGTCCCAGATCAGCTATGCGGGTATAGTACCCAGACATCTTCAGTAAGTGCTCACTGACAGACGAATTCTCCTCCATCTTGCAAGCAAAGAATTTATCGGTGGTCTCATACCTCTCGATCTTAGCATTCTTTTCAAAGATGAACTTCAACTCCTGGAACATCTCATATGCTCCATGACGTTCAAAACGCCTTTGAAGTCCTCCTTCCAAGCTATACAAAATGGCACACTGCACTACTGAGTAGTCATCCGAACGCGACTGCCAGGCGTTCATAACGTCTGCAGAGGCCTGAGGAGCGGGGGGTTCACCTAGCGGTGCATTTAGGACATAAACCTTTTGGGCAGCTGTGAGGATGATCCTCAGATTGCGGAGCCAGTCCGCAAAGGTGCTCCCATCATCTTTCAGTTTAGCTTTCTCTAGGAACGCATTAAAATTCAGGGGAGCTACTGCGCGAGCCATCTACAACAAAAGATTTGCAAAGACATTTTAGACTATTGTTCATGATAAGTGAGTTATTACCTAATCAAATTATTTATAACTCCCACTCAAATTGACATCCCTCTGGTCATTCGAGCGTGACATGATCCAGATTCACCAACCCAAGTCCGATCATCACGTGAGATGAGGTGGTGTCAATGGTGAACATCTACATGTTGATCATATCTACTATATGACTCATGCTCGACCTTTCGGTCCTCCGTGTTCCGAGGCCATGTCTGTACATGCTAGGCTCGTCAAGTCTAACCCGAGTGTTCTGCATGTGCAAAACTGGCTTGCACCCGTTGTATGCGAACGTGGAGTCTATCACACCCGATCATCACGTGGTGCTTCGAAACGACAAACCTTCGCAACGGCGCACACTCGGGGGGAACACAATTTTATCTTGAAATTTTAGTGAAGGATCATCTTATAATGCTACCGTCGTCCTAAGCAAAATAAGATGCATAAAAGGATTAACATCACATGCAAATCATAAGTGACATGATATGGCCATCAACTCGTGCTTTTGATCTCCATCTCCAAAGCACCGGCATGATCTCCATCGTCACCGGCGCCACACCATGATCTCCATCATCATGATCTCCATCATCGTGTCGCCATCGGGGTTGTCGCGCGCCCACCATGCTCTTACTACTATTGCTACCGTTTAGCGATAAAGTAAAGCATTACATAGCGCTTAATGATTGACACGCAGGTCATACAAAAATTAAAGACAACCCTATGGCTCCTGCCGGTTGCCGTATGCATCGACATGCAAGTCGATATTAACTATTACAACATGATCATCTCATACATCAAATATATTTCATCATGTCATTGGCCATATCATATCACATACATACCCTGCAAAAACAAGTTAGACGTCCTCTAAATTGTTGTTGCATGTTTTACGTGGCTGCTATGGGTATCTAGCAAGAACGCTTCTTACCTACGCAAAGCCACAACGGTGATATTCAAGTTGCTATTTAACCTTCTACAAGGACCGCCTTGTTCTATTCCGATTCAACTAAGATAGGAGAGACAGACACCCGCCAGCCATCTTATGCAACAAAAGTCACATGTCTGTCGATGGAACCGGTCTCATGTACGTGGACATGTAAAGTTGGTCCGGGCCGCTTCATCCCATAATACCGCTGAATCAAGAAAGACTAAGGAGGGAAGCAATCTAAACATCAACGTCCACAAACCCTTTTGTGTTCTACTCGTGAAAGCATCTACGCAAGATCCTAGCTCTGATACCACTGTTGGGGAACGTTGCGTGGGAAACAAAAAATTTCTCTACGTTCACCAAGATCAATCTAGGAGATGCATCTACGAGGGGAGAGTTGGATCCACATACCCTTGTAGATCGCTAAGCGGAAGCGTTCAAGAACGCGGTTGATGGAGTCGTACTCGCCGCGATTCAGATCGCCGAAGATCCTAGCACCGAAGCAACGGTGCCTCCGCGTTCTTCACACGTACAGCTCGGGGACGTCTCCTCCTTCTTGATCCAGCAAGGGGGAAGGAGAGGTTGATGGAGACACCGGCAGCACGACGGCGTGGTGGAGATGGTGGTGGAGGATTCCAGCAGGGCTTCGCCAAGCACCGCGGGAAACGAAGATTGTAGTGGGAGAGGGAGGGCAGCACCGAGGCACGAACGTGTGTGGCTGCCCTCCCTCTGCCTCTCTTTATATAGGGGGGGTAGAGAGGGGAGGGGCGCCCTAGGGTTAGCCCCTAGGGGCGGCGGCCAAGGGGAGGTGGGAGGGGGCGGCGCCCCAGGGTTAGGGTTCCCCCCCCCTCCCCAAGTGCCTTGCCCCCCAAGCCTAGGGGGGTGCGGCAGCCCTAGGGGGGGCCACCACCCCTTGCGCATGAGGAGAGGGCCCAGGGGGGGCGCACAGCCCTATGAGGGCTGTTGTGTCCCCCTTTGTGGCCCATTAGGCCCGAAACCCCTTCCGGGACCCCCGAAACCCCTTTCGGTCATCCGCCGATTTCCCGATACTCCCCGGAACACTTCCGGACTCCGAACACCTTCATCCTATATATCAATCTTCGTCCCCGGACCATTCCGGAGACCCTCGTCACGTCCGGGGTCTCATCCGAGACTCCGAACAACCTTCGGTAACCATGCACTGTTCTCACTAACAACCCTAGCGTCACCGAACCTTAAGTGTGTAGACCCTGCGGGTTCGGAAACCATGTAGACATGACCGAGACACTCCCAGGTCAATAACCAATAGCGGGATCTGGATACCCATATTGGTTCCCACACGTTTCTCGATGATCTCATCGGATGAACCACGATGTCAAGGATTCAGGCAATCCCGTATACAGTTCCCTTTGTCTCGTCGGTATGTTACTTGCCCGAGATTCGATCGTCGGTATCTCTATACCTAGTTCAATCTCGTTACCGGCAAGTCTCTTTACTCGTTGCCGTAATACATGATCCCGTGACTAACCACTTAGTCACTTTGAGCTCATTTAGATGATGTATTACCGAGTGGGCCCGGAGATACCTCTCCGTCACACGGAGTGACAAATCCCAGTCTCGATCCATGTCAACTCAACAGACACCTTCGGAGATACCTGTAGAGTACCTTTATAGTCACCCAGTTACGTTGCGACGTTTGGCACACACAAAGCACTCATACGGTGTCAGTGAGTTACATGATCTCATGGTCATAGGAACTTATACTTGACATGCAGAAAACTATAGCGATAACTGATACGATCAAAAGCTATGTTTAACGTTTGGGTCTCGTCCATCACATCATTCTCCTAATGATGTGATCCCGTTATCAAATGACAACTCATGTCTATGACCTGGAAACCGCGGTCATCTTTGATCAACGAGCTAGTCCTGTAGAGGCTTACTAGGGACACAAAGTTTGTCTATTTATCCACACATGTATATGAGTTTCCAATCAATACAATTATAGCATGAATAATAAACGATTATCATGAACAAGGAAATATAATGATAACTCCTTTATTATTGCCTCTAGGGCATATTTCCAACAATAGTTCATACCATCCTATAGTTGGCAGTTCACTTTGTTACTGTGCAAGTTTTGTGTTGTTGTTTCCCAAGAATCTTCTCTTTGACTTAATGACGTTTATGACCCACACGTATAGGGTATCAATCATAGTCCTTTTAATAAGAGTGTCAAACCCAGCAAGGAGCTAGCAGAAGGAATTGATACGCAGTTTCTAGTAAGGTTCTCACTACAGGTGCAGCTAGCTCCGACACCACCTTGCTCTGCATCCAAATCTTGTGACAGCCACAACTCCACCACGTCGCAGCTGCGGCATCCGACTCCCATCTGTTCTGTCGGTCCCTACTCTCACCACCCCTCGAGCGTGCTACCCCATACGACGCCTTGGTCGCACGCCAAACCCTGTCCCATCACAATCCATAGTACCGTGCTGGCGCACCATTATGGTTCGACAAAGAAGCTGCATGCACATCCTAGGTGTTCCCCCTAGTATGTACTCACCCGAACTAGTTTTGATTTATCTCATTTATGATTCATTTTTAATCACTTGTTTTGATTTGTTTTCCTTTAGATCCAATGCTTGCTTCGATGATTTGTGTGTTTGTGAATTTAAGTTAATGCCCGATGTGTAATGGATCAGTATGTCATCTATGAATTCTAGTCAATTTCTTATAACTTGATTCCTAATATTGGCCTTGGTACCTTTCATCACAATTTCAAATTTCCATGCTTCCATTGAAGTGTATTGTGTGTGTGTGTGTGTGTGTCTATATATATATATATATATATATATATATATATATATATATATATATATATATATATATATATATATATAGTGATGCTATTCATTACCCAGGGTGCAGAATAAGTTATTCTTCACCCGAGGTAATCTTACGATCACTTCATAATTAAATTACATTTGAAATTCAAATAATTATATTTTTATTCATCACGACGTAAAATTTGGTATACGAAAATAAAAATATAGGTCATAAGACAAGAAAATTTGGAGTTTATGTATATTTTACACTATGTTTTTATGTTTGTAATTTTACATAACGTAAAATATTTTTTATGGTGATTATATATTTTCTTACGGTCTCTTGATGTGTGTGTGTGTGTGTGTGTGTATCTATTTCCCAAAACAATATGCTCATGCTTCAATAGCATCAGCCTCCATCTTCTAACTGCATCAGGTCGAGTCATCGCCAGCTGCATCCTGTCTCCCATGTCGAGCCGCCGCCGGCCACTTCTTGTCTCCGAGTCCAGATCAATGTGCTTATCAAGCCTTTGTCTAGACCATGTAACGTGAATTGGTTTAATGGAAGAAGAAACAAATATCCTAATATGCGGCCAACAACCATAGGTGGCTTATCCCTATTAGTACGTGCGATATTGCCATATGTATTTAAATAACAAACTAACTGTTTAAGCGCTAAGCGGGTTTGTTAGCGAGACCCAAAATAAAAAGTTACACGTGGCATGGGAGTATGTACTCCTAGGAGTACAAATCCATTTTCAAAAACAATATGCCCATGCTTCTTAGTTCTGAATGCTTTGCAAATGCTTTTGGGGTCTACTTTTTTTCTTCCAAATGGCAAAAATAAAGGGTACAAATCAATCTATATGTTGGTGATTTAAAAAAATATTTTTAGTTTTGCTTGAATATCCATTATTCTACGCTTCAATTGAAACTCATGTGTAAATCATGTCTTCTATGTACCTTGTATATAGCATATTTTCATCCAGCCACCAACTAGAACTTCGAATATGACACATCATTTTGCTTCTAATTAAGGTTTTGGTATAAATCTTCCTTGCTTGCTTCTACTAAATTCTTTATTTTCTGCTTCTCCTACTTATAACCGCGCAAAAGTTCAATGCTCCCATATTGTATTGCATCTGTGTCTTTCGTTGTAGCTGCTTTTCTTCTATATATGTAGCTCACAATCATTTGAGCCCACCATATATTATGTAAACATTTCCTATGTGCTTTTTCACAATCCCTAAAGAGATTTCAATTGACGCGGTAACATGCTTTCATTTCTGATGTGTTCCACACCTCCTAATGTTGCCTGCAATATTTATTTTGTTTACATTTTTAAAGTTCCATCATAGCAACTAAGACGAGTCATGATTTCCTGGAGTATTTTCATGCTTAGTTTCCCTAACATATTTTATGTGCTCTTCAGCTGACAATCATTGCTTTCACACTCCCTGATTCTTTTCCCGCCGAATTACGAATACCATTGTTATTCCCATTGAAACATGCAACGCTTCCATAGTATATTACATATGTTTCTTTGTTATATGTAATTTTCTTCCATAGATACATCTTATTCTTTGTTTATTCATCCTTTCTTTTTGCCAGCATTGTTGTAAACCATACATTGCCCTTGTGCTTCCTTGATGCCATGTTATCTATGACAACGCAGCCCAGATGGATCCCCCACCACGCCCAACTCGACACGCCCCTGCCACCTCTCATCAATGGTTGCTTACCATCTTCCTACAACGCCAATGGAGCTTTGTCTTCCTGCCCGAGTAGCCAACTACACCAGGAGCCCGGGCCACACATGCCAATCCTTGTGGCAAGCTTCCAATTCGTGAATTTATCCGCCTCTGATATGTATTTGCGATAGCAAAATAGTTGTGGTATATTTCCCTTCCTTTTCATATTTGCTTCAATCACAACGGTAATTTGGGTCACAATACCATTCATGCTTCACTGGTTGTGGTTATTATTTGCATTAGGCAATACTAGTTTACACTTCTTATTTCCCATAGTTATTCAGCTCAGTGTTATTATTTTTCCAAATTCTGTGCAGCAATGCTTCAAAGTTTATCAGTTTGTGTTTCTATGGTTTTGAATGATTATTTGAACTAATATGTAGCCATGCTTGTGGGTGTATGCTTATCATCTCCTTCATGCTTCCGTTACTAACACTTTTTGATTTACTTTCAAGCTTCCAAATATAATAGCATATGTTCATATATTAGCTGACTGATTCATAATTTTTATTTAAATATGCTTTGAATTGAGATGATTCTTATATTAGCTGACCGGTTTAGATGATTCTTACATGTTATGGAGTTTCTAAATTATGCTACATATGCTTGTTCTGTGCCCATTGTTTTACTTCCATATATCCTACTTCTGTTCTAGAAATTTATTTTAATTATTAACACACCTGTAATATGAGGCAATCTCATATGATTTTACATTTGCTTCTTTTGTCTATGTATTTTGCTTCCATAAATTCCTTACACAATTTTCATAATGTCAGTGTACCACACTTTATACATTTTCTGTTCACTAGAAATAATGAAGCAGACCGAAGCAGACTTATGTTGAAGTGAATGGTACATACACCAAGAAGCACGGATACACATGGATCTGACCACACAATGAAGAGGACCACATGCTGGATCAACCGAAGCAAGTCTATAGTATATAGGCACAATATGAACTTAAAAATCATTGTACCATCATTGTCTTGAAGGAAGCAAATCTGTCACACATGAAGATGGTATAGGAACGAACAAAGTATGGAAACAAACATATTAGAAGCAAATTAGTTTTGCGATGGAAACACTTTTGTAGGGGATGAAAGTACAGTTTTCTTGTGTTGCAAACATAATAGAAAGAAGATGCATGTGACTCAAAATTTCCAATATGGAATTCTTGGATGCAAAATTCTATTACATGGAAGCAAGGAGTTATTTTGTTGGGGCTAACATAAATTTGATTACTATAGAAGCAAATTATCTCGCCACATGACCCATTTTTATATTGCGGTATTAAAAATTTAAAATAGAATGTTACACCGGGCACATGTTTTGAACAGATCATATGAAATTTGATATGCATTGGAAGCAAATTTTACTGGCATCTAAAAAACCGTTGAAGAAAGTTTGTACACTGAAACAACATGGTTAAAAATCGAATTAATCTTTTTGGTGTTTGGCAACGATATTCTCTCCACAAACGCATCATAGATCGAACAATTGGAAGAAATTACAAATAAATTAGCATCATAGATCACACCCTCAAAATAACTAAAATTGGCTGAATAATTCGACAAATATAAGATGAGAATTGACAGGGATTGAGACAGTATACTAATTAGTAGTGCTAACCTTGAGAATAAACCACCGGAGAATTGACATAGTGTAGTTTGCAGGATATGCAAGGCGCGGAGCAGGTGTCACCTGATTTAATCGAACTTCGCAAACAGGGAATGCATAAGCTAGCGGCCGCTGGCGGCGCTAATCGTCTCAGATCGATCATACGGCAATCAGCCCATGGCCTTTTGTAGGTAACGGCAAGGGTTAGTAATAGGAGCGGGGGAGGCTATGACCATTACTGAGCTTTCTTATGTGCGCTTTTGCCAAATCTAATCGCTAATTACTCCTAGTAGCTATGAAAGAGTGGGGGGGGGGGGGTTCTCCGGC
>LR738713.1:785906788-785966364 GCA_902687465.1 Secale cereale | reverse complement strand
AACACCAATCATCCAATCATCGTTTATGTTTTCTTACTCATTTGCTCTGAGATATATGGAAATACAGAGATTAAACAAACAAAAGATTGGTACTAAATCTTAAACATGAATTCATCTTATGGGCACGCAGTTTTGTTTCCCCTGATCAGTTTTGTTTCCCCTGATCGATCTAACAGCATGAAAATCATGGATCTTAGTTTTTATTCAAGGAAGATGAGCTTTCGAATTCGCAAGGCTTCCACGTACAGGGTACAGCTCGGTGCCTCAAGCCAACGTGCTCGCCGAGGCATGGGTCTCCTCCTCGGTGTCATCTGCCAGCGGCTGCGGCCTGCTGCTCGACGACTCCCACTGCCCCAGAAAATCTATTTCCGCCGGGGGGTCTCCTCCACTGCGGTACTCCTTCCAAAACTCAGTGTTGGGTGCGAGCCGACGCACCGTGCTACGGGTGCCGCCATGCACAGCTGGAGCCGCCGCAGGTGGGGGCGGCACCACGGCCTGCGGCTCGACAGGGACTGGCGGCACTACGGCCGGGACTGCAGCGACACGTCTTGGTGCCGCAGCTGGGAGCGGCACCACGGGCGGACGCGCGATACGGTTTGCCGTCCCAGGGGTCCGTGGCGCTCCAGGCTGCGCCCTTGTGTTGTGCCACAATATGTGGAGAGCAAGGGAGCGGCCCGATATACACTGCGTGCCGCAATGTGGGCAGACGTGCTGTGCTAGGAGAATCGATGGCGGCCGTGGCGGCAGCCCTCCGTTTGGTGCGCCGCCGTTCCGGTTCCAAGCCATCGGCCCGGTTGGATTTGAGTGAGGAGGGGGTTCACGGCGAGATGGTTGGCAAAAATGGGCAGGGGATGGTTTATATAGGATGCGGTTGGACCTCCCAACGGTCAAAACGACGTTGCGACGCGCCATCTAGATGCTCAAGAAGCTTATCCTTGTGCCTTTTTAGTTAAAAGTTACTCGCTCCGTTTCCGTAATGTAAAACGTTTTTGATGCTATATGTTTTTTGACATTAATGTAGTGTCAAAAAATGTCTTACATTATACTCCCTTCGTCCCATAATGTAATGCGTTTTTTGATACTATGTCAAAAAACGTCTTACATTATGGGACGAAGGGTGTAGAATGAAGGGACTATGTCACATCTAAAGCACACGGTAGCTTCTCGGTAGTTTTTCATCATGAACACTCGTCAAAAGAACAGTGATATGTTCCCACAAAAAATAAAATGATAGGAGCCAGAGCCACCAGTTTTAAATTTTAATTTCCAAAATATTTTAGGTGCCCCTGATTTTGGTTTCCATTTTAGTTTATACAGGTGACCAAACGTTTCTCCTAATTTTTTTTGTATATAAACTACTGCCCAAGAAACTTTTTACAGAATTTTAATTTATCACTTGAATCTGTCTATGTCTACACCAATATTAAAAGACTCAAAGAGGCACATCCAATTAATCTTGACCATTAAACCATATCAATCCAACGGCCTATATTACTTCAATGGTGAGTGGTCACCATGTTTAATGCGCAATTAACATCAAACTATTTTTGCAAAAAACTAACATCATACCAAATATCAACCGTTAATTTTACAATTAATGCGTAATTCATATCCTACCTAATATCTATGTGCGGTAAATTTTATTCCTAATATTAACATGCATTGTACATACACATTTACTATTTACTACTCCCTCCGTTCCAAAATTCTTGTCTTAGATTTGTCAAAATATGGATGTATCTAGTCATGCTTTAGTGTTTGATACATCCATATCTAGAGAAATGTTAGACAAGAATTTTGGGACGGAGGGAGTATTTACTACTATTAGTAGTTGCTAGTATCTAAAAAAAATACCCAAAGGGGTAGATCTAAGTAATCTTGACCATCAAACCAGGTCAATCCAACAGCCTAGATAGCTCCAACGGCGAATTCTCAACTCATTTGCCGTGCAATTAATATCATGCCAAATATCGACATAATATGTAAATAATATCCTACCTAATATTTGCGTGCAGTTAATATAATGCCTAATATCAACATGCATTGTACGTAGACATTTACTAGTCACACAAATACGAGACTCATTAAAATATTATGTTATAATTTATGGGCCTTAGCCCACTAAATCTTGTACCCCAGCCAAGTTAAAATTTAAAATCTCAAAGGCCCATTTGAGTTGCATGGAAAATGTGTAAGTTTAGTACCGTATGCTAGTTGACAAAGTTTAGTGTTATGCACAATGTTGGAAGAACTATTTTTTTGTATGGTAGTGCACTATCTAGCTCCAGGTGTACGTGTCAATACTCAACGGTTAACCTCGTTCTGGCCATATTTTATATTACCACCGAGTTCTCCCACCCCGTGTCAGTTGCACATCTTCAATCTCCAATGTTTCCCTTTTATGTAGAGGAGATACATTAATCTATAAAAAGGTAGAGGAGATACACATAAGGGACGATACATACGACAAACGATTTAGTACACGCGCACACACACGCGCACGCGCCAAGTTCCTAATTGAGGGCGATAAGGTTTTTGGAGAGCATGTCGGTGTGGCCTTTCAATCAAATTCGACTACATCCTGGACATCCTCTCGTATGATTTGTCTACCACAGACAACTACTTCTTCACCACCATTGGCGAAGAATCTCTTGCACTGGAGTTTCCAGTGCCCTTGCAAGTCTTGAAGTTTTCTCTATTAACATGTGCTTTTGGTCGATATGCTTACATGCGAGGTTGTCCGAATACATCTTATGCGATTTGTCATGTTGTGAGGATGCTTATCTTGGTTAAGCTTAAATGAACCTACCTAATTTTCTAACAATGAAAAAACCTTATCTCTTAGGAAATTTTCATTGGCTCGCTATGCTGCTACTCTGAGACCGAACCCGTTTACGGGTGCTAACTTCAAGAGTTAGCAGACAAATACCATCTTGTGGCTCACCTCTATGAACGTGCACTAGATTTCTGCTGACACTTGAGGTGGAACGTTTACACCTTAGAGGCCACTATAATATTTTTTGGGTGCCATCATTAGTGTGATGGTTGATAGGTTAGTTGATGCATATTGCTACTTGTGAGCTGCATTGTGATTTCCTCGAAAAGAAGAGGATGATGCAGTAAAGTAGATATAAATATTTCCTTCAGTTAAAAACCAAGGTTATCAATCTAGTAGGAGAGCCAGACGAAACCCTGTGAAGAACACCTACACACAAAATAGCAAATACTTGCACCCAACGCGATAAGGAGGTTGTCAATCCCCTTGGCGGTTATTTACAAGGATCAAATCTGATAGTGATAGATGGATAATATAAAACACAAAATAAATAACGGTAAATAAATTGCAGCGAGGTATTTTTTGATTTTAATGTATGATAAAGGTAGACCCCGGGGCCATAGTTTTCAATAGAGGCTTCTCTCTCGAACAAAAAGCATACGGTGGGTGAACAAATTACCGTTGGATAATTGATAGAAAAGCACATAGTTGCGATGGTATCCAAGGCAATGATTATATATATAGGCATCATGTCCGAGATAAGTAGACCGACTCCTTTCTGCATCTACTACTATTACTCCACCCATTGATCGCTATCCAGTACACATCTAGAGTATTAGGTTAATAAGAAACACAATACGTCTTAAGCAAGATGACATGATGTAGATAAACTAAACTCAATCAATCTGAATAAACCCCATTATTTTCCTCTTAATGGCAACAATACAAATAGGTGTCATGTCCTTTCTGTCACTGGGATTGAGTACCACAAGATTGACCAATTACAAAGCACCTCTCCCCTTCAGAGATAAATCAATCTAGTTGCCCAAACCAAACAGACAGATCAGAGAGAAATACAAAGCTATAATAATCATGAATATAAGAAATCCAAAAAGACTCAAATAATATTCATAGATAATCTTACCATAAACCCACAATTCTTCGGATCCCAACAAGCACACCGCAAACGAATATTACATTCAATAGATATCCAAGAACCTCGAGGAGAACATTGTATTGAAGATCTAAGAGAGAGAAGAAGCCATCTAGCTACTAGCTACAGACCCATAGGTCTGGGGTAAACTACTCACACATCATCGGAAGGGCGGCAAGGTTGATGTTGAAGCCCTCCGTGATCCATTCCCCCTCCGACAGAGTACCGAAAAAGGTCACCAGATGGGATCATGGAAGAACAAAAACTTGCAGCGGCGGAAAAAGTATTTTGGGTGGGTCTCTGCTGGTTTCCTGATTTTAGAATATTTATAGAGTTGGAATTAGGTCAGACGGAGCCCCGAGGGACCCACAAGGTATTAGGGTGCACCAAGGGTGCACCCTAGTGCCTTGCAATCTACTCGTTTGCCTTATGGTCTCCTCCCGAAGTTTCATGGCATTTGAAATGTTTGGTACCAATTTTCTGGAAAACCAAAAATAGGGAAAAACAGCTACTAGCACTTGGCACTAGGTTCATAGGTTATTCCCAAAAATGATATATAATTGCATATATGATCCAAGATTGATACTATAATAGCATGGAAAAATAAAAAATTATAGATATGTTGGAGACATACCAAGCATCCCCAAGCTTAATTCCTGCTCGTTCTCGAGCAGGTAAATGATAAAAGTAAAATTTTGATGTGGAATGCTACCTAACATGTGCATCATGTAATCTTCATTGGTATGAATATTTAGATCTGAATAATTCAAAGCAATAGTCTATAATTTGACATAAAGACATCAGTACTAAGGCATACCTGCCTTTGAAAATATAAATGCTAAAGAGCATTATCGCTACAAAATCATATAGCCTTGTCATGCTCCATCTTCTTAACATAATGTATAAATCATGTACTACCCTGGTGTCAGCCAAGCAATTGGTTCATACTTTTTAACGCACTTCAGTTTATTCAACCCCCACGCAATACATGAGCGCAAGCCATGGATATAGGACTATGGGTGGAATAGAGTACAGTGGTTGATATTATATGGAGAAGACAAAAAGGTAGAAAGTCTCACATTGACGAGGCTAATCAACGGGCTATGGAAATGCCCAACAATTGATGTCAATGCAAGGTGTAGGGATTGCCATGCAATAGATGCACTAAGAGCTATAAGTGTCTGAAAGCTCAAAATGAAAACTAAGTGAGTGTGCATAATGAAAAATTCCCACTAGCATATGAAATTGACTACATATGAGACTCTATATGAAAACATGGTGCTACTTTGAAGCACAAGTGTGGAAAAAGATAGTAACATTGCCCCTTCTCTCTCTTTCTCTAATATTTTTATTTATTTCTTGGGCTCTTTTTGGCCTCTTTTTTCTGTGTTCTTTTTGGCCTATTTCTATCTCCTCACTGGGACAATGCTCTAATAATGAATAATGAAGATCATCACACTTATATTTACTTACAACTCAAAATTACAACTCGATATTAGAACATAATATTAATCTAAGTGAATGCCTCTGGCAGTGTCCCAGGATGTGCAATGATCTAGCGCAACATGTATAAAAAATGATGAACGGTGGGTGAGCCACAAATACTATGTTAGCTATCTGATCATGCATAGCAATATGACAATGATGATGCGTGTCGTATTAACACAAAGGTGGAAGTTGCATGTCAATATAACTCAAAATGGCTATGAAAATGCCATAATAGGTAGGTATGGTGACTATTTTGTGGTAGATATAAGGAGTTTTATGTGTGATAGAGCGTGCCATATTGATACGTCTCTAACGTATCTACTTTTCCAAACAATTTTGTCCTTGTTTTGGACTCTAACTTGCATGATTTGAATGGAACTAACCCGGACTGACGCTGTTTTCAATAGAACTGCCATGGTTCTATTTTTGTGTTGAAATAAAAGTTCTCGGAATGACCTGAAAATCCACGGAGACAAGTTTTCGAAATAATAAAAAAATACTGGCGGAAGAATCAGCATTAGGGGGTCCACACCCTGTCCATGAGCGTGGAATGCGCGCCTGTCCCCTTGGGCGCGCCCCTGCCTCGTGGGCCCCTTGGAGCTCCACTGACCTCAACTCCAACTCTATATATTCACGTTCGGGGAGAAAAAAATAAGATAGAAGGATTCATTGCGTTTTACGATACGGAGCCGCCGCCAAGCCCAAATATCTCTCGGGGGGCTGATCTCGAGTCTATTCGGGGCTCCGGAGAGGGGAATCCGTCGCCGTCATCATCATCAACCATCCTCCATCACCAATTTCACGATGATCACCGCCGTTTGTGAGTAATCCCATTGTAGGCTTGCTGGACGGTGATGGGTTGGATGAGATTTACCATGTAATCGAGTTAGTTTGATTAGGGTTTGATCCCTAGTCTCCATTATGTTCTAAGATTGATGTTACTATGACTTTGCAATGCTTAATGCTTGTCACAAGGGCCCGAGTGCCATGATTTCAGATCTGAACCTATTATGTTTTTATAAATATATGTGAGTTCTTGATCCTATCTTGCAAGTCAATAGTCACCTACTATGTGTTATGATCCGGCAACCCCGAAGTGAAAATAATCGGGACCACTCCCGGTGATGACCGTAGTTTGAGGAATTCATGTATTCACTAAGTGTTAATGCTTTGGTCGGGTACTCTATTAAAAGGAGGCCTTAATATCCCTTAGTTTCCAATAGGACCCGGCTGCCACGGGAGGGTAGGACAAAAGATGTCAGGCAAGTTCTTTTCCATAAGCACGTATGACTATATTCGGAATACATGCCTACATTACATTGATGAACTGGAGCTAGTTCTGTGTTACCCTATGTTATAATTGTTGCATGATGAATCGCATCCGACATAATTATCCATCACTGATCCATTGCCTACGAGATTTTCACATATTGCTCTTTGCTTAGTTACTTTTCCGTTACCACTATTACAATTGCCACAAGAACTACTACTGTTACTTTTGCCACCATTACCGTTACTTCCATACTACTTTGCTACTAAATACTTTGCTGCAGATATTAAGTATTTCACGTGTGGTTGAATTGACAACTCAACTGCTAATACTTGAGAATATTGTTTGGCTCCCCTTGTGTCAAATCAATAAATTTGGGTTGAATACCCTACCCTCAAAAACTGTTGCGATCCCCTATACTTGTGGGTTATCAAGACTATTTTCTGTCGCCGTTGCCGGGGAACATAGCTATATTCTTTGAGACACTTGGGATTTATATATGTTGATCACTATGAAGTACTTGAGAGATGAAAAAACCAAGATTTTTCCCTCAACTACGAGGGGAGGTAAGGAACTGCCATCTAGCTATGCACTTGATTCACCCTCTGTTATGAGTAAATTCGTGACACCTACACCTGCTATTGATTCTGATATGTCGCATGTTACTAATGATGCCACTTCTGCTATGCATCATGCTTATGATGAAACTACTTCTATGGTTGATAATACTGTGCCACTAGGTGAATTTCTTGATGAACAACTTGCTAGGGTTAATGATAATGAAATTATTGAAACTGATAATATTGATGAAAGTGATGATGAAGATTCTCCCCCTAGATATGAATAGCCTGTTGTGCCCGAGGGTTATGTTATGGATGAAGAAACTTCTAGAGATCTTTTAGCTTGCAAAGATAGATATGATCTTAGGAAACTATTAGCTAAGCTGAAAGAAAAGTCTTTGAATGCTAGAATGAAATATGACCCTGCTTTTGCTACTTCACCTATATGTATTTCTGATAGGGATTATGATTTCTCTCTCGATCCTGAGATAATAACTTTGGTTGAATCTCATCCTTTTTATGGCTATGAATCTGAAACTGTTGTGGCACATCATACTAAATTGAATGATATAGCCACCCTATTCACTCATGAGGAATAAATTCGTTACTATTATATCCTTAAGTTATTTCCGTTCTCGCTAAAGGGTGATGCTAAAACATGGTTTAATTCTCTTGATCCTGGTTGTGTGCGTAGTCCCCAGGATATGATTTATTACTTTTCTGCTAAATATTTCCCCGCCCATAAGAAGCAAGTTGCCTTAAGGGATATATATAATTTTGTGCAAATTGAAGAAGAGAGTCTCCCACAAGCTTGGGGAGGCTTCTCCGATTACTTAATGTTTTGCCTGATCATCCTCTCAAGAAAAATGAAATACTTGATATCTTTTATAATGGACTAACACATGCTTCCAAAGACCACCTGGATATTTGTGCTGGTTGTGTTTTCAGGGAAAGAACTGTTGATCAAGCTGAATTGCTATTGAATAATATATTGAGTAATTACAATGGTTGGACACTTCCTGAACCAACTCCTAAGCCAACTCCGAAGAAAAGGGGTATTCTATTTCTCAGTCAAGAAGATATGCAAGAGGCAAAGAAATCTATTAAAGAAAAGGGTATTAAAGCTGAAGATGTTAAGAATTTACCACCTGTTGAAGAAATACATGGTCTTAATACCCCGACATAGGTAGTAGAGGTAAATTTTCTCTATAGATTTGATGAAGGTGATATCCCTCATAATAGGTCTGCTAGCCAATGCTTGGATGAGTTTGATAATTTTATTGTTAAACAAGAAACCTTCAATGCTTATGTTGGTAGACAATTGAATCGTAATGCTTATATGATTGAACACTTGAGTGATTATATGTCTAGAGTTAAAGGTGAACTTAAACTCATTAGTAAACATGCTTCTATGGTTACCACTCAGGTAGAACAAGTGCTTAAAGCACAAGATGATTTGCTCAATGAATTAAATAATATAAAAAATAATAATGTTGTTAGAGTTGTTACTAGAGGGGGTAGAATGACTCGGTAACCTTTGTATCCGGAGGGCCACCCTAAGAAAATTGAGCAAGATTCTCAAAGAACTAATGTTGATACACCTAGTCCTTCTAAGAAGAAGAAAAAGAAAAATGATAGGACTTTGCATGCTTCTAGTGAACCTGTTGTTGACACACTTGAGAATCCCAATGATATTTCTATTTATGATGCTGAAACACAATCTGGTAATGAACATGAACCTAGTGAGAATATTAATGATGATGTTTCATGATGATGCTCAACCTAGTAATAACGATGATGTAGAGATTGAACCTGCTGTTGATCTTGATAATCCACAATCAAAGAATCAATGTTATTATAAGAGAGACTTCGTTTCTATGAAGCACGGTAAAGAAAGAGAACCATGGGTTCAGAAACCCATGACTTTTCCTCCTAAACCATCCAAGAAAAATGATGATGAGGATTTTGAGCGCTTTGCTGAAATGATTAGACCTATCTTTTTGCTTATGCGTTTGACTGATATGCTTAAAACGAACCCTTATGCTAATTATATGAAAGATATTGTTACAAATAAAAGAAAGATACCAGAAGTTGAAATTTCCACCATGCTTGCCAATTATACTTTTAAAGGTGGAATGCCAAAGTAACTAGGAGATCCAGGAGTACCAACTATACCATGCTCCATTAAAAGGAACTATGTTAAAACTGCTTTATGTGATCTTGGAGCCGGTGTTAGTGTTATGCCTCTCTCTTTATATCGTAGACTTGATTTGAATAAGTTGAAAGCTACTGAAATATCTTTGCAAATGGCCGATGAATCAACTGCTATACATGTTGGTATTTGTGAGGATGTGCCTATTGTGGTTGCAAACGTTACTATTTTAACGTACTTTGTTATTCTTGATATTCCCGGGGACGATAGTATGTCTATTATCCTTGGTAGACCCTTTTTGAATATTGCAGGGGCTGTTATTGATTGCAACAAAGGCATTGTCACTTTTCATGTTAATGGTAATGAGCATACAGTACACTTTCCGAGGAAACAACCTCAAGTCCAAAGTATCAATTCTATTGGAAAAATTTCAACGATTACTATTGGAGGTTTTGAATTCCCTCTTCCAACTGTCAAGAAGAAATATGATATTCTTATTGTTGGGGACATACATATCCCCGTTGAGGTAACCTAGTGTTATTCAAAAATTATCCGGTTTCATGTTATTCGGATAGAGTTTCTTAACAAGACTTGATCAACCTTGTTAGTAGATTCCTTTTGATGAGCATGAGATGGATGAAGTTAGAAAGCACAACTCGGTGTACCCTCCTTTTACTTTCTGTTATTTAGATTAAATAAAGAAAAAAAATAGCATTTTCTACCTATTTTCTGAATTATCCTTGCAATAAAAATACCCCAAAAATAAAAGTTCTCCAAATGTCCTAAAAATAAAATATGATTTTTTGTAGAATATTTAAGAATTATTGGTACTGTGAACACACCACGGGGCCACACCACCTGGCCACGAGGGTCCTGGGCGCGCCCACCCCCTGGGGCGCCCCCTGCCTCATGGGCCCCACATGGACCCGCTCCACTTATTCCAGCACCCACACACTTCGTCTTCCTCCAGAAAAAATCCTCTAATATCTCAAACCCGTGTTCTAGCTCATCGTGCTGCCATTTTCGATCTCCTTGCTCAAAGCTTCATTCACAAAACTGTTTTGGAGGACTGTTCTTCGGTATGTGACTCCTCCAATGGTCCAATTAGTTTTTGTTCTAGTGCTTTATTTATTGCAAAAAAAATCTGCTAAGGTGACCCTGTTCTTGAGCTTGCATGTCAAATTTATATGGTCCCAAGTAGTTCTAATGCATGATATAGCCTCTAGGCACTTGTGGGAGTAGTTGCTATCAATATTGTTGAGTTTGGTTCACTTTTATTTCGAGTCACTAAAATTTCAGAAATTTTTCAGAGAAGAAAATGCATAGGAAAATATACCAAGGTGGTTCCTCAAGGAAGCAAGGACCAAGGCTCGCGATACGTGAGACGGACGACGAACCACCGAGGGAAGCTCAAGTGCGGCCTTGTGAATGGCCGTCAGAGGAGTTTATGGTTCAGGCAGGCATCAAGGATGAATTTGAGGCGTATGTGCGTAATGCTGATCATGAGGACTTCGTGTCAGATAAGTGCCCACAGTACTACCACCTGACTGATTCCTTTGTGAGAAGGTTTAAATTTACATCCTCACGCAATTTTCACACTGTTTCATTTGATCTTTATGATAAATCATATACCATGGACCTAGAAGATTTTAATACCGCTTGTAAACTCCCGTAGTGGGGCAATATTAGTGAACCTCGCTAATCTGAATATAAAGACTTTTTTGCTAGTATCACTGTGGGGGAATCTTGAGAAATCACACAAGCTACCATAGGGAGCATTCATTTCCCTTCCATAAAGTATCTTGCTCTCTTTATAGGTAGATGCATTAACGATAAAGATGAGGCTTGTCACATGTGTGTTCTAGATCTTAGTGTCCTCAAAAGTGTGGTATTAGGTGATAAACAATATAACTTGGGGGCTACTGTTGCACGAAGGTTGCATCTTAACGGTATAAGTGGAGATTTGTTTGGTGGAATTTATGCACCTCGTGTAGCTAATTATCTTCGTGTACCCATACATGAAAATGATATGAAGTTGCCTCCTGCTTATCTAGATTATAATGCTATGGTTTGCCATCAGTTTGTTGAGAGGAATGAACAATTCCTCCAGTACCGACTAATCTTTGACAGACAACACACCGTCCATGTTGTCCTCCCTGCTCCTACTTTCTTTAACTTTCAGGCAAAAGGAGATATGTTATAACTAGGGAGGAGACGAACGAGTATAAGGGGACGACGGAGGCGGCTCGTCTCCAAGATGCAGCTCATCAGGCAATAGCTGTTCCATCGCAGTATAACCCCAACTACTACTTTGGATATCTACCAGGCTAGCAGTCACCATAGACCAACTTAGGCCAAAAGCCTAAGCTTGGGGGAGTACGTATTTCTCACCGACATTACATTCATGTTAACACGCTCATGCCAGTCGTCGGTGCTCATACTTTTTCATTGTACTATCCATGCTAGTTTATTTTCTTTTCCAAGCCTTATTCTTGTGTGTTAGAAAAACCTTAAGAAAAAAAACAAAAAAATTAGTTGTACTTTTAGCTAGTTTACTTTCCATGCCTATAGTAGTAGTAACTAAAAGAAAACACAAAAAGATTTATCGTTCTTCTTTTGCTTGTTGGGAGCTTTCCTGTGTAAATAGTTTTATTTCTTTTCTTTTCTTTGGGGGTCGAGAGGAGAAGACCATGATGAAAATGTTGAGTGGCTCTCATATGCATTATTGTTGATTTAACCAAGAGCCATATTACCTTGTCTTCTCCCTTGTATTAAATGCTTGTAGATTCTAGGTTAGTCCAATGCACGTGCACTACTATTATTATCCACAAAGTTCGGTCGTGCGAGTGAAAGGCAAGAATGATGATATGTGATGGACTGATTGAGATGAGAGAAGCTGGTATGAACTCGACCTATCTTGTTTTTCTAAATATGATTAGTTCACCATTCCTGATTCAGCCTATTATGAATGAAACATGTTTGCAATGACAATTGGTGATTATAATTGCTCATGCCATGCATAATTAGCTAGGAGTTTATAATGGTTTACCTTGCGTGCCAACATGCTATTTAAATGGTTGTGATGTGGTATGATAGGGTGGTATCCTCCTTTGAACAATTCAAGTGGTTTGACTTGGCACATGTTCACGCATGTAGTTAAAACAAAATCAACATAGCCTCCACGATATTTATATTCATGGTGATTTATATACTACTCATGCTTGCACTCATTGTTGATTAATCTTAATGCATTATCATGACTGTTGTCGCTCTCTAGTTCGTCGCTTCCTAGTCTCTTTCTAGCCTTCATTTGTACTAAGCGGGAATACTTCTTGTGCATCCACTTCCATAAACCCCAAAGTTATTCCACATGAGTCCACCATACCTTCCTATATGCGGTATTTACCTGCCATTCCAAGTAAATTTTTATGTGCCAAACTCTAAACCTTCAAATGAAATTATGTTTTGTATGCTCGAATAGCTCATGTATCAACTAGGGTTGTCTATATCTTCCATGCTAGCTGGGTTATCCTCACGATGAGTGGACTCCGCTCATCATTCAAGAGAAAATGGCTAGTAATCGGGATGCCCACTCCCATGCTTAAATCAAAATAATTGCAAATAAAACTCCCCCATGACTGTTGTTGGTATGGACGGTACCCGTTGTTTCGGGCGAGCCATGGAGTGTGCTTGTTAGTGGTTGGGGAGTATAAAACTTTACAATTCAGTTTGGGAACCGCCTATAATGTGTGGAGCATGGAAGATATCGAGATCTCATGGTTGTTATGTTGACAATGAAAGTATGCCACCCAAAATATTATTTATCTCTATTTCAAAACTCGAGCTCTGGCGCCTATGCAAATCCCTGCTTCCCTTTGCGAAGGGCCTATCTATTTACTTTTATGTTGTGTCATCATCCTCTTATTAAAAAGCACTAGTTGGAGAGCAATGCTGTCATTTGCATGCATTGCTATTAATTTACATTGAGTATGATTGTGACTGGATCTTTTTTTACCATGAATTACAATGTCTAGTCAATCCTTGATCTTCAGGGGTGCTCTGCATTTTTGTTTTGCGGTCTCAGAAAGGGCTAGTGAGATACCATCTTGTTATATCATATTATGATTGTTTTGAGAAAGTGTTGTCATCCGAGATTTACTATTATTGCTCACTAGTTGATTATGCCATTGATATGAGTAAACATGAGAACTAAATGTGTAAATGTGGTTAGTTCATAATCTTTGCTAAAAACTTGAATGTTGGCTTTACATATTTGCAACAACAATAGCAAACAGAGTTTGTAAAAGTTTTTCTTTATCACTTTCAGTTTGTCAACTGAATTGCTTGACGACAAGAAAAGGTTTAAGCTTGGGGGATTTGAGACATCTCCAGCGTATCTACATTTCCAAACACTTTTGCCCTTGTTTTGGACCCTAACTTGCATGATGTGAATGTAACTAACCCGTACTGACACTGTTTTCAACAGAACTGCCATTGTGTTACTTTTGTGCAGAAATAAAAGTTCTCGAAATGACCTGAAAATCCACGAAGATAAGTTTTGGAAATAATAAAAAAATACTGGCGGAATAATCAGCATCGGGGGGGCCACACCCTCTCCACGAGGGTGGAAGGCGCGGTTGCCCCCCATGGGCGCGCCCCCTGCCTTGTGCCCCCCTGGAGCTCCACCGGCCTCAACTCCAACTGTATATATTCACATTCATTGAGAAAAAAATAAGAGAGAAGGATTCATCGCGTTTTACGATACGGAGCCGCCGCCAAGCCCTAATCTCTCTCGGGAGGGCTGATCTGGAGTCCGTTCGGGGCTCCGGAGAGGGGAATCCGTCGCCGTCGGAATCATCAACCATCCTCCATCACCAATTTCATGATGCTCACCGCCGTGCGTGAGTAATCCCATCGTAGGCTTGCTGGACGGTGATGGGTTGGATGAGATTTACCATGTAATTCAGTTAGTATTGTAAGGGTTTGATCCCTAGTATCCATTATGTTCTAAGATTGATGTTGCTATGACTTTGCTATGCTTAATGCTTGTCACTAGGGTCCGAGTGCAATGATTTCAGATCTGATCCTATTATGTTTTCATGAATATATGTGAGTTCTTGATCCTATCTTGCAAGTCAATAGTCACCTACTATGTGTTATGATCCGGCAACCCCGAAGTGACAATATCGGGACCACTCCCGGTGATGACCGTAGTTTGAGGAGTTCATGTATTCAGTAAGTGTTAATGCTTTGGTCCGGTACTCTATTAAAAGGAGGCCTTAATATCCCTTACTTTCCACTAGGACCCCACTGCCACGGGAGGGTAGGACAAAAGATGTCAGGCAAGTTCTTTTCCATAAGCACGTATGACTATATTCGGAATACATGCCTACATTACATTGATGAACTGAAGCTAGTTCTGTGTTACACTATGTTTTAAATGTTGCATCATGAATCGCATCTGACATGATTATCCGTCACTGATCCATTGCCTATGAGCTAATCACATATTGATCTATGCTTAGTAACTTTTCCGTTACCACTGTTACAATTGCTACAAAAACTGCTACTGTTACTTTTGCCACCATTACCGTTACTTTCATACTACTTTGCTACTAAATACTTTGCTGTAGATATTAAGTCTTTCAGGTGTGGCTGAATTGACAACTCAACTGCCAATACTTGAAAATATTCTTTGGCTCCCCTTGTGTCGAATCAATAAATTTGCATTGAATACTCTACCCTCGAAAACTGTTGCGATCCTCTATACTCGTGGGTTTATCACATCTCACGGGGTTTGGATGCACCGGCGAAGTTGCGGCACATCTCGAGTTGAGAAAGGCCAATGCATTGTACCTAAGAGGCTAGCAAATGGCGGAAAGGTGAGAGTGCGTATAATCCATGGACTCACATTAGTCATAAAGAACTCACATACTTATTGCGAAAGTATATTAGCCCTCGAAGAAAAGTACTACTACGCATGCCCCTAGGGGGAGGTTGGTAGGAGTACGTTATCCATCGCGTGCCCCCGACCTTCACGCAAAGGAAGACAATCAATAATAAATCGTGCTCCAACTTAGCATAACGAGAGACTATACATGCAAGCTTGGGAATTACAAACCTTAACACCAATATTCTTACTAAACCACAATGTTTCACTTGTACCTCACACATATTATCATCTATATATCGCAAAACTATTGCAAGGAATCAAATTTGTCATATTCAGTGATCCAAAGTTTTTATTATATCATTCTTGAATACCTTTCTTATTAGGACCAATTTCATAACCCATGCATGTTGCCATAACTATTATCAAACTATCAAAATAATATAAGTGAATCATGAGAGTATAACTATTTCTTTAAAATATAACCACTGATGTGCTCTAAACAATATAAGTGAAGCACTAGAGCAACTGCCTAGCTTAAAAGATATAAGTGAAGCACGAAGAGTATTCTAACAAATCATGAATAATGTGTTTCCCTCTCAAAAGGTGTGTCTAACAAAGATGATTATGGGAAACTAAAAATAAAACAAAGCAAAGACTCATATAATATACGACGCTCCAAGCAAAATTGATATCATGTGATGAATAAACATATAGCTCTAAGTAATTTACCGATGGTTGGTAGAAGAAAAAGGGGATGCCATCCAGGGCATCCGAGTCTTGGGTGTCCTTGAATATTACCTTGAGGTGCCTTGGGCATCCCCAATCTTAGGGTTTTGCCACTCCATATTCCTTCATCTATCGCGATCTCACTCAAAACTTGAAAACTTTAGCACACAAAGCTTAACAGAAAACTCATGAACCCGTTAGTATTACAAGAAAATCTTAAACTTTAGGTACTGTTGTAAACCCATTCATATTTTATGATTGCATAATACCTACTGTTTTCTAACTTCACCATGACTTACCCCAGATAAAATTTATAGATTCATCAAAACAAGCAAACTATGCAACGAAAATAGAATCTGTCAAAAATAGAATAGCCTGAAGAGATCAGAACAATGACCATACTTCTTTAACTCAAAAAAAATCTGAAAAATTACAAAATAGTGGGCAATTTATATATCAATCATGTGCAAAAAAATCATATCAAAAACACGTTCCGGCAATATTTAGATTTTTCTGGACTAAGCGCAAAAGTTTATGTTTATCCACATGATCAAATCGACTATCAACCAAATCATTCCAAATGCTTTGCTTAGCACAAACACTAATTTAACCACAAAAGCACAACCATAAAAACAGAATAATTGTGTGCACACACAAAAATAGAAAACAAAAAGGAAAATAAAGATAACTATTGGGTTGCCTCCTAACAAGCACTATTGTTTTACGCCCCTAGCTAGCCCTAATGCATAGTTTCAAGTGTTGCCATCCTTCAAATTAATTCCATAGGTCGCCCTCATAATAGATTCGGATGGTGGCTTCATTTTATTTCTAGGGAAGTGTTCCATTACTTTCTTTAACGAAAATTGAAATCTTATATTATCTTCTTTCATACCAATAATATGGTATGTAGGAAACGCCTACCAACTATTATAGGACAAGATAGATTGAAATCAATATCAAGCACAATGAAATTAATAGACACATAATTTCTATTTTCAAGAAGAAGCACATCATTTATCCTACCAAAAGATTACTTAATAGTTGAATCCGCAAAGTGCAAATTAAGAGAACATTCATCCAAATCATGAAGGCCTAGCACATCACATAAAGATTTTGGTATAGTGGAAATGCTAGCACCCACATCACATAAAGCATTGCACTCATAATTTTTAATCCTTATATTAATAGTAGGTTTCCATTCATCATAAAATTTCCTAGGTATTGAAAAACTTCATAAGCTTTTCTTCTAAAGCTTTCATCATATCTTCTACAATATGTTTCGTAAAATCTATATTTTTTCATAAGAATTGAGTCAATTTATCATGGATTTGAAACAAGCAAATACACTTAATTAAAGAACAATTATCATAATTAAAATCATTGAAATCCAAAGTTGTGGGTGATACGTATCCATCATATCTTCTTTTCCAAACACTTTTGCTCTTGTTTTGGACTCTAATTTGCATGATTTGAATGAAACTAACCCGGACTCACGTTGTTTTCAACAGAACTACCATGGTGTTGTTTTTGTGTAGAAATAAAAGTTCTCATAATTGGACGAAACTTTTTGGAGAATTATTTTGTAACAAATAAAAAATACTTAAGTGAACACCCACTAGAGGGGGTTCATGCTGCCCACTAGGCTCCAGGGCGTGCCACCCCCCTCAGGCGTGCCCTGGTGGGTAGTGGGGCCCACGAGGCCCTGCTAACCCTAATTCTAACTCTATAAATTCCTATTTCTGGAGAAAAAAATCACAGAGGAAGTTACATCGCATTTTTATGATACGGAGCTGCCGCCACCTCTTGTTCTTCATCGGGAGGCTAGATCCGGAGTCTGTTTGGGGCCCCAAAGAGGGGATCTTCTGTCTTAGTCATCATCAACCATCCTCTATCACCGATTTCATGTACTCACCACCGGGAGTGAGTAATTCCTTCATAGGGTTGCTGGACGGTGATGTGTTGGATGGTATTCATCATGTAATCGAGTTAGTATTGTTTGGGCTTGATCTCTAGTATCCACAATGTTCTGAGATTGATGTTACTATTTGTCGGGGAGATGGCCCCCGGGCAAGCAACGGAACTCGTATCTCTTACAAAAACATCGGGGAAGGCAAAGCCCCTCAACCCGCCACCAGCCGACTCCCCAGCGCGACCCAACCAGGTGTCGTTACCCGGGCAGCCGGCTAGCACGTGCCTGCCGTCCAGGAGAAGTCAACCCTCGGCGACAAGCAAGTATGGCTATAGTGCTCCCTCCTTTACGCCGGCCCCGATGGTCGCGGCAATGTCGCTCCCACGCCTCTGCTCGGGGCAGGCGACGTCCTAGGGGCACGGCCTTGTAGCGGGGTGGCGCTGACCACCCCATGACGCCTGGCGAGGCGTGCAACAATACCAATCAGTCGCCCATACCCACACCTAACGGTCCCAGTAAGGCCCGTACCCCGCGTACCCGACAGACCCGGTGGCCCCCTCCGCCGGCTCCTAGACACTTACATAAGGGCCCCGCGCCCATGTGGTATTACCATTGTAACCCCGGGGGGCCAGCCTATAAGACCACCCAGTACCCCCATGTACATGGGCATAACATCAGTAGAACACGCACACCCATAGTGAGGAGGAAGCGCATGCATTGGTCTGCCTGCCTTCCTCCCCAAAACAGCTCTAGGAGCAAGCTTGTACCCACTTCATATAAACCACAATCGACAGGACTAGGGGTGTTATCTCTCCGGAGAGCCCCGAACCTGTGTACGTCTCGTGTCTCACACTTGTGCGTGCCAACCTCGCCTCTGGAACCCGCTGGTGCCCTTGTGTTTGTCTGCCTCTTTAGCCATCCTATGTCATCCGCCGTCAGATCACCACAACATTTGGCACCCACCATGGGGCAGCTCGAGGTGCTGACCGGAGTCAAGTTCCAGATGAGGCCCTTTGCATGCTCCGGCGAGCACATTGTGCACAGTGTCATCCCTGCAACTGGCGCGAACGCCGCCAACATCACCATGGACTCCATCGTCCCCTTCGGCACGTTCCGTGTCTCAGTCGCACTTGTGCCCGATGAGTACGCCAACGAGGTGCTCAACGTCACCGAATCCCCGATCACCGTCAACTGCGCTGACTCCAGGGATGTGGCGGATCTCTCCACCCTCATAGAGGTGCTCACCACCGGCTCGACTTCCTCTTCAGCTGGCGCCATGTCCGCAGCTGCCGCGGCTAAGGCCTCCGCGGTTGAGGCCGCTGCGGCTAAGGCTGTTGTGGCGAAGGCTGACCCGCTGCATGCTACACTGTGGAACCTCAGCATCCCAATCGCCAGTGAAGTCAACGCCACCTAGGCCAGGGCCCAGCTCAACGGGGAGCGCGTGCGCCTGCTGGATGAGGCCACGACACTTGCTGGTACGCAGCGTTGGTTGGAGTCCACCAAGCGGGAGCGCGATACCTCATACGGCTTCACCCGGACCGCGGCCAAGCCCAGCCAAGTTGCCAAGGTGCGAGCCAAGGAAGGAGCCCTTGGCCGCGTAGTAGGTGTTGTCCCACCCGTCTACGACACCCCCGGCAAGAACATGTGCCCCGCGGATGCGGCCACAGTAGGCTTGGAGATCCTGCAAGACAAGGAACTACAGTAGCGGCTGCAGCGCATCCGAGAGCATTTCGGTGCGGGAAACTCGCAACAGAAGTGCCTCGACGTCCCTGCCATGTCCGGCTCGCGCCATACCAAATACCCTACGCTCTGGGACACCCAACACATCACAAGGTAGAAAGGGGGGGGGGGGAAACACCTTATGATTCAACTATAGTAACAAAGCTCGCGGTACATAAAGATCGTGCAAAATCAAGAACACGAGAGAGAGAGAGAGAGAGAGAGAGAGAGAGAGAGAGGGAGAGAGGGAGATCAAACACATAGCTACTGGTACATACCATCAACCCCGAGGGTGAACTACTCGCTCCTCGTCATAGAGTTCGCCGGGACGATGAAGATGGGCAGCGGTGATGGTTTTCCCCTCCAGCACGGTGCCAGAACGGGCTCCCGATTGTTTTTTCGTGGTTACAGAGGCTTGCGGCGGCGGAACTCCTGAGACGTATCCAACGTATCTATAATTTTTGAATGTTCCATGCTATGATATTATCTGTTTTGGATGTTTTATAGGCATTATTATGCTATTTTATATTATTTTTGGGACTAACCTGTTAACCTATAGCCCAGTGCAAGTTTCTATTTTTTTCCTTGTTTTTGATTTTCACAGAAAAGTAATATCAAACGGATTCCAAACGGAACGAAACCTTCCCGATGATTTTTCTTGGACCAGAAGACACACCAAAAGCTTGAGAACCATGTTAGACGTGCCACGAGGCGTCCACAAGGGGGACGGCGTGCCTTAGGGCAGTGGGCGCGCCCCCCACCCTTGTGTGCCGCTCGTGACTCTACCGACCTATTTCTTCCGCCTATATATTCAGATATATTCCAGAAACCCTACAGGAGGCATCGAAACCACTTTTCCACCGCCGTAACCTTTTGTATCCGTGAGAACCCATTTGGAGCCTTTTTTCGGTACTCTGCTGGAGGGGGATTCGACCATGGAAGGCATCTACATCAACCATATTGCCCTTCTGATGAAGCGTGAGTAGTTTACAACAAACCTATGGGTCCATAGCTAGTAGCTAGATGGCTTCTTCTCTCTCTTTGATTCTCAATACCACGTTCTCCATGATTTTCTTGGAGATCTATCCGAGGTAATCTTCTTTTGCGGTGTGTTTGCCGAGATCCAATGAATTGTGGATTTATGATCAGCTTATCTATGAATATTATTTGAATCTTCTCTGACTTCTTACATGCATGATTTGAAATCTTAGTAATTATCTTCGAACTATCGGTTTGGTTTGGCCAACTAGATTTGTTTTTTTTTGCAATGGGAGAAATGCTTTTCTTTGGGTTCAGTCTTGTGGTGTCCTTTCCCTGTGAGAGTAGTGGCAGGAAGGCACATATTGTATTGTTGCTATCGAGGATAAAAATATGGGGTTTTCATCATATTGCTTGAGTTAATTCCGCTACATCATTTCATCCTAATTAAGGCGTTACTCTGTTCTTCGTGAACATAATACTCTAGATGTAGAATTGTTTTGGTCGATGTGTGGAGTAATAGTAGTAGATGCAGGCAGGAGTCGGTCTACTTGACAGACATGATGCCTATATTCATGATCATTGCCTTAGATATCATCATAATTATGCGCTCTTCTATCAATTGCTCGGCAGTGATTGGTTCACCCATCATAATATTTTCTATCTTGAGAGAAGCCTCTAGTGAAACATATGGCCCCCGGGTCTATTTTGCATTATATAAATTTCTGATCTATAATATTAGTTTCCTATTTAATCTTTTTGCAATCATTTACTTTCTGATCTATAAAACCAAAAATATCAAAAATATTTACTTTATCGTTTATCTATTTCTTTCAGATCTCACCTTTGCAAGTAACCATGAAGGGATTGACAACCCCTTTATCACGTTGGGTACATGTTGTTGATTGTTTGTGAAGGTATTCGGTGACTTGCGCATTGTTTCCTACTGGAGTGATACCTTGGTTCTCAAACTGAGGGAAATACTGACTCTACTTTGCTGCATCACCCTTTCCGCTTCACGGGAAAAACGAACGCAAGATCAAGAGGTAGCAGGAAGAATTTCTGGAGCCGTTACCGGCGATATTTACGGCAAGTCAAGAGTCAAGATTTTTCTCCTGTCACTCGCCAATTTCAGGTGCCGTTGATATCTACGTCAAATCAAAACATACCAAGTACCCTTCATAAAACTATCATCTCTTGCATTTACATTATTCGCCATTCACCTCTCGTTTTCCTCTCCCCCACTTCTAAAACGATTTTCAAAAAGATTTGCCTTTTCTTCGCCCTTTTTCCGTGCGTCTTCCTTGCTTAGTTTGTGTGCTCGTGTGTTGGATTGCTTGCTTTGTCACGATGGCTCAAGAGAATACCAAATTGTGTGACTTTTCCAACACGAATAACAATGATTTTATCAGTACTCCGATTGCTCCCACTACTAATGCGAAATCTGGTGAAGTTAATGCCGCTTTATTGAATCTCGTTATGAAAGATCAATTTTCTGGCCTTCCTAGTGAAGATGCCACATCCCATCTAAACAATGTCGTTGATTTGTGTGATATGCAAAAGAAAAGAGATGTGGATAATGATCTTGTTAAACTTAAGCTATTTCCGTTCTCACTACGAGATCGTGCTAAAACTTGGTTTTCATCTTTGCCTAAAAATAGTATTGATTCATTGAATAAGTGTAAATATGCTTTTATTTCCAAGTATTTTTCTCCCGCTAAGATCATCTCCCTTAGGAACGATATTATGAATTTTAAGCAACTTGATCATGAACATGTTGCACAATCATGGGAGAGGATGAAACTTATGATAAGAAATTGCCCTACTCATGGTTTGAATTTATGGATGATTAAAAAATTATGCCGTAGAAATATTTTAGATACGACCGCGGGAGGTACTTTTATGAAAATCACTTTAGGAGAAGCTACTAAACTTCTAGAAAATATAATGGTTAATTATTCGCAATGGCATACGAAAGATCTTCCACTAGTAAAAAAGTGCATGAAATTGAAGAGATTAATGTTTTCAGTGGAAAAATGGATGAGCTTTATGAAATTATTTTCTAGCAAGGGTAGTCATATTGATCCTAATGATATACCTCCATATACTTTGATTGGGAATAATAATGAATCTATAGATGTGAATTTTGTTGGTAGGAACAATTTAATAACAACGCGTATAGAGGAAATTTTAATCCTAGGCCGTTCCCTAGTAATTCCTCTAATAATTATGGTAATTCTTACAAATTCTTGTGGAAACTATAATAAGATGCCCTCTGATTTTGAAAATAGTGTTAAAGAATTTATGAGTGCACAAAAGAATTTTAATACTTTGATTGAAGAAAGAATTCTTAAGATTGATGATTTGGCTAGTAACATGGATATAATTTCTCTTGATGTTGATTTTTTGAAACTTAGATGTATTCCACACAAGCATGATATTAGTGAGTCTCTCAAAGCTACGAGAATTTCCATTGATGAGTGCAAAGAAACAACCACTAAGATGCGTGCTAAAAATATTGGTTTGTCATAATGTGTTCTTCTAGACAACCTTCTTCTTGTAGACGTTGTTGGGCCTCCAAGTGCAGAGGTTTGTAGGACAGTAGCAAATTTCCCTCAAGTGGATGACCTAAGGTTTATCAATCCGTGGGAGGCGTAGGATGAAGATGGTCTCTCTCAAACAACCCTGCAACCAAATAACAAAGAGTCTCTTGTGTCCCAAACACACCTAATACAATGGTAAATTGTATAGGTGCACTAGTTCGGCGAAGAGATGGTGATACAAGTGCAATATGGATAGTAGATATAGGTTTTTGTAAACTAAAAATATAAAAACAGCAAGGTAGCAAGTGGTAAACGTGAGCATAAACGGTGTTGCAATGATAGGAAATAAGGCCTAGGGTTTATACTTTCACTAGTGCAAGTTCTCTCAACAATAATAACATAATTGGATCATATTACTAGCCCTCAACATGCAACAAAGAGTCACTCCAAAGTAACTAATAGAGGAGAACGAACGAAGAGATTATGGTAGGGTACGAAACCACCTCAAAGTTATTCTTTCTGATCGATCTATTCAAGAGTCCGTAGTAACGTTCAATCTATCATAGAGTTCGTACTAGAATAACACCTTAAGACACAAATCAACCAAAACCCTAATATCACTTAGATACTCCATTGTCACCTCAAGTATCCGTGGGCATGATTATACGATATGCATCACACAATCTCAGAAACATCTATTCAACCAACACAAAGTACTTCAAAGAGTGCCCCAAAGTTTCTACCAGAGAGTCAAGACGAAAACATGTGCCAACCCGTATGCATAGATTCCCAAGGTCACGAAACCCGCAAGTTGATCAACAAAACATACATCAAGTAGATCACAAGATATCCCATTGTCACCACAGATAAGCACGTGCAAGACATACATCAAGTGTTCTCAAATCCTTAGAGACTCAATCCGATAAGATAACTTCAAAGGGAAAACTCAATCCATTACAAGAGAGTAGAGGGGGAGAAGCATCATAAGATCCAACTAGAATAGCAAAGCTCGCGATACATCAAGATCGTGCCATCTCAAGAACACGAGAGAGAGAGAGAGATCAAACACATAGCTACTGATACATAACCTCAGCCCCGAGGGTGGACTACTCCCTCCTCGTCATGGAGAGCGCCGGGATGATGAAGATAGCCACCGGAGAGGGATTCCCCCCGCCGGTAGGGTGCCAGAACGGGCCTAGATTGGTTTTCGGTGGCAACAAAGGCTTTCGGTGGTGGAACTCCCGATCTATGTTATTTTCTGAAGGTTTCAGTATTTATAGGATTATTTGGCGTAGAGCACAAGTCCGGGGGGTCTCCAGGCTGTCCACGAGACAGGGGCACACACCCTCCTGGAGTGGGTGCGCCCCCACCCTCGTGAGCAGCCCGTGGCTCTCCTGGCCCAACCCTTTTACTTCGGGGGCTTCTTTTGGTCCAGAAAAAATCACCAAAAATTGGCACGTCAATTGTACTCCGTTTGATATTGCTTTTCTGTAAAACTCAAAAACAAGGAAAAAACAGAAACTGGCACTGGGCTCTAGGTTAATTATATAAAAGTGTATGACAAAACCCATAAAACATCCTAGAAGGATAATATAATAGCATGGAACAATAAAAAATTATAGATACGTTGGAGACGTATCAAGCATCCCCAAGCTTAAATCCTGCTCGTCCTCGAGTAGGTAAATGATAAAAAAAGAATTTTTGATGTGGAATGCTAACCAACATAATTTTCAATGTAGTTCTCTTAATTATGGCATGAATGTTCAGATCTGAAATATTCAAGACAAAACTCTATATTGACATAAGAAATAATAATACTTCAAGCATACTAACAAAGCAATCATGTCTTCTCAAAATACTATGGCTAAAGAAAGTTATCCGTACAAAATCATATAGTCTGGCTATGCTCCCTCTTCATCACACAAAATATTCATATCATGCACAACCCCGATTTCAGCCAAGCACTTATTTTCATACTCTATTCTTTCAAACCTTTCTACTTTCACTCAATACATGAGCGTGAGCCATGGACATAACACTATGGGTGGAATAGAGAGGTGGTTGTGGAGAAGACAAAAAGGAGGGAGATAGTCTCACATCGATTAGGCGTATCAACGGGCTATGGAGATGCCCATCAATAGATATCAATGTGAGTGACTAGGGATTGCCATGCAACGGATGCACTAGAGCTAAAAATGTATGAAAGCTCAACAAAAGAAACTAAGTGGGTGTGCATCCAACTTGCTTGCTCACGAAGAACTAGGGCATTTGAGGAAGCCCATCGTTGGAATATACAAGCCAAGTTCTATAATGAAAATTCCCACTAGTATATGAAAGTGACTAAACATGAGTCTCTCTATCATGAAGAACATGGTACTACTTTCAAGCACAAGTGTGGAAAAAGATAGTAGCAATTGTCCCCCCCCCCCCCCCCGCATTTTTTTGGGCCTTTCTTTTTTTGGCCTTTTTTTTGGAAGGTCTTTCTTTATTTAGCCTTTCCTCACATGGGACAATGCTCTAATAATAATGATCATCACACTTTTATTGATTTACAAAACGATATTACAACTCGATACTAGAACAAAGTATGACTCTACATGAATGCCTCCGGCGGTGTATCGGGATATGTAATGAATCAAGAGTGACATGTATGAAAAATTATGCATGGTGGCTTTGCCACAAATACGATGTCAACTACATGATCATGCATGTCAATATGACAATATGATGCGTGTCGTATGAACGGAACGATGGAAAGTTGCATGGCAATATATCTTGGAATGGCTATGGAAATGCCATGATAGGTAGGTATGGTGGCTTTTTTGAGGAAGATATATGGTGGCTGTTTTGAGGAAGGATATATAGTGGGTGTGTATGGTACCGGCGAAAGTTGCGAGGTACACGAGAGGCTAGCAATGGTGGAAGGGTGAGAGTGCGTATAATCCATGGACTCAACATTAGTCATAAGAACTCATATACTTATTGCAAAAATTTATGATTCGTCAAAACAAAGCAATCAACGTATGCTCCTAGGTGGGAGGTTGGTAGGAGTTAACCATTGCGCGCCCCCAATTTCCACACAAAGGATGACACTCCACAAATACCTCATGCTCTAACTTCATCACATAGCGGTTCACCATACGTGCATGCTACGGGAATCACTAACTTTAACACAAGTATTTATCAATTTCATAATAACTCGACTAGCATGACTCTAATATCACTGTCCTCGTATCTCAAAACAATTATCAAGCATCCAACTTCTCATCATATTCAATGCACTTAGTATGAAAGTGTTTACTACATTAATCTTGGATGCCTATCATGTCAAGGCTAGTTTTATAGAAAAAGCACATTACCATGCTGTTCTAATAGACTCTCAAAAGGATATAAGTGGAGCATGAGAGTTCATCTATTTCTTCAAAATAAAACCACCGCCGTGCTCTAAAAGATATAAGTGAAGCACTAGAGCAATAACAAACTACTCTGTAAGTTATAAGTGAAGATCAATGAGTAGTTGAATAATTATGTAACTATGTGAAGACTCTCTAACATTTAAGAACTTCAGATCTTGGGATATTATTCAAACATCAAGCAAAACAAAATAACCTAAATTGACACTCCAAGCAAAACACATATCATGTGGTGAATAAAAATATAGCTCCGAGTATAGTTACCAATGAACGAAGACGAAAGAGGGGATGCCTTCCCGGGGTATCCCCAAGCTTAGGCTCTTGGTTGTCCTTGAATTTTACCTTGGGGTGCCTTGGGCATCCCCAAGCTTAGGCTCTTGCCACTCTTTGTGCCATAGTCCATCAAGGCAATACTCAAAACTTGAAAACTTCACAACACAAAACTTAGACAAAAATCTCGTGAGCTCCGTTAGTATAAGAAAACAAACCACCACTTAAAGGTACTGTAATGAACTCATTCTTTGTTTATATTGGTGTTAAACCTACTGTATTCCAACTTATCTATGATTCATATCCTCCAATACTACTCATAGATTCATCAAAATAAGCAAACTACACACGAAAAACAGAATCTGTCAAAAACAGAACAGTCTGTAGCAATCTGTAACTTTCACATACTTCTGTAACTCCAAAAATAATTAAATAAATTGGTAAACGTGAGAAATTTGTCTATTAATCATATGCAAAAAAGAATCAACTAAATAGCACACTCCGGTAAAATCTGGTGACTATTCTAGCGAGCACTAACGATTCTGTTTTTCACAGCATGATCATATAGACTTCACACAAGTCTTCCCAAAGGTTCTACTTGGCACAAACACTAATTAAAACACAAAACCACATCTAAACATAAGCTACATGCAATTTTTATTCCTAAACAGAACCAAAAACAAAAAATATAAAATTGGGTTGCCTCCCAACAAGCGCTATCGTAATACGCCCCTAGCTAGGCATAATGATGCTCACATACAAGATAAGAATTGAAACATAACGGGAGCATCATGAAGAATATGACTAGCATATTTAAGTCTAACCCACTTACTATGCATAGGGATTTTATAAGCAAACAACTTATGGGAATGATAATCAGCTAGCATAGGAAGGGAAAGCGAGCATAACTTCAAGATTTTAAGCACATAGAGAAGAAATTTGATATTATCGCAATATCTATTTGCATATGTTCCCCCCTCATGATAATTTTCAGTAGCATCATGAATGAATTCAACCATATAACCAGCACATAAAGCATTCTTTTCATGATCTACTTGCATAGAAATTTTACTACTCTCCACATAAGCAAAATTCTTCTCATTCGGAATAGTGGGAGCAAACTCAACAAAATAACTATCATGTGATCCATAATCCAATTGAAAACTAAAATCATGCTGACAAGGTTCATGGTTATCATTATTCTTAATAGCATACAAGTCATCACAATAATCATCATAGATAGCAACTATGTTCTCATAATCAATTGGAACCTCTTCCGAAATAGTGGATTCATCACAAAATAAATTCATGACCTCTCCAAATCCACTTTCATCAATATAATCATCATAAAAGGAGGCATGATTTCATCATGATAAATTTCCTCATCAAAACTTGGGGGACTAAAAATATCATCTTCATCAAACATAGCTTCCCCAAGCTTGTGGCTTTCCATATCATTAGCATCATGGGTATTCAAAGAATTCATACTAACAACATTGCAATTATGCTCATCATGCACATATTCTATGCCAAGCATTCTATGTAATTATTCTTCTAGTACTTGAGCACAATTTTCCTTCCCATCATTTTCACGAAAGATATTAAAAAGATGAAGCATATGAGGTAACCTTAATTCCATTTTTTGTAGTTTTCTTTTATAAACTAAACTAGTGATAAAACAAGAAACTAAAATATTCGATTGCAAGATCTAAAGATATACCTTCAAGCCCTAACCTCCCCGGCAACGGCGCCAGAAAATAGCTTGATGTCTACTACACAACCTTCTTCTTGTAGACATTGTTGGGCCTCCAAGTGCGTAGGTTTGTAGGACAGTAGCAAATTTCCCTCAAGTGGATGACCTAAGGTTTATCAATCCGTGGGAGGCGTAGGATGAAGATGGTCTCTCTCAAAGAACCCTGCAACCAAATAACAAAGAGTCTCTTGTGTCCCCAACACACCCAATACAATGGAAATGGTATAGGTGCACTAGTTCGGCGAAGAGATGGTGATACAAGTGCAATATGGATAGTAGATATAGGTTTTTGTAAAATGGAAATATAAAAACAGCAAGGTAGCAAGTGGTAAACATGAGCATAAACGGTGTTGCATTGATAGGAAATAAGGCCTATGGTTCATACTTTCACTAGTGCAAGTTCTCTCAACAATAATAACATAATTGGATCATATTACTAGCCCTCAGCATGCAACAAAGAGTCACTCCAAAGTAACTAATAGAGGAGAACGAATGAAGAGATTATGGTAGGGTACGAAACCACCTCAAAGTTATTCTTTCTGATCGATCTATTCAAGAGTCCGTAGTAACGTTCAATCTATCATAGAGTTCGTACTAGAATAACACCTTAAGACACAAATCAACCAAAACCCTAATATCACTTAGATACTCCATTGTCACCTCAAGTATCCGTGGGCATGATTATACGATATGCATCACACAATCTCAGAAACATCTATTCAACCAACACAAAGTACTTCAAAGAGTGCCGCAAAGTTTTTACCTGAGAGTCAAGATGAAAATGTGTGCCAACCCCTATGCATAGATTCCCAAGGTCACGGAACGCACAAGTTGAACACCAAAACATAAATCAAGTAGATCACATGATATCCCACTATCACCACAGATAAGCACGTGCAAGACATACATCAAGTGTTCTCAAATCCTTAAATACTCAATCCAATAAGATAACTTCAAAGGGAAAACTCAATCTATTATAAGAGAGTAGAGGGGGAGAAGCATCATAAGATCCAACTAGAATAGCAAATCTCGCGATACATCAAGATCGTGCCATCTCAAGAACACGAGAGAGAGAGAGAGAGAGAGAGAGAGAGAGAGAGAGAGAGAGAGATCAAACACATAGCTACTGATACATACCCTCAGCCCCTAGGGTGGACTACTCACTCCTCGTCATGGAGAGCGCCGGGATGATGAAGATAGCCATCGGAGAGGGATTCCCCCCTCCGGCAGGGTGCCAGAACGGGTCTAGATTGGTTTTCGGTGGCAACAGAGGCTTTCGGCGGCGGAACTCCCGATCTAGGTTATTTTCTGAAGGTTTCAGTATTTATAGGATTTTTGCGTAGGGCACAAGTCAGGGGGGGTCTCCGGGCTGTCCACGGGACAACGGCACACGCCCTCCTGGAGTGGGCGCGCCCCACACCCTCGTGGGCAGCCCGTGGCTCTCCTGGCCCAACCCTTTTACTTCGGGGGCTTCTTTTGGTCCAGAAAAAATCACCAGAAATTGGCACGTCAATTGGACTCCGTTTGATACTCCTTTTCTGTAAAACTCAAAAACAAGGAAAAAACAGAAATTGGCACTGGGCTCTAGGTTAATAGGTTTGTCCCAAATATAATATAAAAGTGTATGACAAAGCCCATAAAACATCCTAGAAGGATAATATAATAGGATGGAACAATCAAAAATTATAGATACGTTGGAGACATATCATTTGATTGCGTTGTGTGCAAATTGTTGATTGTTTGTGCAGGTATTCAGTGACTTGCGCATTGTCTAAGGGAATACTTACTCTACTTTGCTGCATCGCCATTTCCTCTTCAATGGAAAAATCAACGCAAGCTGAATAGGTAGCAACTCCTGATCTATGTTTCTTTCTATGGTTTTCTCTATTTATAGGATTTTTTGGCATCGTGGACAAGTCAGGAGGGTCCACGAGGCGATGACCCGTAAGGGGGCGCGCCCTAGGCGGTTGGGCGCGCCCCCACCCTTGTGGATGCATCGTGGCTCCTCTGGTCCATCTCCGATACTCCGTGGGCTTCTCCTGGTCCATAAAAAATCATCGTAAAGTTTCAGCTCATTTGGACTCCGTTTGGTATTCCTTTTCTGTAAAACTCAAAAACAAGGAAAAAACTGCAACTCGCTCTGGGCTCTAGGTTAATTGGTTAGTCCAAAAAATAATATAAAATAGCATATTAATGCATAATAAACATCCAAAACAGATAGTATAATAGCATGGAACAATAAAAAATTATAGATATGTTGGAGACGTATCAATTCTCCCTTTTCTCAAATCCGAGTGGGTTATCTCTTGCATTGGTTACCTTGTTCGCTCTGGACTAACTGCGTCCCACCCCAGCATACTACTATAGGGGCCAAGTAGCCACAACATGATTCGTCGCCTCGTTTTGGCTGCCCGCTCACACTGTGATTCTAACTCCTATCTTGCTGCCAGCTGTTGAAAGGACATGCGGTGCCCCCAATTGTGGTTTTGGTAATTGAAGACATTCTCTATGGACTAATGGTTGCATTGAGTTATATTTGAAGGATTTGTCCATAGGCATTTCTTGAAGTCCATGTGTTGGTGTCAAGGAGTTTATGAGTGGACCAAGGTGCTATTAAGTATTATCCAAAGATTAGTCATGTGAGTATTGAGCTTATGTCAAGCATGTCTCGAAGAAGAAGATTGTGTGATCATTCATGTGAGATTTGGAAAGAGTCAAGGTTGATCAAGACTAAGTACGGAGAGTGATTCACGTTGATCATCACAAAAAGCGTAGAAGATACATCGAGTGGGATCAAGTGATCTCACGGTTTGGTAAGAATTGTCCTTTGCGTTTTGTGTACTAACCCATGGTCTTTATGAGAGTTCTATGTGCGATTAGGTTATCTTCCATGGGCATGCGTCAAGAGGAAGATCACATACAACCCATGGAAGATTACATCAAATCAAGGTTGTGTTGTGCAAGTTCAAATGGAGCATCACGAAGAAATCATGCTTGTAGCTTGTCTTCCATTGTGGTGACAATGGACTTGTGAAGGTGTGCCGAAGAGTGACTCACCCATAGTGGAGTATGGGGGAGCAATCAACTAGCCTTCATCGAGCCAATGCAATCAAAAAAGGTGGTCCAACTTGAGAAAGTCAAGATCGTCATCATCTATCTCAATTGGACTTTGTGCAAGGCAAAGGTTTGCCCTTGATAGGTTTTCTATTTTACCGGTCTCATGGTGGTAGTTGGGAGACCGGGTTATAGGATCGATTGACGTACTATCAAGGGGGGCTCTTGATGAGTAGCCTGATCATATCGTTCGTAGAGAGCTCAAACCATTGCATCCTTGCATCATCTTTATTGGTTCTTGTTTGGTTCTTCTCCTTGTGATATTTGGAGCTTATGGTCATCTTGATGAGAAGCTGGAGTTCATCGAAAACAGAGTTCACATGCATCTTCTATGATGTTTTCGATGTTGGATGTTATTCTGGTTCTTCTCTGTTGGAGGTTTCGTTCCTCTATATATTAGGCATGCCTCCCCTGCCTCCTCTTACTATAACAAGTAGCTATTGGATAGTATTTGTCATTATCTATCCAACAAGCTTGAGTTTGCTAAATTCGGAGCTAATTTGCAGAAGTTATGGATGTTCTAGTTTTGTTGTATCCTTTTGTTGTCTTTAGCTGCGATATGAAGGCGGCCAAGTGCTAAAGCCTCTGGGTGTGCGGTAGTACTGCTCAAGGGAGCGGTAATACCGCAGGGGCCAGCAGTAGTACCGCAAGGGCCAGCAGTAGTACCGCTCCTTGTGAGCGGTAGTACCGATTCCTCCAGTCCCGACACCGACGCATGCGGAAGTAGGCACGGAAGTAATTATTTACATCACCCCTCATGCAGTAGTACCGCGACTCCTGTCCGGTACTAGCATGCCGGAATTTTGCTAGCTCTAGCCTCTGCGGAAGTTGCTACGGAAGTAATTGCATTTTCTGTGCCAAGTGATGCCTGCCCTACGGTAGTACTGTAGGGGCGCGCGACAGTACCGCTCCGGCGGTTATACCGCTCGTTGCCATGTGCAATAGGCCCTCATCCGGCCACTGCCTCGCAAGCGGTAGTACCACAACCCGCAGCAGTAGTACCGCGGCTGGTTGCGGTAGTACCGCGTTGTGCTGGCTGTGTGAGGGGATAACGGTTGGATTTTTCTCCGCCTATAAAAGGGGGCCTTCTTCCCCATTGAGCCTTATCCTTTGAGAAAATGTTCTTCCCCCATTGTTGACCTTCTTCGAGCTTGCTATCTCTCAATCCAGCCATGGGTTCTCGCTAGTTCTTGGGAGAAAAGAGAGAGGAGATCTAGACCTACGTTCCCACCAATAACTTTTTCCTCTATGTGAGGGAACCCTTTAGATCTAGATCTGGGAGTTCTTCGTGTTCTCTTCTTTGTTCTTCCTCTCATTTTCCTCCCTAGCATTAGTTGCTTTGGTGGGATTTGGGAGAGAAGGACTTGGGCAATCCGTGTGCCCTAGCCATTGCATTTGGTGCATCGGTTTGAGTTCTCCACAGTGATACGTGGAAGTGAAGTTGAGAAGCTTATTACTCTTGGGTAATTGGTAACCTTGAGCTTGTTCCTCTTGGGTGCTTGGGCGCCCTAGACAGTTGAGGTCACCTCGGAGCCATATTCCATTGTTGTGAAGCTTCGTGGTGCCGTTGGGAGCCTCCAATTAAGTTGTGGAGATAGCCCAAACCTTGGCGGTGTTCGGAGCTCAATCATTGTGGTGTAAAGCTCTGGGAAAGCGTCGAGGTCTCCAATTAGGTTGTGGAGATCGCCCCGAGCAATTTGCATGGGTTCGGTGACCGCCCTCAAGGGTCCTTTAGTGTAATCACGACATCCTGCATTGTGAGAGGGCGTGAGAAGATTACGATGTCCCTAGTCGCTTCTTGGGGAGTATTGTGCCTCCACACCGCTCCAAACGAAGATTAGCATCCGCAAGGGTGTGAACTTCGGGATACATCATCGTCTTCGCGTGCCTCGGTTATCTCTTACCCGAGCCCTTTTCTTATGCACTTTAGTTTGTGATAGCCATTTTGTTTCTTGTCATATATATATTGCGATCACTTAGTAGTTTATCTTTCTTAGCATAAGTTGTTGGTGCACATAGGTGAGCCTAGTTTTTGTAGGTTTTGTGCTTGACAAATTAACCGTTAGGTTTATTCCGCATTTGTTCAAGCCTAAACCATAATTATTTTAAAGCGCCTATTCACCCCCCTCTAGGCGACATCCACGATCTTTCAATTGGTATCAGCTCCTCGTCTCTCTTTTTAAGGCTTAATCGTCTAGAGAGTAAGGATGTCGACTAGGGGTTTAGGATTCTCTGACACTCTTAGTTTCGATGGCACACATTTTGATGTTTGGGTAATTCGCATGCTTAACCTCTTTAGGGTCATGGCCCCAAATTTAGAGCGAATTGTAGATATGGGGTTTTCTCCTCCAAAGGATCCACAAAGATTATCTTTAGAGGATGAGAAAAACTCTTATCTCAATGCTCAAGCTTCTAATGTGCTTTTTTGATGCTTTGAGCAATGTAGTTTTATATCAAGTCATGTCGTTTGAGGATGCTCATGAGTTGTGGACAAAGCTTCAAGATAAATATGGTGTGTCCAAGAATTGTGGGAATGATTGTTCTCCCTCCACCTCCGACCGTGTTGCTTTCAACTTCTTTTACTTCACCTACATCTGGTTTTCCACAAGGTAATTATATGGTGAGTAGTGAGGAGATTACGGTGGCCCTAGTTGCTTCTTGGGGAGCATTGTGCCTCCACACCGCTCCAAACAGAGATTAGCATACGGAAGGGTGTGAACTTCGGGATACATCGTTGTCTCCGCGTGCCTCAGTTATCTCTTACCCGAGCCCTTTACTTATGCACTTTACTTCGTAATAGCAATATTGTTTCTTCTCATATATCTTGCTATCACTTAGTAGTTTATTTTGCTTAGCATAAGTTGCTCGTGCACATAGGTGAGCCAAGTTGTTGTAGGTTTTGTGCTTGACAAATTAACCGTTAGGTTTATTCCGCATTTGTTCAAGCCTAAACCATAATTATTTTAAAGCGCCTATTTACCCCCCTCTAGGAGACATCCATGATCTTTCAGCTATGGTAACGCTCCCAGATGAGGAACCAATACCTATTGCTAGTCGTAATGCCGCTCCTAGTTCTTCGGTGCTAGCACTTGTTGCGGTTCCGACTGGGGATGGCGGCGATCGTAGAATGATTGTGGCAACTATCGGTTTGGGGATGACTACCACAAGGGAGGACATCACCCTGCTTCATCCATCGAAACTAAAGTGTTTTAGAGCGTTTCTCAGCACAATGCAGCCGGTGGACAAAACTGAAGAGGACGTCGATGACATAGTGAGCACCTTCGACCCGACCTTAGCTTGAGTTACCAATATGTAATTGGAGGTATCCCGACAACTATTCATCATTAAGAGTAGCTTTTCCCTTGATGAAAAATATGGTTCCTGCTTTTCGTACTCTTATATTAAATGCTTGGATTAATCTCAGGGAAAACAAAACTATCACTAGTAGAAAAAGGGTCAAATGTTCAGATCATTAGTCCCGGTTATGATATAAGCCGGCACTAATGTGGTCATTAGTGCCAGTTCCAACGGCTAGGCGGGCCGCTCTCATTAGTACCGGTTTGTGCCAAACTTTTAGCACCGGTTCGTGCCACGGACCGGTACTAAAGAGTGGTGGCAGAATGTTGTTAGACCGGGGCCCTTCCAGCACCTTTAGTACTGGTTCTTGCATCGAACCGGTACTAAAGTTCGTCCTACATAAACCCTTCGTCCACCCGAGCTCGCTCTGTTTTCCACTTTCCCCTTGGTCTCCTCTTTGTTCTTCCCCACCCTCGAGCTCACACTCCATTTTTGCCAAAATTTGTGAAGATTTGAAGGCACCCCATCCATCCAAGTGATCACAAAGGTAAGCAACTTTGTCCTTTCATCTATCATTGCTAGATTAGCTCTTGCAATACTTTATATAGTCATTAATTTGTGGGTTTTTGTAATTTGGGAGGAACTATATGTGGTAGTTTATTTGATTTATATGCAATTTGAGCTCAAAATAACACTTAGTTTGCAGTAGTAGGTGTGGTTTACTTAGTGCCTTCCCATCTCCGTCCTAACCACCATCGATCGTTTGCACCGTCCTGTCGCCGTCACCACCTTGTGGTGAGCCTCGTGTTCTTATCTTTTTATATTAAAAAATCATGTTTGTGTGATTTAGATATATAGTTACTGGTGCCGTCATGTTTGTTATACATAGTGCCATGGTTTTGATATCTGTCGAGAGGTTAAATTTAGTTGAAAGAGAAAACGAGTATTTGAAAGAAAATTTGAAAAGGATTGAGGGGGAGAAGATGGAATGGGAGTTGCATGTTGCCGATGTCGTCGATGATCACAAGATCGATATGGACAAAATGCGCTTGAAGATTAGAAAGATAAGAAAATATGCCATTGATAATGAGGCTTGGTACCATTATGCTGTTGGTTGAATTGTTACCTTAGTTGTGATCTTGATCGCATTTGTTGTTGCATTTAAATGCTTTAGCTAGAGAGTTATTTGTCTGTTGCATTTAAGTGTTGTATGGACTTTATGTATGAACTTGTATTAATTTGGTATTTTTGGTGTTGTGTAATGAAGTTGAGCCGGCAATGGATGTACGATGACCGATGCTCTCCCGGGTTCATTAATGGTGTGCATACTTTTCTGAATGCGGCTGAGGCAAACAAGCAGACGGATGGTTTTATGCCTTGTCCATGTGCTGGCTGTAAGAATGATCACAATTACTCTAACTCAAGAACCATTCACGTCCACATGTTTGAGTCCGGTTTCATGCCCCACTATAATGTTTGGACCAAGCACGTAGAAAGAGGAAATATGATGGAAGACAATGAAGAAGAAGAGGACAATGACGGCTATCCTGGCCATGGGTTCCCTGAATACGATGGTACAACAATGGGGGGAGAAGCTGAGCCGGCAATGCGGCAAGAAGCTGAAGAAGAGGCATCAGATGAGCTCGGTGATGATCTAGGTCGGGCCATTGCCGATGCAAAGAGAAACTGCACAACTGAAAAGGAGAGGCTAAAGTTGCAGCGAATGTTAGAGGATCACAAGAAATTGTTGTACCCAAACTGCGAAGCTGACAAGAAAAAGCTGGGCACCACACTGGAATTGCTGCAATGGAAGGCAAAGAATGGTGTATTTGACAAGAGATTTGGAAAGTTGCTGGTAATGTTAAAGACGATGCTTCCAAAAGACAATGAATTGCCCGAGAGTACGTACAAAGCAAAGAAGGTTGTCTGCCCTCTAGGTTTAGAGGTGCAGAAGATACATGCATGCCCTAATGACTGCATCCTCTACCGAGGTGAGTACGAGGATTTGAATGCGTGCCCGGTATGCGGTGCATTGCGCTATAAGATCACCCGCGATGACCCCGGTGATGTCGAGGGCGAGTGCCCCAGAAAAAAGATTCCTGCCAAGGTGAGGTGGTATGCTCCTATAATACCACGGTTGAAACGTTTCTTCCAAAACAAAGAGCATGCCAAGGCGATGCGATGGCATAGAGAAGACCGTAAGAAAGACATAAAGTTGAGAGTACCCGCTAACGGTTCGCAGTGGAGAAAAAATCGAGAGAAAGTACAACAGGGAGGAGTTTGGAGGTGACTCAAGGGACGTATGGTTTGGTCCAAGCGCAGATGGCATTAATCCTGCTGCGGAGCAGAGCAGCAACCATAGCACCTGGCCTGTGACTCTATGTATGTATAACCTTCATCCTTGGTTGTGCATGAAGCGAAAGTTCATTATGATGCCAGTGCTCATCCAAGGCCCTAAGCAACCCGGCAACGACATTGATGTGTACCTAAGGTCATTAGTTGAAGAACTCTTACAACTGTGGAATGGAAAAGGTGTACGTGCGTGGGATGAGCACAGATAGGAAGAATTTGATCTAAAGGCGTTGTTGTTCGTTACCATCAATGATTGGCCTGCTCTCAGTAACCTTTCAGGATAGACAAACAAGGGATACCGCGCATGCGCGCATTGTTTGGATGATACCGACATTATATATTTGGATAATTGTAGGAAGAATGTGTACCTCGAACATCATTTATTTCTTCCGAGCAGGCATCCCAAAGGTGAGGCGGACCACCGGAAGAAGCCTCTCCACCGAACTGGTCCTGATATACATGATATGGTCAAGGATTTGAAGGTAGTCTTTGGAAAGGGTCCTGGCGGACAACCTGTTCCGACTGACGCTGACGAACGTGCACCCATGTGGAAGAAGAAATCTATATTTTGGGACCTGTCCTATTGGAAAGACCTAGAGGTACGCTCCGCAATCAACGTGATGCACGTGACGAAGAATCTTTGCGTGACCCTGCTTGGCTTCTTAGGCATGTATGGGAAGACAAAATATACACCGGAGGCATGGGAGGACCAGCAACGTATGCACGGAAAAGACGGCATACATCAGGGTCATGGGAGCTACGCTCACTACAAGAAATATGTCAACTTGTGACCCTCACTATTGGTCCCTGAAAGGTCATTGATTTTCATTTGCGACCTTTTTTGACCAAAAACAGATGTTCAAAAGCTGGCGGTCATAAACTGAAATTAACGACCTTCTCTGTGAGAAGGTTGTAGACATTTACGACCAAAATATGCCTACTATTTTGTTTTGGTCACTAGCAGCCCCCTCAGGCCACGTAGGCATCCGATGTGGCAATCTGATGTGGCACAAGAATCAGCCCGGTCCAATTCGATTTTCTACATGGGCCTAGCCCAACAATTCGGCCTTTTTAATGTATTTTTTTTCCTATTAATTTTTGCTAGCTACATGGGCCTGGCCCAGCAATTCAGCCTTTTTATTTCTAGATGCGGCCTTTTGCAGCATATGATCTTTTATTTTTTGCCATTTTATTTCTACTGTTTTACATTTGTCCCAAATATCATAATATCATACACTGGTCCCATGTGTCAGAAATTTCAAATGTGCTCAAATTAGTTTGATAAGTGGGTCGCATGAGTCATGTTTCCATTGCACACATTTTCAAATCACGTACATAATTACTATTTCATATGAAACAGAAATAGTAATTCTGAAACATACAACATTTCATTCAGAAACGGAGAGAAGATACATGAAATTCTAGAGTTCACAATGCCTAGATAACTCAACTATTATTAGATAACTTGCTATATAAGAATGTCTTGGAGCTTCTTTGAACATCTTTCATCTTGAATTTACGCAAAATATCTGCCAACAAGAAAACAGAACAGCAATGATAGGGTGAATAACAACAACAACAACAACAACAGGTGATGGTGTGCTATTTAGTAGTAAGATCATGTCTGGAAAGAAACATGCATGAAAATTAAGAGCTAGAGCAAGCCTACATAAAAATTAAGAAGTGCTATTTAGTATGGGTGCCCTCAAGTTTTCGTGCACGTCATGGAATGCATCAGTTTGCACCATCTTCACCTTTCCCATTATAAAATACTAGAGAGGGCAAATAATACAAATCTTATAGTTGCATAGTGAAATGTTTACTTTTACAGATCTTATATAATATATTTTTTATGCCAGGAATGGATCAGTTTGTACAAATACTAGAAAGGGCAAATAAAACAATAGATTTGTATAGGGCAAATAAAACACATTAATCTGTAGTTGTTCTACACTTCCACTACAACACTCAAACTCATGTTAGGCACTAACAATACTAACCTACAGGTGCCATCATGGTATATTGGTACAAGTGCAGGTCATGCAATGAATGTCACTTTAACAATTTCACCCAAAGGAAAGTACAATAGACCATCCATTCAACACAGCATCTAATAATAGTAGTAAGCCCACACAGACTAACATCACAAGGGAGGAGAGAATAAAGGGAACCAAGACCTGATGATGATAGTGTCGACGATGATCTGATTGGGATAGCGTCGCTGAGGTGGATGATCCACACACATTTTTCATCGAAAGTTACACCTGCATGATTAATAAAATTAAGTATTGTTCTTTAAAGCACAAGAACATTAAGAAACCCCCAAACAGAACACTAAGCTATGAACACTAGAGGAGCAAGCATACTATGAAACTGAGGTGTCTCAATCTGAAGGGAATATTGAATTGCAAATTTCATTCTATATTATCAAATTGTTATCATTCCTGACATGTTGTTTTTCATACAGTTAGCAGGGTCACGCTGAATTAAAGGGCAGGTGAGCCCATGATAAGTAGCAGCAAGACAATAATGGTACATTCACAATGTCAGTTCAATTAAATATCACCACATGTATCGGTATACAGGCAACAATAGTATCATCGAGCACAACAAAACAACAGCTTGACCCATATAAGTCATAGCTCTGAAGAAAGAAAGGAAGAAAGAAAGAACAGGTTCAGGTAGCTATGTATTCAGAGTTGAGAGCTAAGCAATTTGTTTGTTTATGCTGTAACTGACAGACCTAGTACGAGAAACAAGCAAAGTGAAACAGTATTGACTAATTCGATGGCAAAACAATATTGACCAAAAAGAAAATTCCAAAGTAGCAGACAGGACCACACCTACAAATCCTAATACACACACGTAGGCTGCTTCCAAGGTAGAAGCTTGAGAAGTTGTTCAATTCTCAAATTTTAGGAATAAGAAGAAACAAAAATCTAGCTTACATGCTGCCTACATTGCGTCTTATATCATGGTCGGAATGAAACACACAAACATGGTTCCATGGATGAGTAGAGAGGGGAGATGGTTCAACTATACCAGAATCGGCCAAGTGTCAGTGGATGCATCGCAAACACGACAGGGTCTTGTACACGATGATGCACGATTACACAAGTAAACAACTGAATCCCCAACTGTATTTGCATATATTGCAGCAAACTAGATTGATAATATTTTTTCTTTTTGGTTTAGGTTGTGATTCAGTTAGGCATCCATGGGTGGCGGGAATGCGAAGTGCAGGTAGCAGCAATGTACAACTTGCTAGAGTAGGAGTAAGAGGAGCAAAACGAAACCTTTTTCTGTTGGATTTTGAGGCGTTGGAGGTGCATCTCAGATTCCCCATGAGAATAGCAGTGAGGACACTTCACCAATAGAGAAAAACCAAGGACATAACTTCCTTCTCCAGATTGCCATTGGCCTTCATCAAATGAATAAGCATCAAGAACGGCTCAATTAACAGTATAGTTTCATATAAAACTCAAGAAGGTATTTTTTTCACCATTACAGAAATATATCATTTTTAATGTAAATGATCTGGAATACATATAAGGATATTACCACAAACACCTATCAGGCAAAATCACATTGCAAGGTAAATTTGATTTTAGTCAAATTTTACTGCAGCCCAACTCAAAACGTGAGCACCTAATTATTCAAAAGTTGAGATGATGCTTTCACTAGTAGCAATGCTTTAAAAAACTTACGGGATTACATGGTTCGGCAAGTTGTACTGAATGTTTGAATTTCTTTGCATGACACTACCATGTTTTCTTATTTTTTTACAATGCTTGACAGTGCCATCTGATTTGGTAATAATAAACATGCGAGCAATGATTAGTGGACCAAAACTGATGACCCATTGTAGTAAGGTAAGGTAGTGATCCTCCTACAGGCAGCCCTACCAAGATGACTTACATAAGCTACTTCTACTAACAAGGTGAGATTAGGATCTTTGTGAAGCTTCTCTGTGACAAGCTGATGCCATGCCAGCGTGGATCTATCTCCTTTCCACAGGTCATTTGGCCTGGGTCCAGTATGCGATCGATAACTGAAGATACTTCCAAGAGGCAACCTTAACCTGTATTCATAGTTTGACACACCACTAGGTTCAGAACTCCGGTCATCAGCATAACATAACATAACATCATCTTGCGAATCATCTTCTTATCACCAAAAGAAAAACCAGACGATTCGATTAGTATAAGCACCAGAATCGTCGGGAGATTCGACAGGGACGGCGCCGAGGACGTAGAGCCGAAGGAGTTCTTGTCCAGCATCGGCGAGTCGGGCACGGACTGCACGTCGTGCTGGTGCCTTGCGGCGGCGGCCGCGAGCTTCTGCTGACTGGCCCACTGGTCCTCGACCGGGCCAGAGTTGGGCACCCCGCTGCGCGAGTGCTGCGAGGCGTAGTCGTCCTCGAGGCCAAGGAGGCAGTTGGCAGAGGCGGAGTCAGTGGAGATCCTGCCCCTGCCTCCCGCAGCAGTGGCTCCACCCGGGACGCCCGCTCCAACCGCACGGCGGCCAGGAACTCGTCGAGGCTCCCCTCTCCCGTCCCCGCGGGTCCGCCGCTCGGGACGAGCACCGCGGGGAAGGTGACGCCCTCGACGGCCCGCAGCCCCGGGAGCCGCGCTTCCTGGAAGATGAGGGAAGGGAAGGAGGGGAAGGGCAGATGGCGCGCGGAGGAGGTGGGGCACCGCTGGGTCGCCGCTGGACGGGGAAGGGGCGGAGGCATCGGCGAGGAACCAGTGGAGATGGCGGTGGAGGTGGAGGTGAGGCACGCGGAAAGATGGTGAGGGGAAGGAGGGACGAGGTCGGCGGTGATGGGTGAGGAGGACGGCTAGGTCGACTGTGGGTGTGGTGGACGGCGAGGTTGGATTGGAAGGCGGCGGGGAGGAGATGGGGGGAGGAGGAGTGCGATGGGGAGAGGTGTGTGATGTGAGCTACGGTTTGGGCTGCGGTGTGGGTATCTCTTTTTTATTTTTTTTATTTTTTTCTGTAGATAGATGGATGGATGGATGTGGGATGGTGAGATGGATGGATGGATGGATGGATTGGCGCCATGTCGTCGATCAGTGGGAAAAGTCCTGATTGGTTCGGAAAACCAGTAATTTTAAAAAGTATCTAAGTACTAAAAAAAGGGATTTTGTGAAGTAGCTATCAAAAATATTTTGCAAAAGGGAACCACACAAATTTTCACTAGAGTTAGACAACATTTTATGGATAAATACCAATTTGTATGCATTTCTGATCTTTCTAGCTATTTTTAATCATTTTCCGAGTGCCCAAAATGAGATTTTTTGTGAAGGACCTACCATATATATGTTGCAAAATTGTACCAAATCATTTTTATAAAATACTAGGTCATATTTAATGCACAATTGACCAAATGGTTGGGTGTAAAAAGTTTTGATCCACCTCTCGTGAAAAAGACAAATTTCGACCAATTCAGTTGGAAGTGGGTCAAATTTGAACTATAGCTGCCTTGTAGTTTGCTCTTTATTTTTTACAAAAATCATTTCTAGGTACATAAGTATCTATTTAATCAGAGAAACACCAAAAAAATACCAAGATTCAACCACTAGCTAGGAACGGTCATTCCCGCCGTTTTGACCGCAGTTTGAAACGGGCATAAAAAAATCAAAACAAATCAAAAAATTGGAAAACCCTCGCATTGTGTCATTATATATGACCAAGTTACCACGAAAAATAATAAACTGGTAATACGGCAATTCTTTTAAAAAAAGTGTTCTCATAAATTAGCTATCATGCGTGAAGATCCATGGCTTTCAAGCCAAATGATCAATCTGTTGGGGAACGTAGCAGAATTCAAAAATTTACCTAAGCTTCACCAAGATCAATCTAAGGAGTCATTTAGCAACGAGCATAATGGAGTGCATCTACATACCCTTTGTAGATCGCGTGCGGAAGCGTTCGAAGGAACGTGGATGAAGTAGTCGTACTCTTCGCGTTCTTCGTCACCGATGATCCCAGCGCCGAACGGACGGCACCTCCGCGTTCAACACACGTACGGTACAGCGACGTCTCCTCCTTCTTGATCCAGCAAGGCCGGAGAAGAGGTTGTCGGAGATCCAGCAGCACGACGGTGCGGTGGTGGATGCAACAGGAAATCCTGCAGGGCTTCGCCGGCGCCCTGCTTAAGGAGTAGGAAGTGTGACCGGTGGGGGGAGAGGCGCCAGAGGCTTGGGGTGCGGCTGCCCTCTCCCCCCACTATATATAGGGGCCAGGGGGGGTGCCGGCCCTGGGAGATCAGATCTCCAGGGGGGGCGGCGGTCAAGGGGGGAAACTTGCCCCCCAAGGCATAGGGGGCGCCCCCTCCCCCTAGGGTTTCAACCCTAGGCGCATGGAGGGGGCCCATATGGGTGCGCCAGCCCACTAGGGGCTGGACCCCTTCCTCTTGCGGCCTAGGGGACCCACCGGGATGGGTGGCCCCACCCGGTGGACCCCCGGGACCCCTCCGGTGGTCCCGGGACACTCCCGGTGACCCCCGGAGTTCACCCGATGGCCGAAACTGGACTTCCTATATATCATTCTTTACCTCCGGACCATTCCGGAACTCCTCGTGATGTCCGGGATCTCATCCGGGACTCCGAACAACATTCAGGTTTCCATGTGCATGTATCTCTACAACCCTAAGTGTGTAGACCCTACGGGTTCGGGAGACACGTAGACATGACCGAGACGACTCTCCGGTCAATAACCAACAGCGGGATCTGGATACCCATGTTGGTTCCCACGTGTTCCTCGATGAAATCATCGGATGAACCACTGTGTCAAGGATTCACTCAATCCCGTATGTTATTCCCTTTGTCTATCGGTACGGTACTTGCCCGAGATTCGATCGTCGGTATGCCCGATACCTTGTTCAATCTCGTCATGGCAAGTCTCTTTACTCGTTCCATCATCCATCATCCCGTGACTAACTCCTTAGTCACTTTGAGCTCATTATGATGATGTCTTACCGAGTGGGCCCAGAGGTACCTCTCCGTCATACGGAGTGACAATATCCTAGTCTTGGTTCGTACCAACTCAACAGACACTTTCGGAGATACCCATTGCGTACCTTTATAGCCACCCAGTTACGTTGTGACGTTTGGCACACCCAAAGTATTCCTACTGTATCCGGGAGTTGCACTACCTCATGGTCTAAGGAATAAATACTTGACACCGGAAAAGCTTATGCATTACGAACTATACGATCTCGTGCTAGGCTCAGGATTGGGTCTTGTCCATCACATCATTCTCCTAATGATGTGCTCCCGTTATCACTGACATCCTATGTCCATGGTCAGGAAACCGTGACCATCTGTTGATCAATGAGCTGGTAACTAGAGGCTTACCAGGGACTCATTGTGGTCTATATATTCACACATGTATCGCTGTTTCCGTACAATATAGTTCAAGCATGAATAACAGACAATTATCATGAACAAGGAAATATAATAATAATACTTTTATTATTGCGTCCAGGGCATATTTCCAACAGTCTCCCACTTTCACTAGAGTCAATAATCTAGTTACATTGTGATGAATCGAACACCCATAGAGTTCTAGTGTTGATCATGTTTTGCCCGTGGAAGAAGTTTAGTCAACGGGTCTGCGACATTCAGATCCGTATGCACTTTACAAATATCTATGTCTCCATCTTGAACATAATTCCGGATGGAGTGGAAACGACGCTTGATGTGCTTGGTCTTCTTGTGAAACCTGGGCTCCTTGGTAATGGCAATAGCACCAGTGTTGTCACAGAAGAGAGTCATCGGGCTTGACGTGCTTGGAATGACTCCTAGGTCGGTGATGAACTCCTTCATCCAGACTCCTTCTTGCGCTGCTTCGCAAGCAGCTATGTACTCCGCTTCACATGTAGAATGCGCCACGACGCTCTGCTTGCAACTGCACCAGCTGACTACTCCACCATTCAAAATATACACGTATCCGGTTTGTGACTTCGAGTCATCCAGATCTGTGTCGAAGCTAGCATCGACGTAACCCTTTATGACGAGCTCTTCGTCACCTCCATAAACAAGAAACATATCCTTAGTCCTCTTCAGGTACTTTAGGATGTTCTTGACCGCTGTCCAGTGTTCCATACCGGGATCACTTTGGTACCTCCCTACCAAACTTATGGCAAGGTTCACATCAGGTCTGGTACACAGCATGGCATACATGATAGAACCTATGGCCGAGGCATAGGGAATGACACTCATCTTTTCTCTATCTTCTGCCATGGTCGGGGACTGAGCCTTGCTCAATCTCATACCTTGCAAAACAGGCAAGAACCCCTTCTTGGACTGATACATATTGAACTTCTTCAATATCTTGTCAAGGTATGTATTTTGTGAAAGACCGATGAGGCGTCTAGATCTATCTCTATAGATTTTGATGCCTAATATGTAAGCAGCTTCTCCAAGGTCCTTCATTGAAAAACTCTTATTCAAGTAGGCCTTTACACTTTCCAAGAATTCTATATCATTTCCCATCAGCAATATGTCATCCACATATAATATGAGAAATGCTACAGAGCTCCCACTCACTTTCTTGTAGATACAGGCTTCTCCCCAAGTCTGTATAAAGCCAAACGCTTTGATCACATCATTAAAGCGAATATTCCAACTCCGAGATGCTTGCACCAGCCCTAGATCGAGCGCTGGATCTTGCATACCTTGTTAGCATTTTCTGGATCGACAAAACCTTCCGGCTGCATCATATACAGCTCTTCCTTGAGGAAGCCATTAAGGAATGCCATTTTGACGTCCATTTGCCATATCTCATAATCATAGAATGCGGCAATTGCTAACATGATTCTGACTGACTTCAGCATCGCTATGGGAGAGAAAGTCTCGTCGTAGTCAATCCCTTGAACTTGTCGATAACCCTTAGCGACAAGCCGAGCCTTATAGATGGTCACATTACCATCCGCATCTGTCTTCTTCTTAAATATCCATTTATTTTCTATGGCGTGCAAATCATCAGGCAAGTCCACCAAAGTCCATACTTTGTTTTCATACATGGATTCTATCTCGGATTTCATGGCTCCAAGTCATTTATTGGAATCCGGGCCCGCCATCGCTTCTTCATAGTTCGAAGGTTCACCGTTGTCTAACAACATGATTTCCATGACAGGGTTGCCGTACCACTCTGGTGCGGAATGTGCCCTTGTGGACCTTCGAAGTTCAGTAGTGACTTGATCTGTTTCTTCTTGATCATCATCATTAACTTTCTCCCTTGTCAGTGCAGGCACCTCAGGAACAATTTCCTGCGCTGCGCTACTTTCCGGTTCGGGAGGGGTGACTGTCACCTCATCAAGTTCTACCTTCCTCCCACTCACTTCTTTCGAGAGAAACTCTTTCTCCAGAAAGGATCCATTCTTGGCAACAAAGACTTTGCCTTTGGATCTGTGGTAGAAGGTGTACCCAATCGTTTCCTTTGGGTATCCTATGAAGACGCATTTTTCTGATTTGGGTTTGAACTTCTCAGGTTGAAGTTTCTTGACATAAGCATCGCAACCCCAAACTTTCAGAAACGACAGCTTAGGTTTCTTGCCAAACCAAAGTTCATACGGTGTCGTCTCAACGGATTTCGACGAAGCCCTATTTAAAGTGAATGCGGCAGTCTCTAAAGCATAACCCCAAAAAGATAGCGGTAAATCGGTGAGAGACATCATAGATCGCACCATGTCCAACAGAGTACAATTTCGACGTTCGGACACACCGTTACGCTGAGGTTTTCCGGGCGGTGTCAATTGTGAAACAATTCCACAGTTCCTAAGGTGCGTGCCAAACTCCCCCACGATCTGATCGCAAGAACTTTATTTTTCTGTCACGTTGATTCTCAACCTCATTCTGAAATTCCTTGAACTTTTCAAAGGTCTCAGACTTGTGTTTCATCAAGTAGATATACCCATATCTACTTAAGTCATCTGTGAGGGTGAGAACATAACGATAGCCTCCGTGAGCCTCAACACTCATTGGACCGCACACATCGGTATGTATGATTTCCAATAAGTTGGTTGCTCGCTCCATTGTTCCGGAGAATGGAGTCTTGGTTATCTTGCCTAAGAGGCATGGTTCGCACGTGTCAAATGATTCATAATCAAGAGACTCCAGAAGTCCATCTTCATGAAGTTTCTTCATACGTTTGAAACCAATATGACCAAGGCGGCAATGCCACAAGTATGTGGGACTATCATTGTCAACTTTACATCTTTTGGCATTCACACTATGAATATGTGTATCATCACGATCGAGATTCATCAAAAATAAACCATTGACCAGCGGGGCCTGACCATAAAACATATCTCTCAAATAAATAGAACAACCATTATTCTCGGATTTAAATGAGTAGCCATCTCGCATCAAACGAGATCCAGATACAATGTTCATGCTCAAAGCTGGTACTAAATAACGATTATTAAGGTTTAACACTAATCCCGAGGGTAGATGTAGAGGCAGCGTGCCGACGGCGATCACATCGACCTTGGAACCATTCCCGACGCGCATCGTCACCTCGTCCTTCGCCAGTCTCCGCTTATTCCGCAATTCCTGCTAAGCGTTACAAATATGAGCAACTGCACCGGTATCAAATACCCAGGAGCTACTACGAGCACTGGTAAGGTACACATCAATAACATGTATATCATATATACCTTTGACGTTGCCAGCCTTCTTGTCCGCTAAGTATTTGGGGCAGTTCCGCTTCCAGTGACCCGTTCCCTTGCAATAAAAGCACTCAGTTTCAGGCTTGGGTCCATACTTTGGCTTCATCCCGGCAACTGGCTTACCGGGCGCGGCAACTCCCTTGCCGTCCTTCTTGAAGTTCTTCTTACCCTTTCCCTTCTTGAACTTAGTGGTTTTATTGACCATCAACACTTGATGCTCTTTCTTGATCTCCACCTCCGCTGATTTCAGCATTGAATACACCTCAGGAATGGACTTCTCCATCCCCTGCATATTGAAGTTCAACACGAAGCTCTTGAAGCTTGGTGGGAGCGACTGGAGGATTCTGTCTACGACCGCTTCGTCTGGGAGATTCATTCCCAACTGAGACAAGCGGTTGTGCAACCCAAAAATCTTGAGGATGTGCTCACTGACATAACTGTTTTCCTCCATCTTACAGCTATAGAATGCGTTGGAGACATCATATCTCTCAACTCGGGCATGAGCCTGGAAAACCATTTTCAGCTCTTGGAACATCTCATATGCCCCGTGGTGCTCAAAACGCTTTTGGAGCCCCGATTCTAAGCTGTAGAGCATGCCGCACGGAACCAGGGAGTAATCATCACAACGCGACTGCCAAGCGTTCATAACATCTTGGTTTGCCGGAGCGGGAGCGTCACCTAGCGGTGCTTCTAGGACATAAGGTTTCTTGGCAGCTATGAGGATGATCCTCAGGTTACGGACCCAGTCCGTATAGTTGCTACCATCGTCTTTCAGCTTGGATTTCTCTAGGAACGCGTTGAAGTTGAGGGTGACATGAGCGTTTGGCCATTTGATCTACAAGACATATTGTAAAGACTTTAGACTAAGTTCATGATAATTAAGTTCATCTTAATCAAATTTTAATGAACTCCCACTCAGATTGACATCTCTCTGGTCATCTAAGTGATACATCACGTGAGACGGACTAGTCATCAACGGTGAACATCTTCATGTTGATCGTATCTTCTATACGACTCATGTTCGACCTTTGGGTATTCCGTGTTCCGAGGCCATGTCTGTACATGCTAGGCTCGTCAAGTGAACCCTAAGTGTATTGCGTGTGTAAATCTGGCTTACACCCGTTGTATGTGAACGTTAGAGCCTATCACACCCGATCATCACGTGGTGCTTCGGAACAACGATCCTTAGCAACGGTGCACAGTTAGGGGGAACACAATTCTTGAAATTTTAGTGAGAGATCATCTTATTTACTACCATCGTTCTAAGTAAACAAGATGCATAAACATGATAAACATCACATGCAATCAAATAAAGTGACATGATATGGCCAATATCATCTTGCTCCTTCGATCTCCATCTTCGGGGCACCATGATCATCTTTGTCACCGGCTCGACACCATGATCCCCATCATCATGATCTCCAACATCGTGTCTTCATGAAGTCGTCACGCCAACTATTACTTCTACTACTATGGCTAACGTTTAGCAATAAAGTAAAGTAAATACATGGCGTTATTCAGTGACACGCAGGTCATACAATAATTAAGACAACTCCTATGGCTCCTGCCGGTTGTCAAATTCATCGACATGCAAGTCGTGATTCCCTCTTACAAGAACATGATCAATCTCATACATCACATATATCAATCATCACGTCTTCTTGGCCATACCACATCACATAGCACATGCTGCAAGAACAAGTTAGACGACCTCTAATTGTTGTCGCAAGTTTTACGTGGCTTCTATAGGTTTTCTTGCAAGAACGTTTCTTACCTACGCCAAAACCACAACGTGATTTGTCAATTTCTATTTACCCTTCATAAGGACCCTGTTCATCGAATCCGATCCGACTAAAGTGGGAGAGCCAGACACCCGCCAGCCACCTTATGCATCTAGTGCATGTCTGTCGGTGGAACCAGTCTCACGTAAGTGTACGTGTAAGGTCGGTCCGGGCCGCTTCATCCCACAATGCCGCCGAATCAAGATTGGACTAGTGACAGCAAGAAAATTGAGAAAACTCAACGCCCACAACTTGTTTGTGTTCTACTCGTGCAAGATGCTACGCAAAGACCTAGCTCAGATGCCACTGTTGGGGAACGTAGCAGAATTCAAAAAATTTCCTACGCTTAACCAAGATCAATCTAAGGAGTCATCTAGCAACGAGCATAATGGAGTGCATCTACATACCCTTTGTAGATCTTGTGCGGAAGCTTTCGAAGGAACGTGGATGAAGTAGTCGTACTCTTCGCGTTCTTCGTCACCGATGATCCCAGCGCCGAACGGACGACACCTCCGTGTTCAACACACGTACGGTACAGCGAAGTCTCCTCCTTCTTGATCTAGCAAGGGCGCAGAAGAGGTTGTCGGAGATCCAGCAGCACGACTGCGTGGTGGTGGATGCAACATGAAATCCTGCAGGGCTTCGCCGGCGCCCTGCGTAAGGAGTAGGAAGTGTGACGGGAGGGGGGAGAGGCGCCAGAGGCTTGGGGTGCGGCTGCCCTCTCCCTCCCACTATATATAGGGGCCAGGGGGCGCCAGCCCTGGGAGATCAGATCTCCAGGGGGGGCGGCAGCCAAGGGGGGAAACTTGCCCCCCAAGGCATAGGGGGCGCCCCCTCCCCCTAGGGTTTCAACCCTAGGCGCATGGAGGGGGGCCCATATGGGTGCGCCAGCCCACCAGGGGTTGGCCCCCTTCCCCTTGCGGCCTAGGGGACCCACCGGGATAAGTGGCCCCACCCGGTGGACCCCCGGGACCCCTCTGGTGGTCCCGGAACACTCCCGGTGACCCCCGGAGTTCACCCGATGGCCGAAACTGGACATCCTATATATCATTCTTTACCTCCGGACCATTCCGGAACTCCTCGTGACGTCCGGTATCTCATCAGGGACTCCGAACAACATTCGGTTTTCCACGTGCATGTATCTCTACAACCCTAGCGTCACCGAACCTTAAGTGTGTAGACCCTACGGGTTCGGGAGACACGTAGACATGACCGAGACGACTCTCCGGTCAATAATCAACAGCGGGATCTGGATACCCATGTTGGTTCCCACGTGTTCCTCGATGAAATCATCGGATGAACCACTGTGTCAAGGATTCACTCAATCCCGTATGTTATTCCCTTTGTCTATCGGTACGGTACTTGCCCGAGATTCGATCGTCGGTATGCCCGATACCTTGTTCAATCTCGTCATGGCAAGTCTCTTTACTCGTTCCGTAATCCATCATCCCATGACTAACTCCTTAGTCACTTTGAGCTCATTATGATGATGTCTTACCGAGTGGGCCCAGAGGTACCTCTCCGTCATACGGAGTGACAATATCTCAGTCTCGGTTCATACCAACTCAACAGACACTTTCGGAGATACCCGTTGCGTACCTTTATAGCCACCCAGTTACGTTGTGACGTTTGGCACGCCCAAAGTATTCCTACGGTATCCGGGAGTTGCACAACCTCATGGTCTAAGCAATAAATACTTGACACCGGAAAAGCTTATGCATTACGAACTATACGATCTCGTGCTAGGCTCGGGATTGGGTCTTGTCCATCACATCATTCTCCTAATGATGTGATCCCATTATCACTGACATCCTATGTCCATGGTCAGGAAACCATGACCATCTGTTGATCAACGAGCTGGTAACTAGAGGCTTACCAGGGACTCATTGTGGTCTATATATTCACACATGTATCGCTGTTTCCGTACAATACAGTTCAAGCATGAATAACAGACAATTATCATGAACAAGGAAATATAATAATAATACTTTTATTATTGCCTCTAGGGCATATTTCCAACACAATCCTATGGCCACATTCATGGCATAGTTTGTTCAAATGATCTCATATTGTGCACAAGGGTGCATCTTGGAATGGCAAACAATATTGCCTAAGGAAGTTTTCATTTTCTTTGGACGAAAAAAATCATTTTCCATTTTTCGAGGGTCCAAAAGGAGGTTTTTTTTGTGAACGACCTCCCAAATAATTGTTGCAAAATTGGACCAAATCAATTTTCTAAAATACTAGGACATATTTAATGCACAATTGACAAAATGGTTGGGTGTAAAAAGTTTTGATCCACCTCTCGTGAAAGACAAATTTCCGCCGATTCAGTTGGAAGCGGGTCAAATTTGTACTGCAGCTGCCTCATAGTTTGCTATTTATTTTTTCCAAAAATCATTTCTAGTTACATAAGTACTTATTCAATCATAAATACATGGTTTGGTGGCGATATGTCGACGTTTGGGCGGTGGTCGAGGGCCCCAACTCCAGAGCGCGTAAACTCGCATGCCCGCCCCGTGGTCACCACGTGACTGTGGCGTTTCCATGTGTTCTGGGCGGCCTAGGCATGTCTAGTGGGTTGGGCACTCCCCAGGTAGGTGCTAGGAAGAAAATTACAACCTAAGATTCTCACGAGGAGATCGATCGATGCTCAAACATGAATTAGCAACCAAGTGTTTGATTAGAGGTACGGGAAATTCACATGGCTAATGGGCGTGAGTTTTGGTTGCGGATGATCAGTTACTAAGAAGACCGTCTTCACAAATTTTCAGCTCAAAAGGAGGAGTCTAGGTGGTACTTGCTTTGCAAAGTACCACACTGGACATAAATACGAATGTTGAAGCTGGGCTAAAAATAATGAATGGATTGAGCTGGCATTTGGTGGAGGATAGTTATTTGGGCATAGGAAAGCACTGTAGAAAATGGATACCATTTGGACATGCCAAAGTGGTACTTCCTTCACAAAGCGTTTTTTGAATAGAATAGGAAAATGAATATTTTTGAATTATTTTTGCACTAGGCAAGGAAGGTTTTTTTACATATTTGACGAAGATATGACCCAAAGAATTTATGAGATTTTTTGGGGAATTTTGGGAATGACAGAAATATAGGTTGCTTCACAACCTAGGGCAAAAACTGCCACATGGACATGAAACATAGGCAAAACTGATGAGGTGGCGCCTAGTCGTAGCAACCCACCACAATTTACAAGGTTATTACCATCTAAATTGGTCATGATCAGCTAGAAATAAGGCAGCGGACCAGTGCTATCTGCTTTATGACCATTTCGTGTAAGGAAATTACGACCTTTCTGACCGAAATGGTCGTTATAGTTTAGGGTTTGGAGCCCCCGAACAGCTTTTGACCAATTGGTCTGAAATGGTCATAGATCTATGACCAATTCTTCCCGGGACACTGACAGAAGGTCACTAGTTGACATATTTCTTGTAGTGGCTCTTACCAAAGAAGAGAAGGATATCTTCTTTGAATGCCTGCTCAGTATTAAGGTACCATCTGGCTTCTCGTCGAATATAAAGGGAATAATAAATATGGCAGAGAAAAAGTTCCAGAACCTAAAATATCATGACTTACACGTGATTATGATGCAACTGCTTCCGATTGCATTGAGGGAGCTTCTACCGGAAAACGTTCAATTAGCCATTGTGAAGCTATGTGCATTCCTCAATGCAATCTCTCAGAAGGTAATCGATCCAGAAATCATACCAACATTACAGAATGATTTGGTGCAATGTCTTGTCTTTTCAATTTCAAGTTGGTGTTCCCACCATCCTTCTTCAACATCATGACGCACGTCCTAGTTCACCTATGCGAAGAGATTAACGTTTTGGGTCCTGTATTTCTACACAATATGTTCCCCTTTGAGAGGTTCATGGGAGTCTTAAAGAAATATGTTCATAACCGTGCTAGGCCAGAAGGAAGCATCTCCAAAGGCCATGAAAATGAGGAGGTCATTGAGTTTTGTATTGAATTTATTCCTGACCTTAAGCCGATTGGTGTTCCTGAATCGCGGCATAAGGGCAGACTGGATGGAAAAGGCACGCTAGGAGGGGATCAAATAATATGTATGGATGGGCATTCTCTCACTGAAGCACACTTCATAGTTCTACAGAGCTCCGCCTTGGTGGCTCCGTATATGGACGAACACAAGAATTTTCTACGCTCCAAATACCCGGAGCAATCTGACGACTGGATTACACGTGAACAAACAACGACTTTTGCTGGCTGGTTGCAGACACGTGCCATGCATGACGCCGCTATTGAAGATGACCTGTACTTGCTTTCCCAGTTACCATCTTCGAATATAATGACTTTCAAAGGGTACGAGATAAATGGGAATACATTTTACACGATCGACCAAGATAAGAAGAGCACCAACCAAAACAGTGGTGTCCGCTTTGATGCAGCAACCAAGACGGGAAAGGAAACATATTATGGTTACATAGAGGACATATGGGAACTTGACTATCGACGTGGTTTGAAGGTCCCTTTGTTACGGTGCAAATGGGTCAATATGAAACGAGGCAGGGTAACTGAAGACCCCCAGTACGGAATGACAACAATGGATCTCAACAATCTTGCGTATGAAGACGAACGATTCGTCCTAGCCAATGATGTGGCACATGTTTTCTATGTGAAGGACATGTCTACCAAGCCGAGAAAAAGAAAAGATAAGGAAGCGAATGCATCATACGATAAGCCAAAGCGCCGCATAGTTCTTTCTGGGAAAAGAAACATCATGGGAGTGGATGACAAGACAGACATGTCAGAAGATTATGAAAAGTTTGATGAAATAGCTCCATTCACAGTGAATATTTACTCGAGCATCCAGTTAAATGACGAAGATTGTCCATGGTTACAGCGCAAAGGGACACACGCAAAGAAAAAGTTTCACACCCAAAGATCCCACTCTGGGATGTGATCGGCTTCACTGTCATCACTTTCTTCTCTAGTGAGTTTCCGGACTTATATATCTAGAAAGTCCCGCTTCGAACAAACCGGAGGGAATCTTTGTAATAGTTAGGGTACTTATGTGTTTTGGCATTTGAAATGCGAAGAAATTTTATGTGCAAATTCTTTCATGCATTTACTGAATTTTTCAGCTAAATAACCTTGAAATTTAAAAACACTTCAAATGAACTCTGAAAAGGTTGAAAGTTGGCATGGTATCATAATTTCACCCACATAGCATGTGCAAAAAAGTAGAGAGGGTTACGACAAAAACTGGATGCACTTCGTGTACAAAATGGACAATCTCTTTCGAAATATCATGGTTTCGGACGATAAGTCATCTGTTACAAAGGCATTTCATTTTTTATATAACCTAAGTATTACCAAGTTGAAAATAATGATAAAACACACTAATATTAAACATATGAAAAAAGAATCACAGAAAAATCTATTTTTAAAGTTAAGTTATTCACAAACTAGTGATTAACACAAATTTGAAATAATTCAAATTTAAAAACTACCAGCACTAACAGAAAGTTTGTAATTTTTTGTACCTAGAGCAAAAATATTCACAAAAAAACTCTAAATACAGCAAAAAAAAACTCAAAATAAATAAAAGAAAATAAGTAAAGCAGAAAAGAAAAAATGAAAAAATGAAAAAAAGCCCACCTATTGGGCAATAGCTGCCGGCATACGACTAGAAACTCAACCTGTTGTTGGGCCAGGATGCAGACCAGCTAGCCAAGTAGGCCCAACGGGGCATTGCGGCACAGGTAGGCCCAGAAGGCCTGCTTTAGAGAGGAGCTCGAGCAGCGGCGGTGGGGCTTATAAGCATGTGCGAGCCCCACTCGGCTAGCGAGGTGTGACTAAACTTCTGCGCCCCTCGCCTGGCAGCGCACAACCTTTAGTACCGCGTGGTGGCTACAACCGGTACTAAAGGGGGGGTTTTAGTACCGGTTGGAGCCACCACCCGGTACTAAAGGCCTGGCCTTCCCGCCACTTGGCCTAGCCAAAACAAGCCTTTAGTACCGATTGGTGGCTCCAACCGGTACTAAAGGTCCATCCTATATATATGACACTTGAAAATTTTCAGTTTTCCCTCTGTTTCTCTTCTTCCTCTCCATCGACGCTGTCGCCGCCCCCGTCGCCGTCGCCGTAGCCCTCGTCGCCGTCGCGCGCCACCCCGTTTGCCGCCCCGTCGCCGTCACCTCGACCTTGCCGTCGCCGTCGCCTCGACCTCGCCCGCACGGTGAGGCCCTCTCCCCCGGCCCCTCGCACACACACACACGCACGCACACACACACACACACACACACACACACACACACACACACACTTTTACTGTTTTTATACAAAGTTTTAGATGAAATAATTAATTAGATTAGATTAATGTCAAATAGTATATAGTTATACAAAAATGTAAGAAATTTTAGAAATGTTAGTTTTAGCTAGATGAATTAGATTAATGTCAAATAGTATATAGAAATGTTAGTTATATAGAAATGTTAGAAATGTTATAAATGTTAGTTTTAGCTAGATGAATTTGATTAATGTCAAATAGTATATAGAAATGTTAGTTATGTAGAAATGTTAGAAATTTTAGAAATGTTAGTTTTAGCTAGATGAATTAGATTAATTTCAAATTGTTAGACGATGATCATTTTTTTAGTTTCTTATAATTTTAGTTATAGAAATTTAGAATCCTACGTTTGCATATAGTATTTGTTCTCGACGATGCCCGGCCCGCATCCTCACCGTCGACCCGTTCACGACGATGTCCTTCTTCAGAGGACCCATGTCCGGGACTAAGCTCCACCGGGCTGGCACTAGGAGGTGCTACCTTCAGGGGCTCACCGCTTGGTGAGGAACGCGGCCCTGGGTCCCATCATCGACCCTGAGCTCCTTTGGTGGCGTGCGCGTGGGTCACTTTCGGTGCGGAGGGAGCCGGCACCGTTGGAGGTGGTACGTCGCCGTGTCAGGGAGGAGGACGAGCACGTCCGTCGATACATGGCTGCTATGGACGTCAGTTTCGCCAATACCTGGCAGATTCTTTGTGGAGATGACCGGAGCTATGATCCTCTGATGGTTCCTTCTCTTTGGGTGTCCACCGCCCGAGCCTCGGGAACCGCGAGTGAACTAGATTATTCTGTAGTATTCAATTTTTGTTAGCTAGCTAGCTAGTCATGTATTCGACATATAATATTCGAGATGATCGATGTATCCGAGATTATATATATTATTCGAGACCATGTATTAGTGGTTATATATTATTTGATATGATGCATATTATACTATGATTCAGTTTTTCCTTAATGGTTGCATGCATGCATAGAATACTAAATTGTTTTATATATCTTCTGGATTAGTTAAATAAAATCTATGGCGGACAATACCGGCAGAGAGGAAGAAGATGCCATGTTCGAGATCATATGCTCCCCTTGCGGGCCAGATGATCATAATGAAGAAGATGATGGCTCCCAATATCTGAACAATACCGGGGAGGGTGATAATCTATTTGATCGCGACGACCACATTGATGAAGTCATGAACTACGGTATCGATGATGACGCCGAAAATGTTGATCTTGAAATAACAAAGACCGGCGAGGTATATTTATACAAGCCGGCATCTAGTGATCATCACATGTTTTTAATGATTTGAAGATATATTAACAAATCGATATCTTTCTTCTTTCAGCCCTCCTAATCGAGCAAATCTACAAGCAGCAGGATAGTGTGAGGCCCGACCATAAATTTGAAGGAGGGCGTAAAGTACAACATCGATGCCATCAGAGCTGATGGCCAACCAGTAGCACCTACGATAGTTGCAAACAAGTTCGTTCGTCAGTGCGGAGTTATTGTGAAGGACCAACTCCCGATCTCCATTCAAGAATGGAAAGAGCCAGCAAAGAAACGTCCAGATCTTACTTTTGTCGACAATAGAGCAAAATCTCTGCTTTGGGAAAAACTCATGGAACATTTCACCCTACCAGATCATTTCACAGAGGATGACCAGAAGAAAGTCAAGGACACTGCTCTTAGGAAGATGGCAAGTGCATTCAGCAACCATAAGAAAACTTTATGGGCCAACTACGTCAGAGGAGGAAAGAAGACTCCAGAATTCAAGGGAACACTGGAGAAGCAAAGAGACCACTGGCCCTCTTTTGTGAAATTCAAGGAATCAGAACTATCTAAGGAACGGTCGGCAAAAAACAAGGCCAATGCCGCAAGAAAGGAGCAGTTTCATAGGCTGGGGCCAGGTGGCTACGCGGTGGCAATGCCTAAGTGGGGTCTCTCTGAGAAAGAGATGATAAATGCAGTTTTTACTCTGAGCTGGGCCCCCAGGTGCAGGACTTGGTTCTATGCGCCTGGGGGGCGTTGGACCCGAAGACAGGTGAGGTTTCGACGAGGTTTCGACCCGCAAAGAAGATACTTGATGCAATAGAAGAAGCTCGAAATGGGGAATTCATGCCCAACAGGGAGAACGATGAGCTTACGCGCGCCTTGGGAAATCCTGAACACCCAGGAAGAACACGAGGCAAGGGCGTTATTCCGTGGTATGAGGGCTTTTCGGACTAGAGGGCCGACTACAGAAGCCGTGTGAGAAGGAAGAACCTAGAGGAGGAGCAGAGGAAGAAGGAAGCAGAACGCCTAAAAGGCCTAGAATCAGCGCACACAGAGTTGGCGCTCAAATTGCAGCAGCAGCAGCAGCAAATCGACTCACTTAGCTTGGAAATGGGGTCTCAACAGCGGCAGCAGCTAGCAGATGATCCAGCTTTGGATAGCATCATCCCATCCATACTGAGAAGCAGCGTCGGTTCCGCCCTAGGCAACGCACTACTGTATAGATACCCTATGGATGACATCGCCGAGAACACTAACTATGAGCTACACTTCATAATGAAGAACATATCCATGAAGGTGGCGGACGGCATTGCTTATACAAATCCCCCAGAAGCAAGCTTCCATTGCAACCCGATTCCAGCCGGCTATGCTCGTGTCCAGGTTGATGAGGTGGTGGACCAATATTCGGGGCTAGAGCTTAACATTCCTGGAGGTGAAGACGAGCACACACTAGGAGAGGCCATACATCGTATCATCCTATGGAGAAAGGATTGCGTCATCTTTCAAAGGCCACCGACACCACGTCAGTCGACTCCTCGAAGTCCGCCACCGCGTCAGCAGACTCCCGCTCCTCCAAGTACGCCACCAAGTCAGCTGACTCCTCCTCCAAGTCCGGCACAGCGTCAGCCGACTCCTCCTCGAAGTCCACCACCGCGTCAACAGACTCCCTCTCCTCCAAGTCCGGCAAAGCGTCAGGCCACTCCTCCTGCTCCGACTCAGCCACGTCAGCCGTCTCCGCCGCCTCAGCAGTCGCGGAAGAGAGCCGCCGCAACAAGTCAAGGTAGTACAGAAGGTACATGCGGAGGCAAGCGAGTTCAATATTGTCCAGGCCTCACTCCTCTTCCTCGGAGGCCTTACGACATGAACGACGAGGAAACCGCAGCCATAGTGAAGGCCCAAGAGGACACCCATTTTGGACCGAAACCGCCACCGCTGCCAAAGGAGAAAGTGCCTGGGAAAGTCGTTGACCACTTTATCCGTATGTCAAGAAAACCAGCTCCCAAGCCTGTTGACACAGACTATGAGCGCCAAATCAAGAAGGCACATCGAGCACAACTACAGAAGGAGTCGATCTTGAGCTCGAGCCAAGCAGCTGGCAAAAAATGCGGGGAAACCGTTCCCCAGCTGGGAGAACAGGCGGCACAATTGACTCCCCC
>LR738713.1:785896078-785906727 GCA_902687465.1 Secale cereale | reverse complement strand
CCCCCCCGCTTGTTGTACCATTGCAGATCTTCCAATGTTTGCTAATAACCGACGATCATAGAAGGCAGGCTAGAGAAATTGGATGCACTGTAGAACAACTCCTAGAGCTCGAGCCCATGGATACTTTTACAGAGAAGGAACTAAAACGGAAATATGTCTGCGACCAACCTTTGGTAAAGCCTGATGAGGTCAAGAACCTCCCAACGAGAATGTATGAACTGCATGACTGGTACATGAAAATTACCAAGAGTTCCAATCGAGAGTCCCTCATGGTGAATGTCAAGGAAGAGCATTACTTCCATGGGAATTCTCTGTCCGTTGAGTATTCAGAACTGTTTCAGTTATTCAATCAAGACGCACTCGATAAATCTCTCGTCAGTTGCTATTGCCTGTAAGTGATTTCTTTATGTAACTGAAGTCTCATTTGTTAGCTCTAGTGCTCATTGATCAATAATTACCTATAATTATCCTCACTATATTCTTTTCTATGGTATTATGCAGGATGAAGATGTATGAAATGAAAAAAGCTGGACGCTATAGCATTGGGTTCATTGACCCAAATACCATTAATGAATGCTTATGGAATTTGAAATATTGTAAAAAAGGTGTAGAGGACAACATGCTAGAGTTCTTGATGCGCCTCAATACCAATGAAGATATACTACTTCCTTTCAATTTTCTGTGAGTAACATTGTCTTGTATACAACAAATTCTGTTTTTGCTTAGGTAGCTAGCTAGACATTAATAATTAAGTGTATATGGTTTAGGGTAGCTGATGAGTGTTATGCACATACCTGCTTAATTAAGACATGCAAACATGTGCGCATGCAGTTACCACTAGATCTTGTTAGTCATTAAAGTTGAAGAAGGAACAGTTGAAGTATTGGACTCACTATGGAGAAAACAAAGTGACTACACCATCATGAAGGGGATAGTCGACAAGTGATTTCAATCATTACTAACTATATATATCTCGGCCTATTTAGTTCATCATTTCCTGATGTCAACTATTTAATAACCCCTTTATTCATTTTCTTTGCCGACGGGCAGGGCTTGGGAAAAGTTCATCAAAGTGACTCCAGGCAAATGGCGACAAAAGCTGTATTTGTTACGACCTAAGGAAAGTAATTAAGTAGTAGTAGCTAGTTATCTCTTTAATTCTTGTTTCAATACAATTAATTATCATGCTTGATTATTTATTATCTAACTAAATTCCATTCTCGTACAGGCCCTGAAGCAGGCGCAGGGAACTGAACTATGTGCATACTACCTTTGCGAGAACATTCGCATGATCGCGTCCGAAAGGACCAAATCTGAAAGACGGCTATGGGTATGTTTGCCAGAACACTACTCACAATTTTTACATCTTTGTCGAGCTCTATCACACAACTAACACATGCATATTCATCTCCTTGTTTTGAAGTTCAATGAGATGCGGGATCAGCTCCTACCGGAGGATCGGATACGAGCAATTGAGGAGGAAATAGTGGGATTTTTGGTCGACCAGGTCATAAAGCCTGACAGAGAATACCATTACCAGCTACCGCCCCCATGAACCACTCCCAATTGTCATCATACTCCGAAGGCACCAAGGCAAATGACACTGGCTCCGAAGGAAAGATGTAGGAGAAATTGTGTGGTTTTGTGAGACATTCGATGATATATATAGTACAATATGTGGCTACAATATGTAGCATCGTAAAATACCAGCAAACGAAAAAGAATTAAATGGAAAACACAAAATTAAAGAAAAAAGAAATCATGAACCCAAAACCACCTAAACCATTTAGTACCGGTTGGTTTTACCAACCGGTACTAAAGGGAACCCCGCCCCCGGCGCTGGCTCATGCCACGTGGTGGCCCTTTAGTGGCGGTTCGTGTTGAACAGGTACTAAAGGGGGGGACCTTTAGTCCCCACACTTTAGTGCCGGTTACAGAACCAGCACTAAATGCCCCTCCGAACCGGTGCTATAGCCCGGTTCTGCACTAGTGTATGTGATGATAAGTTGAATATGATGTTTAAGATTTAGTAGCAATCTCTTGTTTGTTTTCTAACAATGATCTGGATGTGTTCGCATACACCTAAGAGGGAAAAATAACATATGAGATCATTTGTGGTGTTCACATGGTATTTTTTATTCAAAATAGTGGTGTTCACATATATAATAACTTCTTATAGTACATGGTTTGTGTCATCTATTACATCCTATTATAAGGTTCCGTGTTAAAATTCGGATTCAATTATATCTAATCTCATTTCAACAAGCTGGGTTCCGTGAGAAAAAACACTTCTATGCATGTCCTCTAGTGAGCAGTTTATTTTGAATAGTGTTAAAATGGTATTTTGAACATTCAAAATATCTGATAAAATATATATATGTTCATATATATGAATGTACACTACAAATGTGATGTAACCAAAAATGTTGGCGAAGGAGGATGCCATGGCGGCTACGCTAGCCGACCCGGCACTATTAAGGATAAGCCTAGCAGTAGCGCGGGTATCCGCGCTACTGATAAGGTGCTACAGCTAACGTGTAGCAGTAGCGCGGGTTGGCCCACTCTACTGCTATACATGGGTAGCAGTAGCAAGCTTTGGAGCAACACGCTATTGCTAATAGTTGTAGTGCTTTTAAGTAAGCCGCACAACTGGTAAGAGTGCACTGCTGCAAACTTTATTCCCCGCGCTACAACTAGTTTTATTAGTTTCTGTTTATTTTCTCTAACAATTTTTTCCTCTAAACCCTACTGCCCACGTTAGACGCTACAGCCCTAACTAAATATTTGCTCTAAACTATTTTTTTCTCTAACCAAGCCAACCTAGTTTACCTAGCTAGTTAACCTAATGAACATAATTAACCTAGCTAGTTAACCTAGTTAGTTAACCTAGCTAGTTCACCTGGCTAACCTAGCTAATTCCTAGGGTTCATAACTAAATTCACCTAAGTTAATTAACCTAGAGAGGAACATGGGGCTTACAGAGAGGAGGGCGTGGTGGGAGGCAGGGCGGCGACGAGCGGACGAGGGCGGCTCCGGGGGTGCGCGGCTCCGGTGGTGGCGACGGAGGCAGGGCGACGAGGGAGCAGGGGCGGCGAGGAGCGGACGAGGGTGGCTCCAAGGGCGCATGGCTCCGGTGGCGGCGATGGTGCGCAACTCCGGTGGCGGCTCCGGTGACAACGACGGAAGGGCGGCGATGGAGCAGGGTTGGTGAGGGAGAGGTTTAGGATACACAAGAAGAATGGGGAATTAGGGGAAGAAGGGACTCCCGCCTAGGGGCAAGTCAAACTTAGTAGTAGCGCTTTTACCCAACAAGCGCTATAGCTACTTAGATATAGCGCTTCTTGGAAGATCGCGTTGCTGCTGTAGGTAAGTTAGCTATAGCGCATGTCAGTGAAAACACGCTATAGCTAAAGTAGTTATAGCGCTTTCGACAAAACGCGCTGCTGCTATTGCTTTCATTTTTTCTTCTTCTTTAATTTACCTTTTTTTCCTTTTCCTTTTATTTTTTTATTTTCTTTTCCTTTTGCTAGTTGCAGCATTGTCGCCTTAAAACGAGCTGCTACTATTTTGTTAGAAGTGGCATGGTTTATAGAAGGGCGCTACTACTATGCCAAGGCTGACAGCAACTGTTAGAACAGTTCTAGTAGCAGCACGTTTTGTGGGGAAGCGCTATTGCTATTTGGGTAGCAGTAGTGTTCTGCATCGTCACGTGCTGCTATTACTTAGCAGTAGCGCTTTGTTTTAAAAAGCGTTACTGATAATTCTCCGTGTATAAGATTTTCCCTAGTAGTGCGGAGGAGCTCATCGGCGGCGGTGGCGAGATGCCTCCGTTGTTGGAGGAGGAGGCAATGCGCGCAGCGTGGACGTCCGTGGCGATGACAAGGGCCCTGTCGGTGAGGCGGGTGCGATTTGTGGGGCATGGTTATGGGGGTCCAAAATGGTTTTGTGGGGAAATTTGAAGCAGGCGTGGGCGTGCCATTGGCGGACGATGTCCGCCAACTGGCTGGGACAAAGCAGTGGATGCTTGCCCTAACGGCTGTGAATGCTAACACACTACTCCATTGACTCTCCCTTACAAACAACTAATTTTTTTCAAATCATTTTAACTTCAAACTGCTTCTATGATTAGTACACACTACAACCCATGATTAGATTTGATCACTTTTTGAGTTGGTTTCTATTTTTGCGGCATTAATTGATTTTCTGGAAACTAAAAAGGGCATAACTCTCTTCGGTACGAACTACCGGGCAAACGAGCTCCGAAAGGCATGAAACTTTGCATGCTATATTCATTGGACACATCTAGGGTTCAGAAAAAAAATTGAGATCGTTACGGTGAAAACTTGACACTCTCCAACAAAATGTTAGTTTTGGAGAGAAGCCGCTGCCTTACACACACAACTACATTTTTTAACATCATTTTAAGATCATTTTTAATGATTAGTACATACCATCCAAATCCCATGCTCAAATTTGAGCATCTTTTGAGTTGATATTCTATTTTCGTGGTATTAAGTGACTATTCGTCAACTAAAAAGGGAAAAAGCATCTTCAGTACAAAATACCGGGCAAACGAGATACAAAAGGGATGAAACTTGCATGCTATCGTCATTGGACACATGTAGAGTCTGGTCAAGATATGCGATCCTTAAGGAAAAAACTACCACTACAAAAAAAAGGCGCCTTGAACACAAAACTACCACTACAAAAAAAGAACTTCCAAGATGATACATGTTTGTCACAGTAGGTAATGTTTTTTGTCTTGCATGTACATCCATAACGATTTTATGACAGAATCAAGAGAGTCATACATGTGCTGTCTTAGAAATGTTCCATGACAATACTGAAATTATCATGACGGAAGTTTCCACTTCCATGACGATAAATGGCGCATCATGGAAGTGCTTTTGTAAAGGGTAACCAACACGTGGCATCCACCGTAACGGGTCACTGTTATGCTATCGTGTCCAGTTTTCATTCCGATAACCCATTAACAGCCAGGACCAATAGCGATTTTCCACGTGTAAAATTCTCATTGGTCGTAGCAACCACGTGTCAGCTCAGCGTTGGGACAGATGTCAACCGCCCAATGGACAAGGGGTGCCTATGATACGTCGACATGTGGCAAGGCCCAACAGCGATTCATTTATGTTTAAAATGTTGCCGAACCAAAATTACCGGGTTGTCCCATTAACGGCCTGCTTGCTCGATGATCCTTTCGGCCCATAAAAGACTGGGATGAAACTGGGCCATATTTGGCCAGGTCTGACATTCGTCCTATCAGCGGCCCATTGCAGATTTGGCTCACTTCCAGCATGTTGCATGTTGTGCTTTTTGACCTGTTAACCTCGGACGAAGCCCATGGGCCATATGTGGCCCAACGTCACATTAGGCCTACTAAAGGCCCATATATTCACTTATACAAATCAAGGCCGATTGCACTTACAACTTGTTAAATGTCTGTCTAGTAGGGCGGCGCATTTGCAGCCCGTCTCACTTTCGGCCCGTGAACGATCGGAATTGCAAATGGGCCACCAGGAGCTGAGATACATTTCGACCTGCTAATGACCAGTGGCTTATTTGGCACATTTCAGGCCCAATCATCTTTCGGCCTGTTAAAAGTCATGGGCATAATCTGGCCCAATTACGGTCCAATCTAACTTTTGTCCTACTAAAGGCCCTTCTTATTTATGGGCCATATTAGGCGTGCGAGATATTTACACATGCTAAGGGCATCTTGCTACTAAGGGGCCAAATTATGTTAGGACTGTTAAGGGCCCACTGCGGGCACATGCCTATGAAAAATATGAAAGCTTATACTGATTTAGGCCCAAATATTTTAAGTTGGCTACATGCTGATTACGGTCCATAATCGTTTTTAGCCGAATTGGAATTGTGGGCCCAAGCAATGTTGCACGTCGGGCTCCTACGTTGCATTTAGCCGAAAGGAGATCGATGATGCCGAATACTTCACTAAGATTAACTTACACTACACAAAATTAGCATCATAATCTATACGGCCTTTGGCAGCACGATAAATGTTGTATCATAAAAAAATAAATTATAGACATACAACAAAAGTCTTGTTGGCATAAAAGTTTACATTCCTTGCACCATCAGATGTATAGAAGCACATATCATTTGACCCGAGTGCTAATGTTTCAGGTTGTAGAATCTGATGGAGCAGCATGACCTTCCACTTTTTCCGCCATTGCTCTTGAACCATGAAGCAAATGTCTGATAGTTTGGTTTCAAAACCATTCATATCTTGACATTATTTGTCAACCAGTATTCTTGTTTCAGAAACGACATCCATTAGGCGATTTGGACTTGTGTCTGGAGCACAGATATATCACTTTGTCTAATCGGAAGATTTTGTTCATTAGGCGATTTGGACGATGTTACCTTGACACCCAAGCCAGAATTATGGAAGAAGGTGCTTTTTGCACTATTAGCGGAGAGATACTGACGCACTTCAGAAAGAGGTGGCATTGTGCCTGTGGTAGCGTCATCACCTTCAGGTGGTTGTGGTTGTTCAAACATTTGTTCCATAGCTTGCTGAAAGTTTGAATTTGTAGATTAGTGTACCACATAAGTAACTAATGAGACAAAAACTAACAAACTAGGTTTCACGTTTAACCTGTGGGGGTGGGAAGGCATCATCCCCTTCCCACCACTAGCTTATGCCTTAGTGTACATTTCCTCTCATTCATTGACATATAAGGGTAAAGGAGACATGGTTTAAAGTAGAATGAACATAATATGACATCATTCATATCACGAGCAAACAGATATGGGACAAATAGGCTATTGTATCATTGTGTGGGCACATGATCATCACAACCAGATTACTGATCAAGACCAAAGGAACATCCTTCCTCTTTTTTAAATCATGTAAGGAGAAATGATCCGTTAAGACAAAGTATATATAAAATTGAACAGAGTAACTGATATTGGATGCAACCAAGTAGTTAAATGAACACGTCACAGTAACAAGCAGTTCAAAGGCATGAGGAGTAAGGACTTACAACAGTGGCTTGAACTGGTGGGCTCATGTCCTTCATCTTGCTGGTGTGACAATCCTTGAATATTTGCAATGCATTTGGTTCAGGTTCTTTTTCATTCGGATGGGCTTTCCTCTGTATTTGGAACAAGTCAGTATAGATATAATAATATGAGATAACAAAAATAAGAAAATAGAAGATATTTACAAGAGCCTCGCAGTGTGCAATATAGCTACGAGATCCTATTGTTTGTTGCAATTTCACTTTAGAACGGGTTGTCTTGTTCTTAAAATAGTTAGCCTAGAAGAAGATACTCCCTCCATTTCTAAATATAGGGTGTATAGTTTTTGGCTCGATAATTAAAGAACACATATGGAGGGAAAATTTCACAAGTTGTATGCGAGATTACGCCTAACTAATTGACATGAGTAAATAGAGGAGCTTGCCTGATATAAGGAAATGTAATTAAATCCCTAAAAAAATATCCAAACGAGTGGTGCAATGCAATGCACCTTATTTTTTGAATTTTTTTCCAAAAAAACTATAGACCTTATATCAAGGAACAGAGGGAGTAGATTTGTAAGGCACATACGTAAATACGAGTTCAATATATATTCCACTTCTTGAACCTCATCTTATCACATACATATATCCTACCTGATAATTTGGATCAGACCAGTGTTTAACAAGGGCTATTCAGTCTTCATCCGTAATATATTCCACTTGAGATGTTTGGGCGATTTCATTGTTAGCCTTGCATTCAAAGTGAGTTTTCCAAGGTGATACCGATATTGTCGCAGAGCAGACTGAAAAACATGAGTGCATGCTTGTTTAGTTGCATCATCTTTCGGATCCATCTTGAACCTCATCTGTTGAAAAAAGAATGGAAGTCCCATTAGGAGGAAGGTAGAAAGTATGGGACAGAGCAAGACAATATTAAAAATTGCGCTGAATAACACTACATACGGATAAATGGTCAAGGAAGGTGTTAAACTGGGTCTTGTAGTGGATCCACGTTTGGAGGATACGTGCATGACACCTAACGGCAACAACTGCCTCTAATACCAACTTGGATGACTTTGTAGCATCACGGGGCCTTTTTGAACCTTCCTCAAAGTGGATGTTCATTCTTCCACCTCTAGATTTGTTAATCTGTCAAGCATTATCCCTGATGTCTGTTTCCTTTTGCGCCGTGGTGCTAGTTCAACAATGAATATGGAAAGTGTTAGTGCATATCAAACTGTGACAGTACATATAAAGGAGCATGCAATTGCAACATGACTCAGCCAGGCATCGTCTTGGTGTTGATGCTCGAGGTTCATATGATCTTGCCAAGTCCTGTAGTGTCAGCAGTGCTCGGGAAATAGTGTTAGGTGTGAAGGCGGCTTGGGAACATGCCACTTGCGGAGCAAACGAATGAGTAACTCGTTGAGATGTGGGTACAGTTGAATGAGGTGTTGCAGCTGGTGGAGCAGGGGATACTATGTTTGTAGATTTAGTCGGTGGACTTGGACCTTCTACTTCACTATAAGTACCAGTAGAATCTTGAGGGAAGATCCTTTTCCGTTTGTGCTCCGTTTTATCACTTGCTACCTTGCTTTTTATTTATTTATTGAGATTATAAAAATATATTTCTACCATCATTATTACAGTTTTATCACCATCTCTTCGCCAAACTAGTGCACCTATACAATTTGCCAATGTATTGGGTGTGTTGGGGACACAAGAGACTCTTTGTTATTTGGTTGCAAGGTTGTTTGAGAGAGACCATCTTCATCCTACACCTTCCACGGATTGATAAACCTTAGGTCATCCACTTGAGGGAAATTTGCAACTGTCATACAAAACTCCACGCTTGGAGGCCCAACACGAGCCTACAAGAACAAGTTGTGTAGTACACATCAATAATGAGCGGTGGAGGTCAGGGAATCCATATATAGCAGAGGAGAGGATTCGGGAGGGCTCGGGAGTTCGCAGGCAAGCAAACAATGGAAGTGGCAGAGGCTGCAGGTCATTGGCTCGGTTGCCAACGCAAGAGGACAATGAGAGAGGAAGGGGCCAAGGAAGAGAAGTGACCGCACAATCACGGGGAGCTCGAGGACATGAAGAGCATTCGAGAGGAGGAGGAACAGACGAGAATAGGGGACGTAGTTTGCTAGAGCACGAGAACACACATGCCAGGCACATAGTCACCGCGTGAATAAGCGCACGAGGTGCACTCTGGCCGGGCAGACCTTGTCAGCGAGATAAGGTGAGCAGCAGAGAATGCCAATGAGGAATTGAACAAGCATAGTACCCAAGATGTGACCACAACGGGCTAGAGTCTACAGTAACAACAAGGTGTTTGCAGATTGCTGGAGAATATTGGTGTGGAGCATTAGACTCAGATTTGGCAGGGGGTGGTCATCTACTAAGATGACCATCTTTGCAAATTTTTAGCTCATTTGGCAGGGACTGATATAATAGCTGATCATGCTCATAATGATATAACAACTCAGCATCATCATCATAATAATAAGTCATCATCATTATCATAATAACACAAGTAATACTCATCATTATCATAGTCTTCTAATAACTTCTATTCATTATCATAGTCATAACCAGTCGTAGTTAATTGTTTTTAGCACATGATCATGAGTATTTAGGACCTGCTACCACTAGTGCAGAACCGGGCTTTATCACCGGTTCGTAAGGCCCTTTAGTGACGGTTCTGTAACCGGGACTAAAGTGTGGGGACTAAAGGTCCCCCCTTTAGTACTCGTTCAATACGAACCGCCGCTAAAGGGCCACCATGTGGCACGAGCCAGTGCCAGGGGCGAGGAGACCTATTTTAAAATTTCTGAAATTATAAATTCATTTTTTTGATTTTTTTTTGGATTTTTTCCGATTTTAAAATTTCTGAATTATTTGACGGTTTAATCTCTACTCACCTCTCATCACAGCTGAAGTGTGGATCCCCCCTAGTTTGCAAGTCTGCACTTATTGTTTTCGTGACAATAGTAAGCTGTCAATCCTATTAACCCTCAGGAGTTTAGCTTGAGCATGAAGTCACATGTTTCAACGTTTGAGTTCGAAACTATTATTCTAAAAAATATATTTAGTAACACTAATATTTCTTGAATAAGTAGTTTGACCAGATTTGACCACAAAAATAAATTAGTATCACTAATTTTATTGAATAATTATCTAGTAACACTAATATTTCTTAAATAATTAGTTTAACCACAGTGTAACTAGATTTAAACAAAATTCAAAACAAAACTGAAATTTGAACATAACTTTTTTCCCTTTCAGAATTTCTGGATTCTAAAAAAATTGTAAAACGGCATATAGCCGTCCAAGTCGGATGCTGATACGTCCAAAACGTATCTATAATTTCTGCTTGCTCCATGCCACTTTTGGGTGATATTTCTATGATATTCATACACTTCCATACACTTTTGATCATATTTGGACTAACTTACTAATCTAGTGCACCCCAGTGCCAGTTTCTGTTTTCGGCTGTTTTTGTATTTCAGGTTTTAACGTTTCGAGAACTGCCCAGAAAAATACAGAAAAAATATATAAAAAATCAGCATTCCGAGAACGACACTGCTTCCGAAGGGGACCCTGGGGGGCCACAGGGGCTCCAGGCGCCCTGTG
>LR738713.1:785777631-785894405 GCA_902687465.1 Secale cereale | reverse complement strand
CCTATATAAGCTGCCGCCCCCTGCCCCTTGACGCAACACCGCCGCCTTGCCGCAAGCCTGCCGCTGCCGCGAGCCAGCCGCCCAGACGCCGTTGCACGCCGCCGCCACCGCTGCACGCCGCCGCCGCTGCCCACCACCGCCACCACCACCGCAGCCCCACCGCAGCCCCGCCGCCCGCCGTCGCCGACGCAGCCGCCGGCCGATTCGACGAGGTAGCCGTCGCCGCCGGTTTTCGGTAGAAAACCACCGGTTTTTCTTTTAGAACCCTAGTTCGTTTTTTACTAGATCGGTTTTTTTTCTTCTTTTCCGGTTTAGTTAAATAGAGAGCGTTCACCCATTCGATCAGAACGAGTTCGTCGTTTAGTCTCAGCCGACGAATGTCTGTTCGTTAAGCTGTATTAGTTTTCTTTTCCTAAGTTTATTTTCTGATCGCGATCTGTGATCCGATCTTCGTTTTAGTTTATCTTTTCGCTCGTTTAACGGAATCAGGCGATTTAAGCGCCTGGAGTTTCATCTAGAAATTCTCTTTCCGTTTAACCTAGTCACTCAAGCGTTTGCCTCTGTTAAATTTGGACTTAGGTCCAGATTGGTTCGGTAGTTGTTTTCTCTTTCGCCGTTTGTCTTCGTTGCTTTCTTTTGTTGGTTCTTTTGCAAACCGGAGTTCTTAAGTTGAACCTTCTGGTTAGATCTCTTATTTGAGTTTTACCCGTGCATTAGTTAAAGTACTTATTGTGTGCTTGTTTGTTTGCGGTAGAGTACCCGGAGTGCGCCGCTTGCTACTATGAATCTCTAGGTTTCGCGGATCATCAGCAAGGCAAGTAACACTTTGATCATATTTTCCAAATACCCAGTTTTCATTGCATTAGTCAAACCCTCACACATTGCATGAGTAGGAGCTATTAACATGTGGGACTGGGAAGTAGATTGAGGTAGTACCTATTACCTGCTTTTCATTCAAACCTTTGGGAGTTACTTCTACGTTTGCAAATAGGTCATGCTATGCTCGTAGACGTGGATTGGGTGAGTGTATCCATGACAGATGTGAGTTTGTTAAATAATGGTTCAACTTAAGGTGGCAACTTTAACACACATCTGGGTGGATTGAGGCACCTGGGTATTCCAGCGATTGCCTGTTTTCTTTTGGACCGCCACCCAGGCTCAAAGGGATCATGAGATTATTCATACTAGAAACTTCCATGTGCAGCCACATGCCAATATGGGCTCTGGCATAGTGGAGTAAGTTGTGGGAAACCTTTCCGTGATGGGCTAGCAGATGTAGAGGGATTGTAGGTGTACCGGCCTATCTATCCGGTTAAGGGGACCTCTTCAGAAAGACTGTGTCTCAGTCATCCGTTTCTCAAACACCATGCAGTGCGAGAAACCAAACGGAGGCGATCGAGTCTTGTGGGAAAAGTGCACAAACCTCTGCAGAGTGTACAAACTGATCATGATTAGCCGTGTCCCCGGTTATGGACGTCTTGAGTATCTAGAACTTGGATATCATGTGAATCTCATCATGTTACTTTAATTAATAATGTTGGGTTTAATGATGATTATTAATTTGGGGTTGAGAGGATGTCTATCTTCTCAACGATGTTTCAACTACCATGATAGTTAATTAAAATCTATTCCTTTGCAGTAGGGAAAAACTGGCTTTACGCAAAAACTGTAACCATAGAGCTTTCCACCAGCCATATTGCATATAGTATAGCTTTACTTTTGTTACTCTCTATGTGTTACTTTGCCAGCATATTCCATTTTCTGACCCGTTTTTGGGCTACAACGTTCATGTTGCAGACTTTTCAAACGACGAGTAAGGTGCCTTTATAGGTCGTGGTTCTATTCTCAGTGATGACGTTGGAGTTGATGGACTCACTTATCTTCCAAACCTTCCGTTGTTATCGTGTTCGATGGCCTTAAGCCATTTTTATTGTAATAAGTTCATCGTTGGAACTATCGATGTAATAAGTGTGTGATTGCTACTCTGTTATAAATACTTCAAGTACTGTGCATGTCAGCATTACTGATCCAGGGATGACACTAATGCACAGAGATCGGACTGTTTGAGGTCTGGTCGCTACAAGATGGTATCAAATCACACGCTGACTGTAGGACACGACCACTAAGCTAAAACCCTAGAGCACTACCACTCTTCTCTTTTCTGACTCCTCATCTTTTCTACTCTTTTAGGATGGTGGATGCAAGGAACAAGTTCACGCAACCTGATGAAGATACACCATTTGGACGACACATGAAGGAAGTCACCAAATATCTAAACATCGGACTACCAAGTTTCATCGGAACCTACAACGCCACTTTACCTGAAGAGGAGCGCTGGTTGATTCAAGCTCAAGTTCCAGGAAGGACGTTCAAGCCCGTCACCGCCCCTATAGAATTTTCCTTTAATGCGCCTACTTGGAGCCTAGGCAGGAGCATGGCAGCCCACATCGCTATGGGAAGGATTGGAGAAATCTAGAAGCAGGAGCTAAAGGACACCATCTACCATATTTGTGGATGTAGAGTTGAGCGGTGGGACATGATCAACACCCGGAAAGACAGGTCTTTTGCCCCGTTCATTCAAGAGTTAAACCAGCACATTCATCGCCAGGAGCACCAGATGTGTGCAGGAATGATAGATTTGAAGAAAGCACTAAACAGAAATTTGGAGTTAGAGGAAGAACTCAAGTCGACACGCAACGGATACGAGGAGGAGATGTTAATACTTGTGGAGAAGAATGATGATTTGACACGGAACTTAGGAATACTCATGGGAGAAGAGAAAGAAGAACCAAAGGAGATTCCACCTGAAGACTACATCATCATTGACGACACGGACTCAGACCCCGATGATAGTGATGATGAGGACTATGAAGATGAAGCTGGAGCGGACATCATGGAATCCTCTGCGGATCAAAATTTCTAGAAGACCTCCCTATGACCAGTAGTTTTCCCATTTAGTAGACTGAGAGCACTTTTGTAACGATTAGATCCGTGTAAGCCCTTGTTTGAAATTCATATTGGTGTGATAATGTTTGTGTTTGCCTCATGTGCATTGGGTAGTGATTTCCCTTAGACCTCTTTTCTATTCTAATCTCTTCCCTCTACACCCATCAGATGCCTCCAAGACGTGAGCCTGGATTTGAGTTTCCCCCTGAGCTCACTCAGTTGATCCAACAGCAGAACACATTGATGCAACTTCTTGTCCAGAACACTCAGAACAACCAGAACAACAACAACAACAACAACAACCCTCCACCCCCACCACCCGTGGATAACCTGACCCGTTTCTTAAGGTTACAACCACCGGTGTTTGCTAGCAGCATTGAACCAATAGTCGCTGATGACTGGCTGCGCAAGATTGGAAGGGATTTGACCACTGCTAACTGCTCAGATGCTGAGAAGGTGCATTTTGCCGCACATCAGTTGTCTGGACCAGCCGCAGCATGGTGGGAGAATTACACAGCCACTTTTCCCATAGCCATCGTGACTTGGTATCAGTTTCAGCAAGCTTTTCGTACCGCCCATGTCTGAACTGGAGCTATGAGTATGAAGAAGCAGGAGTTTTGCAATTTGCGCCAAGGCAACCGTACTGTGGCTCAGTACGTGGATGAGTTTAGTACCCTATCTCGTTATGCCCCAGATGATGTGGCCACAGATGCCGCTAAGCAGGAGAGATTCATGGAAAGGCTGAATGATGAGATGAGTGTACAGTTGATGGTGGCAACTTTCAATAACTACCAGGAGCTGGTTGATCGCGCTCTAATGATTGAAAGGAAGCACCAACAGATTGAATGTCACAAGAGGAAGTATGGACAAGGAAAGTATAATTCTGGAGTTCAGCAGAAGCCTCGTTTTACCCCTAAAACGGTAGGATAATTCCAACATACCCATGGAGGAGGTAGCTCACACAATCATAATGGCCCTAAGAATGGAAATGGGAATGGAGCAAGTAGTAACCAGAGCTGCCCTACCCCGTCCACACCCACCAAGAAGGATTTCAGCCATGTCACCTGTTACAAGAGCGGGAAGAATGGACATTATGCCAATGACTGCCCAGAAGCTAAGAATGCGAACGGCAATGGAAGCGTCGCGAAGAAGCCCAACTCGTTCAACAAAGGACAAGTGAACCACGTGACTGTGGAGGAGGTAGAAGAGCAACCAGATGCTGTTGTCGGTAAGTTTTTGGTTAAGATATTTACCGCAATAGTTCTTTTCGATACTGGTGCATCGCATTCATACAATTCAAGGGGATTCGTAAATAGACATAGGATGTCCACCCGAGTTCTTAAGACCCCCATGTTAGTAAGTTCACCAGGAGCAGAGTATATGGCACACCAAGGATGTTTTCAGACACCATTGACCATAGGACGCCACACTTTCCCCTCTGACCTAATAGTCCTGGAGTCACAAGGATTGGATGTGATATTAGGTATGGATTGGCTATCGAAGTATGGAGGTAACATTGACTATGCCAGTAAGTCTATTTTTCTCACCACCCTAGAGGGAAAAATGATTAAGTATGTATCTAGGCTTTCGCCTACAAGGACTCAAGTACATTCTCTCACGGGAGTTGTTCAGGAGGAAGTGCCAGTAGTGAAGGATTTTCCGGATGTGTTCCCAGAGGAGTTACCTGGCATGCCACTGGATAGAGATATAGAGTTTTTGATTGAGCTTTTGCCAGGAACGGGGCCAATTTCTAAGAGACCATACAGGATGCCCGCAAAGGATTTGGAGGAGATTAAGAAACAGATTAAGGAGTTACTAGATAAAGGTTACATACGCCCAAGTTCTTCGCATTGGGATTCACCAGTACTTCTAGTGGAGAAGAAGGATGGATCGTTAAGAATGGTTGTTGATTACCGAGTATTGAATGAAGTAACGATCAATAACAAGTACCCACTGCTGATGAACAATGATCTGTACGATATATTGCAAGGAGCTAAAGTGTTTTCCAAGATCGATCTGCGATCAGGGTACCATCAATTGAAGATTCGAGAGCAGGATATACTTAAGACGGCCTTTACCACCAGGTATGGGTTGTGCGAGTATACTGTTATGTCTTTTGGTCTGACTAACGCATCAGCATACTTTATGAACCTGATGAACAAAGTGTTTATGGAGTATTTGGATAAGTTCGTCGTGGTGTTCATAGATGATATATTGATTTTTCTCAAAGGATGAAGAGGAACATGCAGAGCATTTGCGTTTGGTATTGGAGAAGCTCAGAGAACATCAGTTGTATGCCAAGTTTAGCAAATGAGAGTTTTGGTTGAAGGAAGTTGGATTTCTCGGACACGATATATCCGGAGAAGGAATAGCAGTAGATCCCGCCAAGGTGGACACTGTGACACATTGGGAAGCACCGACAACAGTTAGAGAGATCCGGAGTTTTCTTGGACTGGCAGGATACTACCGGAGATTTATTGAGAATTTCTCGAGGATTGCGAAACCAATGACAGAGTTGTTAAAGAAGGACACCAAGTTCAGTTGGACAGAAGAATGTGAGGCCAGTTTCCAGGAATGAAAGAAACATTTGGTCTCATCACCTGTGTTGATCCTACCAGATCAACATAAGGATTATGAGGTGTACTGCGACGCTTCACGTCGAGGACTTGGAGCAGTTCTTATGCAGGAAGGAAGAGTTGTTTCATATGCTTCACGACAACTGAAACCTCATGGGTTGAACTATACCACTCATGATTTGGAGTTAGCAGCTGTAGTGCATGCATTGAAGACTTGGAGAGATTTTCTCATCGGAAACCATTGTGAAGTATATACGGATCACAAGAGTTTGAAGTATATATTCACTCAAAAGGAGCTGAATCTCAGGTAAAGGAGATGGATGGAACTCATTAAGGATTACGACATGAGATTGCATTATCATCCCGGAAAGGCTAACGTAGTAGCCGATGCGCTAAGCCGTAAAAGCCATGTCAATACCCTAATAATGGAGGAATTACCAAAGGAGTTAGCCGAGGACTTACGAGAACTATGTTTGGATATAGTTCCGAGAGGCTATGTAGCAACACTAGAGATCCAGTCTACCCTGATGGATAAAATCAGAGAAGCACAGAAAACTGACAAGGAGGTTGCCTCTATAAAGGAGAGGATGAATGAAGGAAAAGCTAAAGGATTTCATGAGGATGAGCACGACACCTTATGGTTTGAGGACCGCATTTATGTGCCTAATGACCCGGGGATCAGGAAGTTGATTCTACAGGAGGCCCATGATTCACCATACTCGATTCACCCAGGAAATACTAAGATGTATTTGGATTTGAAGGATATTTTCTGGTGGACCGGTATGAAGAAGGATATTGCGGAGTATGTAGCAGTTTGTGATGTATGTCAGAGAGTGAAGGCAGAACATCAGAAGCCGGCAGGATTGTTACAACCATTGCCAATACCCGAATGGAAGTGGGATAAGCTAGGTATGGATTTTATTACGGGATTACCTAGAACTCGTTCTGGCTATGACTCGATTTGGGTAGTAGTCGATCGTTTGATGAAGGTAGCTCATTTCATCCCCGTAAAGACTACTTATACCAGTGCAAAGTTGGCAAAGATATACATGACCAGAATCGTATGTCTGCATGGAGTTCCGAGGAGCATCGTATCAGACAGAGGAACCCAGTTTACCTCAAAGTTCTGGAATCAGTTACACGAAACTTTGGGTACCAGGATAGAGTTTAGCACAACTTTTCACCCGCAGACAGATGGACAGACTGAAAGAGTCAATCAGATTTTGGGAGATATGCTGAGAGCCTATGCCCTAGATTATGGATCTAGTTGGGACGACAATTTGTCGTATGCCGAATTTTCTTACAACAACAGTTATCAAACCAGCTTGAAGATGGCCCCTTTCGAAGCGTTATACGAAAGTAGGTGTAGGACTCCGTTGTCTTGGGACGAAGTTGGAGACCACCAGTTGTTTGGGCCAGATCTGATCAAGGAATCAGAACAGAAGGTGAAGTTGATTCGCGATAGGCTCAAGATAGCTCAGTCCAGGCAAAAGAGCTACGTAGATTCAAAACGCAAGGAGATCGTTTACGAAGTCGGAGACAGAGTTTACCTTTGAGTATCTCCACTTCTAGGAGTTAAGCGCTTTGGAGTTAAGGGAAAACTAGCGCCACGTTTTGTAGGACCATATAAGATTATGGAACGTATGGGAGAAGTAGCCTACAAGTTGGAACTGCCCGAAGGATTGTCAGGAGTTCACGACGTATTCCACGTTTCCCAGTTGAAGAAATGCCACACAGAGATGGGTGAGATACCGCTGAGGGATACTGTGCCATTGGAAGATATTCAGCTGGACAGCGATTTGACCTATGAAGAGAAACCAGTCAAGATTCTTGAGCATGCCAGCCGAGTCACCTGCAGCAAGGTTATCAAGTTTTGCAAGGTTCAGTGGAGTCACCACACTGAGGATGAAGCCACCTGGGAACGAGAGGAAGACCTGCGGAAGGACCACCCTCACCTATTTTTTAGCCAACCCGAATCTCGAGGGCGAGATTCATCTTAAGGGAGGTAGGTTTGTAACATCCCAAAATTTCAATTTGGAATGTTATACATTAGATTATCATGCATATCATATTTTCTTGCTTTTGGTGGATCCAAGAAAATCCTAAGCAACTCAAGGACCCTCGAAGAGAGTTGGGGATTTCAATATTTTCATATTTGAGGTTTCTCAAATTTTGAAAAATAGGATCATTTGATTTTATTTATTTTATCTTCAAGTATTTCTATCATGAAAATATGAGAGAGGGAGTAAAATGACTCTCCCAAAAACAAAGAAATACGGAAGATTTAATAAAAAAATCAAATAAGTTTTATTTGGAGTTTTATTTGAATTAGGAAAAATTGCATGTTTTCAAAAATGCATTTTAGTGCCAAGAAAATGTTCATCTTGTTCTAAATATTCTATTTAGACGGTGAAAATTTGTTTTGGCAATTTTAGATTTTTATTCCTTTTTCTAGAGTTCTTTTCGCAGCACCGGCGTTTTTTAAAAAAATAGGGGGACCCGACCCGACTGGGCCGAAGCCCAGCCGAGCCAGGCCCATCGCCGCGCCGCCTTCCCCGCCCGCGCCGCTCGCTGTGGCCAGATTGGACTCGCCGCCGCCGCCGACTTTCTTGCCCCTCCCCCAAGTTTCTAGCCCCCCTCCCCCTATATAAGCCACCGCCCCCTGCCCCTTGACGCAACACCGGCGCCTCGCCGCAAGCCCACCGCCGCCGCGAGCCAGCCGCCCCGCCGCCGTTGCACGCCGCCGCCACCGCTGCACGCCGCCGCCGCTGCCCACCACCGTCAGCACCACCACAGCCCCACCGCAGCCCCGCCGCCCGCCGTCGCCGACGCAGCCGCCGGCCGATTCGACGAGGTAGCCGCCGCCGCCGCCGGTTTTCGGTAGAAAACGACCGGTATTTCTTTTAGAACCCTAGTTCGTTTTTTTACTAGATCGGTTTTTTTTTTCTTTTCCTGTTTAGTTAATTAGAGAGCGTTCACCCGTTCGATCAGAAAGAGTTCGTCGTTTAGTCTCAGCTGACGAACGTCTGTTTGTTAAGTTGTATTAGTTTTCTTTTCCTAAGTTTATTTTCTGATCGCGATCGCTGATCCGATCTTCGTTTTAGTTTATCTTTTCGCTCATTTAACGGAATCAGGTGATTTAAGCGCCTGGAGTTTCATCTAGAAATTCTCTTTCCGTTTAACCTAGTCACTCAAGCGTTTGCCTCTGTTAAACTTGGACTTAGGTCCAGATTGGTTCGGTAGTTGTTTTCTCTTTCATCGTTTGTCTTCGTTGCTTTCTTTTGTTGGTTCTTTTACAAAACGGAGTTCTTAAGTTGAACCTTCTGGTTAGATCTCTTATTTGAGTTTTACCCGTGCATTAGTTAAAGTACTTATTGTGTGCTTGTTTTTTTGCGATAGAGTACCCGGAGTGCGCCGCTTGCTACTATGAATCTCTAGGTTTCGCGGATCATCAGCAAGGCAAGTAACACTTTGATCATATTTTCCAAATACCCAGTTTTCATTGCATTAGTCAAACCCTCACACATTGCATGAGTAGGAGCTATTAACATGTGGGACTGGGAACTAGATTGAGGTAGTACCTATTACCTGCTATTCATTCAAACCTTTGGGAGTTACTTCTACGTTCGCAAATAGGTCATGCTATGCTCGTAGTCGTGGATTGGGTGAGTGTATCCATGACATTTGTGAGTTTGTTAATTAATGGTTCAACTTAAGGTGGCAACTTTAGCACACATCTGGGTGGATTGAGGCACCTGGGTATTCCTGCGATTGCCTGTTTTATTTTTGACCGCCACCCAGGCACAAATGGATCATGAGATTATTCATACGAGAAACTTCCGTGTGCAGCCACATGCCAATATGGGCTCTGGCATAGTTGAGTAAGTTGTGGGAAACCTTTCCGTGATGGGCTAGCAGATGTAGAGGGATTGTAGGTGTACCGGCCTATCTAGTCGGTTAAAGGGGCCTCTTCAGAAAGACTGTGTCTCGGTCATCCGTTTCTCAAACACCATGCAGTGCGAGAAACCATACGGAGGCGATCGAGTCTTGTGGGAAAAGTGCACAATCCTCTACAGAGTGTACAAACTAATCTTGATTAGCCGTGTCCCCGGTTATGGACGTCTTGAGTATCTAGAACTTGGATATCATGTGAATCTCATCATGTTACTTTAATTAATAATGTTGGGTTTAATGATGATTATTAATTTGGGGTTGAGAGGATGTCTATCTTCTCAACGATGTTTCAACTACCATGATAGTTAATTAAAATCTATTCCTTTGCAGTAGGGAAAAACTGGCTTTACGCAAAAACTTTAACCATAGAGCTTTCCACCAGCCATATTGCATATAGTATAGCTTTACTTTTGTTACTCTCTATGTGTTACTTTGCCAGCATATTCCATGTGCTGACCCGTTTTCGGGCTGCAACGTTCATGTTGCAGACTGACGACGAGTAAGGTGCCTTTATAGGTCGTGGTTCTATACTCAGTGATGCCATTGGAGTTGATGGACTCACTTATCTTCCAAGCCTTCCGCTGTTATCGTGTTAGATGGCCTTAAGCCATTTTTTACTGTTAAAAGTTCATCGTTGGAACTATCGATGTAATAAGTGTGTGATTGCTACTTTGTTATAAATCCTTCAAGTACTGTGCGTGTCAGCATTACTAATCCAGGGATGACACTGATGCACTGAGATCGGACTGTTTGAGGTCTGGTCGCTACACAATAATGTTTCCCCTATACCCCAAGATGACCGAGGGCCACTTGGGATAATTGAAATAATTAGGAATGATTGTTATGATGGGACAGTCAATCCTAGTATTCATTTGTTGGAACTTACAGAACTTTGTGAGTTGTTTAAGATTTCAGGTTTGACAAGAGATGGAGTCATGAGGAAATTATTTGCCTTGTCACTGAAAGGAAAAGCATTGGAATGGTATAGGCTACTAGATGACTCTCACCTGCTGGATTGGGAAGAGATCCAGTCTCTCTTTTACTCCACGTTTTATCCTCTTCATGAAGTCCATGAGAATAGGAATTATGTTTATAATTTCTATCCTCATGACGGAGAGAGCATAGCTCAAGCTTGGGGGAGACTGAAAACATTAATGCTAAAATGTCCTAACTATGGGCTCCCCAAAGATATGATTTTTACTAATTTCTATGCGAGGCTCTCTTGACAGGATAAAGATTTGCTCGATGCTTCCTCTATGGGTTCTTTCACAAACGAAAAGATTGATGCTAAATGGGAACTCCTTGAAAGAATTCAACGCAACACTGAAGATTGGGAGATCGACAAAGGTAAAGAGTCAGGTATAATTTATGAGTATGATTGCATTAAGTCCTTTGTTGAAACTACAAGTTTTAATAAGTTTAGTGCTAAGTTTGGGCTTGATTCTCAACTCCTTGTTGATTTCCTCAAATCTTTTGCTTCACATCTTAATATGCCTAAGGAGGATTGGATCAAGCATCATGAACCTTTTAAAGAGATTTGCAAAGAAAATGAAATTGTTCATGATGATTGCAACATGCATGATCCAATTCCTAAAAATGAAGTTTTATATAAGCATGTTAATTTTTGTGGAGTGGATAGACCTTGTGAAAGGCCTATGATTGAAGAAGAGAAGTATTGTAAGCAACATAAGCATGAAAGAACAATCACTTGGGTCAAAGATTTAAATGAAATTGCTAGAGAATTGTGTGACCTTTATCCTTTTACTTGTGAACTTTGCTGTATAGAGGGTCACTTTAATTTTCAATGCATGCACTTTCAAAACATAACTGTTAACCAGTTGTGTGATAACATGATCACCCCTGATCTTTATGATGAGCTTATGTTATTTTTGATGTGTGAAGAGTTATCAGAAAAGACTTCTTGGCTAGATGTTAATGCCATAGGAATAAAAAACACTTTGCAAAATTGCCATCTCTATTGTGTTGTTAATTGCCAAAAATGATTACATAAGTAAGATTAGAAAGGAGGGAACTTTACCAAAGTATAAAAATGTCTCTTATATTTCTGCTAATAAAAAGGAGAGTTTCTCCCAAGTTTCCCCTATTGTTTCTAATGATAAACCAGGATATGTGGAGAAGCTTCATCTCCAACCACTCCCTCCTAAGGTGAAGAAGAAGAAAAAGAAGAGGAGGAGGAAGAGGAGCAAGAAGGAAGAAGAATGGGTATCAACCTGGCCTGAGCATATTCCTCCCATCAACTTTTATCCTAACGGTTGTAAGTTTAAAGAAGAAGGTGAAGTTTATTGCCTTAATTATCATCTTGATGATACGTCCGTAGGTACTATTGAAGATGATTTTGATTATGATATGCATGTTACTTATTGTGATTGGGAAAATGATGATAATGCTACTTATGATCTTGAAAATTTTTTTGGTACCAACTCTGAAAGTGATGATATGGAAAGCTCTAAGCTTGGAGATGATAGGATTGCAAATCCTTTACCCACTAGTGATGTGATAATTGATAATTCTTTTGCTAGTAAGAATAAAGACAACATGTTTACAAATATAGTTGCTAGCAATGATAATGCTCTTCTCTACTATGATGATGTTATAACTCCAATCTATAGTGATTATAAAGGTACCTATGACATAAGGAGAAATTATCCTTATGAAACTTGTCATAATCATGGAGGGAATTACTCCCTTGTTGAACACCATCTTTTTAATACACAATTAATCTATAGTGTTCAAGTTGTTTATGATAGTCCTACTCCCACTGTTACCAATGAGAAAGATTATGCTTATGTGGAGAGTAAGAGTACCTTTTTACATGTGGATCATGGTAACAATGCTTTATGTGATGCTTATATTGTTGAGTTTATTCGTGATCCCACTGAAAATTATTATGAGAAGGGAACATATGCTTATAGATATTTCAATAATATCAATTTCCCTCTCTTTATGTTGAAGGTTTTGAAGCTGCACTTGTTTTGTCTTCCTATGCTTATTGCTTTGTGCTTCAATGAATTATTCTATTGCAATATTCCTATGCATAGGAAGCATGTTAGGGTTAAATGTGTTTGGTATTTGCTTCTTGATGCTCTCTTTTGTTCTTCAACTATTATTCCTACGAGAGCATCATTAAAGTCTTAAGCCTGTCTTTATGGCTATAAAGAAAGAGCTCTAGGGAGACAACCCTTGTTATCTTTGCTTTCAGTTTGTTCTTTCAGTTTTTAGTGGTCTTGATGTTTGTTACTACTGTAGCAACATCATTGTATCTTTATTTTTCAGCTTTGTGCCAATTTTAGCCTCTGATTGCAAGAAAGTTCAAAAGTTGTGACATGCTGTCTAGAAAACAGATTCTGTCCTTGGAAAGAAAAATTCGAATAAAATCACCAGATCATCTTTTTGATCTCAATTTTTTTGACAGCATGCTCTATACAATTGGCTTTCGAGCGTCCGTTCTGAGTTTTTTGATTTGAGTTGCAGAAGTACCCCAAAAAATTATTTACTACCTGCTGGTCTGTTTTTCACAGATTCTGCCCTGTTTTGCCTTTTCTTCGTTTTGCGGACCTTAAGCTTGCTTTTTCTTTGCAAAAACTTTTTGGCGATCTTGAGAAACAGTAGACCTTCAAGAATATCTTTGTTTCGAGTAGAGAAAAATTATTTTATTGTGGGTACTAACCTCTCTAATCAGATTATGATGAGTTATGTATGAAGGGAGTTTTCAAGTGTGCGAGGGAAGATGATAAAAGAAGATTCAGGAGTGTCAAACGCTCAAGCTTGGGGATGCCCCCATGCACCCCCAAGAAATATCCAAGGAGACTCAAGCATCTAAGCTTGGGGATGCCACCGTGCATCCCCTTCTCCATCAACAATTATCAGTTCATCCTTCGTTCCACTATATTTTTATCACTTCATGCGTTATGTGCTATGCTTGGAGCATCTTGCTCTTTTCTTTTAAGTTTATTTAGTTTTACTTACTGTTCTTAACAAGTTGGATCCTAGCCTTCATTGTTTGGGAGAGAAACACGCTCCACTCCACTGTAGAACACAACATAGGCTTGCATGTGTATCTTCTTGTGTGTGTTCTTTATCTTTTCATAGCTGTTGTCATGCTTAGCTCTTAGTTTTCATGCTTATCTTTTTAAGAGCTTTTGTTTAGGTTGTTGCTTCTGGAACTCTCTTGAGTTATCATGCTTATCTTGTTAAGAGAGTTGGCTTCTGTGACACTGGTTGATATGTCTATGATAAAAATGCTATGTGCATAATGGTGCTTAGTAGTTCATGTTTTCTTATGGTTAGTCTCAAATAGCTGGGGGTTCTTAATGTGTTATTGAAGTACCAACATGATTTGTTTGCCTATGATGTGGTATGGTTTAGTGATATCTTCCTCCAAGAATTTATTTTGATTGACTTGGCATATGCTCACGCATATTTAAGACTGTAAAGAAAGTCTATCAAGCCTTGATGATCTTTAGTTTCTGAGTAGTGATATAACTTCCATGCCCGATTCAATGTTGCTTTGTCGCTCTGCATGATTATGGCCGTCATTGCTCTCTTAGTTGGTCGCACCCAGTCTTCTGCTAGCCTTCACCTGTACTAAGCGGACTAACTGCTTGTGCATCCAAAATCCTTGAAACTAGTTATGCCATATGAGTCCACCATACCTTCATATATATGGTATTTACTTGTCATTCCTAACGAAGACTTTCTTGTACCATCTCAAAATTATTCAAAAGCATTTCTCTTTTGTGCCTCTGTTTTAGCTCATGAGGAAGTAGTAGGTAATTCATGATCTTCTTATGTTGGACAAATTTTACCCCGGGATTGCATGTCTAATCTGCAAACCCCTAATACGAGCAGGGACTGGCATGAGTGCGCCCAGCTCACAAAAGATAATAGCAACAAACAAACCCTCCTTCATGCTTTGTTCATGAGAAATCAGAAAACTCTGGCAGTGATAAACAAAGGAGATTAAGGGGATGTGATAGTCCCCGCGTGGGAGCCGTTCCTCGAAACTTGTCCAGCATAAGAAGTAATTGGGTTATCTACTAGCATTCGTTGACGAATTATGCATCTCCCAAAAGCTTTTTATCTCTGCTTTTAAAACCACGAGCTCTGGTACTTGTTTAGTCTTCGCTTCCAGCCACGGGTTTTCAACCTTGCCATCAAAATCCACGGTTCAAGAGTCTCCACCTTCTTTCTTCAAAGCACCAACTATTGAGAGCATGATTGTCATTCTGAGTGTAATGTGCATTGTCACAAAGTACCATTGTCTTCTGCATGATTATGATATCTCTTATTCTGAAATCATTGTATCTAGTCGTCACATAAACTTCGGAGGTGCTCCTGCATTTATGTTTTGCTTCACTAAAGGGGGCAAGCGAGGTATCACTTTGTCATGTTTGCACACCATGCTCACTACAAGTCTATTGGGTGTTTCAGTATCATATTGTAAACTTTCAGTTCTTTGTGATATTCTCATGAGGCAACTTAATTACTAAAGATTCATTATCTCAATAAGCATTTGTCATGTGATTGTGAAAGACACTTTGGTAGCATGTCACCACAGAAATTGTGCTTGTTATCATTTACCTACTCGAGGGCGAGCAGGAATTAAGCTTGGGGATGTTGATACGTCCCAAATGTATCTATAATTTCTGCTTGCTAGATGCATGTTTTGGGTGATATTGCTATGCTTTTGATACACTTTCATACACTTTTGATCATATTTGGACTAACCTATTAACTCAGTGCACCCCAGTGCCAGATTCTGTTTTCTGCTGTTTTTGTATTTCAGGTTTTCCCATTACTTAAATTGCCAGAAAAATTCCGGGAAAAATATATAAAAAATGAGCGCTCCAGAAGCTTCCATGTGCCAGAAGTGGGGCCAGAGGGGGGCCAGAGGGGCCCCAGGCGCCCTGATGGTGCGGCCCCACCCCTGGCCGTGCCGGGGGGCCGCCTGGGGGGCTCCCACCTCCTCTGGTGCCCTACTTGGCCTCCTATTTATTCTCCCGTCACGAAAACCCTGATTCCAGAACCCTTTTCTCCAGAAGCAATTCCGATCTCCGCCGCCATCGCCACCAAGTTTCGGGGGACCAGAATTCCTGTGCCGGCATCCTGCCGGGACGGGGAAGTGCCCCCGGATTCATGTCCATCGATGTTGCTTCCTCCCTCCATGATGCGGGAGTAGTTCCTCCTCGGGGCTGAGGTTTCTACCAGTAGCTATGTGGTCAATTCTCTCTACCATGATGCGATCTTCGTTGTGATCATAGGCTATGTTAATCTAGGGTGATCCCATGGTATTTCCCCTTCCTCTATGTATTGGATTGATGTACTCACTTGTCTTTATCTAGTATAATCCCCGAGACCAAGGTGACAGCGGTCTATTGGACATGGATTAGAAGAATATTTTCATGAGTGATTTCCTCTTTTGTGTGTTGATTGAAGATTGAGAGTCTCTTGGTGCTTGTCTTTGACTATCCTTGAGATATGTTGTGGTGATTGTGGTACTCTCTTTGGATGGCCGCGGTGACATTGGGAAATCCATAGATTGAGAACTACGAACTTTGTGGTGTGCTTTTGTAGCCCTACATAATTCTCGTCCTCTCTTGACCACAAAGGAATGACCTCCGAGTGCGTCTCCATTGCATGTTTTATGGGAAATATCATGTGATTAGACTATGTTAATGTTGTTGGGAGTTGCCACTAGTGAAAGTATGAAGCCTAGGCCTTGTTTCCACCATTGCAATACCATTTGTGCTCACGTTTACCACTTGTTTGCTTGCTGCTCTTTTTATTACAGATTTATATTACTTTGCTTTGCCACTCCTATCATCCATATTTTACCATCTCTTCGCCGAACTAGTGCACCTATACAACTCCTAGTTGTATTAGGTGTGTTGGGGACACAAGAGACTTCTTGTATCTTAGTTGCAGGGTTGCTTGAGAGAGACCATCTTCAACCTCTACTTCCCTGAGTTCGATAAACCTTAGGTCATCCACTTGAGGGAAATTGCTGCTGTCCTACAAACCTCTACGCTTGGAGGCCCAACATAGTCTACAAGAAATAGAAGTGTGTGTAGACATCAGCTGCGCGGCGTGCGGAGATCGCACGCATCCGCTCGTCCCTGCCGCGTGCGGCGAGGGAGGGGCCCCAATACGCCCCCGACAGCAAAATCTGGGAGCCGTACTTCCGCCGCCGTCACAATGAGCAGCTCGGGGCCACCAACGGTGGCGTGCCCACCGGCAGGTTCAACGCCGACGGTCGGCGCCGGTGGTGGGGCGTGCCAAGGCGCACGTTGGAGTCCGTCCTCGAGTACATCGAGGGTGGCAACACGCCGCGCCTCGAGTACCCCGCTCCCCTGTCCTTCTCACACCGCCGGGGAAGCTCCTGGACGCCGAGGCGCATGGAGACCGGGGTGCCCTCCTCCTCGTCTGGCGGCTCTCCCTTCCTCCACCTCCGCCCCATCAAGCCGGAGCCCCAGGTGCCCCAGGACACGCCTGTCAGCGCGCGTACCCGCAGCTCTGGCGCCCTCCTCGAGCCCAAGATGGAGTCCGGCCTCCCCCCGGAGTACGAGGAGATAGCCCGGCGCGGCTTCTCCGACGAGGATGCCATGCAGTGGTCGCGCGATGACTACCTATGCGAGGAGATGGTCCGGCAGTGCCGGGCCCTCGAGGAGATCGCCGCCCGCAAACGTGTGCGCGAGGACGAGGACGGTGTCGTCATTGAAAGGATCGATATGGTTGACTAGAGGGGGGGTGAATAGGAAACTAACAATATTTTGCTTTTCTTTACCACTTTAAATTAAACGTCAAAATAAGTTGTCTAGAAATTCTACTAAGATGACAACTAAAGGAAACAAGGATAACAACTACACAAGCATTCTATAGGAGTTAAACAAGTAAAGCATGCACAAGTAAAGGTAAGAAATAACCACAAGTGGAACCGGTGGAGACGAGGATGTGTTGCCAAAGTTCCTTCCCTTTGAGGGGAAGTATGTCTCCGTTGGAGCGGTGTGGAGGCACAATGCTCCCCAAGAAGCCACTAGGGCCACCGTATTCTCCTCACGCCCTCACAGGATGCAAGGTGCCGTGATTCCACTAGTGGTGCCCTTGAAAGCGGCGACCGAACCTTTACAAACAAGGTTGGGGCTATCTCCACAACTTGGAGGCTCCCAACAAAACCACGAAGCTTCACCATAATGGAATATGGCTTCGAGGTGACCTCAACCGTCTAGGGTGCTCAAACACCCAAGAGTAACAAGATCCGCAAGGGATTAGTGGGGAGAATCAAATATCTCTTGGTGGAAGTGTAGATCGATGCCTCCTCAAGCAATTCCGAGCAAATCAACAAGTTTGATTGGCTAGGGAGAGAGATCGGGCGGAAATGGAGCTTTTGGAGCAACAATGGAGTAGTGGGGGAAGAGGTAAGTCTTCTTGGGGAAGAAGACCCCCTATATATAGTGGGAGAGCAAATCCAACCGTTATGTGCGTTTTCAGCCCGCAAAGAGCGGTAGTACCGCACGTAAGTTGCGGTACTACCGCTGGCTGAGCGGTACTACCGCTCTGGGACCGGTACTACCGCTAGGCAAAAATATGTGAGATGATTGACAACCACGGATGAAATAAATTACATCCAAGGCTACATCCGCAGAGAAAACGGTAGTAGCAAAACGCGACATGGTACTACCGCATAGGATGCGGAAGTAAAAAATTACTTCCGCACCTACTTCTGCACTTAGAATCAGTGCCGGGCTAGATACACGGTACTACCGCTCTGGAGCCACAGTACTACAGCTGGTGTGGTACTACCGTGTCTTCAGGCGGTACTACCGTGTGGCTGTGCGGTACTACCGCTTTATGGAGCGGTACTACCGCTTGCCAGGCAGATGATTTAGTTAAGAAGTCATGGTTTGCATATACGATAATAAACGGTTGGAACTCCAGAGAAGCAAGGGAAAGGTGGTGTGAGAGTAAGATGTGTACGTGTTGATTCCACCCAAACCTTTCCGAAGCGGACCCCCTCTTAATAGTACGGCTTTCCTATTACTCAAAGCCACCGACAGGGAGCAAAGAGAAAACACCGTCTTCCATCGAATCCGAGGGGCAATCAATCGTCTTGTGCCTAAGGGAGATATACCTGTAGGAACTTAGAGCACACGATTAGTCCGCAAATGCATTGTCATCAATCACCAAAACTACTTAGGGAGAAATATGCCCTTACAATCTCCCCCTTTTTGGTGGATTGATGACAATACGGGATTTGCACAGGGAAAAAATAAGAGAGTATGCAATCCTAAAACTAGAATATAGGTGAGCTCCCCCTGGATGTGTGCCTACACAAGATTGTGCTTTGGACTACACAACACACATACTAGGTTCAGTGCTCCCCCTATATTCTACACATAATATACTCCTTATATACCAAAGAGCACATAAACAAGGGAAAGTAAACGAACTGCTCACGATATACTAATAAAGACATAACGACGAGTTCAACGATAGACAAGCATATGTCTTACACCATACGATAGTCTCACGCACACGACACAAAAGCACGCAAATAAACAGAGTTCAACCAACGAAAAGAAACAACTGGCACAAGACGCAAATCACTCTCCCCCTTTGTCATCGAGACACCACAAAGGGGAAAGAGGACACTAAGAAGGGTGGCAGCCCAGGAGAAACTCAGTCATCGTACTCGTCATCAGACTCTTGCTGCTCTGCCTGAGGCTCCTCGTCAGACTCTGACCACTTGTACCCCTGACGGGCCATCCAAGCTGCCTCAGGGGTGATGTTGTCCTCGGACCCGTTAGACACGTCCTCTCCATAGACCACCAAGAGCTTCTTGTCACACTGGCGAGTCTTCTTGTCAGTCACATGAGCCCTGTATTGACCTTGAGCCTGCATGCAGAAAAGGGACTTCATCTTTTGCTTAAGCTTCTTAGTCCAAGAAGGCTCTGAGGAGGAAGGAGCAAATCTGCCAGGGCCTTCCTCATCAGCCTCCTCCACAGGCTCCTCGTCAGTGCCCATCTGAGTTGCAGCAGCTTGCGCACGAGTGGTAGTGTTGGCCCAGCGAGTCTTGATGCGAAGACGAATGGGATCATGATGGATACAGTCGGCCTCGAACTCCTCATCAGGGTACAGCTTCTCCCAAGTCTTGGAGATCAGCAGAAACAGGAAAGGACCATAGATGGGTACCTTGTGATTGTAGATCGCAAAGCGGAGCTCACACCACATGATATGGGATATGTCAAGTGGTGGAGACTGCTCCGTGCGAGCCGCTTCACACATCAGCAGCATGTCAACCAGGTATGCATGGACCTTGTCCTTGTCGCCAACGCGAGGAAATAGAGTGTTGCGAAAGATCCGATACATGATGTCCAAAAATGGGTTCAACACCCAAGTCTTCTTGCCACTTGCAAGAGTCTTCTCCACATAGAATGGCAGCAGCTTGTCTTTGTTGGCAGATTCTGGTGGGGCATGAGGCCTAGCTCCAACTGGGTTTTCGAGTCCTTCCTCAGCAATCTGTAGAAGATCCATGAAATCCTTCCAAGATGCAGTCATCTTGTGACCATTGGTCATCCATGTCATTAGCCGATCATCCTTGGAGTGGAAGTGAACTGACGCATAGAACTGAGCAATAATCTCCGGATCAAAATCATGCTGAAAGGTCATGATGTGCTCGAGTCCAAACTGCTCGACCAGATCCAGAGCCTCGGCAAAGTAGGCCCGGTTGGTGTCCCTCCGCATGTGGGCCACATCCACCCAGTGAGCATCCACATACAGGTTGGTCTTGTTCTTGAGCACCTCTGTGTAGATGTGATACTGCTGCTTAGTCCAGAAAAGGTCATCTCCAGGAAACTGAGCACGGGGTTCTCCATATGGGTTTTGCTTCCTCCGTGCCATGAACTCATTAGCTGGCATTTCTTCCATAGACATTGAGGATTCCTTTCACTTGTTGGCGGCAGTCTTGAACCTTCGCTGGGGATTGGAGCCCTCTGGCACATCACTGGGGTTGCGCAGACGCTTGGACCCGGTGTCGCGGACAGGATTGGTACGACGAGCATCGAAACCGGAGCCACCACCTAAAAGAGAAACACGAGAAAATGACAAAAGCACAAAGAGAATCAATGCAAAAGCCTCAAAAAGCACGAGAAACGAGTAGAAATGGAAATATGTACATGGTACGAAGGAACTATGACCAAAGCGGTAGTACTGCCTGACTGACGCGGAAGTAAAAAATTAGCACCGCTTAGTAAGCGGTAGTACCGCTTGGAGGAAGCGGTAGTACAGCACACTCTGCGGTAGTAAAAATTTACTTCCGTGAACAGAAGCGGAAGTAAAAAACTAGTACTGCTTACGGAGCGGTAGTACCGCGTCGGGGTTGCGGTAGTACTGCTCGGTAAGCAGTAGTAAAATTTTACTTCCGCTCCCGAGCGGTAGTACCGCTGAGGACTGATGGCTTCTCGCCCCTCGTTGGTTACCCCAAGTGGAAGGTTTGAGATGCAGTGTAGCGGAAGTTTTCCCTTGGCAAAGATACCAAGGATCGATTTCCCCTGAGACTCCAAGGTTCAACAAGAAGGTGTCAACTGCTAACGGCGCTAGATACTTAGCAATCAACTTGGACCTGCACACAGATACAAATAACTTTGCTCCCAACGAGTACAGAGAGGTTGTCAATCCCTCTGGCCTTGTCGTTTACAAAGGATCAAACGCAAGAGATAATAGTGATAGGTATTGCTGCAACTAATAAGTAAAAGCGAAAAGTAAATAGCGGATGTGATCAGTGATGGTAATATGGACCGGGGTCCCATGATGTTCACTAGTGATGTCTCTCTCGCAAAAGACGATAAAACAGCTATGTGAGGTAAACGAATTATAGCTGGGCAATTGACAGAATTATGTGCGCAAACCAATGCTAACTATGTTGCAAGAAAGGTAGAGGTTCAAAGCATGGGCGGTACGCCAAGGTAAGTAGACCGAAATCCATCTGCATCTACTACTAATCATCCACCTTGAGATATCTATCCAGAACATCTCGCTGGTATTAAGTTGCGAGTCCCACCCATAGTGTAAACTCAAAGCAACAGACAAGTGCATTAAAAGAACTTTGCATAAAGTAAACAATCCTTGCACCCGCGAGTACAAGCACCGTTGTTTTCCCCCTTGTGGCAACAGCACATCCCCTAGACTCATGTTTCTGTCACTCAAGCTAGTCATCGAGGGGCATGAATCCACAATCGAGCATAACGTTCCCTCTTGGAGTCACTACCTACTACTTGGCCAAAGCAATAAATAGCAACGGAGAACATGCAAGAATTACTTAAGAACATAAATATAAAAGAGGTAAATCAAATATATTACTCAAACACAATCTGAACATAATCTCATAATCCATCGGATCCCAGCAAACTCAACATAGCAATAGCATAAGGATTACATATGTGCCTCGATCATGTAGGGCAGCTCACGAGGTCTAATTAGTGAAGCACAAGAAGGGGAGGAGAACATCACATAGCTACTGGTCATGGACCCATGGTCCAAGGGAGACTACTCACAACTCATCTGGGAGGCGTCCATGGTGGTGGAGAGGCTCCCGGTGGTGATCCTCCCCTCCGGCAGGGTGCCGGGAAGAGTTCTCCTGGTGCTCCCGATCTTGGAAGCGCGGCGGCGGCGGAATAGATATGAGATCGCGAAAAAAGGGTTCCGTCCTCGAGGGTTTCGAGACGCGTGTTAAATATATGCCAAAGGGGGCATCAGCGGAGGCCTGGGGGGCCCAGGCGCCCCCTGGCGCGGCCAGGAGGTGGGCCGCGCCACCAGGGCGCCGGGAGCCCTGGTGGCCCCCCTCCGGCCCTACTTCGGCCGTGTGGAAGCTTCCGGAACGCTGATTTTTTATATAATTTTTCCGGGATTTTTCTGGCAGTTTACGTGACGGGAAAACCTGAAATACAAAAACAGCAGAAAACAGAAACTGGCACTGGGGTGCACTGAGTTAATAGGTTAGTCCAAATATGATCAAAATTGTATGGAAGTGTATAAATATCATAGCAATATCACCCAAAAGAGGCATGGAGCAAGCAGAAATTATAGATACGTTTTGGACGTATCAACATCCCCAAGCATAATTCCTGCTCGTCCTCGAGTAGGTAAATGATAACAAGAATAATTTATGTGGTGACATGCTATTAACCATATAGGACTTTCCATAGTCATATGACAAAAGCTTATTGAGACAATGAATCTGTAGTAATTAAGTTGCCTCATGAGAAAATCACAAAGAACTGAAAGTTTTACAACATGATACTGAAACATCAAATAGATTTGTAATGAGCATGGTGTGCAAATATGATAAAGTGGTATCTCGCTTGCCCCCTTTAGTGAAGCAAAACATAAATGCAGGGGCACCTCCAAGGTTTAAGTGATGACTAGATACAATGATTTCAGGATAAACGATATCACAATCATGCAAAAGACAATGCTACTTTGGGACAATGCACATTACACTCAGAATGACAATCATGCTCTTAGTAGTTGGTGCTTTAAAAGAAGGTGGAGACTCTCGAACCGTGGCTTTTGTTGGCAAAGTTGAAAACCCGTGGTCGGAAACAAAGACAAAACATTTACCAGAGCTCTTGGTTTTAAAAACAGAGGTAATAATTATTTTTTGGATATGCATGTTCCGTCAACGAATGCTAGCAGACAACTCAATCACTTCTTGAGATGGACAAGTTTCGAGGAACGGCTCCCAAATGAGGACGATCACATCCTCTTAATCTCCTTTGTTTATCACTACCAAAGTTTTCTGATTTCTCATGAACAAAGCGTGAAGGAGGGTTTGTTTGTTATATTATTTTGAGCCGGGTGCACTCTTTGCCAGTTCCTTCTCGTATTATGGGTTTGCACATTAGACATGCAATCCCGGGGTGAAGCTTGTCAAACTTAAAAAGATCATGAATTAACTACTACTTCCTCATGAACTAAAACAGAGGCATAAAATAGAAATACTTTTTTTTGAATAATTTCGAGATGGTACATGAAAGTCTTCGTTAGGAATGGCAGGTAAATACCATGTATAGGAAGGTATGGTGGACTCATATGGCACAACTGGTTTAAAAGAATTTGGATGCACAAGCAGTCAGTCCGCTTAGTACTGGTGGAGGTTAGCAAAAGACTCGGAGCGACCAACTAAAAGAGCAATGACGGTCATAATCATGCAGAGCGACAAAGCAACATTGAATCAGGCATGGAAGTTATATCGCTACTCAGAAATAAAAGATCATCAAGGCTTGACAGACTTTCTTTACAGTCTTAAATATGCGTGAGCATATGCCAAGTCAATCAAAATAAATTCTTGAAGGAAGATATCACTAAACCATACCACATCATAGGCAAACAAATCATGTTGGTACTCCAATAACACATTGGGAAACCCCCAGCTATTTGAGACTACCCATAAGAAAACATGAACTACTAAGCACCATTATGCACGTACCATTTTTATCATAGACATATCGACCAATGCAACGGAAGCCAACTCTCTTAATAAGGTAAGCATGATAAATAAAGAGAGTTCCAACGACCAACTAAACAAAAGCTCTTTAAAAAGATAAGCATGAAAACTAAAAGCTAAACATGATAGTAGTTATTGAAAGACAAAGAACACACACAGCAAAGATAGACATGAAAATTCTATGTTATGTTCTATGTTGAAGTGGAGCGTGTTTCTCTCCCACACAAAGAAAGCTGAGTTCCGACTCGTTATGAAAAGCTAAAGAAAACTAAAAAGGAACTAAAAGCAAGATGCTCCAAGCATAGCACATAACACATGAAGTGATAAAAATATAGTGGAACGAAAGACGAACTGATAATGTTGATGGAGAAGGGGATGCACGGGGGAATCCCCAAGCTTAGACGCTTGAGTCTTCTTGAATATTTCTTGGGGGTGCATGGGGGCATCCCCAAGCTTGAGCGTTTGACACTCCTGAATCTTTTTATCATCTTCCCTCGCACACTTGAAAACTCCCTTCATACATAACTCATCATAATCCGATTAGCGAGGTTAGTACCCATAATAATATAATTGTTCCTTGCTGGAAATAAGGATATTCTTGAAGGTCTACTGTTTCTCAAGATTGCCAAAAGGTTTTTGCAAAGAAAAAGCAAGCTCAAGGTTTGCAAAATGAAGGAAAGGCAAAACAGGACAGAATCTGTGAAAAACAGAACAACAGGTAGTAAATGATTTTTTCGGGGCACTTCTGCAACTCTAATAAAAAAACTCAGAACATACGCCCGAAAGACAATTGTATAGAGCACGCTGTCAAAACAATTCAGACCAAAAAGATGATCTGGTGATTTTATAAGAATTTTTCTATCCAAGGACAGAATATGTTTCCTGGACAGCACGTCACAACTTTTGAACTTTCTTGCAATCAGAGGCTACACTTGGCACAAAGTTGAAAAGTAAAGATACAATGATGATGCTACTGTAGTAACAACATCAAGACACAACAAAAGCAAAATAAAATTTTATTCATGTGGGCTGCCTCCCAAAAGCGCTTTCTTTTATGCCTTTAAGCTAGGCATAATGCATAGAGATCAAGTTTTATCAAGAGTAAAAGAATAGCTAGCCCGTATAACGGACTCAAACGGTAACTTAATCTTCTTTCTAGGGAAGTGTTCCATCCCTTTCTTGAGAGGAAATTGGAATCTTATATTCCCCTCTTTCATGTCAATGATGGCACCAACGGTGCAAAGAAAAGGATGTCCCAAAATAATTGGACAAGAAGTTTCATATTCAATGTACATAATAGTAAAATCAACGGGAACGTAGTTGTCATTGACAATGATAAGAACATCATCGATCCTCCCCAAAGGTTTCTTTATGGAAGAATCAACAAGACGAACACCAAAAGAACAAGAATCAAAAGGTTTCAATTTAAGCATATCATATATTCTTTTGGGCATAACGGAGGTACTAGCTCCAACATCACTTAAAGCATAGCAAGAGAAGTTATTCAACTTAATTTTAATCATAGGATCCCAACCATCTTCTAGCTTTCTAGGTATGGAGGCTTCTACTCTAAGTTTCTCCTCCCTAGCTTTGATGAGAGCATTAGTGATATGCTCTGTGAAGGCAAGGTTAAGCGTGCTAGTGCGGGGATCTCTAGACATCTTGTGAAGGAAATCAATAACTTCGGTAAGAGTGCAATTGTCAAAATAAAGGTCACTACTATCAAGTAAAGTGGTAGTGGTGTCCTTTAGGTTCACTTGTTTGGTAGTTTTTATGGTCATAGCATCACCATTAATAGGTCCATTGGGACCAGGAGTGCATTGGGTGCTAAGAGTTTGGATATCCTCAACAACTTGGATAGTAGCAACAGTGTGGTGGGTAGGAAAGTTCTTAATGCCATCTTCTTCCTCCCTTTCTCTAGCCCATCTCTTTTTAAGTTTAGCCAACATCCTAATGTTTTCATTAATTTGCACTTGAATAGCATTCATAGGAGTGACCTTCCTCTCCTCAAGAGGAGAAGTTCTAATTTTAAGCAATTCTACCTCATGGGCTAAATTGTCTACCTTCGAAGAGAGATTATCTAGTTTGTTTAGTTTTTCTTCTACACTCTTATTAAAGGCTTTTTGGGTAGTGATGAAATCTTTAAGCATACTCTCTAGTTCAGAAGTGGAGTTATTGGTGTTAGGATAAGCATTGTTGTTCCCATAAGAGTTAGAGGGGAACGGTCTAGGATTGCTACCAAAATTACTCCTATAAGCATTGTTATTAAAATTGTTTCTAGAGATAAAGTTCACATCTACTTGTTCTTGAGCAATCAAAGAATTTAAAGGAACATCACAAGGATCAACAGAAGATTGCTTCGAAAGTAGAGACATGATCAAGTCAACTTTTTCATTTAGGGAGGAAATCTCCTCGACAGAGTTTACCTTCCTACCTGTTGGAGCGCGTTCAGTGTGCCATTGGGAATAATTGGTCATCATATCATCGAGAAGCTTAGTGGCAGCACCAAGTGTAGTTGACATAAAGGTTCCTCCCGCGGCCGAATGTAACAAGTTCCGTGAGGTAAAGTTCAAGCCTGCATAAAAAGTTTGGATAACCATCCAAGTAGTCAAACCATGAGTAGGGCAGTTCTTGACAAGAGATTTCATACGTTCCCAAGCTTGGGCAACGTGTTCATTATCCAATTGTTTAAAATTCATTATGTTACTTCTTAGTTGGATAATTTTAGCAGGTGGATAGTATTTTCCAATAAAAGCATCTTTGCACCTGTCCCATGAATCTATGCTATTTCTAGGCAAAGATTGAAACCAAATTTTAGCTCCTCCTCTCAAGGAGAAAGGAAAAAGCTTAAGCTTAACAATATTACCATCTATTTCTTGGTACTTTTGCATATCACAAAGTTCAACAAAATTGTTCAAGTGTAAAGCAGCATCATCTCCAGCACCGGAGAATTGATCTTTCATGACTAAGTTCAGTAAAGCAGGTTTAATTTCATAAGAAGGTGCTGAAGTGGCAGGTGTAGTGATAGGCGTGCAGATAAAGTCATCGTTGTTATGACTAGTGAAGTCACACAACTTGGTGTTCTCGGTGGAACCCATGGTAGCAAGCAAGCAAGATAACTATTTTTGTGATTTTCGATAAAAGATACTAAAGCAAAACTGAAAGGTAAACTAACAAGACTAAAAGGCAAAGGTAAAAGATAGCGTGCAACTCCCCTATCTTGAAGAGTGGAGTCCTCGGCAATGGCGCCAGAAAAATTTGCTTGATGGCTTCTCGCCCCTCGTTGGTTACCCCAAGTGGAAGGTTTGAGATGCAGTGTAGCGGAAGTTTTCCCTTGGCAAAGATACCAAGGATCGATTTCCCCTGAGACTCCAAGGTTCAACAAGAAGGTGTCAACTGCTAACAGCGCCAGATACTTAGCAATCAACTTGGACCTGCACACAGATACAAATAACTTTGCTCCCAACGAGTACAGAGAGGTTGTCAATCCCTCCGGCCTTGTCGTTTACAAAGGATCAAACGCAAGAGATAATAGTGATAGGTATTGCTGCAACTAATAAGTAAAAGCGAAAATTAAATAGCGGATGTGATCGGTGATGGTAATATGGACCGGGGTCCCATGATGTTCACTAGTGATGTCTCTCTCCCAAAAGACGATAAAACAGCTATGTGAGGTAAACGAATTACAGCTGGGCAATTGACAAAATTATGTGCGCAAACCAATGCTAACTATGTTGCAAGATAGGTAGAGGTTCAAAGCATGGGTGGTACGCCAAGGTAAGTAGACCGAAATCCATCTGCATCTACTACTAATCATCCACCTTGAGATATCTATCCAGAACATCTCGCTGGTATTAAGTTGCGACTCCCACCCATAGTGTAAACTCAAAGCAACAGACAACTGCATTTAAAGAACTTTGCGTAAAGTAAACAATCCTTGCACCCGCGAGTACAAGCACCGTTGTTTTCCCCCTTGTGGCAACAGCACATCCCCTAGACTCATGTTTCTGTCACTCAAGCTAGTCATCGAGGGGCATGAACCCACAATCGAGCATAACGTTCCCTCTTGGAGTCACTACCTACTACTTGGCCAAAGCAATAAATAGCAATGGAGAACATGCAATAATTACTTAAGAACATAAATATAAAAGAGGTAAATCAAATATATTACTCAAACACAATCTGAACATAATCTCACAATCCATCGGATCCCAGCAAACTCAACATAGCAACAGCATAAGGATTACATATGTGCCTCGATCATGTAGGACTGCTCACGAGGTCTAATTAGTGAAGCACTAGAAGGGGAGGAGAACATCACATAGCTACTGGTCATGGACCCACGGTCCAAGGGAGACTACTCACAACTCATCCGGGAGGCGTCCATGGTGGTGGAGAGGCTCCCGGTGGTGATCCTCCCCTCCGGCAGGGTGCCGGGAAGAGTTCTCCTGGTTCTCCCGATCTTGGAAGCGCGGCGGCGGCGGAATAGATATGAGATCACGAAAAAAGGGTTCCGTCCTCAAGGGTTTCGGGACGCGTGTTAAATATATGCCAAAGGGGGGCATCAGCGGAGGCCTGGGGCCCAAGCGCCCCCCCGGCGCGGCCAGGAGGGGGGCCGCGCCACCAGGGCGCCTGGAGCCCTGGTGGCCCCCCTCCGGCCCTACTTCGGCCGTGTGGAAGCTTCCGGAACGCTGATTTTTTATATAATTTTTCCGGGATTTTTCTGGCAGTTTACGTGACGGGAAAACCTGAAATACAAAAACAGCAGAAAACAGAAACTGGCACTGGGGTGCACTGAGTTAATAGGTTAGTCCAAATATGATCAAAAGTGTATGGAAGTGTATAAATATCATAGCAATATCACCCAAAAGAGGCATGGAGCAAGCAGAAATTATAGATACGTTTTGGATGTATCAAGGACCGCGGTAGTACCGCTCTGGTCAGATCTGAAAACGGATCTGGACCAGATCGGGCGGTAGTACCGCGGTTCACCAGCGGTAGTACCGCACGGAACAGATCTGAATAGTGCGGATCTAGATGAGGCCATGTAGATCGAACAACGGTACTACGGCTGATCATAGCAACTTGGTAGCAACATACATACTAGCATTTCTAGAGCAAGAACACTCTCCTACATCCTAAACTTCCATGGATAAGAACATGAAGAACACAAGAACACTAAGCATCTCCCCTAACCCTAAAAACAACAACAAGGCAACAAGAAGAGGGGAAAAAGGGGAGAAACCTTCATCCATGGCAAGAGGGCGAGGTGGGGAGCGATCCCACCGGTCGGAATGCGAGGAGAGTGGCCGAGGGAGGAGATCCGGCGAGGTCCTCCAGCGGCGTTCTTGAGAGGGAGAGAGAGGGACGACGTGGGGGTTAGGAGTGAATGGGTATGGGGGAGTTGGAACTCCCCCTGCCTGCTTATAACCCCCACCCGTTCGAATATGTGCGGTAGTACCGCGGTCATCGCGCTAGTACCGCTTGGGCGGTAGTACTGCTCGCCAAGCGGTAGTACCGCTCTACCAGCGGCAGTAAATAAATACTGCCGTGCTGGACGTGCGTTAGTACCGTAACCTACATTGCGGTAGTACCGTAACCTTGCACGGTAGTACCGCTCCTCTAAGAACAAGCATGTTAAAACACGAGGCTTTTAGCAAAGAAGAGAGAAAAGCAAACGAGCGCACAAGCAAGGCTAATAACACAACTCCACAGAGGAGGGCGGCGGCCGAGGCCACCTATGTTTGAGTTCGTTGGTATGGCACCGCGAAGAATTATCCTTGAGCCCATGACCAATACTCGTCTTGAAGCACTTAAACCAACTATGTATGGTAAATGATAAAGACTTGATCAGTTTATGCATAATGGGGGGAGGAATGGTTCATTGAGAGAACAATACTCCCCCTATGTCCATGCCTACATCTAGACAAGATAACTATATTCAGTGTGAGGAGTGTGTGCAAAGACTCAAGCCACATTGCTCAAATCGATGATATTTAGCTCATGCCTTAACTAGCGAAATCTTGCTTCATCCAATGGCTTCGTGAAGATATCTGCAAGGTTATCATGAGTGTTGACGTAGTGAAGCTCGATCTCTCCTTGCCGTATGTGATCCCGGATGAAGTGATACAGAATCTCAATATGCTTCGTCTTGAAGTGTAGCACCGGGTTCAGAGAAATCTTGATGGCACTTCCATTGTCACACCAAGGAGGCACTTTGTCACAAGTGACACCGTAATCCTTTAAAGTTTTCCTCATCCATAAGAGTTGAGCACAACAACTGCCAGCAGCCACATACTCTGCTTCGGTGGACGAGAGAGATACACAACTTTGCTTTTTGGAAGACCAACTAACAAGAGAGCAACCAAGAAATTGGCACCCTCCCGAAGTGGACTTCCTATCCACTTTGTCTCCCGCCCAGTCAGAATCAGAGAAACCTACAAGGTTGAAGTTTGCTCCTCTAGGGTACCATAAGCCAAAGTTTGGGGTATGAGCCAAATATCGAAAGATTCGCTTGACAGCCACAAAGTGACTCTCCTTAGGTGAGGCTTGAAACCGTACACAAATTCCTACACTCAACATAATATCCGGTCTAGATGCACAAAGGTAAAGCAAGGATCCGATCATAGAGCGATATAGCTTTTGATCCACCGCTTTACCATTGGGATCAATGTCAAGTTGGCATTTGGTTGGCATTGGAGTAGTAGCCGGCTTGACATCACTTATATTGAACCTCTTGAGCATGTCTTGAGTATACTTGGATTGTTTGATGAAGATGCCTTCTCTTCTTTGTTTGATCTCAAACCCAAGGAAATACTTCAACTCTCCCATCATGGACATCTCAAAATGTGTGGTCATGAGTGCGGCGAACTCATCATTGAAAGCTTTGTTAGGAGAACCAAAGATAATATCATCAACATATAGTTGGCATACAAACAACTCCCCTTTGACCTTCTTAGTAAAAAGAGTGGGGTCGATTTTCCCAATTTCAAACCCACGATCTTGTAACAACTCGGTAAGATGCTCATACCACGCACGTGGGGCTTGCTTAAGGCCATAGAGTGCCTTATCGAGTTGGTACACGTGATTGGGGAACTTAGGATCCTCAAACCCCGGGGGTTGTTTAACATACACCAACTCATTAATAGGACCATTAAGAAATGCACTTTTCACATCCATTTGTTGCAATTTAAAGTTATGATGGGAAGCATAGGCAAGCAACAAACGAATGGATTCAAGACGAGCAACGGGGGCAAAGGTTTCACCGTAGTCGATACCCTCGACTTGGGAATATCCTTGAGCCACCAAACGCGCCTTGTTGCGGATGACAATGCCATGAGCATCTTGCTTGTTCTTAAAGATCCATTTGGTTCCAATGACATTATGGTTCTCCTTTGGCCTTGGCACCAGACGCCACACCTTGTTGCGCTCGAAGTTATGGAGTTCTTCATGCATGGCATTGAGCCAATCAGGGTCTTCGAGCGCCTCATAAACCTTCTGAGGTTCAACACAGGAGACAAGAGCTTGATGAGCACAATAGTTTGCTAATTGTCTACGAGTGCTTACCCCCGTTTTGATGCTTCCTAGAATGTTCTCGATGTGATGTTCGTTGGAAGCAAGCCTGGAGGCAACTTTTGCAGCACGACGCTCTAATTGCTCTTCAAGAGTTAACTGAGGAGCACTGAGTTGATCATCTTGAGCGTCGTGAGGAGCTAGATCTTGATCTTGAGCTTCCTCTTGATCTTGATCTTGCTCGGAGGATGATACGTCCAAAATGCATCACTATTTTATATCGTAATTCATCCTTATTCATTGATATATTTCACATTACGATGATGTTCTTATGTTGTTTTGGCCTATTTTACACAGTTTGCAACTTTCCGGTGCCGAAGCAGCAGACGCAGGATTCAGCGGTAAAAAGTGGACACTGAGTTGTTGAAGAAGAATACCTCCAAATTACCTGAAAATCGACGGAGGGTATTTTCCAGAAGGATCACGAAGATACGCAAAAGAGCAACCAGAGGGGGGCCACAGGGTGCCCAGGCGGCCACCTGGCGCGGCCCCCACCCTGGCCGCGTCGGGAGGGCGCCTGGAGCCCCTGGCCCACTCCAGGCTCTCCCCTCTGGCCTATATACTCCTCGTCATCCAGAAACCCTAAAAAAGAGAGAGTTTACGGAGTTCCACCGCCGCTTCGCGGCGGAAACCTACAGAGAAGAAAAGCCATCTCCGGCGGGCAGATTCCGCCGGGGAGATCACCTCCCGGAAGGGGGGATCATCGCCATCGTCATCACCATCGTCACGGGCATCATCGAGATCATCATCAACATCATCCCCAACATCAGCACCATCTCCATCTTCATCCAATCTCATCTCACAATTGCAACTTGTGTTGTAATCCGTACTATCTATCCTCTCTACTCTATCGGTGTTGATTACTACTTTGTGGTGAATGTTATTGAGTTTTGTTGGAGAAATATCATTGTGTCCAGATTATTTATCATCCATCTATCTCCACTGATCATGATCTCTTTTATGTCTTGTGAGTAGTTACTTTAGTTCTTGAGGACATGGGAGAAGTCTTGTTGGTAGTAGTCATATGATGTTGAAGTAATATGTGTTGTTTGATACTTAAGTTGTGTTGTTATTTTCCTAGTGGTGTTGTGTGAGTCGAACACTCAACATTTCGCCTTATTAAGGACCTAGGGGAATACATTGTGTACAAAGAATGCTTACGGTGGGTTGCCGGAGTGACAGAAACCTGAACCCCAGTTCGCACGCTTTTGCACAAGGGAACAATGGATCATCGATCGTATTGCTATGGTTAGGCTTTTGCCTTAAATACTATCTTGTATTTGCGGATGCTTGCAAGGTGTTTAATCATAAGAGTGCACTCATCTTAGTCTAGAGGGTGTACTAGCATAGATCCACCCACTCAACACTTATCAACACATCACATAGTACCGATACGGAATATGGCGAAAGCACATGACTACCTCTCCCGTGTGTCCTCAAGAACACTTTAGCCCTTATAAGTTCAGTTGCTAGGCCTCTCCTTCTCTCAGAAAGGATTGGGCCACTTGTTACTCTCCAGTGCCTTTTACTTTGCTCGCTTTTACTTTCCTGTTGCTTATATCAAGAAAACCCCTAAAAAGTTATCTTTTAATGCTTGCAGTTATTTGATAACCCTCAACCGTAAGGGATCGAGATAGTCTTCGTGGGTAAGAATAACCCAATTTATTGATTCGACACACGGGGAGCCAAAGAGTATTTATAAGCTTTAACAGTTGAGTTGTCAATTCAACCGCACCTGAAATATACTAACTTGCAACAAAAGATAAGTGGTAACAGTGATATGATAGTGATGATAGTAATAGTAAAAGTAAACAGCAAAAGTAAACAGCAGTAGTAAATGGTAGAAGTAGCAACTAGTGACAGGCAAGGTTTAAATACTGTAGGCTAGGGAGATGGATGGTTGGGCGCTGCATGGATGAGATAGATTCTAACTTGGGGCACGGCACACGGAAAAGTAATGATCATCTAGGCAAATATCAAAGATTAGGCATGTATCCCGTAGGTAGTTGTACGTGCTTGCAATAAGAACTTGCACAACATCTTTTGTCCTACCATCCCCTTTGGTGTCCCAAGCTGTCACTTTTGGGATCGCCGGTTCCGAACCGTAATAGGTGCATACAACTCATAGATAGGATCAAGAACACAAATATATTCATGCAAACACATATGGTTCAGATCTGAAATCATGGCACTCGGGCCCTAAGTGTCAAGCATTAAGAATAACAAGTTGTCGCAAAGATGATAAACACCATACTAGATGATAGGCAACATGCCCCCAACAATCTGACGAACTATTACATGATCTAACTCATCCAATCCCTACCATCCCCTTCGCCTACAGCAAGGGAATTACTCACACATGAAGGGGGAAGTCATGGAGGGATGATGGAGTGGTGATGATGATGACGATGGCGACGATCTCCCCTCTCCGGAGGCCAAATCAGCCTCCAGATTAGCCCTCCCGGAGAAGAACAGAGGGTGGCGGCGGCTCCGCGACGAAAAACAGCGAAAGGAATTCCGATCTGGGGTTTCTGCGTCGGGAGGAAAAATACGGGCTAAAGTAGGGCACCAGGGGGTGTGGGCCCCACCCAAGCGCCCCCCCCCCCCCCCGGCGCGGCCCGGGGGGGCGCGCCCACATGGCGCCTGGGCACCCCCTCGCCCCCCTCTGGCCCCACTTCTGGCATTTGGTTCCTTCGGGTGCGTGGATTTTCTCTGATTTTTCGTGGATTTTTCTGAGATACTTAAAAATCCGTTTTCCTGCACACAAATAAACCATACAAGCAGCTCTGCTGAAAACAGCGTCAGTCCGGGTTAGTTTAGTCCAAATCATGCAAGAATGAGGTCAAAACAATATTAAAAGTGTTTGGAAAAGTAGATACGTTTGAGACGTATCAACTCCCCCAAGCTTAGCATATTGCTTGTCCTCAAGCAATTCAGTTCAACGAACTGGACGCGACAAAGAAAACTTTGACAAACTCTTTTGCTTCATTAGATGTATATAAGCATGTACTACGAAAAGAGTTCAGCAAGTATTAAAACAGTACTTATGAGAACAATGCAAGGAGCAATCCTTCTTTCCAGTGACCAGTCACAAATAATTAAGAGTAAATAATATATTACTGAGAATCAAGACAAGATCACATTGCACACAGCTTGAGCATATTAAGGTGGTATCTCGCTAGCCTCCATGAGTGAAGCAAAACATAAATGCAGAGACTCCTCCAGAGTTTTAAAGGAGACTAGAGCTAAGAATTTCAGAATAAATCATATCACAAGTATGCAGAAGACAATGTAATACTTTGGGACAATGCACATTACACTCTGAATGACAATTATGCTCTCCTAGTCAGTGCTTTGAAGAAAGAAGATGAGACTCTCGAACCGTGGCTTTTATTGGCAAAGTTGAAAACCCATGATCGGAAAGAAAAACTAAACATGTACCAGAGCTCTTGGTTTTAAAAACAGAAGTAAATATGTTTTTGAGAGGTGCATATTTCGTCAACGAATGCTAGCAGATAACTCAATCACTTTTTAAGCTAGACAAGTCTCGAGGAACGGCTCCCGCATGAGGACGATCACATCCTCTTAATCTCCTTTATTTATCACTGCCAAAGTTTTCTGATTTCTCATGAACAAAGCGTGAAGGAGGGTTCGTTTGTTATATTATCTTTTTGAGCCGGGCGCACTCAATGCCAGTTCCTTTTCATACTAGGGGTTCGCACATTATACATGCAATCCAGGGGTGAAACTTGTCCAACTTAAAGAGATCATGAATTAACTACTACTTCCTCATGAGCTAAACATTAGGCACAAAAAGAGAAATGCTTTTGATTAATTTCGAGATGGTACATGAAAGTCTTCGTTAGGAATGGCAGGTAAATACCATGTATAGGAAGGTATAGTGGACTTATATGGCATAACAGGTTTAGAGGTTTTGGATGCACAAGCAGTCATTCCGCTTAGTACGGGTGGAGGTTTAGCAAAAGACTGGGAAGCGACCAACTAGAGAGCAATAACGGTCATAATCATGCAGAGCGACAAAGCAACATTGAATCGGGCATGAAAGTGATATAACTATTCTAAAACTCAAAGATCATCAAGGAAAGGTAGACTTTTTAGTATTAAACATGTGTAAGCATGTGCCAAGCCAATCCAAAAATTCTCTAAAGGGAAATGCCACCTTAGTATGCCAGACTATGAACAGTTCGATGCATGTAGATCATTTCAATAACACATTATGTACTCTAGTTATTCGGGACTAGCCACAAGGAAAGCATGAACCACTGAAAGAGCATTGTAAACATAGCACTATGTTGCTACAAGCTGGTCTCTAGATCATAAGTACAGGCATATGTACAAAAGTAGAAACAGAAAGAGTTCATACCGGTCTTCCTTGTTGCTTCCTTTCAGTCGATCTTCGTCATTACTGCTTGTCACTTGCACAATCGAACGTAGGAAATATAATCAAATGCCATCACGGACTCGAGCTGATCTCTGAAAACAAAGCAAACTAAAGAGAGAAAGGAAATCTTTTTGAGTTTTTCAAAAGTTGAACAAAAAGCAAAAGAAAGAGAAAATCTTTTTGTTGTTTTTGCAAATAGAGGAATAAAGAAGAACGGGTAAAAACTTCGAAAAGATCAAAGTGAATAAAACGGATAATACAACGGAAAAGTGAGAAGGGCACGTACTCCCCCAAGCTTAGGCTTTTGGCCTAAGTTGGTAGCAGCTACTGCCCCCAGGAGCCTCCTGCTCCAAGGGTATGGTGGTGAGACCAAGGGTCGTAGAAGGATGATGGCGCGTACACCGAACTCCTCGGAGTCTCCCACGAGGAAGGTTCCGAGCGCCAGACAGAGGAAGACCCTTCACCAAACTCGGTGGCGGTCTCTTCCTGAAAATGTGGTATCTCACCGTGCCTCTCCTCGTTGGGCACAACCCCCTCCATGGGGTTATGGAACTGATGCTGGACCATGAACTCATCGAACTGGACAACATCAAAGGACCATCCGTTCCTGCGAGAAAAATCAAACAAAAGAGGTGCAGGTAGACGGATCTCGCGTTCCGCGGTAGTTCCGAAACACAAGATATAAACAAGGTTATCAAGCTCAGAACCCATGGTAACAAACTTATGCCTTTTCATAGCAGCAAGATCAAAGCTTAAATAAGTAAAAGGAGTATCATCAGGGTGTGGGGTGCCTCCAAGATGCTCTAAGATAAGTGTGGCATAAATGCCACCATATAAGTCCCCCTTGTTACCGTTCATAGCAAGGCGTCGAGCAATTAAGGTACCCAGATTATAATCAGACCTCCCTGAGAGGGCTGCTGCCAGGATAGCAATATCCGGAGCAGAAATGCTGCTCGTGTTGTCACGAGCTAACACCCCTCTAGCAATATAATATGCAAAATACCTGAGGTGAGGAAACAAGATGCTGGAGATCTTTGACCGATGAATATCCCTCGTACCCATGCTGCAGAGAGAGTTCATGACGGTTTTCAGCTCGGAGGGCTGCGTGGCCATCCTTGCCGTCCTCCCAACGTTCGGCACACCTATTACTTCACAAAAATTTCCCAGAGTCATGGTGATAAGATCATTATAAATTTTAAACTCAATAGCACCTGAATTAGGATTATATCTAAAACTGTTAATGAAACCGGAGGTGAGTTTCTGATACTGAGTAACACGGCTCGTGACGAGTCGTGTCAAACCTGCATTAGCACAAAGATTATAAAACTCATCCTTGATTCCCGCAGCTTCCATGAATTCATCACATGGAAATGTCATCGCACGTGCTGGACTTGTGTCTTCCAACAACTCCAGGGGCACATGATCCTCATTATAGCTCACCCTAGCAGTCGATGGTGAAGCTGCGGCTCTAGTAACTCGATCGGAGTGTGCGGGCCTCCTCTTCTCAAGCCACCCTTTTGCCCTTCCTAACAAACTCATTTCTGAAATTTTTTACAATTTACAAAAAACGAGGATTAAAACAAAGTGAGCTAAGGCAAACTACTCAACTCACTTGCCCAAGGCATAAACTTGCATCAAAACTTGGGAAACAACTTTCTACACATGCATGCAAGCTCATCTCTACAGCACCAAGAACTACTAAATACTCACAAATGAGGCCACCAATCAAAAATCTAATTGGAGGGGTGGAGGAGTCACATACCAGGGAGTATTTGCTCAAAATTTCAGCTCAAATGATGGGCTGTAGAGGGAGATCGAAGAATCGCCTCCAAGAACAGCAAGAACAGCAAGAACAAGACCAGAACTCGGGTTTCTGGAAAAAGAGAGAGAGAGGGGAAGAAGAAGTACCTGGAGGAGGGTCCCGTGGGCCCCAGGCGCCCTGTGGGCGCGGCCAGGGGCTGGGCCGCGCCAGCTGGCCGCCTGGGCCACTGGTGGCCCCCCTGGCTGGCCCCAGGACTTTCCGGGTCTCTCCCGTTGTGGAAATTTTTAATATAATTTTTCTGGAATTTTTCTGAAAACTTCACTGTTGAAAATTTTTTGAAGTTCAAAAAGCTGCGAAACTCTCTGAAAACTTGAAGCAGTTAGTAGTATTGTGAAGCTTCAAAAACATAGATACTTGGTACAGCAAGTAGGACAATACTAAAAACAAAGGAAAACATAGCAAGCTCGACTTTTTATCCATATAAAACACGTTCGCTAGTAAGGTTGATCAAGTCTTACCAACAAACAAGCGATATATAGAGCAAAAATCTCACCTCCTACTAAGTAATCACTAAACTTTTACCTTGATGGACATTGTCCCTACCATGATAGTTTTGTATTTGTGAGGCACATGTAGTGGACAGTTCCATTCTCCAATTTTCATGGTCTCGATATTCTCTATAGAGTTGAGGGCATGCCTCATGTCGGTCTTCTTCGGAAAATATACCGTGTGTTCTTTATCATTCACATGAAAGGTAACCTTCCCTTTGTTACAATCAATAATAGCACCTGCGGTGTTAAGGAAAGGTCTACCAAGAATAATGGACATACTCCCATCCTCGGGCATGTCGAGCACAACAAAATCAGTAAGAATTAAACAATTAGCAACTTCAACTAGAACATCCTCACAAATACCTATCGGAACAGCGGTTGACTTGTCAGCCATCTGAAGGGAGATATCTGTAGGAATTAGTTTCTCTAAACAAAGCCTCTCGTAAAGAGAGAGAGGCATAACACTCACTCCCGCTCCAAGATCACATAAAGCAGTTTTGACATAATTATTCTTTATGGAGCAAGGAATGGTGGGTATACCTGGATCATCGAGCTTCTCAGGAATCTTTCCACTGAAAGAATAGTTAGCAAGCATAGTAGATATTGCATACTTAGGAACTTTTCTTTTGTTAGTGACAATATCTTTCATATATTTTGAGTAAGGGAGTAACTTAATAGCATCAGTCAAAGGAATTTGAAGAAAAAGAGGTTTAATCCATTCACAAAACTTATTGTAATGCTCTTCTTCTTTAGATTTGATGGACTTACCTGGAAAGGGCATGGGTTTCTGTACCCATGGTTCTTTCTCCTTCCCGTGTTTTCTTGCGATGAAGACTTCTTTAGTGTACCTCTTACGTTTGTCAGGTGCTTCTTCTTCTCGAACTTCAGGCAGATCATTCTTCTCATTATCATTACCTTCAGGTTCAGCACCGTCTTCAGTCTCAGCATCGGAAATAGATACAATGTTGGGATCAATAGCTGGCTCTTCATCTGCAATAGGATCATTAGAATTGTCAGTCTCTTTATGTTTCTTCTTCTTATTTGGAGAGACAACAATTTCTTCTTCCTGCATTTGAGAATCTTGCTCGATTCTCTTCGGATGTCCCTCTGGATAAAGAGGATCTTGAGTACTAGTTCCCCCTCGGGACTTAATCCCAAAAGCCTGCAATTTATCTTGTTTGGCATTGTTAGCAAGCAAATCTCTTTGCACATTAGAAATTTGATCAAGCTGAGTTTGAACCATATGAAAATGCTTCACAAGACATTGAACATCATTAACTGTTCTATCTAAAACACCAAGCAACTTTTTGATAGCAAGGGAATTATCATGCAACTGACTTTCTATCCTCTCATTAAAATGATTCTGTTTCATAATAAAATTATCAAACTCATCTAAACATTGATCAGGAGGCTTACTATGAGGGATGTCACTTGCGTTGAAATCTAAAAGAGAGTGTACCTCTACCATAGGAGGGTGAGTAGTAGGCTCACACAGCTTCTCAATAGGGGGTAGATTCTTCACGTCTTCAGCTTTAATACCTTTCTCTTTAATAGATTTCTTTGCTTCTCGCATATCCTCGGGGCTTAGAACGAACATGCCCCTCTTCTTTGTTGGTGGAGGTGGTTCAGGGACGGACCAATCTTCATGGTTTTTGGCAATCCTGCCCATTAAATCCTCCGCATCGTCCGGTGTTCTTTTCCTGAAAACACAACCAGCACAACTGTCCAGATAGGACCTAGATTCATCAGTTAGACCAGCATAGAATATATCAATTAATTCATTCTTAGGGATTTCATGTCCTGGTCTAGCCCGAATCAAACCGCGGTACCTCCCCCAAGCTTTAGGGAGGGACTCATCCTGCAACTGTTTAAAGTTATAAATTCTTTGTAAAGCAGCATGTTGCATGTGAGCAGGAAAGTACTTATAAACAAAAGAGTGAGCTAAGTCCTGAGGACTCTTAATAGAACCGCATGGGAGTGAATCATACCATGCTTTAGCACCTTCCTTCAAGGAGAAAGGAAGAAGCTTGGTCACATAAAAGTAGCGTATCTTTTCATCTGTGGTAAACAGGCTACCTAGCTCACCAAGTTTAGTTAGGTGTGCAATAGCATCATCATTTTCTTTGCCATAAAAGGGGTCAGCTTCAACCATAGGTATAATTGAAAGATCAACAGAGAAATCAAAATCAGGATCATCAATGCATATAGGAGATGTAGCAAACTCAGGATTAGGAACGGTTTTGTTTTTCAAAGAGTGTTTTTCAAATGTTTTCTTAATAACTTCAGGGTCAGAGCCGGCAAACTCTGTCAGTTCCCTGCATAAATCTTCATCAAGTATATAGTAATCATCATCAAGGAGCCTCTCCTGGAGTTTACTCAAATCAGGATAATCATAAGTTTCACCAATAGGGTAGCGAGCAACGGGAAGTTCAATTCCATATTTTTCAGCAGCAACAGTAATTTGTTTCTCAAGAGCATAACCAAGCGAACTAATAGCATCATCAAAAGTAGTAGAAGCATCATCAAGAGTATAAGACATAATAACAGATTCAGTAGGAGCATCATGTGGTGGTGGTGAGGCAAACTTACTCATAACAGAAGGTGAATCAAGCGTAGCACTAGTGCTCAGAGCAGTACCTCTTCTTGTAGTGGATAGTAAGATCGGAACCTTGGGGTCACCTTTCTTACCCATAGTGAATAAAGTGCAGCAGGTAGGATACCTCAAGTAGACTTGTAAATATTGCTATGGTCCCCGGCAACGGCGCCAGAAAACGGTACTTGATAACCCTCAACCGTAAGGGATCGAGATAGTCTTCGCGGGTAAGAATAACCCAATTTATTGATTCGACACACGGGGAGCCAAAGAGTATTTATAAGCTTTAACAGTTGAGTTGTCAATTCAACCGCACCTGAAATATACTAACTTGCAACAAAAGGTAAGTGGTAACAGTGATATGATAGTGATGATAGTAATAGTAAAAGTAAACAGCAAAAGTAAACAGCAGTAGTGAATGGCAGAAGTAGCAACTAGTGACAGGCAAGGTTTAAAATACTGTAGGCTAGGGAGATGGATGGTTGGGCGCTGCATGGATGAGATAGATTCTAACTTGGGGCACGGCACACGGAAAAGTAATGATCATCTAGGCAAATATCAAACATTAGGCATGTATCCCGTAGGTAGTTGTACGTGCTTGCAATAAGAACTTGCACAACATCTTTTGTCCTACCATCCCGCTATGAACGGGGCCAAAAGGAACTAATGGATATTAAGGTGCTCCTGTCAAAGAGCACCGGAACAAAGCAATGAACTCAATGGATACATGTAATCCTCAAACTACGGGCCATCCCCTTTGGTGTCCCAAGCTGTCACTTTTGGGATCGCCGGTTCCGAACCGTAACAGGTGCATACAACTCATAGATAGGATCAAGAACACAAATATATTCATGCAAACACATATGGTTCAGATCTAAAATCATGGCACTCGGGCCCTAAGTGTCAAGCATTAAGAATAACAAGTTGTCGCAAAGATGATAAACACCATACTAGATGATAGGCAACATGCCCCCAACAATCTGACGAACTATTACATGATCTAACTCATCCAATCCCTACCATCCCCTTCGCCTACAGCAAGGGAATTACTCACACATGAAGGGGGAAGTCATGGAGGGATGATGGAGTGGTGATGATGATGACGATGGCGACGATCTCCCCTCTCCGGAGGCCAAATCAGCCTCCAGATTAGCCCTCCCGGAGAAGAACAGAGGGTGGCGGCGGCTCCGCGACGAAAAACAGCGAAAGGACTTCTGATCTGGGGTTTCTGCGTCGGGAGGAAAAATACGGGCTAAAGTAGGGCACCAGGGTGTGTGGGCCCCACCCAGGCGCCCCCCCGGCGCGGCCCAGGGGGGGCGCGCCCACAGGGCGCCTGGGCACCCCTGGCCCCCCTCTGGCCCCATTTCTGGCATTTGGTTCCTTCGGGTGCGTGGATTTTCTCTGATTTTTCGTGGATTTTTCTGAGATACTTAAAAATCCGTTTTCCTGCACACAAATAAACCATACAGGCAGCTCTGCTGAAAACAGCGTCAGTCCGGGTTAGTTTAATCCAAATCATGCAAGAATGAGGTCAAAACAATATCAAAAGTGTTTGGAAAAGTAGATACGTTTGAGACGTATCATTATTCCTTGCTCAGAATCACTTATCAATACCTTCTGCTCCTCGTTGGGTTCGACACTCTTACTTATCGAAAACGCTGCAATAGATCCCTTACGGTTGTGGGTCATCAAGTGCCGTTTTCTGGCGCCGTTGCCGGGGAGTGTAGTGCTATTGGTAAGTGAAACTGGTAAGGAAGTTTTTATATTTCTGTTTTTATTTTGCTGTTGCTGCTCTTTGTCCTTATGGACAACCTTGCTATTGGATCGTTGCTTGTGGGAAGACGCCCCACATCTGTGGTGATTGCTCCTCCCCCTACTGAAATTGTGCCCTATAAAATACCAGCTGGTATTATCGATTATGTTTTGGCTAATCATTATGCAGGAGACAGACATCCCGGTGAACACTTGCTATATCTGTCACAACTATGTTCATTATTTAAGCTTGCAGGTGTATCAATGGAGTTTGTCATGAGGAAATTGTTCTCCGTATCGCTTATAGATAAAGCTTCAGATTGGTATAAGCTTCTCGATAACTCACACTTGCTTGATTGGCAAGAGCTTATGTCTCTCTTTTATACCAAGTTTTATCCTCTTCATGAAATTCATCGAGACAGGAACTATATCTATAACTTTAGGTCTCGTGACGGAGAAAGCATTGCTCAAGCTTGGGGGGAGATTGAAGTCCCTAATGCTCAAATGTCCTATTCATGAGCTCCCCAAGAAAATTATACTTACAAATTTTTATGCCAGGCTTTCTCGTCAGGATAAGGAGATGCTGGATGCCTCCTCTAGTGGGGTATTTTAGACAAAGAGCGTTGAAGAAAGGTGGGATCTCATTGAAAGGATCCAGAGGAATACCGAAGATTGGGAAATTGATAAAGGTATTGAACCCGCTATAAATTATGAGCATGATTATATTGAGAGCTATGTGAAAACTGATTACTTCAATACCTTTTGCTCTAAGATTGGTCTTGATTCCCATCTAATGATTGATTTCTGTAAGGATTTTGCCTCTCACGGTGATTCTTTTAAAAAGAACAGAGATCAGCATCATGAACCTTTCAAAGAGTTACCTGTTGATATTCATGTTGCTGACCCTATTTTTCCTGCAGTTATATATGAAAAGCCTCCTTTTCCCGAAAGGATAAGGGAGCACTCTCTTGTGACAGGCATAATAAATAAAAGTGAGAGAAGAATTGATGAGCCTGAGGACCAGATCAAGGTCGATCCTCAAGTTGCATTGGTTAAAGACCTTGTTACTAATGATGTTTTGGATTCCAATGTAAATTTTTGTGCTGTTTCCACTAACCTTGTCACAGCCAAGAATAAAGTCCCAATTGCAGGTACTCCAGTAGTATCTGTTAAAATAGGAGATCACAATTATTATGGGCTATGCGATTTGGGATCGAGTGCTAGTGCTATCCCCTATTCACTTTATCAAGAGATCATCGGTGAGATTTCACCTTGTGAACTTGAAGAAGTTTATGTTACCATTCATCTTGCAAACAGAGCAACTATCTCTCCTATCGGAATTGTGAGAGACGTTGAAGTCCTATGTGGAAAGGTAAAATACCCTACCGACTTTCTAGTACTTGGTTCAGTGAGGGACAATTTTTGTCCTATTATTTTTGGTAGACCTTTTCTCAGAACTTGTGGAGCCATAATAGATTGCAAGAAAGGTAAAGTTTCTGTTGAATTCAATGGTGAGCCTTATGAATTTAACTTTTCTAAGTTCTCTAAGCAGCCTCGTGGTACCGATTTACCTAGTGATGATAAAATTATTGAAAGTCTTGCTTCTATTGCTATTCCCCCTAATGATCCTTTGCAGCAATATATGAAGGATCACACTTCACGCATGGAGCTTTTAGAAAAGCTTTAGCCAAGTACGATGTCAATCATAGAATTGCTTCACCGTACCATCCTCAAACTAGTGGGAAATTGAGCTCACCAATAGAGAGATCAAGTTGATCTTACAGAAGACAATAAATAGAAATAGAAAGGACTGGTCAAATAAGTTAGGAGATGCTTTGTGGGCGTATAGAACTGCTTACAAAAACCCCATGGGCATGTCCCCCTATAAGATGGTTTATGGCAAGGCTTGCCATTTGCCATTAGAATTAGAGCACAAAGCTTTCTGGGCTGTTAGAGAGCTTAATGCTGACCCAAAGTTAGCTGGTGAGAAGCGTCTCATGAACTTGACTTCTCTAGATGAGTGGAGAAGTGAAGCTTACGAGAGCGCTAAAATGTTCAAGCAAAAGCTAAAGAAGTGGCATGATAGGAGGATTCTTGTCGGGGGAAACTGTCCGCCACGAACACCTATGGGACCGGAGCCCCTTGTCTGTGCGGTACGAGGGCGGAGGGAGCACGAAGAGCAGATCGTAGCGAGCTCGCGGGCAGTTTTACCCAGGTTCGGGCCGCGATAGACGCGTAAAACCCTACTCCTGCTTGGTTGTATATTAAGTTGGGGAGCTCGGGAGCTTGAAGAAGCAGCTACACCGAGCGTGTGAGTGATCTAGGTTCCGAACCCCCTCCACGTTGTGCATGGGCCTCCTTTTATAGTGCAAGGGGTCACCGACAGGTGTCAACGTAGGAGAAAGGGGTAAAAACGTAAAAGAGGTGGTGGTTGTAACAGTGCGGGAACAGTGGAGCTACAGTGCAGAACAGTGGTCTATACCTACTTTGACAGTGGGGGACAAGGGCATTTAATGCCCGTCGCCGTCGACCCCAAAAGCTCCCGCCCTTGCGTCTCCGTCTGCCACGGCGATGGATCCACCACCGTGGAGTGCCACCGTGTCCCCCAGGCTGCACAGCCATCCGCCACGCGTCCCTGGATAGGCCCCAGGGCGACGCGTAGGCCAATGAGCTGGAGCGCGGGCACACAGCGCAGCCTTCCCAGCAAGCACCTTGCCGGGGCCTTGACCTTGCCGGGCCCGGGAGCTTGCCGCTCCCCAGGCCCTTGCCGGGGCGCATATAGCGCCGAGGCGTGTCTTCTAGTCTTCCTGGCAAGCTCCTCTTGACAGGGCCTTGTGCTAGTGGGGCAGTCTTGAGCCTGGTACGGCCTTCCCGGCAAGCTCCTCTTGCCGGGGTCTCGATCTTCTCTCTTGTATACTTTGTTTTTGAATGACTTAATTAAGGAGCAGGAAGGTCTCCGGCGAGCACGCGGTAAACCCTGCCGCAGGAAGCTGCAACTGCCCGTGCACAAGTTGGGGTACTGAGGTACCCCTACCTTAGTACACCGACAGGAGCCCCCGGGCCTGGGCCACACACGGTGCCGAGCGCTGTTGGGCCAGGCCCAAAACAGTGCACGGGCACCCGCGGCCCGCGGCGCGCCGAATCCACTTCCGTATCCGCCGCATCCCCCCGTAACGGCACGCGTCGATTGCGGCGTCGTGGGATGGGACGTGCCCACGATCTCTTAATGGAAAGGGCGAAACGCCCCCCACTCCCCCATAAAAGCAGAGGAAGCAGGCGCGGTTCCCCTCCTTGCGCTTTCATTGCTTCTCCTTCTTCCTCCAGAGATCCCTCTTGCGCTCCGCTTCCACATCTCCGCCGCCGCCGTCTGCATCTCCGGCGTCGCTGAGTTCTTCGTTCCTCTTCTTCCGCCGCGTCCGCCATGGCCCCGAAGACCGACAAGGCGAAGGCGGAGAAGTCCAAGAGGGAGAAGTTGGAGCAAGCGGCGAAACTCGCCGCGTATCGGAAGCAGCATCTCGTCTTCCCGCCGAGGCTCGGCGCGCGGGAGCTCTGGAACAAGTACTACTTGTTCTGGTCCAAGGAAACCAAGGCGCACCCCCGCACGCGAGCGTATCCGGCCGCCGCCAAGGACAGCTACCCCGGCGGGTACTATTTCTTCGCAGCTTTCTTTCACTGCGGTCTGTGTCCTCCTTTCTCGAATTTCTTCTGCGATGTCATGCATACCTACGGCCTCCACCTCCTTGACTTCACCCCCAACGCCATCCTCACCATGGCGGTTTTCGCACACATGTGCGAAAACTTCATAGGGATACAGCCCAACGTAGCGCTTTTTAGGCACTTCTTCACCCCTAGAGCAGAGGCCGACGCCCCACTCTCCGGAGGAATTTCTTGGGTCTTCCATCTGAACAAGAAGGGGTCCTACTTGCCGGGAGAGCTCCGCGGCAAGTGGGAGGAATGGCGCGCGGAGTGGTGCTGGGTCGTCGAAGACCAGCCGCAGGCTTTCACCGCGCCGCGCACAACGCCCATCGTGCGCGGCAGGGACTGGAGCGAGCTAGACTCGGACGACATCAAGCTCGACATCGCCCTCGTCCGGATTCTTCGTCTTCGGGTGGCACAGCTGTCCGTTGCTGAGGTGGGCGCAGACTTCCTTCGCCGCCGCATCGCCCCTCTCCAAGACAGGAAGAGGCCGGCCTGGGAGTACGGCGGCCCGGCGGACATAATGAGGCTGCGCCCCGGGCTCAACTTCAACTTCACGACGCTGGAGCTGAAGGGGATGGTCCGGGAACTCTTCAAGTACGACCCGGCACACCCCGAGTGGTTCCGAGCTCCCCGGGGAGTGGTGCCGCTCTGCAACAGCACCGTCCGGGACCGTCTCCTTGCCATGATGCCCGCATGCGATTCGCACGGCGTGGACCGCACGTGGATTGCGCCCAAGCCCATCGACGTCCTCAACTTCTACGACAACCTCGTGGAGGTGGCCAAGAACAAGAACGACGTCAAGGAGCACACGCGGGACACCACCGACCAGGAGATTGCCTATATGGCTTGTCGGGCTGAGGAGGCCGTTGCAGCCGCAGCGGCAGGAGATTTCGGGTACACGCCTGCTGAGGTGAAGGCTGCAGATGCGTCCAGCCAGGCGGAGGAGGCGGAGATCCGCAGACTGCTGCAGCTCCCTCCCGACGCGCTCGCCGGGGTCCCCTCGCTGAGGCACTCCGGGATCCACGGAATCGTGGCCGAGGCCGCGGCAATGGAGGGTGCCGCCGGAGGGAACAGAGGCGCCGCGAGGAGCGGAGGCGCCGGAGGGAGCGGAGGCGCCAAGGGAAAAGAGGCCGCAGCGCAGGGCGCTAGGCCCAGCGAGCCGGCCGGAGAAGAGGAGGAGGAGGAGGCCGAGGACTCCGGCGGATCTACGGAGCTCTACGCCGACGACCTCTCCTCGTCGGAGAGCTCCCCGCCCCCGGCAAGCCCAAGGCAGTCTCCACCGAAGCGTCTCCGCAAGACGGCGACGGGAGAAAGGGCGCAAGCGCCCCGGCAACAACCAGCTCGCCGGGCAGCTCCCCGGGGGAGCCAAGCCGCGCCAAGGGCGACCGGCGCACCAGCCACAGCAGAGGCGGCCCGCGCACGGGCCACGACGGAGGTGCCTCGTAGGCCGGCGCCGAGCCGACAGGGGTCTTCTCGGAGCGGAGCAGCGGCTCCGCCCGCTCCCCGGGCTCCGGCTACCACAGGGGCTGGGTCTTCGCAGCCCCCAGCCCCCGGGCTCGCCAAGCGCCCGAGGGAATCTTCATCTTCCGCTCCTCGCGCCGACGCGCCCACGGTGGAGTACGACTTCTCCGCCCTGAGCGAGGACGACGAGGAGGATCAGGAGTAAGGATCCAGGATCTTACACCTTCTCGAGTTTTGTCTTGATTTTTGTTGATGCTGACTTTGTTCGTTGCTCTGATTTCAGGACCTTGGTTCAGCGCGCGGCGAAGAAGGCCAAGGCGCCTGTGGTTGAGGCCGCGGAAGACTCAGCCGCCGCAGCAACAGGAGGCGCGCCGGAGCCGAGCCTGCCGGACCCGAGCGCTGCTCCGAGGAGCAGCCCCCAGCGCAGCCCCCAGCCTAAGTCTGGGGTCTATTCTTTCGCTTGTCGGGACGCGCTTGGGGATTTGATCTTGTCTTAATATCTTGATGTCTCTTGTCTTTTCTTGCGCAGAGGTGGAGCCACAGCGGGAAGAGCGCCCGGAGACCGTCATCGAGGAGCCGCAGGCCCCGCCGTCCCCGCCAAGGCCGAGCTCTCCGACAAGGGAGAGCGCTCTGCCAAGGGCGGGTACTCCGCCAAGGCAGAGTACCCCGCCAAGGGCGAGCAGCCCGGCGAGGGCGGCCACTCCGCCAAGGCAGAGCTCCCCGGCAAGGGAGCCCGCCGCTGAGGACGTCCGCCAAGGTATGTCTTGTAATTTGTCTTCTTGGCTTCGTCTTTTTTTGTATATTTGCTTGAACTTGAACTTCTTTTTCTTCTTTTTCTTTTTAGATCCTTCTCCTCCCGAGCCGATGGAGACTGAGGTCATCAACATCGAGGACGAGGAGGGCGCGCAGGGCGGTGGCGGCGACGTCCCTGTCGCCGAGGACACGGCGAGAGCCGCCGAGCCGGCCGCGCAGGAGACCGCTCCGGCTGCGGACGCAGCGGCCGGGGAGGGGGACGGCGACCGCACCGCCGACCCGGAGGCGGCGGGAGCATCAGATGCTGCACCGGCCGCCGACCCCTCCGCCAGCAAGGAGCAGGGCTACTACCTTGAGGCCCCCAACGGCGTCTTCATCCAGATGCCTTGGGGGTCTTCATCGCGAGCTCCCGCGGAGGGCGAGGCATTTGACGGAGAAGTCCTCGCCTCCGCGGGCCTGAAGATTGTCGAGGCGCCCGGCGGGAGCGAAGGGCCCGAGGAGGAAAAGCTGCTCCACCAGCTCCTGGCCCTTTACCGGGCCAGGCAGGCGAAGCTCGCTTCCCGGGAAGCCCTTGCCGCCAAGGCCGCCGCGGAGATGGAGAAGCGCGCGGCAGAGCTCAGCGCCGCCAACCAGGCGGCCCTCCGCGAGGTGGCGGAGGAGCGCGAGCGTCTCGCCAGCGAGTACCAAGAATGGGTGCTGGAGAAGGCCGAAACTGAGGAACAGCAGCGGCTCGCCGGGGTGGAGCTGTCCCGGCGAGAAGGAGAGCTCGCGCAGCGGAAGGTCCAGCTCGACTCCCATGAGGAGGACCTTGCCGCTCGCGAGGCGGCCCTTGGCGGGGAGTTGAAGGAGGCGAAAGCCGCCGCGGTTGCCGCGGAAAACGCCAAGAAGGAGCTCGCCGCCAAGGTTGTGCAGCTGGAGAAAGCGCTGAAGGTGAGCGCGGAGAAGGTTGCCGCGCTTATCACGGAGCGCGAGAAGGACGCCCACACAAATTCAGAGCTCCAGGTGAGCCTTTCTAAGAGGGGCGACGAGTTGAAGGCCGCCAAGGACTCCATCGAGGACTTGGAGTTGAAGGTCACTACACTGAAGGATTCGCTCGACGCTGCCCGGGCTCGGGAGACCAAGCTGAAGGAGGAGCTCCGCAAGGAGCGGACCTTGGTGGACAGCGTCAACAAAGCATCCGAGCTCTTCCGCCATACCATTGAGGTATGGACCGAAGACTTGGTATCCTCTGCGTCCAACATCGACCAGGAGCTGCTGGCGCTGAAAGTTGAACATCTCATCTACTCCCCGGATCCGGATCTCCCGCACAGCGCCAAGCTCAGCCTCTTCTTTAGAGGGATCGCGCCGGCCCTTGCAGGTCTCCGGAACCAAATCCCCACGCAGCTGGCCGAGGAGTCGCGCCTGCTCTGCGCGGGAACTCTGGAGCGGGTGCTGACGAAGATCGTGTACCGCAATCCGGGGATCAATCTCACCAACGTTCTTCGCAGCTTGCCGGCTGATGCGAACACGGAGGCCCTGAAGGAGTAGGTCGCCCACATCATCGCCAAGGTGGCTAAGATCTCCAGGAAGGAGGGCGACCGCGTAGATTAGGCCTCCATTATCTTTATCTTTTTGTTGCTGCACATTATGTCATGAACTCATTAGTCCATCGCGACAAGTTATCCTTTGTAAGATATTTATCTCATTTTGATCAATCAGTGCAATGTTATCTTCCTCGTCTTAATCTTTGACTTTGTATGTTTTTCACCCTACGCTCCCGGGGAGCTTGCCGGCAAGGGACCTTTGCCGCGAGCGCTGAGTGCTGGACTCTGAGCAGCCTGCTGGCCAAGGTCTTACCGGCAAGCAACCTCGCCGCGGCTAGTCGCAACGCACTTACCTCGCTGAGCGTACTCGGAAACGAAGCAAGGGCGCGACACTTGTCGCAGCTCACTTAGATCGTTGAGCGAACTCGGAAACAAGATAAGGGTGCGGCAAGCTACGGGTAGGTTCCTCCGCGCACAGGTTTTTCATACAAAGTGTGATTGTTCAAGGAAGACAACTAAAAATTTAAAATTTGAACTGGTCAAATTCTAACAACTTAGCTTTCATATATTGCTTGCTTCCCGGTAAGGTTTCTCTTTCTTGAACAGCACTTGGTTCCTCCTCCATCTTCTCCCCCCCCCCCCCGGCAAACTTGTGCGCGAGGAACGTTCCTTCTGCTTAAGAGGCAAAGGAAAAGAAGAGGAAAACAAGATATGGCCTTTCGGCGTTGTAATGCTTACCGGATGTGTGTATCGCACAAGTTGCCAAATAACACATGCAAATAGCAAAGAAAAGCATGCAAAAGGCAAATAGCGCAAAACACGGAAACTTTACTGATGCACGGGGTCTGCGCCCGGCTTTGTACAAAGGGTTACATGCAACAGCGGCAAAGCTTGTACAAAAGGTGGTTGCCGGAGCGGGTCACGGCAACCGCGCCTTATGGGTGAAACTTGCGAAGATGCTCTATGTTCCAGGAGTTGCTCACCGGTAAGCCTTCTTCGGTCTCGAGGCGGACAGCGCCGGGCCTCGTAACTTGTCTCACCCGATAAGGGCCTTCCCACTTCGGCGTCAACTTGTTGGAATTCTTGGCGGACTGAACACGCCGAAGAACAAGGTCGCCTTCCTCGAGACTCCTGGCCTTGACCCTGCGGCTATGGTAGCGACGCAAGGCTTGCTGGTATCGAGCAGCTCGTACAACAGCCTGGAGACGTCCCTCCTCGAGGAGCAACGCGTCATCTTGCCGCAGTTGCTCTTGCTCGAGCTCATCATAAGTGAGCACTCGAGGAGATCCGTATACGAGTTCCGTGGGGAGAACTGCCTCTGCTCCATAGACTAGAGCAAAGGGTGTCTGTCCGGTGGCTCGACTTGGTGTCGTTCTGATTGACCAAAGAGCCGCCGGTAGCTCCTCTATCCAATTTCTTCCGCACTTGCGCAGCCTGTCAAAGGTCCTTGTCTTGAGTCCGCGCAGCACTTCAGCATTTGCCCTCTCCGCTTGACCGTTGCTCCTCGGGTGAGCAACAGAAGCGAAACAGACCTTGGCGCCAAGGTCTTGGACGTACTGCATGAAGGTGCGACTAGTGAATTGCGTACCGTTGTCGGTGATGATCCTGTTAGGGATCCCGAAACGGCAGACAATCGACCCGAAGAACCTGACTGCTGACTGTGCTGTCACCTTTCTCACTGGCTCCACTTCTGGCCACTTTGTGAACTTGTCGATTGCAACGTACAAGTACTCAAATCCCCCGACAGCACGAGGGAAAGGGCCGAGGATATCGAGCCCCCAGACCGAGAAGGGCCAGGACAAAGGGATTGTTTGAAGAGCTTGAGCTGGCTGATGGATCTACTTTGCATGGAACTGGCACGCTTTACACTTGGTTACTAGTGCAGTTGCATCTTGGAGGGCTTCTTGCCAAAAGAACCCTTGCCGGAAAGCTTTCCCGGCAAGCGCCCTTGCGCCAATGTGGTGGCCGCATATGCCTCCGTGTATTTCCGCCAACAGCTTCTGTCCATCTTCCCTGGAGATACACTTCAGTCTGACACCATTGAGTCTTCTTCTGTACAGCTCGTTATCCACGAACTGGTACATACTTGACTGCCTGGTTATCTTCTCTATTTCTTCTGGGTCGTCGGGAAGTTCTCCAGTTTGAAGGAAACGGACGATCTGCTGCGCCCATGCCGGAGCCTGAGGCTCAACGGCAAGGACTAAAGGCTCGAGGGCCGCTGCGGGGACCTCAGCTTCTACGGCAAGAACCTCTGGCTCTGCCGGAGCTGATGGTCCCCCGGCAAGCTCGCCGGGGCGAAGCTTGTCGGGAACGCTTGCTTCAACTGCACAGACCCGAGGATCCGCAGGAGCAAACTGTTCCTCAGCGTTGTGGTTGTTGATCTTAGGGACCTTGGCGGCGGTTTCAGGAAGATCCGCCGGCAAGTAGTCGCCGGAGACCAACTTTCTCTTCTTGGACTGCCCAATTGATGGTGTGACGGATGGTTGAGTCAGCTTGAGCAAGAAGGTCCCTGGTTCCACAGGTAACTTCATCGAAGCACACTTTGAAAGGCCATCTGCAATTTCATTTTGAGCTCTCGGGACGTGCTCCATCTGCAGACCTTCAAAGTGCTCCTCAAGCTTCCTCACTTCATCGACATAAGCTTCCATCAAAGGGCTCTGATAGCTCTTGTTAACTTTCCGGACCACCAACTGAGAATCTCCCCGCACAATCAGCTTCCTGATCCCAAGTTCGGCCGCAATCCTGAGGCCGGCAAGCAAGCCTTCATATTCTGCAGTGTTATTTGTCGCTTGCTCCCTGGGAAAGTGCATCTGGATAACATATTTGAGGTGCTCTCCGGTGGGCGCGATGAGAACCACGCCAGCACCGGCGCCTTGCAGCGAGAAGGCACCATCAAAATACATTACCCATTCACTTGTCGCTTCTTGTACGGGTGCACTTGTTTCTTGGACTTCTTCATCGGGCGTTGGGGTCCACTCAGCTATGAATTCTGCCAAAGCTCGGCTCTGTATGGTTGAAGTACTTTCAAACTTGAGTCCAAAGCTTGACAGCTCCAGTGCCCACTCAACGATCCTGCCTGTTGCTTCTGGGTTGTGCAATATCCTCTTCAGCGGAAAGCGAGTGACCACTGTTATCTCATGGGCTTGGAAGTAATGGCGCAGCTTTCTCGAGGCCATGAGGAGGCCGAAAAGCAACTTTTGCACACCAGAGTACCTTGACCTAGCCCCCTGGAGAAGGGAACTTACAAAATACACTGGGCGCTGCACCATCTTCTTCCGCACCTCGTCCTGTTCCTGCGCAGAGTTGTCCTTGTCGGGGCCAAAGCTTGCCGGAGCAGCCCCCTGCTTGTCGCTGGATTCGCTTGCCGGTGGTGCTGGCTCCTCATCGGACTCCCTCTCCGCTACTAACGCAGCACTAACCACCTGGTTGGTTGCCGCTAGGTATAGCAACAACTTTTCCTGTGGTCTAGGTGCGACAAGTATTGGAGTGGAGGACAGGTACCGTTTCAAGTCTTGCAGCGCCGCCTCCGCTTCCGGAGTCCACTTCATGGGACCTGCCTTCTTCAAAATTTTGAAGAAAGGTAGGGCGCGTTCTGCAGACTTTGAAATGAACCTACTGAGGGCAGCCACACAACCTGCAAGCCTCCTGACATCCTTGACGCGCTTTGGGGCCTCTATCTGCTCAATGGCTTTAATCTTGTCGGGGTTGGCTTCAATCCCCCTCTGTGACACAAAGAACCCGAGAAGCTTGCCGGAGGGGACTCCAAAGACGCACTTCTCGGGGTTCAACTTGAGCTGTATTCTGCGCAGGTTCTGAAACGTCTCTTCCAAATCTTGGATCAGGGTTTCCTTGCTTCTGCTCTTCACCACGATGTCATCCATGTAAGCTTCTACATTTCTGTGGATCTGTGGCTCAAAAGCAGTGTATACTACCCTTGCAAAGGTTGAGCCTGCATTCTTCAACCCAAATGGCATGCGTATAAAGCAATAAGTGCCACACGGGGTGATAAATGCAGTCTTCTCTTCATCCTCCTTGGCCATGAAAATCTGATGATAGCCTGAGTATGCATCAAGAAAACAGAGTAGCTCACATCCGGCAGTGGAGTCAACGATCTGATCAATGCGCGACAAAGGGAATGGATCCTTGGGACATGCTTTATTCACATCGGTGAAGTCTATACACAGTCTCCATTTCCCATTGGCCTTGCGCACGACGACTGGGTTTGCCAACCACGTCGGATGGATCACACCTCTAACTAGGCCTGCTGCCTCTAGTTTCTTGATTTCTTCGTTGATGAACTCTTGGCGCTCCATGGCTTGCTTCCTCACTTTCTGCTTGATGGGCCGCGCATGAGGACAAACAGCAAGCTTGTGCTCAATCACCTTCCTGGGAACACCGGGGATGTCAGATGGTTGCCAGGCAAACACATCGACATTCGCCCGCAGGAAGGCAACGAGCGCGCTTTCCTATTTGCTGTCAAGGGTGGCACTGATGGTGAAGGTACCACCAGTGCCGTCCTCCTTGGCGGACACTTTCTTGGTTGCCGGAGGAGCAGCCATTCCTTTCTTACTCTTGCCGGTGGAGCTCGATGGAACGTCCTCGACGGCAGCGCAGCACTCCGAAGAGGTGCTGTTGCCGGAGTGGGTCCCAGAGCACTTGCCGGACTTGGTCTTCGTCTTCTTCCCCCCGGGAGCTTCAGCGGCAAGAATATCCTTCTCGGCCGCAGCTGCCGCATCCCGGTAGATCTTGTCGGCGCAGACAAGCGCATCCTTCTTGTCGCCGTGGACAGTGATGACGCTTATCGGCCCCGGCATCTTGAGTACGTTGTAAGCATAATGGGAAGCTGCCATGAACTTGGCGAGGGCGGGACGGCCGAGTATTCCATTGTAAGGCAATGGAATATCGGCGACGTCGAAGGTGATGCGCTCAGTTCTGAAGTTGAGCTCCCCGCCAAAGGTCACCGGCAGAGTGATCTTTCCCTTGGGCTTGCTCCTTCCCGGGTTGATTCCTTGGAATGAACCGGTCTCTTCGAGCTCGCCATCTGGAATCTGGAGTTTCTTGATCACAGCAGAGGAGATCAAGTTTAGCCCGGCCCCGCCGTCGACCAACATTTTGGTGACCTTGAGGTTGCGGATGGTGGGTGAGACCAGCATCGGCAAGCACCCGACCGCAGTGGTGCGGTCAGGGTGATCCTCAAGATCAAAAACGATGGGCGTGCTGGACCATTTGAGGAGCCTGCGCGACTCCTCGGGCGGCTCTGCTGCGTTCACCTGACGCACCCACTGCTTTAGTTGGCGGTGGGAGGTGTGCAGAGAGGCGCCACCGTCGACGCACAGGACCTCCGTGGCCTTCTGGAACTCCTGTTCGCTGTTATCTTCGTCCTCCATGTCTTCGTCGTCGTCCCCTTTGTCCTTGTCGCGGCCCCGGGGAGGTCGATCCCCTTGCCGCTGCTTGGCCTTGCCGCGGCGTCCTCCCCGGCCGTTGAACGGCCGCTTCTTGCTTGTCTCCTCCCCGCCACCTTGGGCCTTCTCCTTGTCGCGCCTCTCGTACTCAGCCTTCTGCTGCTCGACGAGATATTCGACGCGCTTGCAGTTGGAGAGATCGTGACCCTTGGTGCGGTGGATCTTACAGTATTGCTTGTCGGAGCTGCCCGGCTTGTCGGCCGCCGCTACAGGGGCAGGCTCCTTGCCGGAGCCGCCAGCCTGCGTTTGCTTGGCGGGGGCCTCCTTGCCGGACTTCTCGACGGCAAGCACCTCTTTCTTGCCCTTCCTTCTGTTATTCCGCCGCCGGCTCTTCTTTGCCGGGGCGGCGTCGTCGCTGTCGCTTCCTCCTGCGCCAGCATCCTCCCCGGGGAGTCTCCTCCCCTCTTCCGCACGTGCGCACTTGTCAGCCAGAGCATAGAGCTCGCTGACATCCCGAATCTTCATCATCGCCATTTCTTCACGCATGCGGCGGTTACGCACGTTCTGGTGGAACGCGCTGATAACCGCGGCAGGGTGGACATCAGGGATGTTGTGCTGCACACGACTGAATTGTTGGATGTACTTGCGCAGGGTCTCGCCTTCCTTCTGGGCCAGAATGTGGAGATCGCTCTCCTGGCCGTGGGGTTTGTGGCCGCCGGTGAAGGCGCCAACAAACTGGTGGCAAAGGTCGGCCCAAGAAGAGATGGAACCTTCCGGCAAGTGCATTAGCCACGAACGGACGTTCGGTTTTAGCACGAGCGGGAAGTAGTTCGCCAAGATCTTCTCGTCGCGCCCCCCGGCAGCTTGCACTGCGATGGTATAGACGCTGAGGAATTCCGAGGGGTGCGTCTTGCCGTCGTACTTCTCCGGTACGTCGGGCTTAAAATTCTTCATGCTGGGCCACTGGACGCGCCGCAGCTCGCGGGTGAACGCAGGGCAGCCTACCGCGTACGGCAAGTCGCCTGGTTCACCGGGCGCGTGCGCGTCGACAGCGTTCCCAGCTCTCTGGTCAGATTGTCGCCGAGCTTCTCGGCGGCGCTCGATTCTTGTCCGAGCGTCTTCCTGTTGCCGGTTGTCGAGGACCTGGCGCTGGTCCCGACGGGCCCGCGGGTCCGACGAGGCTGTGGAGCCGTCGTCGGCGTTGTTCCGGCGGGGCGGCGTCTTCTGCTTCTGCGGCGGGGAATGCACGCTTGTCGCACCCCCGGCAGTCTTGTCGCCGTCGGCCTTCGTCTTCTCAGCTTGCCGCGGCCGCGAGGCCGACGGCTGCTATGGAGAATCATTGTTGGCGAAGGCTATCAGGCTCTGGATGGTGGCCCTCCAGTCTTCGGCCTTGTCTGCCGCTGGAGGGAAGTCGAGGAGCAGTTGCGCTCTTGCGAGCGCTTCTGCCGGAGTGGAGGGGAACGCGGGCGAGCGGTGCGAGGAGCGGGATACGCTCAGACTTCTAACAGCGTTAGAAGGAGCGGGGTCCCGTGCCGGCGCCTTCGCTTTGCTTGTGCCCGGACGGGGGTCCGGGGCGTCCCGCGAGCCTCCGGTTTGGCCTTGTCCCAGCAAGCGGATGCCACCTCCCGTGACATGGCGCTGCTGGGTCGTTGTGTGCTGGGAGGGACGCGGTGCGTCCACGGAGACCGAGGTTCGGTCGTCCGTTCTGTTCTTGGATCTAGTGGCGCCGTGAGTGTCCTCGCCGGCGGCCACTCTTCCGACGGCGTCTCCCCCGCCCACCGTTGGCTCCGGTGGCGGCGGGTGAGACGCAGACGGGCCTCCGACCTCCGAAGCCTTCTTCTTCGGGGCCATGGAGTTGTTGCTGGTGAAGTTTGACGAATTCGGAGAGGTTGATGAAGAATGCGCCCGCGCGAACGCCGGATCAGGTTCGCACAACCTCGACGCCCCCTACCTGGCGCGCCAAAGATGTCGGGGGAAACTGTCCGCCACGAACACCTATGGGACCGGAGCCCCTTGTCTGTGCGGTACGAGGGCGGAGGGAGCACGAAGAGCAGATCGTAGCGAGCTCGCGGGCAGTTTTACCCAGGTTCGGGCCGCGATAGACGCGTAAAACCCTACTCCTGCTTGGTTGTATATTAAGTTGGGGAGCTCAGGAGCTTGAAGAAGCAGCTACACCGAGCGTGTGAGTGATCTAGGTTCCGAACCCCCTCTACGTTGTGCATGGGCCTCCTTTTATAGTGCAAGGGGTCACCGACAGGTGTCAACGTAGGAGAAAGGGGTAAAAACGTAAAAGAGGTGGTGGTTGTAACCGTGCGGGAACAGTGGAGCTACAGTGCAGAACAGTGGTCTATACCTACTTTGACAGTGGGGGACAAGGGCATTTAATGCCCGTCGCCGTCGACCCCAAAAGCTCCCGCCCTTGCGTCTCCGTCTGCCACGGCGATGGATCCACCACCGTGGAGTGCCACCGTGTCCCCCAAGCTGCACAGCCATCCGCCACGCGTCCCTGGATAGGCCCCAGGGCGACGCGTAGGCCGATGAGCTGGAGCGCGGGCACACAGCGCAGCCTTCCCGGCAAGCACCTTGCCGGGGCCTTGACCTTGCCGGGCCCGGGAGCTTGCCGCTCCCCAGGCCCTTGCCGAGGCGCATATAGCGCCGAGGCGTGTCTTCTAGTCTTCCTGGCAAGCTCCTCTTGCCAGGGCCTTGTGCTAGTGGGGCAGTCTTGAGCCTGGTACGGCCTTCCCGGCAAGCTCCTCTTGCCGGGGTCTCGATCTTCTCTCTTGTATACTTTGTTTTTGAATGACTTAATTAAGGAGCAGGAAGGTCTCCGGCGAGCACGCGGTAAACCCTGCCGCAGGAAGCTGCAACTGCCCGTGCACAAGTTGGGGTACTGAGGTACCCCTACCTTAGTACACCGACAATTCTGAAACGTGAATTTAATGTTAGTGATAAAGTTTTGTTGTTTAGATCCCGTTTAAGGTTTTCTCCAGGCAAACTACTTTCCAGGTGGGAAGGGCCATTTCATATTGAAGAAGTCTATCGGTCTGGTGCAATCAAGATTAACAATTTTGAAGGCACCAAACCTCAAGTTGTGAATGGTCAAAGACTTAAGCATTACATAGCAGGAGACCCTGTCAATGTTGATGTGAATATGATATACACAACAACTCACGAAGAACATGTTGCAGCCCTGTTTCAGACACCAGGAGAAGCAGAATAACAAAAGGTATGTATTACGGTAAGGAAACATCGCGAACCGCCATAAAAGTTCCATATTATGAGTTTTTGCAAAATTAGGAAAATTCTAAGCCTAAGTGGAGCTGGAGACAAGCTCCAGGGGGCCCAGGCGCCCCCTGGCGCGGCCTACCTCCTGGCCGCGCCGGGAGGCCGCCTGGGCACCCAGGAGTCCGTCTCCGACCCCACTTTAGCTTGTTACCTTCCTTTCTGTGCAGAAATTTTTGCTATATATTTGCCCGGATTGTTCCGGCAACGTATCTCGCGATTTCGTGTGTTTTCTTTTCGATCTGTTTCTGCCAGGAAATCTTTTAGCTAGACCTAGGTGCCATGGCTTCCCCAAGTTCCCCCAAGGACAAATTCGTCGTCAACGTCATCAACCCTTACCTCGCTGAGGTGAAGAAGCACCCTCAAGTTGTTCGGATGGAGGACGGTGTCCTCCATCAAGAAGATCTGAAGGGACCTATCAAGGAGGGGAGCATCCAGGCCAGGCTAGAAGAAGTGGAGCAAGAAGTCTTCAAGTACAAGAAGATGATCGAGCGTGGTGTTGACGCTAACTTTGACATCATCAACGAGCTGAAGACCTACTTCCTGAAGGAGATGAAGGAGATGTGGAAAAGCATCACCGCATCTGAAGAAAGAATTGAAGAGCTCCAAGGGCAAATTTATGATCTACATCACCAGAACTGTGAGTATGAACTAAGGTTTATGCGCATGGGTATGGGTGCTGCATGCAGGATTCAGGAGACAAACTTCTCATATGAGACTCGAGAACCCCTTCCATGGAAGCGCTTCGCCGAGGACTACGTGATCAACGTCAACAAGAATGAGGAGTGAAACCTCCTTGGGTAATGGCATCCCCTTGGCTTGTTACAAGCTTGGGGGAGTGCCCGGTATCTTTATCTTTATCTTTTGTCTTTTAGAGTCAAGTAGAGTCGTATCATGTCTAGGGAGGTTATTATATGAAATAGGTGTGTGCATTGTGGTCTATCACTCCTTCTATGGAGAGATTGTATCCGTGAGTGTGGAGTCGTCTATGATGGAATATTAATGAGAAGTCTATTGGTTCCTTTGCTGCACTCAGTATTCTCTTCACGCAATCGACCTTATATGATGATTATTATGGGGAGTATTGACCTTATATCAGGTATGGCTTTGAAAACTTTATTTAATCTTGGCAAACATAGCTTTGGTCATAACAACAAGCATGATTTTCTTAAAGTAGCGACATAGCCAAAACCTTTATGTTATTATGCTTGAAGTGTTATGCTGACAAGGAAGACAACTTGATGTGTTATGCTTATTTTAATGTTTATGCTTTATATTGCTTTGCATCTTAGTCATCATCAATTGTCTGTTCTCTCAAAGCCTTTGCTAGCCTAAACTCTGTACTAAGCGGAATTCTGCTTGTGCATCCATACCCTTAAACCTTAAACCAATACCTTCCATATGAGTCCACCATACCTTCCTATTCGTGGTATTCCGCTACCACCTCCTAAAGTATAGAATTTATGTGTTATCCTTAAATGTTCAAAATCTTCTATTTTGTGCCCCTGTTTTAGCTCATGAGGAAGTAGTAGTTAATTCATGATCTTTTTAAGTTGGACAAGTTTTACCTCGGGATTGCATGTCTAATCTGCAAACCCCTAATACGAGGAGGAACTGGCATGAGTGCGCCCGGCTCATAAAAGATAATACAACAAACAAACCCTCCTTCACGCTTTGTTCATGAGAAATCAGAAAACTTTTGGCAGTGATAAACAAAGGAGATTAAGGGGATGTGATCGTCTCCGTGCAGGAGCCGTTCCTCGAAACTTGTCCAGTTTGAGAAGTAATTGAGTTATCTATTAGCATTCGTTGACAAATCATGCACCTCTCAAAACTTGTTTTCATTCTATTTGATTTAAGGATAGCACATGAGTTTTCCCTACTTCCCTAGAGCAGGGCCTATCTCTTACTTTTAGGTTGAGTCAGTTATTCCTACTTCCTTCTATTCTTAAAGAGAGCAGACATTTGATGTTGACGAGGATTCATTCATATAAAGTTGCATTAAGATTTGTCATATCATATCCTTGTTGACATTATCATTTGATAAGTAAGTTGTTTGTCAAGCCCAGCTAAAGCAAACATCTTCCTTTGTGTTAACACTTTCACTTCTTGCCTAATAACATGTTCTTTCAAAAGCTTCAATTAATCTCATCAAAACATAAAGAGAAAGAGCAAAAGTAAAAGCTATTAGTTGTTCTTTGACCAAAGGACATGTTTGCCATGATTTGATGAGTTTCCTTAGCCCTACTTTCGATTATAAGTGTTACCACTCTTTTATAAGGGCCTTATGAGTTGAAGATTTCTGTTGAGGATATTTGATTTTGGTAAAGAAACTGTGATGCTTCTTGTCCGTATTCTATTTATCGACACTTCACTCTCTAAACTTGTGGACAGGTTTACCGAGCTCGCTATTCGCTTGGGGACAAGCGAGGTCTAAGCTTGGGGGTGTTGGTACGTCCAAAATGCATCACTATTTTATATCGTAATTCATCCTTATTCATTGATATATTTCACATTACGATGATGTTCTTATGTTGTTTTGGCCTATTTTACACAGTTTGCACCTTTCCGGTGCCGAAGCAGCAGACGCAGGATTCAGCGGTAAAAAGTGGACGCTGAGTTGCTGAAGAAGAATACCTCCAAATTACCTGAAAATCGACGGAGGGTATTTTCCAGAAGGATCACGAAGATACGCAAAAGAGCAACCAGAGGGGGGCCATAGGGTGCCCAGGCGGCCACCTGGCGCGGCCCCCACCCTGGCCGCGCTGGGAGGGCGCCTGGAGCCCCTGGCCCACTCCAGGCTCTCCCCTCTGGCCTATATACTCCTCGTCATCCAGAAACCCTAAAAAAGAGAGAGTTTACGGAGTTCCGCCGCCGCTCCGCGGCGGAAACCTACAGAGAAGAAAAGCCATCTCCGGCGGGCAGATTCCGCCGGGGAGATCACCTCCCGGAAGGGGAGATCATCGCCATCGCCATCACCATCGTCACGGGCATCATTGAGATCATCATCAACATCATCCCCAACATCAACACCATCTCCATCTTCATCCAATCTCATCTCACAATTGCAACTTGTGTTGTAATCCGTATTATCTATCCTCTCTACTCTATCGGTGTTGATTACTACTTTGTGGTGAATGTTATTGAGTTTTGTTAGAGAAATATCATTGTGTCCAGATTTTTTTATCATCCATCTATCTCCACTGATCATGATCTCTTTTATGTCTTGTGAGTAGTTACTTTAGTTCTTGAGGACATGGGAGAAGTCTTGTTGTTAGTAGTCATATGATGTTGAAGTAATATGTGTTGTTTGATACTTAAGTTGTGTTGTTATTTTCCTAGTGGTGTTGTGTGAGTCGAAAACTCAACACTTCGCCTTATTAAGGACCTAGGGGAATACATTGTGTACAAAGAATGCTTACGGTGGGTTGCCGGAGTGACAGAAACCTGAACCCCAGTTCGCACGCTTTTGCACAAGGGAACAATGGATCATCGATCGTATTGCTATGGTTAGGCTTTTGCCTTAAATACTATCTTGTATTTGCGGATGCTTGCAAGGTGTTTAATCATAAGAGTGCACTCATCTTAGTCTAGAGGGTGTACTAGCATAGATCCACCCACTCAACACTTATCAACACATCACATAGTACCGATACGGAATATGGCGAAAGCACATGACTACCTCTCCCGTGTGTCCTCAAGAACACTTTAGCCCTTATAAGTTCAGTTGCTAGGCCTCTCCTTTGCTCAGAAAGGATTGGGCCACTTGTTACTCTCCAGTGCCTTTTACTTTGCTCGCTTTTACTTTCCTATTGCTTATATCAAGGAAACCCCTAAAAAGTTATCTTTCAGTGCTTGCAGTTATTCCTTGCTCAGAATCACTTATCAATACCTTCTGCTCCTCGTTGGGTTCGACACTCTTACTTATCGAAAACGTTGCAATAGATCCCTTACGGTTGTGGGTCATGAGAGGACAGAACTTGTCCTTGTGCATCATTTGGTGGCTCTCCACCATCTTGTGATTGATCTTGCACTTGGCCTTGTTCATCAGGTTGAGGGCCTTCACTTTGTTCTTCGGAAGCGTGTGGGTCTTGGGTTGGCGATGGTTCCATTTGAGTGGAACATTGTCCTTCTCCTTCGGCCACAAGGGGTTCCTCAATGGGTAGGATGTATCCAACACCCATTCTTCTTATGGCTTGAGGAGGAATTTCATCACCTGCATCACAAGTACCACTTTGCTCAACTTGGGAGCCGTTATTTTCATCAAACTCTACGTTACTCGTCTCCTCAATGAGTCCATTGGACTTGTTGAGGACACGGTAAGCATGAGAGTTTGTAGCATAACCAACAAATATGCCCTCGTGAGCTCTAGATTCAAATTTAGACAAGCAAACACCTTTCTTGAGAATGAAACACTTACACCCGAATACCCGGAAGTACTTGAGATTGGGCTTGTTACTGGTAAGAATCTCATACGGAGTTTTGTTCAAGCCTTTGCGGAGATAGAGACGATTTGATGCATGGCAAGCGGTGTTGATGGCTTCGGCTCAAAAGTTGTATGGAGATTTGAATTCAGCCATCATGGTTCTTGCCGCATCCATTAGAGTTCGGTTCTTTCTCTCCGCTACACCGTTTTGTTGAGGGGTATATGGAGCCGCATATTGATGTTTGATCCCCTCATCACCAAGAAACTCATCCAAGGTGTAGTTCTTGAACTCGATGCCGTTGTCACTTCTGATCATCAAAATCTTTGCTTCATGTTGTCGTTGAGCTTCATTCGCAAAGTTGATGACAGTTTGTTGGGTCTCACTCTTCTTCTTGAAGAAGTATACCCAGGTGTATCTTGAGTAATCATCCACAATCACCAAGCAGTACTTTCTACCCCCAAGGCTATCAAAAGATGGAGGCCCAAAGAGGTCCATGTGGAGGAGCTCTAGGGGTCTCTTTGAATAGATGATAGTCGTGGGAGGGTGAGCCTTCTCATGTAACTTTCCTTCAATGCAAGCCCTGCAAGCACGATCTTTGGCAAAGCTAACATTTGTTAGTCCTCGGACATGGTCCCCCTTGAGTAGACTTTGCAAAGATCTCATATTGGCGTGGGCCAAACGGCGATGCCAAAGCCATCCCACATCAACTTTAGCCATTAGGCATGTCGCGACCTTAGTGGGTTGCTTCGAGAAGTTAACCACATAAAGGCCGTTCTCGACATGCCCAACATAGTCTACTTTAAGAGTCTTGCTCCACAAGAGGGCCACGGTATCAATATCAAAGAATGTAGCAAAGCCCATGAGTGCAAGTTGGCGAACAGAAAGTAAATTGTATGCAAGGGACTCAACAAGCATGACTTTCTCGATCGTGAGATCATGAGAGACAACAACCTTGCCAAGTCCCAATACCTTAGAAGATGAAGCATCACCCCATTCGACGTTGGTGGCCATAGATGAACCGAGATGTACGTCCACCACCAAGTCTTTGCTTCCGGTCATATGATTTGTGGCTCCGCTATCGAGCAACCATGATCCCCCACCGGAAGCAAACTCCTTGTTGGTGGCCTTGGCCATGAGACACTTGGTTGTGATGTTCTCATTTGGTGAGTCGAAGAGAGATGAGTGCGGAGTAGTAGCAATTGCAATTGTGGCCATGGTGGTCACCTCATCATCTTCATCATTATCATCATCCTCAACATATTCTTCTTGGGCCACCAACACTTTCGGAGGAGTCTTCTTGTTGAAGTTGTTCTTGTTGGGATAGGACTTTGACTTGTCCTTCCAAATAAGCTTGCCTCCAAAGTCTTCTCTCTTCTCATATGGGCAATCCACAACGAAGTGACTTACATTTCCATAGTTGAAGCATCTCCTCACTCGTTGCTTCCCCTTGTTCCCACTAGAGTTGTTCCTGTTGAAGTTGGGTCTTGTGTTCTTCTTGCCCCAGAATTGCCTTGAAGCAAGAGCCATGTGCTCATGATAGGCATATTTGGTGTCCTCGGGGCTACACTCATCATCATCTTCCATCTCCTCCTCTTCCACACAAGCCTTGGCCTTCAGGGCAAGATTAGGCTTCTTTGATCGTTGAGCTCTTAAGACCGCATTGTCGGCGGTCACGTCCAAGATCCTCATGGCAACAAACTCATCCAACACTTCATTTGAGGATAAGTGGTGGAAGTCCGGTCTCTGACGTATGACAGAGGACATGGCCTTATGGTAGGGCATCATGGCCTTGAGGAACTGCGCTTGATCCAATTATCATCTGTATCCTTACTGCCATGATCTCGAAGAGAGACCGCAAGGATAGTTAATCTTCGATAAAGTTCACGAGGATCTTCATCTTCGATCATAGCAAACTCATCAGCTTCATCTTGCACCACTTCATAGTTGGAGCGTTGAATACTGGTGCTTCCCTTGTACATTGTGCCAACATGCTCCCAAGCTTCCTTGGCCACAGTGAAGGGTCGAAGGTGTGCAATGTCTTCAGGAGGGATGGAATCTTGAAGAATGCAAAGAGCGGACTCATTGAACTGATGATCCGCAGTTTCTCTTGGAGTCATGTTGTCGGGATCATGCGGATAAAAACCTTGCTCAATGATTCTCCAAAGGTTAGTAGAACAATGATTAATATGACGTTTGAAACAAAACACCCAAGTAGCAAAATCAGAATTTTTGATAAACTTGGGAGGGGGCCCAACGGAATTTAAATGCGGTGTGGGAACGGATCCTCCATAGTGAGTAGGAGGAGCGGATTGGGCAAATTTCCTACTCCCATTCTTAGTAACAGGGGCTTGTTCACTACTAGCTTCTCCCTTGTCGGGATTAGCCTCCGACACGTTGGTAGCGGGACGAGCCACTTCCAACGGTGTGGTGGATAATTTAAGCCCCACAAGCAAATATTTAAACATGCCTTTAACCTCGCTTGCTAGTGATTCTTTCAATGTGGTCAAAGCCACATTGAACTCCTCACGAGAGACCGAGGCTCCCCCATCTGACGTAGGCAAGGACGGAGTTCAACCGGAATGGTCCTCCGTCTCGACTACGTTGTCACCCATACTCTTTGGACGGTAAAGTCCTTAAAAAAGAGGCGAGGCTCTGATACCAATTGAAAGGATCGATATGGTTGACTAGAGGGGGGTGAATAGGCAACTAACAATATTTTGCTTTTCTTTACCACTTTAAATTAAACGTCAAAATAAGTTGTCTAGAAATTCTACTAAGATGACAACTAAAGGAAACAAGGATAACAACTACACAAGCATTCTATAGGAGTTAAACAAGTAAAGCATGCACAAGTAAAGGTAAGAAATAACCACAAGTGGAACCGGTGGAGACAAGGATGTGTTGCCGAAGTTCCTTCCCTTTGAGGGGAAGTACGTCTCCGTTGGAGCGGTGTGGAGGCACAATGCTCCCCAAGAAGCCACTAGGGCCACCGTATTCTCCTCACGCCCTCACACGATGCAAGGTGCCGTGATTCCACTAGTGGTGCCCTTGAAGGCGGCGACCGAACCTTTACAAACAAGGTTGGGGCTATCTCCACAACTTGGAGGCTCCCAACAAAACCACGAAGCTTCACCACAATGGAATATGGCTTCAAGGTGACCTCAACCATCTAGGGTGCTCAAACATCCAAGAGTAACAAGATCCGCAAGGGATTAGTGGGGAGAATCAAATATCTCTTGGTGGAAGTGTAGATCGATGCCTCCTGAAGCAATCCCGAGCAAATCAACAAGTTTGATTGGCTAGGGAGAGAGATCGGGCGAAAATGGAGCTTTTGGAGCAACAATGGAGTAGTGGGGGAAGAGGTAAGTCTTCTTGGGGAAGAAGACCCCCTATATATAGTGGGAGAGAAAATCCAACCGTTATGTGCGTTTTCAGCCCGCAGAGAGTGGTAGTACCGCACGTAAGTTGCGGTACTACCGCTGGCTGAGCGGTACTACCGCTCTGGGAGCGGTACTACCGCTAGGCAAAAATATGCGAGATGATTGACAACCACGGATGAAATAAATTACATCCGCGGCTACATCCGCAGAGAAAACGGTAGTAGCAAAACGCGACACGGTACTACCGCTTGGAGTAAGCGGTACTACCGCATAGGATGCGGAAGTAAAAAATTACATCCGCACCTACTTCTGCACTTAGAATCAGTGCCGGGCCAGATACACGGTACTACCGCTCTGGAGCCGCGGTACTACCGCTGGTGCGGTACTACCGTGTCTTCAGGCGGTACTACCGTGTGGCTGTGTGGTACTACCGCTTTATGGAGCGGTACTACCGCTTGCCAGGCAGATGAATTAGTTAAGAAGTCATGGTTTGCATATACGATAATAAACGGTTGGAACTCCAGGGAAGCAAGGGAAAGGTGGTGTGAGAGTAAGATGTGTACGTGTTGATTCCACCCAAACCTTTCCGAAGCGGACCCCCTCTTAATAGTACGGCTTTCCTATTACTCAAAGCCACCGACAGGGAGCAAAGAGAAAACACTGTCTTCCATCGAATCCGAGGGGCAATCGATCGTCTTGTGCCTATGTGAGATATACCTGTAGGAGCTTAGAACACACGATTAGTCCGCAAATGCATTGTCATCAATCACCAAAACTACTTAGGGAGAAATATGCCCTTACAGTCGTCCTCGATAGCGGCGACGACGACGCCCCCGGACCGTCCAACCCGCCACGCCAACTGGGGGAGGGATGCAGCAGGGACGGCGGAGGCGGGGGCGACGACGACGACGACGGCGGTGACTACACGCGGTTCTACAGCCTCCTCGGCATGTAGAACCGCGTGGGCGGGCGGCGAGGGAGACGGCGGGGGTAGCCTGCGGTAGTTTTTTTTATAAAATATGTTTAAGTTTGAACGAACTCGCCCGTGTTTGCGTTAAATTTGAGCCGTGTTTGCGCCGAATTTGAACATTTTCAAAACCCCTGGGGGCGCACGACTGGGGGGCATCACGCCCCCAGTGCGCGGTTTAGCGCCGGTGCGTCCCCAGGATGGCGATTTTTAGCCCCTCCTGGGGGGCCAACGGCTGGAGATGCCCTAAGGGTTTCATGTTCTTTCATCTATTGGGTATTACTCTTCATTTGTATCTCTTTATCCAGTTTCGGTATCAAGGAGTGTAAACCACAAACGAGTGTGGCGTAAAAAGCGAAATCTTTTGTAGAGAGTAAAGGGTAATACGATCAAAAGGAAATGGGGTCCATGCTAAAACTCAAACAGTTCCCTAGAGGGGGGCCCGGGTTCAAAGAGGAGGTGCATGATTTTATAGAAGACAGAAAATAAGAGTATTGATGCTTTCTTACTTCATATTAATATAGGGATGCTTTATATAGCTTCCAATGAATAGGAAAAAAGATGACCCATGGGGCACTCAGTGACGTATCTTTCACACTCTTGAATAGAAACTGTCGGCACGAAAGGAGTACTATTACTTATGTATTCAATTTATTTCTATCTATCTACTACATATATTTCCTTATTGAACTGCATAAACATCAAATAGGTCTCTAACTTAAAAAACTATGTAATTATGTCAAGATTTAGTTCCTGTCAAAAATATATAAATAAATCTAACTATTTTTTTGTAAAAATTTGAACATTTAAATGACATATTATGGGTTTTCATTTTTATTAATTTTTTTAGTAAATCAATCTAAGTATTGTGTGTTTTTTGCATGGGACCCTGTGTGACTTGAAAGATCATGTTTAAATTTGTAGGGCATTTAAAAGATTTGGACTGTACTTTTTTGTTTTAACTGGAGCATCTCTCAGGATGCATCATCATATTCAAGGCAAACTATGTGTGCCATCACAAAGCAAGCTATTCTCGTAATTTACTGAAATCTTCTAAACAAATTATGGAAAGCTTATTATAATTATTTTTCCAATCTTAAATTACACTTTTTTTTTGCTAAAAACATCTTGAATCCTAGTATTGGCACGCATGCAAATGACATGAATATGTAGATGGAAGATTTCTACATATTATTCATACTTTTGTGGGTTCACATGAAGTATTTATTTTCTTCAAAATACTAAGTTTATTTTAATTGTAGTTTTTCTAAAAGTGTGAAATAGAAGGATAGAAAAAATGACAGAGACAACTGGGCAGTCTGGGTTGCCCTCGGTTAGCTTATTGTCCATGGCCCGGTGGGTAAAAATAAAAGGAAAAGGGAAAGTACAAGTAAAGTAAAGATGGGTTTTGGCCCATTCGTTAGTTGTAGACGACATGTGAAGAAAATAAAGGTACATGGACAAAAATGGGCTTTAGCTCATTTTATTTTATTTTATATTCATTACATTTCAAAATAGATATACTTAATTATTATTTTTGGGGATGAAATAAATACATAGGTGGAAAAATTAAGAAGATTTGCACATAATATTAATATTTTTGCTAGTTAATATGAATTAGTTATGTTGTTTACAAGAATAAGTTGGTCTTAATGTTACATTTTTTTGTTAAAAGGAGAAATTGAAGAAAGAGAAGAAAGGAGAGACAGATTGGTGGGAGCAACTAGTTAACGAGCCCTCCTTCGGGAGCCTCGCAACGATCAGCGTCACTTTGTGCGCTCTCAGCCATTCGGCACGTGGCGCGCTCACGGTGCTCTCTCCGGATTTTTTTTTCTTTTCCGAACGCGTTTTCTGCTTTTTAAACTGTTTTTTCCCGGGGTTTTTTTTCGAAGTTTTGGTTTTCCACCGGTCTTCCTTAGATTTTCGATAAAAAAAATTCAAATAAAACTTTGTTTGTGCGAAAAACGCGTTTTTTGTGAGAGTCACGGTTTTGCTTCCGTGAGAGGCACGGTTGTGCTTTCGCGAGACTCACGGCCGTGTCTCTCGGAAACGGGAAAAAAAACACATTTTCTGTTTTTTTTCTTTCGCGAGAGTCGCGGTTTTGCTTCAATGAGAGGCACGGATGTGCTTTCGCGAGAGTCACGGCCGTGCCTCTCGGAGACGAAAAAACGTGTTTTCTGTTTTTTTTTCCTTTCGCGAGAGTCACGGTTTTGCTTTTGCGAGAGGCACGTTTGTGCTTTCGCGAGAGTCACGGCCGCGCCTCTCGGAAAAGAAAAAAACGCGTTTTCTGTTTTTTTTTCGCGAGAGTCATAGTTTTGCTTTCGCGGGAGTCACGGCCGTGCCTGCTCAGAAACGAAAAAAAACGCGTTTTTTTATTTTGGGAGAGTCACAGTTTTGCTTCCGCCAGAGGCACGGTTGTGATTTCGTGAGAGGCACGGGCGTGTCCCTTTCAGAAAGAGAAAAAACCAGTGCGCCCTGTTCGGTTTTTTCGTCCTGTTTTTTTCGTGAAAAAAGTTTGTCAAAACCTATCAACATGGGATCTTGTTTTGAAGATCTCGACGCGAGGAATTCAATGGTGAAAGCGGTTCGAGATTTGGATGCACGGTTTAAGAGATAAAATGTTTTGAATAAACGGATCTACGGAAAAAGCGAAAACTACCAGGTTGCGACAAGTGGCTCACATGCAGCGCGTCACTCGTCGTAAATTGGGGTTTGGGGTATTCTTTGCAACGAGTACTCTTCAATTAATGATTTCGCGAATTGGTAGTTTGGGTTGACCTCGGCTAGCTTATGGTCCATGGCTCGATGTGTAAACAAAGAAAAGGGAAAAAAAAGAAAGCAAAGATGGGCTTCGGCCCATTTACTGGTAGGAGAAAGGGAAAGAGAAATAGAAGGGCAGGAACAAGAAATGGGCTTTGGCCCATTTGTTTTCTTTCTTTTCAGCATCTTAACTTAAAATAGAGACCCCCTTAAGAAATAGAAATTCTAAGAAAAATGTAGATAGTTATTAAAATGTTTGAGGTTAAAATATTTTTCAAACTTTTTGAAATATTAGAAGCCAGACCTTGGATTACTGCAAGAAATGTTAAAAATAATTAAATATTACTATTTCAAAATTTGAACTTTTTAAATATAAACCTTTTTTATTCAAGATTTAGTTTCAACCACCAGTGTGTGGTTTGAGTTTATTAAATTCATTAAATTATAGATATTTTTAAACTCTTTGTGTATTTCGAAAAAAATAATTCTCCATCGAGTGAGGGTAGGATCTCAAGCATGGTCATTTTTTATTTAAGTAATTATGTTACTTATATATCTACGACAGTAATCATCATTTCATCATAAAGAAGTGTCACCTGATTTGCACTGGTTAGCCTGCTTTTGATAAATGAATGAAATTTGAAACTGGATTTCTGCCATTATATGATTATTCCAAAAACAATCACCAAAAATCTGTCATATATCAACAAATTTCTTATAGCGAATGTTGTGGGATGCCGTATAAGTAACGATAGTCATGACTCGTGAGTACTTTGCTGTAAGTTGAAAGGTATAAGGTGTATTGTGTTATGTTAAACATATAGTATCAATCAAGGACCGTGAGATGCAATGGTAGATCGGCCACAACTTATGGCTTTTACATAAGGGGTGGTGGAGACAAACTTGTTCTGTAGTATTGTGATGACAGTATTGAGGCATGCATAAAACTGAGATGGAGAGGCGCATAACACGTGAGCATTTCTATATATAACTCCAGGCTTAAACCCACCCTTGCACCGATGGGTGATGACTAAATCCATACATTTAACCCAGCTAGTCAATGTGCCTATCAACACAGGCGGCACATTATACACCGACACGAACACAAACAGCTTGCAGTATCTCCACCAAAAGACCCAACCATATAGACTCTGCGCTAGATCACATACATATATACACATGTTTTACTTAATCGTGTGTGCATGCATAGCCCTCGCTCTACCTAATTAACCGATGAGATCTCAGAAACCGCACGCATGTTGCATCAGCCGATCTTCTCCGTGTTGGTGTCGTCGGTGGGCCAGATGACCGTCTCCATGAGCCTCTCCCGCATCAGCTCCAGGTTCTCCTCGGAGATCTTCTCGTACATTTTTGCGTGGTCACATTTCTGCATGTTAATTAACCATGAACAATTCAAATGTTAATGTATAATAATCTAAATATTGAAGCAGCTCCTTTAAAAAAAATTCCTTTCAAAATAAATATTGAAGCAGCTAAAATAATACTAGTGAATGTTTTTCGCCAGGTCGTGTGCGTAAAATTAGTGAATGTTTTTCCTTTTGCGGTGAAAATTAGTGGCATGCTGAGTGGCTATGTAAAATATTATTACCTTGATCCATTTCCCGTACAAGCTAAGCCTGGTTATCATCACTCGCTCTGCAAGCTCCTGCCTCTCCTGCAAGTTACAAGAGCAAAGAGAAAACAAATATTCATGTCAGGAATTTTGCATGCTAATTTGTAGCAGTGCAAGAAGAAAAAAAATTATGTGTGTGGATCTGTTTATATACCTTTCCAAGAGCGCGGAGGAACAGCTTGCCATCGGTGGGCTTGTTTACAGCAACAAAGCTGTCAGGGGAACAAGAATCCAAGATTTAATAACAGAATTACTAGTGCTAATTAATTGCTAGAATTTTCATACTGGGGAGAGATAAATATGTTGTTACTTGTAGAGCCAACGGTAGCTGGGTGGGTTCATCTCGTAGAGCTGGGTCAGCACGGTCCTCACGGCTTTGTAGGTGAAGTAGTTCATCAGTTGCTGCATCATCATGAACAGGAAAACCATTTTCATTTTCTTTTCATCGAGAAACTTGAAATACTATTCATCTATTCATTCCCCTCAAGCAACAAAGCTGCAACAACAACAAAAAACCTATTCTTGACCATCCCTAAACAAAATCATCTGAATCTTCCAGCCGAGGAACCTTTGGTAAGAGATGTTCCAAGAAATTCCCCAAGGTGCTCTCTTTTGCTTCGCACATGGCATATATGGATGATTGAGAACAACAACTAGAAGAATTCTAACAAGTAGATGGAGGAGGAGAGACTGATGAATTACCAAGTCGACGTCGCCAAAGCCAACATCGTAACTGCCCCCGAGGTTGCTGACGATGGCGAGGCCGCCGCTCCTGGTTCCCCTGCCACGGCCACACTGCCTGAGCCTGACGGAGCAGGTCGCCCGGCGAGGCCTCCTCCGCCAGTCACCGGCAAACAGGCTCGTGCTCGAGCTGCTCCCCACCCCCACGCGCCTCCTCGCAAGCCCCGCCACCGCCTTGCCGCCCTCCGCCCTCACGTCGACCGTGGTCACCGCGCCCACCCCCGGCATCACCTGAACTCCGGTCATCCTCACCCGAGGCAACCTCGATCAATGAAGAAGCTATTGATTCCCTTGGTTCGTGTCAGTATGTGGTATATAAAAACCAAGGGAGGAGCTGGGGGAGGTGCCCAAGTAAGTGGCCGGCGGAGGAAGAAGAGGTGGTGTTGAACTGCTGCTGGGTCGCCGTGGCTGGCGCTGGCTTGGCTGCGACGCTCACCAACCAAATTTTCTGAGGCCCAGGACGCGCGCGCTTCTCAGCTTAGCACCACCACGCCGGGCGGACACGCGGCCTCGGCCGGTTGGCGCGACGGGCCACGGAGCTGAAGATTCAAGAATTCCGGGAAAATTTGGCAGCAAGAAGATTCAGAAAAATGAAATTCTCGTGTGACCCCGCGTGTCATTTGACAAGCTATGTGGACCAGGGAGACGAGGCGCCTCCTCTCGTGTGGATTCTGTGAATCTGAAACCAAAACTTGGAGGAATCTGAATTCTGAACGGGAGACCCAGAGCAGGCCACGGCGCGGCCGACAGGGTTGGTTCCCGTCCGGGTACATAAAACGTGTGTGATTTTTCCTTCAATGTTCCTTCCCCGGCCTGTCTCGTTTACTGGTCGACAGAGTGCTGCACACGGCACGGTACACCTTCCTGCGCGCCCTCCGGCCGGCGACCGACCACCTCGACCAGGCGTGGTTTCTTGCAGCAACGATGCACCATAGCTCGTCCGCCGACGACCAGAGCACGTAATCTCGGTGTTCCAAGGATTATACAAGGCAAAAAGGACCAGTACAAGATCGGATTTTCTGTAAACACCTAAGTAGAAAGTATTAAATTTGAAATGTCTTGAAAATATGTATTATGTCACTTTTCGGTTTAGTGATACAGCAATCACTTTTTTTTTGAGTTTCAGTCACTTCTTATGTCTGTTATTGTACTTTACTATTATTCAGTCTTTTTGCTCCAGCATAAGGGCATCTCCAACGCAGGCCCCCAAAACAGACACAACATATGTCCGCAGACTGGTCCGGATTGTTGTCCGGACACTGATACAGGAGCCGGCAATTCAAAGCAAGCCACAAATGTTCGGTCACATTTCGAACCGAATTTAGCGAAAAGAAATAAATTTGATGCAAATTTAAACAAACTCGATGGTTTTCATTCAAACTTAGATAATTTTTACACAAAATCGGACGATACTTTAAGGTGACCTTGTATGCCATGTCGGGCTTGCCGGCGGCACCTCCGTCGTCATCTCTGTCATCGAAGTTGTCGGAGATGGGCTTCGAGCGGCGGTAGGGCGCGAGGTCTCACCCGGGCTTCTCGGCCGCCACCTTGCGCTCGTGAATGATCTTCTTTGCTTGCTCCTGAGCCGCATGCAGTGCCGCGGCCACCGCGGGAAGGGGGGAGACGGGTCAGCCTGGACGTGACGAGCGGGCTTCTGGCCCGGCTCGTGGCCCGTTATGGACCGGACCGTACGGTCCTGGCCCGGTAGAAAAAATGGTCGGGCCGAGCTCAGCAATTAGGCCCGACAACCTCTCGGTCCGGTCCGGATTTTGACCGAGCCCCCGAGGAGGACCGACAAAACGCAGTCACCATGGTTGTCGTTCCTCGTCGTCACGTCCACCGGCAACCCCCGAGCGAACCACCGCGTCTCCGAGCACCGCCGCATCGCCATCTTCCTGCCTATGCGATGAATTGGTCCAGAACGCCGCCTACACGACGCACGCATCCTCTCTTCCCCGACCAAGGCCGCCGTCTGCCGCCATCAATTTTGTCGCAGTCGTCAAGTCCCGGCCTTACTGACGTGATTAAGCAGTGCAACCTGTGCACACAGGCACGCAGGGCATGAACTGTATCTCCTTCTTTGCCCGTCATGTTCATGTCAGCCAACACTCTTGAATAAATCCGAAGCTCCTGTCACGTTTTCAGTTAGTTCAGTTAGCACTTTTTGTTTTTCGTCAGGTTAGGCTCGAACACTTTCCTTCTGTTAGCTTGTTTAGCTCGCGGGTCTAACTGCCTGGAGGCAGACTCGCGCCTCGTCGGTCTGCTCGTGGAACGGCACCAGTGTTGTGGATCACGACGACGCAAAGTCAGGGGCCACGATGCCTTGTTTCCCGTTCTGTAAGTCTGACTAATAGAACAGAAAAGGTCTGAAGTTTGTGCAGCACAAAACACTTGTATCTTCCTTTTTTTCTTCAGCAATCTCTCGTTCACGTGGGTTCGTTCCAAGGGTACCTCTGGTGCAGACAAACACGTCGGAGAACACACACACGTTGGTTTGCCCCGTCTTGTTCCCCATGAACTGGAAGTTGATCTCGTCATGATTGTCCCAATGTCTGAATTTGACAATTAATTGATGCACATGCAGTTAGAATTGCATGCAGTACAAGCTGATTAACAATCTGAAACTGGAAGCGCCGATGTACATACCTAGTATGTGCTGACGGTAACGGTGCCGACGGGCGGCGGAGATCTCCAGGACGAGCTTGATGTTGGCAGAGATGCTACCATAGATGAACTGCCTCTTCGTCTGCAGCAAGCAGCCGGAGTAGTTGATCTTTAGGAGAGGGCACGACACAGACGAACGCACGCCGGCGCAAGGCACACACGCAGCTCACGTTCCCTCTCCATCGCTCGGTCCCTCGGTCCTGACCGAGCTTTCTCCTCGCCGGTCCGGTCCAGGGAAACAGGCCCGCTGGGCACTTCGGTCCGGTCCGGTCCGGACCGGTCGCGGCCGGTCCAAAGCACAGCTCGGTCAAGGACCGGACCGGCTCGGACCGTGTCCACCCTGAGAGACGGGCGGCGGGGTTGTCGGAGGCAGCGACTACAGGAGATACCACTCCTCACTGTACTTCGCCATCTTCTCGTTGAGGCAGCAGAGACTGCGCTCGCTCATCTCCACCGTGGTCTTGAACCACTAGAGGGCCCACGTCGATGCGAGCTCCAGGTCCATGAAGATTTGTGACAGCGAGAGGTGGAAGTCCGTGAACTCCGACTGGCTTGTGACGTTGCGGCTGCCCCGCCGGAACTGCTCCCTGTGCGCGAACTCCTGCGTCATTAAGGCACTCCGGGAGGACGAACTGCCACCCGTCACTACCAGAAAAACAGGGTTTGCCGACGGCCAAATATATGCCGACGGCTACCGTCGGCATCTAGAGACCTATGCCGACGGCTAAAGGAAGGCCGTAGGCGTACAAAAGCCGTCGGCATACATCCATCTATGCCGACGGCCCCGTCGGCATAGAGGAGGCCGTCGGGAACGCACGAGCTACGCCTACGGGTGCCGTCGGCATAGGAAAGGCCGTCGGCATAGACCTGGCCCACCTGTCCGGTCAGCGCAGACCACGTGACGGCGTTGACCCTACGCCGACGGGCCGTAACGGCGCCCGTCGGCATATCTGTGGCAGAGGTATGCCGACGGTGTGGCCGTCGGCATAGGCCCCTCTGCCACGTCCACGATCCGTGCGCCAAGCCACGTCATCGATCCATGAGACGAAGGCTTATATGCCGACGGCCAGGCCGTCGGCATACATTTATTTTAATTATTTTTTCAACTCCATTTCTGTTATTTGTGGCAGAGGTATGCCGACGGCGCGGCCGTCGGCATAGGCCCACTCGCCACGTCATCGATCCCTGCGCCACGCCACGGCATCGATCCGCGGCACAACCTGCGTGGGGTGTAATGGTATGCCGACGGCCTAGCCGTCGGCATAGGTGTACTTTACTTTATTTTTATTTTTAGTTTGCTTTGTTGTTTTTACTTTGCTTTGTTGTTTTTACTTTATTTTAATTTTTGTTTTGCATAAGATAATTATGCCTTATCTAAAAAAATTCCCGATGTATATCGATTGCCGCCCCCCCCCTCCGGTAACGAACGTCCGGTGTGTGCCCCCCCTCACGGACGGCGCCGCCGCCGGCACCTGGAGGGGGGGAACGGACGCGTGGGGTCTACACGGAGGGGATCTTGCTGTGGATCTGTCCCGGATGTTTCTCCAGGCTGTTCCTATGGGCTGACCTAACACAACCGGGCGGGGAGGTCCACTGGCCAAAGCCCGTCCGCGCAAAGTCAAAGGGCTAGATCCCGTGGTCCAACGCTACAGGGTTAGGCGGGAAGGGGGCACTGGGGGGGTAGCAATGCCACCGGAGCGTCGCACCGGGACCTCATACATGCGTGGTGGTGTGGTGGCATGTCCGAAGAGGCGGGACGCGTGTCCGGTGTGTGCCCCCCCTCACGGACGGCGCCGCCGCCGGCACCTGGAGGGGGGGAACGGACGCGTGGGGTCTACACGGAGGGGATCTTGCTGTGGATCTGTCCCGGATGTTTCTCCAGGCTGTTCCTATGGGCTGACCTAACACAACCGGGCGGGGAGGTCCACTGGCCAAAGCCCGTCCGCGCAAAGTCAAAGGGCTAGATCCCGTGGTCCAACGCTACAGGGTTAGGCGGGAAGGGGGCACTGGGGGGGTAGCAATGCTTCCATAACACCAATTTGGACACACCTATATGTCATTATGCTTTTATTATGTAGGTGTGTCCAAATTGGTGTTATGGAAAAGACGAGTCCTGGGCGGCATTGGTTGATCTTTGGTGTGATGAGGCTGGAGCCTGGGCGGCTATGAGAACCAAAAATAAGGCTAACCGAGGGACGGAGGGAGTACATGCTCAGGGAAACCGAAACCACTATCTCCACAAGGCAGTTAATGTATGACTAACCCCATTAAACATTCTTCTTCTATTTACCATCAGTTTCTTATGTATGACTAACCTCTGTTTGGTGGTGCAGGAGGAGAAACTGAAGCGGCCGCTGTCAGACATGCAGGCGTGGGAGATCGCCCATACGCGGAAGGACCCCAAGCCTGGCGATAACAAGTACTACGGCAAGAAGACCGCGGGGAACATCCAAGCCTACTCTGAAGCCTATTTAAAGTTGCATCCTGACACACCTGACCCCATTGCGGCGCCTCTGGACGAAAGGGCGGTGGTGAGCATGGGGCCCAAGGAGCACGGTCGGGAGGCGGTTCTCGATGCTGTGATCACTCCTAGTATCTCCTACACACAACTTCGTCGGATCGACCCGAGCCTGAGCCAGCGCACGAGCCAGCCAGTGACCAGTGCACAGTCCCTCTTCCAGGAGCAACAATCTGTAAGTATTTTCCCTCTTATCTTCATTGCTCATTTTATTTTCCGCATTTATTATTTTTATGAGTTCTATCATGGCATACCGTAGGCCTACCTGGAGTACACACGCCAGGAGACCATGGCGTGGCATAAGAGGCTTTATGAACACCAAGTGCAGAGGGATCTCCAGATGCAGCAGGCTTTTCAGGAAATGGCGGCCGGCAGGTGTCCTCAGTTGCAGCCAGCACAATGCCCTCTAGCGCAACCAGTGCTGCTGACCTTTGAGGAGTTTGTGGCACAGACCGCTGGCCCCTCGCCGGTTAGTTCATCCCCAATCTATTCATCCAAAGCATGTCATGCCTTTCAACATAGTCATATATCCCGTTAATATGTCTTTTCAACATCCAGGGAACAGGTGGATCTACCGTTGGCGGTGGTCTTCGCAGCACTCCGGAGACACGGAGCCCGACCACTCCGATCCACGGAGGCGGAGGCGGAGGTGGAGGTGGAGGCTTCGGCGGTCTTGGTGGTGGCTCTGCCGCTAGCAGTGACGACCTGGGCTTCGGCGGTCTTGGCGGTGACGACCTCCGTGGTGCTCGATGATCCTTGTGTGTGGTGATGATACTTGATAGGACTTGTGTGTGGTGATGATCATTTAGATGACTTGTGTGCTTCTCTATATGCTTATGTTTATGTTGGTTGTGATGATGATCTTTTAGAGATTTGTGTGTGATGGATGATGCTTAATTATGCTGTTGTTTATATCTTTATTCTGTTATATATGTCTATTCTATCATATATATGTGCTGTGTATTGAATTGAATTCATTTGAAACAAAACAGAAAAAAAAAGCAGAAGAAAGCTATGCCGACGGCAAGGCCGTCGGCATAGGGATACTATGAGCTCCCAGTAGCTGACACGTGGCAGCTATGCCGACGGCCTGACCGTCGGCACACAATTTGTACTAAGCCGACGGCCGGGCCGTCGGCATACCTGCCACGCGTCAGACACTGGGAGCTGCGTATGAATGAGTAAGCCGACGAAGTGGCCGTCGGCTTATAATTCAATATATGCCGACGGCCGGGCCGTCGGCATAGGCCTGGTCCACGACCAACGACAGGCAGCCACGTGGCAGCCCTATGCCGACGGCTTGCCGTCGGCATAGCCCTGGTCCACGACCAACGACAGGCAGCCACGTGGCAGCCCTATGCCGACGGCTTGCCGTCGGCATAGGCCTGGTCCACGAGCAACGCCAGGCAGCCACGTGGCAGCCCTATGCCGACGGCAAGCCGTCGGCATAGCCTTATGCCACGTGGCGGCCCGTCGCTGGGCGAACTTAACGGCTGTGGGCGCCGTTAGGCACGGGCTTTGCCGACGGACGTTGCCGTCGGCATTGATGTACGGACGCCGTCGGCATAGCATATATGCCGACGGCTTTTCTATGCCGACGGCCATCCGGGCTATGCCGACGTATATGTTGCCGACGGCCCTATGCCGACGAGGGCCGTCGGCATAGGTCTGTCCCGACGGGACTCAGGGCTATGCCGACGGCCCTGGCCGTCGGCATAGGGGGCGATTCTGGTAGTGCGTTGATGCCTCCGCGACCGCCGGCAAGGTAGTGCAGTATGTGCCCGCGAGCCTTCACTGCCATCGCATGGGACATGCCACTTACCGGTGCTGCTAGGCAGTGGCGACAGTCGCTCCTCCTTGATGTGGTGTGGCGATGGTGATTGTGGATCTTCCTTCAAGGGGCGTCTGATTTGTATGTCACGGTTTAATGGGCAGAGAAGGGAGGGGGAGGAGCTTCCATCTTCACCCGTCGGCTAGGAGGCGAATGCGGCTCCGGTGGTGGTATTGTACCATGGTCATGGAAGAGCGGGCGATGGAGCATCAGCTCCATCCGCTCCTCATATTTGGCGTCCATCAGCGCATACACCACATCCTTCGAGAGGACGAGCAGCTCCTACTGCTGCAACTTGTCCTCCTCGTCGTTACAGGAGATTAAGACCTCCTTCGCGGAGGAGCTGACCGCCATGGATGTAGACTGCCTCGGAGACCGACGGCGGGAGCTCCATGATCTGGAGCCGGATCCAAAGCCGTGCTACTTCTTGAGCTTGCGTTGATTTTTCCCTTGAAAAAGAAAAGATGATGCAGCAAAATAGAGAGAAGTATTTTCCTCAGTTAAGAATCAAGGTATCTATCCAGTAGGAGGCACAAGCAAGTTCCCAATATATCATACTAGGGAAAACCCTAGTATATCATACTAGGGAAAACCCTAGTACTAGGGAAAACCCTAGTAGTAGCGCTTAAAATACATATAGTAGTAGCGCTGGGGACAGCGCTACTGCTAAGGCGCTACAGCTAACTGGTAGTAGTAGCGCTGGTTTCCCAGCGCTACTGCTATACCTAGTTAGCAGTAGCGCTTGTTGAGGGCAAGCGCTACCGATAAGATTAAGTAGCAGTAGCGTTTATTATGAAAAGCGTTGCTGCTAAATTTTCCTGTAGTTTTTAAAATGCAACTTATTGTAGTTGTCTTTATATAGTTTTTATATACAGTACTCTCATCATATGATTTTATGACCATGATTAGTTATTATTTATAACAATGGGTGAAATGAACATGGATTAGATTCAAATGGAGGTAACATGTGGTGCACATCGAAAGTACTACTAATCCAAACTAGATCCGACATGCATCACATGTTGCCTCCACTTGAATCTAATCCACGTTCATTTCACCCAATGCAGCTTCGGCCCAGCGATACTGCCGCAGGCGCAATAAGAAAGCCCAGAACTGCCATAATTTTTGCAAATGAGCTCCGAATTGAGAAAACTCAAGTTTGTTGGATAGATGAAGACGGGTAGCATCAAAATAGTGACCCTACTTAATTGTTCTTAGCACACGATCATGAGTATTAGCTAGGATCTAACTACCCTCTCTAAGGTAGAATAGCATAAAACAAGATAAGCACTGACTCTCCATTATGGAGAATGGAGATTATCCTGTCTCCAATTCTTGCGCTTCGCACAATGTTGCTTCCAAGTACCTCCCTACGATTGACCATACATTTTTTTAAATCTTTGATTGTCTTGTCTTCATCGGTTTTAGAAATCCGGTATGAACATGAGTGATTCGTAGGATGACCTGGCCGTAAGTTCATAACATCAAGGCAACATTTTGGAAACATAAGATGAGGCACACAATCCTTCGAGATTTTCTGTTGAAAAACATAGTAATAACTTCGTAATTAGCAATGTAGTTGAGTTTTAGAAGAATTTATGCGAAAGATGCACGGATGTCGTAATAGTGAAGAATCTTACCATGGCATTTCCATGGATGTTACCGTAGCTCAACACGTGCACTACTGGCACGTATTGACCGTAATGTGGAGGAGTTTGATAATAGATATTGTAATTCTCAAGATCATTAATAAATGAGATCAGATGATTTTTCTCCTGATAAGTTATTTTGAGCCATCGGTGTAGTAGGTTCCATCTACCATCTTCCACACATTCTTTGAAGAATGAAAATAAGCTATCAATGGAAATAAGATGTCAACTATTTTGAAATAAATAATATAAATTACTCAATAACTATGATTGAGAAACACACATTGCGGTAGAATAGGAAGCGTATCAACAAGGACCCAAATGTCCATATTATCTTGCTCGATGCCAGGATCACCAACAAAGGTCTAGCACAAGGAGAAGAAGGAGAAATGACCCCCACGAGAACAGTCGGGATTCTTCGTCCTCTCTCATATATGGTGGACTCACTCACTCACTGATTTTTTGACCGTCGGTGATGGTCGTTATTCCTTCTTCAACTAGTGCATAAAAAAGGTCTTGCACAAGGAGAAGAAAGAAAAATGACCACCACGACAACAGTCAGGATTCCTCTTCACTCATTTGTTGACTGTCATTTATGGAGCCTTGACAGACTTAGAGTCAACCCGACATGTCATTTAATTATTTTTCTAGAAATCCAGGCCACTCGATATTTCCTACATATTCTAGCACAAGTCATGCCAAAATTCACGAAAAAAATCCGACATGACCTTTGCTAAAAAAAGGACATATCGAGCGCCTGAAATTTACCGAAACGGAAATTAATCAACACTCCGACAAAACATAGGCTACTCAGAGGTGTTATACCTGCAAACATGGCCGGCCACTTGGGCAAGCACATATCCTATTTGAGCAACAAAAGATATACACGTTTATATCTACATCATATGAGCAACAAAAATATTTCAAAATATCTAATAGGGCTCATATTGACATGGATATTTGGTTGTTCCCACCTCAAGGTCGGAGGGGGTCGGTGACGGGGACGACGGCGTGCATGATGGAGGGGCTCCATGATTTCTGTAAAAAAAGAACCCTATAAGCTATCAACTAATCAAATGCATACGGCTTGAATAGTGCTGTCCAATTTGAGCATTCAAAATAGGAGTAGTTCTCCAATTTGAGCATTCAATAAGAAAAACTAAACCATAAAATAAATTAGTATTCAAATTATCATGCATTCAATAAGCAAAACTAATTCATCTCTTGCGTCCGTATATCGTCGAATATTATCACTATTACATCTCGAATAGTATCATACATATAACATCACTGATACCCACAAGTGTAGGGGATCGATTGTAGCCTCTTTAGATAAGTAAGAGTGTCGAACCCAACGAGGAGCTAAAGGTAGAACAAATATTCCCTCAAGTTCTATCGACCACCGATATAACTCTATGCACGCTTGACGTTCGCTTTACCTAGAACAAGTATGAAGCTAGAAGTACGTTGTAGGTGTAATGGGATGGGTTTGCAAGATAATAAAGAGCACACAAATATAAACTAGGGGCTGTTTAGGTAAATAAGCAATAAAGTTAGTATAGCGAGTGTGGAAAAGTGGTGGTAGGAGTTGCGAAATTGTCCCTAAGCAATTGACTACGTTACTAGACCGATAGCAAGTTTTATGTGGGAGAGGCCACTACTAGCATGTCATCCCTGACTTGGAATTCTATGCACTTATGATTGGAACTATTAGCAAGCATCCGCAACTACTAACGTTCATTCAGGTAAAAACCAACCATAGCATTAAGATATATTGGTCCCCCTTCAATCCCGTATGCATCAATTTCTATGCAAGGTTGAAGCTTCTGTCACTCTTGCCCTCCAATACATAGTCCTATCAACATACAACTAACCCTATGGTGTGATCCACGCGCACGCTCATATGATGGGCACCAAAGGACATCAACATAACCACAAGCAAATTAAACCAATCATAGCAATTCACCAATTACCGATAGGACAACGAAAATCTACTCAGACATCATAGGATGGCAACACATCATTGGATAATAATATGAAGCATAAAGCACCATGTTCAAGTAGAGGGTACAACGGGTTGCGGGAGAGTGGACCGCTATAGATAGATGGGGGAAGGTGATGAAGATGTTGGTGTAGATCGCCGTCACACGATGATGGCCCCGACGGCATTCCGGCGCCATCGGGAGAGAGGGGGAGAGGGCCCCCTCCTTCTTCTTCTTCCTTGACCTTACCCCTAGATCGGAGGAGAGGTTTACCCCCTGGTCCATGGCCTCCATGCGTTGGGAGGGGCGAGAGCCCCTCCGAGATTGGATCTGTCTCTCTGTCTCTCTCTGTTTCTGCGCTCCAGATTTTGGCCTTTCACTGTTTCTTATATTCCTGGAGATATGGGCTGAAATTTTAACACGATTTATATCTGGATATTGGCTTTCTTGCGGCGAAAGAAGGGCACCAACCACCTTAGGGGGTGGCCACGAGGGTCAGGGGCACGCCCCCTACCTCGTGGCCCCCTCAGGCATCGTCTCGCGTTGATTCCTCTTCCCAAAAATCACATATATTCCAAAAAAAATCTCCGTAAGTTTTTATCCCGTTTGGACTCCGTTTGATATGGATTTTCTGTGAAACAAAAAACATGCAACAAACAGGAACTGGCACTGGGCACTGGATCGATATGTTAGTCCCAAAAATAGTATAAAAAGTTGCCAAAAGTATGTAAAAGTTGTAGAATATTGGCATGGAACAATCAAAAATAATAGATACGACGGAGACGTATCAGCATACCCAAGCTTAATTCATGCTCGTCCTCGAGTAGGTAAATGATAAAAAACATAATTTTTGATGTGAAATGCTACCTAGCATAATCTTGATCATGTAATCTAATCATGGCATGAATATTAAGACACGAGTGATTCAAAACAATAGTCTATCATTTGGCATAAAAGAATTTAATACTCGGGCATCCCAACAAACAATCTTGTCTTTCAAATTATCAATGCTAAAGAACGCTGTCCCTACAAAATCATATAGTCTTGCATGCTCCCTCTTCTCAACACAAAGTATAAATCATGCCCATCCCGGTGTCAGCCAATCAATTGTATTCATACTTTTACATTCTTTAACTTTTTCAACTCTTCATGCAATACATGAGCGTGGGCCATGGACATAGCACTATGGATGGAATAGAAGGTGGTAGTAGACAAAAGTAGGGAGAAAGTCTCAGATCGACTAGGCAAATCAATGGACTATGGAGATGTCCATCAATTGATATCAATATGAGTGAGTAGGGATTGCCATGTAACTGATGCACTAGATCTATAAATGTATGAAAGCTCAAAGGAAAACTAGTGGGTGTGCATCAACTTGCTTGCTCGTGAAAACCTAGGGCAATTTGAGGAAGCCCATCGTTGGAATATACAAGCCAAGTTCTATAACAAAAAATTCACACTAGTATATGAAAGTGACAATATATGAGACTCTCTATATGAAGAACATGATGCTACTCTGAAGCACAAGTGTGGTAAAAGGATAGTAACATTGCCCCTTCTCTCTTTTTCTCTCATTTTTTAATTTTTTTCTCTTATTTTTTTTGGTGGGCTTCTTTGGCCCCCTTTTTTTATTTAGGCTTCTTTGACCTCTCCTTTTTCTTTCCTCACATGGGGCAATGCTCTAAGAATGATGATCCTCACACTTTTATTTACTTACAACTCGATACTAGAACAAAAATATGACTCTATATGAATGCCTCCGGCGGTGTACCGTGATGTGCAATGATATAGCGTAGCAATGACATCAAAAAACGGACAAGCCATGGAAACATCATGCTAGCTATCTTACGATCATGCAAGGCAATATGACAATGATGGTGCGTGTCATAATAAATGGAACGGTGGAGTTACATGGCAATATATCTCGGAATGTCTATGGAAATGCCATAATAGGTAGGTATGGTGGCTGTTTTGAGGTAGGATATAAGGTGGTTTGATGCACCGGCGAAAGTTGCGCGGTACTAGAGTGGCTAGCAAGGTGGAAGGGTGAGAGTGCGTATAATCCATGGACTCAACATTAGTCTTAAAGAACTCGCATACTTATTGCAAAAAGTTTATTAGCCCTCGAAGAAAAGTACTACTACACATGCTCCTAGGGGAAGGGTTGGTAGGAGTTAACCACCGCGCGATCCCGACCTCCACACAAAGATAAACAATCAAAACACAATGCACATCAATTTGGTTACATAGTTAGGAGACCATACGTGCATGCTTCGGGAAACACAAACCTTAAAACCAATATTCTTACTAACCCACAATCATTTAAGTACCTCGCATATATTAGCATCTCTATATCACAAAACTGTTGCAAGGAATCAAACATATCATATTCAGCGATCTACAAGTTTTATGTAGGATTTTATGACTAACCATGTGAATGACCAATTCCTATCAACTCTCTAAATAGATATAAGTGAAGCTAGAGAGTTTAATTCTTTCAACAAAAGATATGCCCTACTCTAACAAATATAAGTGAAGCAAAAGAGTATTCTACAAATGACGGTCTTCTATGTGAAGAGAAACAGGCAATCCAAACTTCAAATGATATAAGTGAATCACATGAAGCATTCTATAAAGCCATACTCAAAAGATATAAGTGAAGTACAAAGAGCATTCTATAAATCAACCAAGGACTATCTCATACCAATATGGTGCATTTATTAAAATAAAAATAAAAAGCACACGACGCTCCAAGAATTAACGCATATCATGTGAAAAAAACAAAAACCGAAACATACCGATAATTCTCGAATAAAGATGGGATGCCTTCCGGGGCATCCCCAAGCTTAGACGCTTGAGTCTCCTTGGATATTTACTTGGGGTGCCTCGGGCATCCCCAAGCTTGAGCTCTTGCCTGTCCTCATTCTTCTCATATCAATATCTCCTCGATCTTCGAACACTTCATCCACAAAAAACTTAACAAAACTTTTTATTAGAGGGGTTAGTACATATAACATCAAATCCCATTATGTACCGCTCTAACATTATTGATTATAATGAAACATTACACACTGTATGCTATCACAATTCTATGGCCCTGAGTCAAAGGAGGCTCATCAAGATTTCAAACATAAGCAAATAATGAAGATATAACAACAATCTGTAAAAACAGGACAGTCTGTAGTAATCTGAACATTAACCATACTTCTATACCTCCAAAAAATTCTAAAAAATTAGGACAAAATAAACAATTTGTATAGCAAGACAGTGCAAAATGTTTCAGAAATGTTTGGCGTACCAGTATAAAATGAAAAATCATGCACTACAGCCAAAGTTTCTGTTTTGCACCACACAAACCAACAAGCAATCTAATCATCCTAAAGGCAAATCTTCACACATTATTTTTATGATACAATAGATTTGTACAAGGGGATAATTATTTTTGTTGAAAAGTTTATGTAATCAAGGTTCACAAAGTTTCCATGGGCATGAACAAAGTTCAAGGCTAGCTCCCACTTTAACAATGCTCGTCTTTCTCACTTTCGCTTTTCTTTTTGAAAAAGTTTTAGGTTCCCCTCTTTTTTTTTAAACTTTATAAAAGCACACAACGTAAATAAATGACTCTCTAAAAATTCCGCGTTGTCTCCCTGGCAGCGCTTTCTTTAAAGCCATTAAGCTAGGCATAAAGTGCTCAAGTAATGGATCCACCCGGATCCGAAGGTATATCAAAGCCAATTTTAATTAACAATGATTTGTGATTTAGTAGTGAACACAAAGTAACATATATCATGCAGTAACAAAGTCTAACTCTCTTCCTATGCATCGGCATGTCATAAAAGAACAATGCATGCGCACATAGTAAAGGCGAATGCATAGTATAAATAGTTTCTTGCAATTTTATCATATTGGAAACATAGAGAGGCGGAGATGTAGTTCCTCTCTCATAATAATTGCAAGTAGGAGCAGCAAGCACATGCATATTACAGCTATCAAAATCATCATGTGTAGTAGTGAGACGTAACCCATTAAAATAATCCTTAATAAGAGCAAACTTCTCCGAAATAGTGTAGTTGGGAGAATTCAAAATGATAATAGGACTATCATGCGTGGGTGTGTCGGGGAAACTGATCCACCCACGAACACCTATGGGACCGGAGCCCCTTTCGGTACGGCGGGGGGCGGAGGTTGCGCGAAGAGCGGATCGAGGCGAGGCACATGAGCTTTACCGATGCACGGGGTCTGCGCCCGGCTTTGTACAAAGGATTACATGCAACAGCGGCAAGACTTGTACAAAAGGTGGTTGCCGGAACGGGTCGCGGCAACCGCGCCTTACGGGTAAAACTTACGAAGATGCTCTATGTTCCAGGAGTTGCTCACCGGAAAGCCATCTTCGGTCTCAAGGCGGACAGCGCCAGGCCTAGTGACTCGTTTCACCCGGTAAGGGCCTTCCCACTTTGGCGTCAACTTGTTGGAATTCTTGGCGGACTGAATGCGCCGAAGAACAAGGTCGCCTTCCTCGAGACTTCTGGCGTTAACTTTGCGGCTATGGTAGCGGCGCAAAGCTTGCTGGTAGCGAGCAGCTCGTACAGCAGCCTGAAGACGGTCTTCCTCAAGGAGCAGTGCGTCATCTTGTCGCAGCTGCTCTTGCTCGAGCTCATCATAAGAGAGCACTCGAGGTGACCCATATACGAGTTCCGTGGGAGAGAATTGCCTCTGCTCCATAGACTAGAGCGAAAGGTGTCTGTCCAGCGGCTCGATTTGGAGTCGTCCTGATCGACCAAAGAACCACCGGAAGCTCCTCGATCCAGTTTCTTCCGCACTTGTGTAGCCTGTCGAAAGTTCTGGTCTTGAGGCCACACAACACTTCAGCATTCGCCCTCTCCGCTTGACCGTTGCTTCTCGGGTGAGCAACAGAGGCGAAGCAGACCTTGGCGCCAAGATCTTGGACGTACTGCATGAAGGTGCGGCTCGTGAATTGCGTACCGTTGTCGGTGATGATCCTGTTAGGGATTCCGAAGCGGCAAACAATCGACCTGAAGAACTTGACTGCTGAATGTGCGGTCACCTTTCTCACTGGTTCCACTTCCGGCCACTTTGTGAACTTGTCGATCGCAACGTACAAGTACTCAAAGTCCCCGGCTGCGCGGGGAAAGGGGCCAAGGATGTCGAGCCCCCAGACCGAAAATGGCCAGGATAAAGGGATCGTCTGGAGAGCTTGAGCTGGCTGGTGTATCTGCTTGGAATGGAACTGGCACGCTTCACACTTGGTTACTTGTGCAGTTGCATCCTGGAGGGCTGTCGGCCAAAAGAAACCTTGCCGGAAAGCTTTGCCGGCAAGTGCTCTTGCGCCAATGTGGTGACCACATATGGCTCCATGTATCTCTGTCAACAGCTTTTGTCCGTCTTCCCGGGGAATACACTTCAATTTCACACCGTTGAGTCTCCCTCTGTACAGTGTGTTGTCAACAAACTTATACATACTTGACTGCCGGGCTACTCTTTCCGCTTCTTCTTGCTCTTCGGGAAGTTCTCCTGTCTGGAGAAAACGGACGATCTGCCGTGCCCATGCTGGAGCTTGCGGCTCAACAACAAGGACTAAAGGCACATCTGCTGCTGCGGGAACATCCGCTTCTACGGCGAGAACCTGCGGCTCAGCCGGAGCTTGATGTTCCCCGGCAAGCTTTCCGGAGCAAAACTTGTCGGGAGCTTCTGCTTCAACTGAACAAACCCTGGGGCTTGCAGGAGCAGACTGCCCCTCAGCACTCTTGGTGTTGATCTTGGGGACCTTCTTCGCGGCGGCTTCGGGAAGCTCTGCCGGAAAATAGTTACCAGAAATCAACTTCCTCTTCTTGCTCTGTCCAGTTGACGGTGTTACGGATGGTTGAGTCAGCTTGAGCACAAAGATCCCTGGTTCCACAAGTAACTTAAGTGCGGCGCACTTTGACAGGCCATCTGCGATGTCGTTCTGAGCTCTTGGAACATGCTCCATCTGTAGGCCATCAAAGTGCTCTTCTAGCTTTCTTACCTCATCAACGTAAGCTTCCATCAACGAACTCTGATAATTCTTGTTTACTTGGCGGACGACAAGCTGCGAGTCACCCCTGACAATGAGTTTCTTGATCCCAAGGTCTGCCGCGATCCTGAGACCGGCAAGCAAACCTTCATACTCTGCGGTGTTGTTCGTTGCTTGCTCCTTGGGAAAGTGCATCTGGACTACGTACTTTAGGTGCTCTCCGGTGGGCGCGATGATACGTCCAAAACTTATCTATAATTTCTGCTTGCTCCATGCCTCTTTTGTGTGATATTGCTATGATATTGATGCACTCCCATACACTTTTGATCATATTTGGACTAACCTATTAACTCAGTGCACCACAGTGCGAGTTCCTGTTTTCTGCTGTTTTTCTATTTCAGGTTTCCCCCATATTAAAAGTGCTCCAAAAATTCCGGGAAAAATACAGGAAAAATCAGCGTACAGGAAGCTTCGAGAAAAACCAAAGCGGGGCCAGAGGGGAGCCGGGGGTGGCCCAGGCGGCCACCCGGCGCGGCCCCACCCCTGGCCGCGCCAGGGGGGCGCCTGGGGCCCCGGCTCCGCCTCTGGTGACCCTCCTTCGCATATATATTCCTCGCGTCCCGAAACCCTCGAGGACGGAACCCTTTTTCGCGATCTCGCCTCTGTTCCGCCGCCGCCGCGCTTCCAAGATCGGGAGCATCAGGAGAACTCTTCCTGGCACCCTGCCGGAGGGGAGAACCACCACCGGGAGCTTCTCCACCACCATGGACGCTTCCCGGATGAGTCGTGAGTAGTCCACCTTGGACCATGGGTCCATGATCAGTAGCTATGTGATGTTCTCCTCCCCTCTTTGTTCTTCATGGTTTAGACCTTGTGAGCTGCCCTACATGATCGAGGCACATATGTAATCTTTATGCTGTTGCTCTGCTGAGTTTGCTGGGATCCGATGGATTATGAGATTATGTTCAGATTGTGTGTGAGTAATATATTTGATTCACCTCTTTTATATTTATGTTCTTGAGTAATTCTTGCATGTTCTCCGTTGCTGTTTATTGCTTTGGCCGAGTAGTAGGTAGTAACTCCAAGAGGGAGCGTTATGCTTGATTGTGGGTTCATGCCCCCTGATGACTAGCTTGAGGGACAGAAACATGAGTCTAGGGGATGTGATGTTGCCACAAGGGGGAAAACAACGGTGCTTGTACTTGCGGGTGCAAGGATTGTTTACTTTACGCAAAGTTCTTTTAATGCAGTTGTCTGTTGCTTTGAGTTTACACTTTGGGTGGGATTCGCAACTTAATACCAGCGAGATGTTCTGGATAGATATCTCAAGGTGGATGATTAGTAGTAGATGCAGATGGATTTCGGTCTACTTGCCTTGGCGTACCGCCCATGCTTTTGAGCCTCTACCTTTCTTTGCAGCATAGTTAGCATTGGTTTGCGCACATAATCCTGTCAATTGCCCAGCTGTAATTTGTTTACCTCGCTTTGCTGTTTTATCGTCTTTTGGGAGAGAGACATCACTAGTGAACATCATGGGACCCCGGTCCATATTACCACCACTGATCACACCCGCTATTTACTTCCTGTCTTTATTTCCTAGTTGCAGTCATAGCTATCATTATTATCTCTTGTGTTTGATCCTTTGTAAACGACAAGGCCGGAGGGATTGACAACCTCTCTGTACTCGTTGGGAGCAAAGTTATTTGTATCTGTGTGCAGGTCCTGTCAACCGCTAAGTTTCTGGCACCGTTGACACCTTCTTGTCGACCCTCGGAGTCTCACGGGATTCGATCCTTGGTATCTTTGCCAAGGGAAATTTGCTGCTACGCTACATCTCAAACCTTCCATTTGGGGTAACCAACGAGGGGCGAGAAGCCATCAAGCAAAGTTTTTGGCGCCGTTGCCGGGGACTCCACTCTTCAAGATAGGGGAGTTGCACGCTATCTTTTATCTTTGCTTTTTAGTCTTGTTAGTTTACCTTGCAGTTTTTGCTTTAGTGTCCCTTGCCAAAAATTACAAAAATAGTTATCTTGCTTGCTGCTGCTATGGGTTCCACCGAGAACACCAAGTTGTGTGACTTCACTAGTCATAACAACAGTGACTTTATCTGCACGCCTATTGCTACACCTGCCACTTCAGCACCTTCTTATGAGATTAAACCTGCTTTACTGAACCTAGTTAGGAAAGATCAATTCTCCGGTGCTGGAGATGATGCTGCTTTGCACTTAAATAATTTTGTTGAGCTCTGTGATATGCAAAAGTACCAAGAAATAGATGGTGATATTGTTAAGCTTAATCTTTTCCCTTTCTCCTTGAGAGGAGGAGCTAAAATCTGGTTTCAATCCTTGCCTAGGAATAGCATAGATTCTTGGGACAAGTGCAAGGATGCCTTTATTGGGAAGTACTATCCCCCTGCTAAAATTATCCAACTAAGGAGTAACATAATGAATTTTAAACAATTGGATAATGAACACGTTGCCCAAGCTTGGGAACGCATAAAATCTCTTGTCAAGAACTGCCCTACTCATGGTTTGACTACTTGGATGGTTATCCAAACTTTTTATGCAGGCTTGAACTTTACCTCGCGGAACTTGTTAGATTCGGCCGCGGGAGGAACCTTTATGTCAACTACACTTGGTGCTGCCACGAAGCTTCTTGACGAGATGATGACCAATTATTCCCAATGGCACACCGAACGCGCTCCAACAGGTAGGAAGGTAAACTCTGTGTAGGAGATTTCCTCCCTAAATGAAAAAGTTGACTTGATCATGTCTTTACTTTCCAAGCAATCTTCTATTGATCCTCATGATGTTCCTTTAAATTCTTTGATTGCTCAAGATCAAGTAGATGTGAACTTTATCTCTAGAAACAATTTCAATAACAATGCTTATAGGAGTAATTTTGGTAGCAACCCTAGACAGTTCCCCTCTAATTCCTATGGGAACAACAATACTTATCCTAGCACCAAGAACTCCACTTCTGAACTAGAGATTATGCTTAAAGACTTCATCACTACCCAAAAGGCCTTCAATAAGAGTGTAGAAGAAAAACTAGACAAACTAGATAATCTCTCTTCAAAGGTAGACAATTTAGCCCATGAGGTAGAGGTGCTTAAAATTAGAACTTCTCCTCTTGAGGAGAGGAAGACCACTCCTATGAATGCTATTCAAGTGCAAATTAATGAAAACATTAGGATGATGGCTAAACTTAAAGAGAGATGGGCTAGAGAAAAGAAGGAAGAAGATAGAATTAAGAGCCTTCCTACCCACCACACTGTTGCTACTATCCAAGTTGTTGAGGATATCCAAACTCTTAGCACCCAATGCACTCCTAGTCCCATTGGACCTATTAATGGTGATGCTATGACCTCAACCGTTGAAGAAGAAACTCCTATAACCATAGAAGCTACCAAACAAGTGAGCCTAAAGGACACCACTACCACTTTACTTGATAATAGTGACCTTGATTTTGATAATTGCACCCTTTCTGAAGTTATTGGTTTTCTTCACAAGATGTCTAAAGATCCCCACACTAGCACACTTAATCTTGCCTTCACAGAGCATATCACTAATGCTCTCATCAAAGCTAGGGAGGAGAAGCTTAGGGTAGAAGCCTCCATCCCTAGGAAGCTAGAAGATGGTTGGGATCCCATGATTAAAATTAAGTTGAATAACTTCTCTTGCTATGCATTATGTGATGTTGGAGCTAGTACCTCCGTTATGCCCAAAAGAATGTATGATATGCTTGAATTGAAACCTTTTGATCCTTGTTCTTTTGGTGTTCGTCTTGTTGATTCTTCCGTAAAGAAACCTTTGGGGAAGATCGACGATGTTCTTATCATTGTCAATGACAATTATGTTCCCGTTGATTTTACTATTATGGATATTGAATGTGAACCTTCATGTCCAATTATTTTGGGACGTCCTTTTCTTCGCACCGTTGGTGCTATCATTGACATGAAAGAGGGGAATATAAAATTCCAACTCCCTCACAAGAAAGGGATGGAACACTTCCCTAGAAAGAAGATTAAGTTGCCTTTTGAGTCCGTTACACGGGCTAGCTATTCTCTTACTCTTGATAAAACTTGAGCCTCTCTTTTTGCATCATGCCTAGCTTAAAGGCATAAAAGAAAGCGCTTTTGGGAGGCAGCCCACAACGAATTATGTTTTATTTGCTTTTGTTGTGTCTTGATGTTTGTTACTACAGTAGCATCATCATTGTATCTTTTCTTTTCAGCTTTGTGCCAAGTTTAGCCTCCGATTGCAAGAAAGTTCAAAAGTTGTGACGTGCTGTCCAGGAAACAGATTCTATCCTTGGATAGAAAAATTCGAATAAAATCACCAGATCATGTTTTTGATCTGAATTTTTTGACAGCGTGCTCTATACAATTGGCTTTCGGGCGTCTGTTCTGAGTTTTTTGATTTGAGTTGCAGAAGTGCCCCGAAAAAATTATTTACTACCTGCTGGTCTGTTTTACACAGATTCTGTCCTATTTTGCCTTTTCTTCGTTTTGCAAACCTTGAGCTTGCTTTTTCTTTGCAAAAACCTTTTGGCAATCTTGAGAAACAGTAGCTCTTCAAGATTATCTTTATTTCCAGTAGGGAAAAGTTATTTTATTGTGGGTACTAACCTCGCTAATCAGATTATGATGAGTTATGTATGAAGGGAGTTTTCAAGTGTGCGAGGGAAGATGATAAAAGAAGCTTCAGGAGGGTCAAACGCTCAAGCTTGGGGATGCCCCCGTGCACCCCCAAGAAATATTCAAGAAGACTCAAGCATCTAAGCTTGGGGATGCCCCCATGCATCCCCTTCTCCATCAACAATTATCAGTTCGTCTTTCGTTCCACTATATTTTAATCACTTCATGCGTTATGTGCTATGCTTGGAGCGTCTTGCTCTTAGTTTCCTTTTTAGTTTTCTTTAGCTTTGCTTGCTGTTCATAACAAGTTAGAACCCAGCTTTCTTTGTGTGGGAGAGAAACACGCTCCACTTCAACCTAGAACACAACATATGATTTTCATGCTTATCTTTGCTGTGTGTGTTCTTTGTCTTTCCATAGCTGATGTCATGTTTAGCTCTTAGTTTTCATGCTTTTCTTTTTAAAAAGCTTTTGTTTAGTTGGTTGCTGAGCCCTCTTGAGTTTTCATGTTTATCTTGTTAAGAGAATTTGCCTGTTGCACTGAGTTGTGTGTCTTAACTTAAAGTAGGTAATTGAGGTTGCTATTTAATTTTAGTAGTAACTTGCAATAGTTTTGAGGTATTGCCATGAGTAATGTTTGAACTTTTGGTGTCAAGAGCTTTAGCCTATTAGTGATAGATGTCGTATTTTGGGCAATCCGTGTTTATTTTCGAAAACCTACAAATAGTTGAGAACTTTAGCTACTAAATGGATCACTAATCTTTGGAGGGATCGAATATTAGAGTACACTCACGTACCATGAGCCGAGGATGCGCAAGGATAACCAAACCCCCATACACTCCTCCTTGGGGTACTTGTCTCTTTGTGAACCTCCTAATTAGATTGAGAGTTACCGATAATAAGTGCATGAGTTCTTCGGACTAATGTGAGTATTCGAAAGTTGACACTTCCACCTAGCCATATTTTTCTAGCCTCTTCGGTACCGTGCATTGCCCTTTCTCACCTCGAGAGTTGGCGCATACTTCGCCGGTGCATCCAAATCCTTGGCACGATACGCTCTGTCATCATAAGCTTCATTATATCCTTCCTCAAAACAGCCACCATACCTACCTATTAAGGCATTTCCATAGCCTTTCCGAGATACATTGCCATGCAACATCCATCTTCTCATGACTTGATCTTCATGTCATACATGCTTTTTGCTTGATCGATGAGCCGCATGCTAGTTGGGCCTTGCCCTAATCATTGCTACATGACGCGCTGTATCATTGCATATCCTGCTACACCGGCAAAGGCATACATTTGCATACATCATGATAGTTTCATTTTCTTTATGTTGAGTACTTTTGTAAAGTGTGAAAGATCTTCTATACTTCTTGTAATACATAGAGTGTTGCCCCTAAAGTGAGGAAAAGATCCCAAAGAGGACAAAATCAAAAGATCCCAAAGAGGACAAATGAGAGTTAAATAGAAAGAGCCATTGAGGCCACAAAAAAAATAAAAAAGAGAAAAAAGAGAAAAAGAAATAAAAAGAGAGAATGGGGCACACTACTATTCCTTTTGAGAGATCCACACTCGTACTCCATCTTATACCTTGTACTCCATAGAGATTATCATTCATGCATATAGCTATGTGGGGACCTTCACACTATAGAACTTGGCTTGTATATTCCAATGATGAGCCTCCTCAAAAGAGCTCTAGGTCTTCTTGAGCAAGCAAGTTGGATGCACCCCCACTAGTTCCATTGGAGAGCTTACCTTAGCTCATATGTGCATCCGTTGCATGGCAATCCCTACTCCTCACATCATATCTATCATTTGGCTTTCTCTCGCCTATGATTGTCCTCATTGATGTGAGCCTTTCACACCTTTTTTGTCTTCCCCCTTCATCATTTTTCTCTCTTTGCCATCCAATGTGTCAGCTTTCTTGCTTACGCTCATCCATTGCATGAGTGCTCAAAATATCGAAAGGGAGTGGATCATTTTGACTTGTACCTGGCTGTTGGTCTGGGGATGAGTCAAGATAAGATTCCAAAGAAGACCAAGTGTGAAACTTTAGTAGATTAAGTTCTCAACAATACAAAAACTATGTTTTACTCTCTCGTATATCCCTATCCCCTTTCTTGCACGCAAACACCATTTGGAGACATTCGAGTCACGGACAGCGAGAGCTCTTGCACCTTTATGTTCTTATGTTGCTTGTTACAATGCTAATATAAACTCTTGCTTGTTATGACTTGAATTGAATTACTTGCCTTGATTGCTTTACTTAAAAAGTTCTTATATGGTTGATAGCATGTCACCACAGAAATTATGCTTGTTATCATTTACCTACTCGAGGACGAGCAGGAATTAAGCTTGGGGATGTTGATACGTCCAAAACGTATCTATAATTTCTGCTTGCTCCATGCCTCTTTTGTGTGATATTGCTATGATATTGATGCACTTCCATACACTTTTGATCATATTTGGACTAATCTATTAACTCAGTGCACCACAGTGCCAGTTCCTGTTTTCTGCTATTTTTCTATTTCACGTTTCCCCCATATTAAAAGTGCTCCAAAAATTCCGGGAAAAATACAGGAAAAATCAGCGTACAGGAAGCTTCGAGAAAAACCAAAGCGGGGCCAGAGGGGAGCCAGGGGTGGCCCTTGAGGCCACCCGGTGCGGCCCCACCCCTGGCCGCGCCAGGGGGGCGCCTAGGGCCCCGGCTCCGCCTCTAGTGACCCCCCTTCGCATATATATTCCTCGCGTCCCGAAACCCTCGAGGACGGAACCCTTTTTCGCGATCTCGCCTCTGTTCCGCCGCCGCCGCGCTTCCAAGATCGGGAGCATCAGGAGAACTCTTCCCGGCACCCTGCCGGAGGGGAGAACCACCACCGGGAGCTTCTCCACCACCATGGACGCTTCCCGGATGAGTCGTGAGTAGTCCACCTTGGACCATGGGTCCATGATCAGTAGCTATGTGATGTTCTCCTCCCCTCTTTGTTCTTCATGGTTTAGACCTCGTGAGCTGCCCTACATGATCGAGGCACATATGTAATCTTTATGCTGTTGCTCTGCTGAGTTTGCTGGGATCCGATGGATTATGAGATTATGTTCAGATTGTGTGTGAGTAATATATTTGATTCACCTCTTTTATATTTATGTTCTTGAGTAATTCTTGCATGTTCTCCGTTGCTGTTTATTGCTTTGGCCGAGTAGTAGGTAGTAACTCCAAGAGGGAGCGTTATGCTTGATTGTGGGTTCATGCCCCCTGATGACTAGCTTGAGGGACAGAAACATGAGTCTAGGGGATGTGCTGTTGCCACAAGGGGGAAAACAACGGTGCTTGTACTTAAGGGTGCAAGGATTGTTTACTTTACGCAAAGTTCTTTTAATGCAGTTGTCTTTTGCTTTGAGTTTACACTTTGGGTGGGATTCGCAACTTAATACCAGCGAGATGTTCTGGATAGATATCTCAAGGTGGATGATTAGTAGTAGATGCAGATGGATTTCGGTCTACTTGCCTTGGCGTACCGCCCATGCTTTTGAGCCTCTACCTTTCTTTGCAGCATAGTTAGCATTGGTTTGCGCACATAATCCTGTCAATTGCCCAGCTGTAATTTGTTTACCTCGCTTTGCTGTTTTATCGTCTTTTGGGAGAGAGACATCACTAGTGAACATCATGGGACCCCGGTCCATATTACCACCACTGATCACACCCGCTATTTACTTCCTGTCTTTATTTCCTAGTTGCAGTCATAGCTATCATTATTATCTCTTGTGTTTGATCCTTTGTAAACGACAAGGCCGGAGGGATTGACAACCTCTCTGTACTCGTTGGGAGCAAAGTTATTTGTATCTGTGTGCAGGTCCTGTCAACCGCTAAGTTTCTGGCGCCGTTGACACCTTCTTGTCGACCCTTGGAGTCTCACGGGATTCGATCCTTGGTATCTTTGCCAAGGGAAATTTGCTGCTACGCTACATCTCAAACCTTCCACTTGGGGTAACCAACAAGGGGCGAGAAGCCATCACGCGACAAGTAGCACGCCAGCACCGGCGCCTTGCAGCGAGAAGGCACCATCAAAGTACATAAGCCACTCTTTGCTTGCTTCCTTGACGGGGATGCTCGTTTCTGGAATTTCTTAATCTGGTGTCGGCGTCCACTCTGCTATGAACTCTGCCAGTGCTCTGCTTTGGATAGTTGAAGTGCTTTCAAACTTGAGGCCAAAGCTTGACAGTTCCAGTGCCCACTCAACAATCCTGCCTGTTGCTTCTATATTCTGCAGTATCCTCTTCAGCGGAAAGCGAGTGACAACTGTGATCTCATGTGCTTGGACGTAATGGCGCAGCTTTCTCGAGGCCATGAGGAGGCCGAAAAGCAATTTCTGCACGCCAGAGTACCTTGACCTAGCCCCCTGCAGAAGGGAGCTGACAAAGTAGACTGGGCGATGCACCATTTTCTTCCGTATCTCCTCTTGCGCTTGCGCAGATCCATCCTTGTCGGGACCAGGGCTTGTCGGGGAAGCCCCCTGCTTGTCGCTGGATGTGCTTGCCGCGGTTGCTGGCTCATCATCTGCCTCCCTCTCCGCTACTAACGCAGCACTAACCACTTGATTGGTTGCCGCTAGATACAGCAGCAACTTCTCTTGTGGCTTAGGTGCGACAAGTATTGGAGTAGAGGACAGGTACCTCTTCAAGTCTTGCAGCGCAGCCTCCGCTTCCGGAGTCCATTTCATTGGAACTGCCTTTTTCAAAATTTTGAAAAACGGCAGGGCGCGCTCAGCTGACTTAGAGATAAACCTACTGAGAGCAGCCACGCAACCGGCAAGTCTTCGTACATCCTTGACGTGCTTCGGGGCTTCAATCTACTCAATGGCCTTGATCTTGTCGGGATTGGCTTCAATTCCCCTCTGAGAGACGAAGAACCCGAGAAGCTTGCCGGAAGGGACTCCGAACACACACTTCTCGGGGTTGAGCTTGAGCTGGATCTTGCGCAGATTTGCAAAAGTCTCGTCCAAATCTTGAATCAGGGTCGCCCTGTCCTTGCTCTTGACCACTATGTCATCCATGTATGCTTCTACATTTCTGTGTATTTGTGGCTCAAAAGCTGTATGGACTACCCTTGCAAATGTTGAACTAGCATTCTTCAAAGCGAAAGGCATCCGTATGAAACAGTACGTGCCACACGGAGTGATGAATGCGGTTTTCTCCTCATCTTCATCTGCCATGAAGATTTGATGGTATCCTGAGTATGCGTCAAGAAATGAAAGCAAGTCACATCCGGCCGTGGAGTCAACAATCTGGTCAATGCGCGGCAAGGGAAATGGGTCTTTGGGACAAGCTTTATTGACATCGGTAAAGTCGATACAAAGCCTCCATTTCCCGTTTGCCTTACGCACGACTACATGATTGGCCAACCACGTAGGATGGAGCACTCCTCTGACAAGGCCTGCTGCTTCCAACTTCTTGATTTCTTCTGCGATGAATTCTTGGCGCTCCACTGCTTGTTTCCTGACTTTCTGCTTGACGGGCCACGCGTGAGGACAGACGGCGAGCTTGTGCTCAATTACTTTCCTGGGAACACCGGGGATGTCAGACGGTTGCCATGCAAACACGTCGACGTTCGCCCGCAGGAAAGCAACGAGCGCGCTTTCCTATTTAGGGTCAAGCGTGGCACTGATGGTGAAGGTACCACCAGTGCCGTCCTCCTTGGCGGACACCTTCTTGGTCTCTGGCGGAGCTGCCATCGTCTTCTTACACTTTCCGGTGGAGCTCGATGGTGCGTCCTCGACGGTAGCGCATCACTCCGAAGAGGTGCGCTTGCCGGAGTGGGCCCTAGAGCTCTTGCCGGACTGGGTCTTCCTCTTCCTCCCAGGAGCTTCAGTGGCAAGTGTCTTGCGATCTGTTGCGGCTGCTGCTTCCCGGTAGATCTTGTCGGCGCAGATAAGAGCATCCTTCTTGTCGCCAGGGACAGAGATGATGCTTATCGGGCCTGGCAACTTCAGCATGTTGTATGCATAGTGAGAGGCTGCCATGAACTTGGCGAGTGCTGGACGGCCGAGTATCCCATTGTAAGGCAATGGGAAATCAGCAACGTCAAAAGTGACCCTCTCAGTCCTGAAGTTCAGCTCGCCGCCAAATGTCACTGGCAGCGTGATCTTCCCCTTCGGCTTGCTCCTTCCCGGGTTGATTCCTTGGAATGTGCCGGTCTCTTCGAGCTCGCTGTCAGGGATCTGGAGTTTCTGGAGTACAGCTGAGGAGATCAAGTTTAAGCCGGCCCCGCCATCAACTAGCATCTTTGTGACCTTGAGGTTGCGGATAGTTGGTGAAACCAACATCGGCAAGCACCCGACCGCAGTTGTGCGATCAGGGTGGTCCTCAATATCAAAGATGATAGGCGTGCTGGACCATTTCAGAAGCTTGCGCGATTCGACAGGTGGTTCTGCCGCATTGACTTCCCGCACCCATTGTTTGAGTTGGCGGTGCGAAGTATGCAGAGAAGCACCGCCATCAACACACAAAACTTTTGTGGCTTTCTGGAACTCCTGCTCACTGTTCTCAACATCATCCATGTCTTCGTCGTCGTCATCGTCTTCATCCTTGTCGCGGCCGCGGGGAGGTCTATCTCCTTGCCGCTGCTTGGCCTTGCCGCGGCGTCCTCCCCGGCCGGGCCGCTTCGTGCTGGATCCTCCATTACCTCCTTGGGCCTTCTCCTTGTCGCGTCGCTCGTACTCAGCCTTTTGCTGCTCGACGAGCTGCTCGACCCTCTTGCAGTTCTCGAGGTCATGGCCCTTGGTGCGGTGGATCTTGCAGTACTGCTTGTCGGTGCCGTCCTGCTTGTCGGCGGCTGCCACAGCCTGGCAGTTGGTGCATGCGGCAGTCTCCTTGCCGGAGCTACCAACTTTGGCCTTGTCGGCGCCACCTCCGTTGCCGGACTGCTCAACGACTAGCACATCTTTGGTTTTCTTCTTCCTGTTGTTCCGCCGCCGGTTTTTCTTTGCCGGGGCGGCATCCTCGCTGTCAGATCCCCCTGCTCCTGTATCCTCTCCGGGGAGTTTCCTTCCTTCCTCAGCACGTGCGCACTTGTCGGCCAGGGCGTATAGCTCGCTGACGTCCCTGATCTTGCACATCGCCATCTTCTCCCTCATCCTGCGGTTACGCACGTTCTGATGGAACGCGCTGATGACCGCGGCAGGGTGGACATCTGGGATGTTGTGCTGTACACGGCTGAATCTCTGGATATACTTGCGCAGGGGCTCTCCTTCCTTCTGGGCGAGCAGGTGAAGATCACTTTCCTGGCCATGAGGTTTGTGGCCGCCTGTAAAGGCGCCAACAAACTGATGGCACAGGTCAGCCCAGGAGGATATGGAGTTGTCCAGCAAGTGCATGAGCCAGGACCTGACGTTGGGCTTGAGTACCAGTGGGAAGTAGTTGGCAAGGATCTTGTCGTCCCGCCCCCCAGCAGCTTGCACCGCGATGGTGTAGATGCTGAGGAACTCCGACGGATGCGTCTTGTCGTCGTACTTCTCCGGTACGTGTGGCTTGAAATTCTTCATGCTGGGCCACTGGACTTGCCGCAGCTCACGAGTGAACGCAGGACAACCTACCGCGTACGGCAAGTCGCCTGGTTCCCCTGGCGCATGCATGTCAACAGCGGCCCCAGCGCGCTGGTCTGATTGACGTCGCGCTTCTCTTCGGCGCTCGATGCGGGTACGAGCGTCTTCTTGTTGTCGTTCGTGGAGAACTTGGCGCTGATCGCGACGAGCTCGTGGATCTGACGACGCGGTGGAGTCGTCGTCAATGTTGATCCGACGAGTCGGTGATCTCGGCCTTCGGGGCGGAGAGTGCACGGTGGTTGCACCCCCGCCAGTCTTGTCGCCATCGGCCCGCGCCTGGCTGACTTGCCGCGGCTGCGATGTGCTCGGCTGCCGCGGAGTGTCGCCGTTGGTGAAGGCGATGAGGCTCTGAATGGTGGCCCTCCAGTCGTCGGCCTTGTCTGCCGCTGGAGGGAAGTCTAGAAGCAGTTGAGCTCATGCCAGAGCTTCTGCTGGAGTGGCGGGCAGCGGTGGCGAACGGTGCGAGGAGCGGGATATGACTTCTAACTACGTTAGAAGGAGTAGTATCCCGTCCAGGCGACCGTGCCTTGCTCGTGCCAGCATGTTGGCGTGCATGTTGGTCTTATGCGTTCCGGGACCCACCAGCTTGACCTTGGCCCAGCAAGCGTATGGTGCCATGAGTACCATGACGCTGCCGGTCCCGCGCCTCCTGAGATGGGCGCGGTGCATGCACGGACGCCGAGGTCTTGGAGTGCGCCCGGTCGTCGTGGGAGCCGGCTACGCCGCCGATGGGCAGCGCAGCCTTGTCCTTGGACCTGGCAGCACCGTGAGTTCCCTCGCCGACGTCCGTCCTTTCGCCGGCGTCTACCCCACCAGCCGTTGGCTCCGGCGGTGGTGGGATCGATGCGGACGGTCCAGCTGCCTCCGAAGCCTTCTTCTTCGGCGGCATGTTGATGAAGATGATGAAGATCTAGCTCGTGTGGACGCCGGATCAGGTTCACACAACCTCGACGCACCCCCTACCTGGCGCGCCAAAGATGTCGGGGAAACTGATCCACCCACGAACACCTATGGTGTCGGGGAAACTGATCGCCCACGAACACCTATGGGACCGGAGCCCCTTTTCGGTACGGCAAGGGAGCGGAGGGTGCACGAAGAGCGGATCGAGGCGAGCACGCGAGCAGTTTACCCAGGTTCGGGCCGCACGGATGCGTAAAACCCTACTCCTGCCTTGGTTTGTATTGTGTTCTTAGCTCGGGAGCAAGGAAGGCTACAGTGCTTGTCGCTAGCAACACCAAGCGTGAGAGTGATCGAGGATCGGAACCCCCCCTACGTTGCGCATGGGCCTCCTTTTATAGGTCAAAGGGGTCACCGACAGGTGGCAACGCAGATGAGGGTAAAAATGTAAAAAATGGTGGTAGTTGTAACAGTGTATGCATAGTGCTCTATACCTAACCCTGATGGCAGGGGACAAGGGCATTGAATGCCCGTCGCCGTCGCCCTAATCGGTGCAAAAAGCGTCCGTCAGGGCGTCTCCGTTCGCCACGATGGTGGCCTCGTCATCGCAGCTCGCCACCGTGTACCCCAGGCTGCACAACCTTCTGCCACGTGCACCTGGAAGGGCCCCAGGGCGACGCGTGGCCGGATGAGCTGGAGCGCGGGCACATAGTGGAAGCTTGCCGCGGCTTGCACTTTGCCGCGGTTGTTAACTTGTCACGCCCGGGAGCTTGTCGCTCTCCGGGCCTTGCCGGGGCGCGCGATGCGCCACGGCAAGTCTCCTGAAATGCCATGCTCGGCCTTCCTGGCAAGCTCCTCTTGCCAGGGTCTTGTGCCAGAGGGGTGGTCTTGAGCCTGGAGCGGCCTTCCCGGCAAGCTCCTCTTGCCGGGGTCTTGTTTTTTAACTTGAATACTTTGTTCTTGAATGGCTCCAAAGGAACCATAGTGGGCCTTGGCGAGCGCGTGGCAAGCCCTGCCACGGGACGCTGCTACTGCCCGTGCACAAGTCGGGATACTAAGGTACCCCTACTTTAGTACACCGACATATGGGACCGGAGCCCCTTTTGGTACGACGGGGGGCGGAGGTTGCGCGAAGAGCGGATCGAGGCTAGGCACACGAGCAATTTACCCAGGTTCGGGCCGCACGAATGCGTAAAACCCTACTCCTGCTTTGGTTCGTATTGAGTTCTTGGCTCAGGAGCGCTGAGAGCTACAGTACACTTTAGCAGCTAAAGAAACCGAGCCTGAGAGTTCTGAGTGTCTAACCCCCCTCTACGTTGCGCATGGGCCTCCTTTTATATGCTCAAGGGGTCACCGACAGGTGGCAACGCAGTTGAGGGAAAAAATGGAAAGGTATTGTAGTTGGTACAACTACCTATACAGTGTTCTGTACCTAACCCTGTCGGCAGGGGACAAGTGCATTAAATGCCCATCGCCATCGCCCAAACAGTGCAAAAAGGGCCGTCAGGGGCGCCACCGTTCGCCACGATGGCCACCTTGTCAGCGTCGCTTGCCACCGCATACCCCTGGCTGCACAGCCTTCCGCCACGTGCGCCTGGAAGGGTCCCAGAGCGACACGTGGATGGATGTGCTGGAGCGCGGGTACTGAGTGGAAGCTTACCGCGGCAAGCGCCTTGCCGCGGTCGCTATCTTGTCGCTTCCGGGAGCTTGTCGCTCACCGGGCCTTGCCGGGACGCATGTGATACGTCCAAAACGTATCTATAATTTCTGCTTGCTCCATGCCTCTTTTGGGTGATATTGCTATGTTATTTATACAGTTGCATACACTTTTGATCATATTTGGACTAACCTATTAACTCAGTGCACCCCAGTGCCAGTTTTTGTTTTCGGCTGTTTTTGTATTTCAGGTTTTCACATTACGAGAACTGCCAGAAAAAATCCAGAAAATTTATATAAAAAGCAACGTTCCGGAAGCTTCCATGCGGCCAAAGTAGGGCCGGAGGGGACCCACAGGGGCTCCAGGCGGCCTGCCCACGCGGCCCCCCTGGCCGCGCCGGGGGGCGCCTGGGCACCCCTGACCCCCTCTGATGCCCCCCTTTGGCATATATTTACACCGTGTCGCGGAAACCCTGATTCCGGACCCCTTTTCTCCAGACGCGATTCCGATCTCCGCCGCCATCGCCATCAAGCTTCGGGGGACCAGAATTCCTGCGCCGGCACCCTGCCGGGACGGGGAAGTGCCCCCGGATTCATCTCCATCGACGTTGCTTCCTCCCTCCATGATGCGGGAGTAGTTCCTCCTCGGGGCTGAGGTTCTTACCAGTAGCTATATGGTCAATTCACTCTCCCATGATGTGATCTTCGTTGTGATCATAGGCTATGTTAATCTAGGGTGATCCCATGATATTTCCCCTACCTCTATGTATTGGATTGATGTACTCACTTGTCTTTATCTAGTATAATCCTCGAGACCAAGGTGACAGCGGCCTATTGGACATGGATTAGAAAAGTATTTTCATGAGTGATTTCCTCTCTTGTGTGTTGATTGAAGATCGAGAGTCTCTTGGTGCTTGTCTTTGACTATCCTTTAGATATGTTGTGGTGATTGTGGGACTCTCTTTGGATGGCCGCGGTGACATTGGGAAATCCTTAGATTGAGAACTACGAACTTTGAGGTGTGCTTTTGTAGCCCTACATAATTCTCGTCCTCTCTTGACCACGAAGGAATGACCTCCGAGTGTGTCCCCTTTGCATGTTTTATGGGAAATATCATGTGATTCGATTATGTTAATGTTGTTGGGAGTTGCCACTAGTGAAAGTATGAACCCTAGGCCTTGTTTCCACCATTGCAATACCATTTGTGCTCACGTTTACCACTTGTTTGCTTGCTGCACTTTTTATTACAGATTTATATTACTTTGTTTTGCCATCCATATCACTTGCCATTTAACATCTCTTCGCCGAATTAGTGCACCTATACATCTAACAAGTGTATTAGGTGTGTTGGGGACACAAGAGACTTCTTGTATCTTAGTTGCAGGGTTGCTTGAGAGAGACCATCTTCAACCTCTACTTCCCTGAGTTCGATAAACCTTAGGTCATCCACTTGAGGGAAATTGCTGCTGTCCTACAAACCTCTGCGCTTGGAGGCCCAACATAGTCTACAAGTGTAGAAGCGTGTGTAGACATCAGCCGGCACCCTGCCGGGACGGGGAAGTGCCCCCGGATTCATCTCCATCGACGTTGCTTCCTCCCTCCATGATGCGGGAGTAGTTCCTCCTCGGGGCTGAGGTTTCTACCAGTAGCTATGTGGTTATCTCTCTCTCCCATGATGTGATCTTCGTTGTGATCATAGGCTATGTTAATCTAGGGTGATCCCATGATGTTTCCCCTTCCTCTATGTATTGGATTGATGTACTCACTTGTCTTTATCTAGTATAATCCCCGAGACTAAGGTGACAGCGGTCTATTGGACATGGATTAGAAAAATATTTTCATGAGTGATTTCCTCTCTTGTGTGTTGATTGAAGATTGAGAGTCTCTTGGTGCTTGTCTTTGACTATCCTTTAGATATGTTGTGGTGATTGTGGGACTCTCTTTGGATGGCCGCGGTGACATTGGGAAATCCTTAGATTGAGAACTACGAACTTTGAGGTGTGATTTTGTAGCCCTACATAATTCTCGTCCTCTCTTGACCACGAAGGAATGACCTCCGGGTGCGTCTCCATTGCATGTTTTATGGGAAATATCATGTGATTCGATTATGTTAATGTTGTTGGGAGTTGCCACTAGTGAAAGTATGAAGCCTAGGCCTTGTTTCCACCATTGCAATACCATTTGTGCTCACGTTTACCACTTGTTTGCTTGCTGCACTTTTTATTACAGATTTATATTACTTTGTTTTGCCATCCATATCACTTGCCATTTAACATCTCTTCGCCGAACTAGTGCACCTATACATCTAACAAGTGTATTAGGTGTGTTGGGGACACAAGAGACTTCTTGTATCTTAGTTGCAGGGTTGCTTGAGAGAGACCATCTTCAACCTCTACTTCCCTGAGTTTGATAAACCTTAGGTCATCCACTTGAGGGAAATTGCTGCTGTCCTACAAACCTCTGCGCTTGGAGGCCCAACATAGTCTACAAGAGTAGAAGCGTGTGTAGACATCAAGCTATTTCTGGCGCCGTTGCCGGGGAGGTGAGCGCTTGAAGGTATATCTTTAGATCTTGCAATTAAATCTTTTTTTTTCTTGTTTTTATTTCACTAGTTATGCTTATGGACAACCTTGCTATTGGATCGTTGCTTGCGGGAAGACGCCCCACACCTGTGGTGGTTGCTCCTCCCCCTACTGAAATTGTGCCCTATAAAATACCAGCTGGTATTATCGATTATGTTTTGGCTGATCGTTATGCAGGAGACAGACATCCCGGTGAACACTTGCTATATCTGTCACAACTATGTTCATTATTTAAGCTTGCAGGTGTATCAAGGGAGTTTGTCATGAGGAAATTATTTGCCTTGTCACTGAAAGGAAAAGCATTGGAATGGTATAGGCTACTAAATGACTCTCACCTGCTGGAGTGGGAAGAGATCCAGTCTCTCTTTTACTCCAAGTTTTATCCTCTTCATGAAGTCCATGACAATAGGAATTATGTTTATAATTTTTATCCTCATGACGGAGAGAGCATAGCTCAAGCTTGGGGGAGACTGAAAACGTTAATGCTAAAATGTCCTAACCATGGGCTCCCCAAAGATATGATTATTACTAATTTCTATGCGAGGCTTTCTCGACAGGATAACGATTTGCTCGATGCTTCCTCTATGGGTTCTTTCACAAACAAAAAGATTGATGCTAAATGGGAACTCCTTGAAAGAATTCAACGCAACACTGAAGATTGGGAGATCGACAAAGGTAAAGAGTCAGGTATAATTTATGAGTATGATTGCATTAAGTCCTTTGTTGAAACTACAAGTTTTAATAAGTTTAGTGCTAAGTTTGGGCTTGATTCTCAACTCCTTGTTGATTTCCTCAAATCTTTTGCTTCACATCTTAATATGCCTAAGGAGGATTGGATCAAGTATCATAAACCTTTTAAAGAGACTTCCAAAGAAAATGAAATTGTTCATGATGATTGCAACATGCATGATAAAATTCCTAAAAATGAAGTTTTATATAAGCATGTTAATTTTTGTGGAGTGGATAGACCTTGTGAAAGGCCTATGATTGAAGAAGAGAAGTATTGTAAGCAACATAAGCATGAAAGAACAATCACTTGGGTCAGAGATTTAAATGAAATTGCTAGAGAATTCTGTGACCTTTATCCTTTTACTTGTGAACTTTGCCGTATAGAGGGTCACTTTAATTTTCAATGCATGAACTTTCAAAACATAACTGTTAACCGGTTGTGTGATAACATGATCACCTCTGATCTTTATGATGAGCTTATGTTATTTTTGATGTTGAAGAGTTATCAAAAAAGACTTCATGGCTAGATGTTAATGCCATAGGAATAAAAAACACTTTGCAAAATTGCCATCTCTATTGTGTTGTTAATTGCCGTGAAAATGATTACATAGGTAAGATTATAAAGGAGGGAACTTTACCAAAGTATAAAAATGTCTCTTATATTTCTGCTAATAAAAAGGAGAGTTTCTCCCAAGTTTCCCCTATTGTTTCTAATGATAAACCAGGATATGTGGAGAAGCTTCATCTCCAACCACTCCCTCCTAAGGTTAAGAAGAAGAAAACGAAGAGGAGGAGGAAGAGGAGCAAGAAAGAAGAAGAATGGGTATCAACCTGGCCTGAGCATATTCCTCCCATCAACTTTTATCCTAACGATTGTAAGTTTAAAGAAGAAGGTGAAGTTTATTGCCTTAATTATCATCTTGATGATACGTCCGTAGGTACTATTGAAGATGATTTTGATTATGATATGCATGTTACTTATTGTGATTGGGAAAATGATGATAATGCTACTTATGATCTTGAAAATCTTTTTGGTACCAACTCTGAAAGTGATGATATGGGAAGCTCTAAGCTTGGGGGTGATAGGATTGCAAATCCTTTACCCACTAGTGATGTGATAATTGATAATTCTTTTGCTAGTAAGAATAAAGACAACATGATTACAAATATAGTTGCTAGCAATGATAATGCTCTTCTCTACTATGATGATGTCATAACTCCAACCTATAGTGATTACAAAGGTACCTATGACATAAGGAGAAATTATCCTTATGAAACTTGTCATAATCATGGAGGGAATTACTCCCTTGTTGAACACCACCCTCCTAATACACAATTAATCTATAGTGTTCAAGTTGTTTATGATAGTCCTACTCCCACTATTACCAATGAGAAAGATTATGCTTATGTGGAGAGTAAGAGTACCTTTTTGCATGTGGATCATGGTAACAATGCTTTATGTGATGCTTATATTGTTGAGTTCATCCATGATGCCACTGAAATTTATAATGAGAGAGGGAGACTTGGTTCTAAATATCTTAATAATAAGAAGTTTCCTCTCTTTATGGTGAATATTTTGAAGTTATGCTTGTTTTGCCTTCCTATGCTAGTTGCTTTGTGCTTCAATGAATTATTCTATTGCAATATTCCTATGCATAGCAAGCATGTTAGGCTTAAATGTGTTTGGTATTTGCTTCTTGATGCTCTCTTTTGTTCTTCAGCTCTTATTCCTACGAGAGCATCATTAAAGTCTTAAGCCTATCTTTATGGCTATAAAGAAAGAGCTCTAGGGAGACAACCCTTGTTATGTTTACTTTCAGTTTTAGTGGTCTTGATGTTTGTTACTACTGTAGCAACATCATTGTATCTTTATTTTTCAGCTTTGTGCCAAGTTTAGCCTCTGATTGCAAGAAAGTTCAAAAGTTGTGACGTGCTGTCCAGGAAACAGATTCTGTCCTTGGATAGAAAAATTCGTATAAAATCACCAGATCATCTTTTTGGTCTGAATTTTTTCGACAGCGTGCTCTATATAATTGTCTTTCGTGCGTTTGTTTTGAGTTTTTTATTAGAGTTGCAGAAGTGCCCCGGAAAAATCATTTACTACCTGCTGTTCTGTTTTTCACAGATTCTGTCCTTTTTTGCCTTTCCTTCATTTTGCAAACCTAGAGCTTGCTTTTTCTTTGCAAAAACCTTTTGGCAATCTTGAGAAACAGTAGAACTTCAAGAATATCTTTATTTCCAGCAAGGAACAATTATTTTATTATGGGTACTAACCTCGCTAATCAGATTATGAGGAGTTATGTATGAAGGGAGTTTTCAAGTGTGCGAGGGAAGATGATAAAAAGATTCAGGAGTGTCAAACGCTCAAGCTTGGGGATGCCCCCATGCACCCCCAAGAAATATTCAAGGAGACTCAAGCGTCTAAGCTTGGGGATGCCCCCGTGCATCCCCTTCTCCATCAACATTATCAGTTCATCCTTTGTTCCACTATAGTTTAATCACTTCATGTGTTATGTGCTATGCCTGGAGCGTCTTGTTTTAGTTTTCCTTTTAGTTTTCTTTAGCTTTTCATAACGAGTCGGAACTCAGCTTTCTTTATGTGGGAGAGAAACACGCTCCACTTCTACCTAGAACATAACATAGAATTTGCATGTCTATCTTTGTTGTGTGTGTTCTTTGTCTTTTAATAGCTACTATCATGCTTAGCTCTTAACTTTCATGCTTATCTTTTTAAAGAGCTTTTGTTTAGTTGGTTGCTTGAACTCTCTTTAGTTATCATGTTTATCTTATTAAGAGAGTTTGCTTCCATTGCATTGGTTGATATGTCTATGATAAAGATGCTACGTGCATAATGGCGCTTAGTAGTTCATGTTTTCTTATGGTTAGTCTCAAATAGCTGGGGGGTTCCCAATGTGTTATTGGAGTACCAACATGATTTGTTTGCCTATGATGTGGTATCGTTTAGTAATATCTTCTTTCAAAGAATTTATTTTGATTGCCTTGGCGTATGCTCACGAATATTTAAGACTGTAAAGAAAGTCTGTCAAGCCTTGATGATCTTTTATTTCTAAGTAGCGATATAACTTCCATGCCTGATTCAATGTTGCTTTGTCGCTCTGCATGATTATGACCGTCATTGCTCTCTTAGTTGGTCACTCCCAGTCTTTTAACCTTCGCCTGTACTAAGCGGACTGACTGCTTGTGCATCCACATTCCTTTAATCCAGTTATGCCATATGAGTCCACCATATCTTCCTACATGGTATTTACCTGCCATTCCTAACGGAGACTTGCATGTGCCATCTCGAAATTATTCAAAGAAAAAGCATTCTTATTTTGTGCCTCTGTTGTAAGTCCATGAGGAAGTAATAGTTAACTCATGATCTTTTTAAGTTGGACAAGCTTCACCCCGGGATTGCATGTATAATGTGCAAACCCATAATACGAGAAGGAACTGGCATTGAGTGCGCCCGGCTCAAAAAGATAATATAACAAACAAACCCTCCTTCACGCTTTGTTCATGAGAAATCAAAAAACTTTGGCAGTGATAAACAAAGGAGATTAAGAGGATGTGATCGTCCTCATTCGGGAGCCGTTCCTCGAAACTTGTCCATCTCAAGAAGTGATTGAGTTATCTGCTAGCATTCGTTGACAAAACATGCATGATCTAAAAAAAATTATTACCTCTATTTTAAAACCAAGAGCTCTGGTACATGTTTTGTCTTTGTTTCCGATTACGGGTTTTCAACCTTGCCAACAAAAGCCACGGTTCGAGAGTCTCCACCTTCTTTTAAAGCACCAACTACTGAGAGCATGATTGTCATTCTGAGTGTAATGTGCATTGTCCCAAAGTAGCATTGTCTTTTGCATGATTGTGATATCGTTTATTCTGAAATCATTGTATCTAGTCATCACTTAAACCTTGGAGGTGCCCCTGCATTTATGTTTTGCTTCACCAAAGGGGCAAGCTAGATATCACTTTATCATATTTGCACACCATGTTCATTACAAATCTATTTGATGTTTCAGTATCATATTGTAAAACTTTCAGTTCTTTGTGATTTTCTCATGAGGCAACTTAATTACTATAGATTCATTGTCTCAGTAAGCTTTTGTCATATGACTATGAAAAAGTCCTATATGGTTAATAGCATGTCACCACAGAAATTATTCTTGTTATCATTTACCTACTCGAGGACGAGCAGGAATTAAGCTTGGGGATGTTGATACGTCCAAAACGTATCTATAATTTCTGCTTTCTCCATGCCTCTTTTGGGTGATATTGCTATGTTATTTATACACTTCCATACACTTTTGATCATATTTGGACTAACCTATTAACTCAGTGCACCCCAGTGCCAGTTTCTGTTTTCGGCTGTTTTTGTATTTCAGGTTTTCACATTACGAGGACTGCCAGAAAAAATCCAGAAAAATTATATAAAAAATCAGCGTTCCGGAAGCTTCCATGCGGCCAAAGTAGGGCCGGAGGGGACCCACAGGAGCTCCAGGCGGCCTGCCCACGCAGGCCCCCCTGGCCGCGCCGGGGGGCGCCTGGGCACACCTGACCCCCTCTGATGCCCCCCTTTGGCATATATTTACACCGTATCGCGGAAACCCTGATTCCAGACCCCTTTTCTCCAGACGCGATTCCGATCTCCGCCGCCATCGCCATCAAGCTTCGGGGGACCAGAATTCCTGCGCCGGCACCCTGCCGGGACGGGGAAGTGCCCCCGGATTCATCTCCATCGACGTTGCTTCCCCCCTCCATGATGCGGGAGTAGTTCCTCCTCGGGGCTGAGGTTCTTACCAGTAGCTATGTGGTCAATTCTCTCTCCCATGATGTGATCTTCGTTGTGATCATAGGCTATGTTAATCTAGGGTGATCCCATGATATTTCCCCTACCTCTATGTATTGGATTGATGTACTCACTTGTCTTTATCTAGTATAATCCCCGAGACCAAGGTGACAGCGGCCTATTGGACATGGATTAGAAAAGTATTTTCATGAGTGATTTCCTCTCTTGTGTGTTGATTGAAGATCGAGAGTCTCTTGGTGCTTGTCTTTGACTATCCTTTAGATATGTTGTGGTGATTGTGGGACTCTCTTTGGATGGCTGCGGTGACATTGGGAAATCCTTAGATTGAGAACTACGAACTTTGAGGTGTGCTTTTGTAGCCCTACATAATTCTCGTCCTCTCTTGACCACGAAGGAATGACCTCCGAGTGTGTCTCCTTTGCATGTTTTATGGGAAATATCATGTGATTCGATTATGTTAATGTTGTTGGGAGTTGCCACTAGTGAAAGTATGAACCCTAGGCCTTGTTTCCACCATTGCAATACCATTTGTGCTCACGTTTACCACTTGTTTGCTTGCTGCACTTTTTATTACAGATTTATATTACTTTGTTTTGCCATCCATATCACTTGCCATTTAACATCTCTTCGCCGAACTAGTGCACCTATACATCTAACAAGTGTATTAGGTGTGTTGGGGACACAAGAGACTTCTTGTATCTTAGTTGCAGGGTTGCCTGAGAGAGACCATCTTCAACCTCTACTTCCCTGAGTTCGATAAACCTTAGGTCATCTACTTGAGGGAAATTGCTGTTGTCCTACAAACCTCTGCGCTTGGAGGCCCAACATAGTCTACAAGAGTAGAAGCGTGTGTAGACATCAGCGTGGCGCGTCGCGGCAAGTTTCTTGAGACGCCTTGGTTGGCCTTCCCGGCAAGCTCCTCTTGCCAGGGCCTTGTCTCCTTGGCTTGAATACTTTGTTCTTGAATCGCTCCAAAGGAACCACGGAGGACCTTGGCGGTCGCCCGACAAGCCTTGCCGCGGGACGCTGCGACTGCCCGTGCGCAAGTTCAGAATACTAGGGTACCCCTACTTTAGTACACCGACAGGGTGCAATAGCAACAATTTCATTCTTAACATAAGGAACTATCACAAGTTCATCTCCATAAGCATAATTTATATTTGCATCATGGCCACAAGCATAGCAAGCATCAATTTCATCAAAAAGGGATATTTCAAACGAATCCAAGGGATCATAGAAATCATCATAGCATTCATCCTTCGGTAAGCACGAAGGGAAATTAAACAATGTATGAGTTGAAGAGTTACTCTCATTAGAAGGTGGGCACGGGTAGCTAATCCGCTCTTCCTCCTTTTGTTCTTCGCTCTCCTTGTCATCTTCTTCATCTAATGAGCTCACAGTGTCATCAATTTCTTCTTCCATAGTTTCCTGCAAAATATTAGTCTCTTCTTAGACAGCGGAGACTTTCTCAATAAATGCATCAATATCGGAATTATATTCATAATTCTCATAGCAATATTTCAATATAGCAAAAAAATTGGGCCTATAAACATCGTCATCAAAAGCTTCATACTTTTCAAACAAAGATTCAACTTCATAAGCACCCTTAAAAGCAACAAATTCTTCAATTTGTTCAACATCATAGTAATCATATATACCATTAGCATAAGAAGCTAAGGTTTCATTATCTTTAAATTTGCATGAAAAGGGAAGGTGTGGAGCCTTCATACTAGAGCAACAAGTATAATCATATCTCAAGCATAGTTGCCGAGCATACCAATGCAACATATACATTTGATTCCATAATAGTTTACCTTTTCGTGTCAAGCGATAATCCCTAAAGTATTGACGTTGATCCAATGTGCCTCCCATTATATAGTTGAATGGGTTTTTCTTAGGATTATCAAAGTAGTACATAATATTTTTCACATAATGAGCATCGAGGGTTTTAGGAGGTTCCCCATCTCCATGAGTAGCAAGTACACCTAATTTTTTTGGTATTTCGTGTTCCATATCCATAACTAAAGATAGAGAACAACTTAGAACATCAAATAAAATCTACTTAGTGATAAAGCAAACAAGCACACACGAGAATATTCACCCCCGCTATTGCTCACCGGCAACGGCGCCAGAAAAAGGTCTTGATAACCCACAAGTGTAGGGGGTCAGTTGTAGCCTCTTTCGATAAGTAAGAGTGTTGAACCCAACAAGGAGCTAAAGGTAGAACAAATATTCCCTCAAGTTCTATCGACCACCGATACAACTCTACGCATGCTTGACGTTCGCTTTACCTAGAACAAGTATGAAGCTAGAAGTACTTTGTAGGTGTAATGGTATAGGTTTGCAAGATAATAAAGAGAACACAAATATAAACTAGGGGCTGTTTAGGTAAAGAAGCAATAAATTTAGTATAGCGAGTGTGGAAAAGTGGTGGTAGGAGTTGCAAAATTGTCCCTAAGCAATTGACTACATTACTAGATCGATAGCAAGTTTTATGTGGGAGAGACTTCTAGCATGTCATCCCTGACTTGGAATTCTATGCACTTATGATTGGAACTATTAGCAAGCATCCACAACTACTAACGTTCATTAAGGTAAAACCCAACCATAGCATTAAGATATATTGGCCCCCCTTCAATCCCATATGCATCAATTTCTATGCTAGGTTGAAGCTTCTGTCACTCTTACCCTCCAATACATAGTCCTATCAACATACAAATAACCCTATGGTGTGATCCACACGCGCGCTCATATGATGGGCACCAAAGAACAGCAACATAACCACAAGCAAATTAAACCAATCATAGTAATTCACCAATTACCAATAGGACAACGTAAATCTACTCAGACATCATAGGATGTCAACATATCATTGGATAATAATATGAAGCATAAAGCACCATGTTCAAGTAGAGGTTACAATGGGTTGCGGGAGAGTGGTCCGTTGTAGATAGATGGGGGAAGGTGATGAAGATGTTGGTGAAGATGAGGGAGGTGTTGGTGTAGATCGCCATCACACGATGATGGCCCCGGCGGCGTTCTGGCGCCACCTGGAGAGAGGGGGAGAGGGCCCCCTCCTTCTTCTTCTTCCTTGACCTTCCCCCTAGATGGGAGAAGGGTTTACCCCCTGGTCCATGGCTTCCATGGCATGGGAGGGGCTAGAGCCCCTCCGAGATTGGATCTGTCTCTCTGTCTATCTCTGTTTCTGCGCTCTTGATTCTGGCCTTTCACCGTTTCTTATATACCCGGAGATCCGTAACTCCGATTGGGCTGAAATTTTACCACGATTTGTATCCGGATATTGGTTTTCCTACAGCGAAAGAAGGGCACCAACCGCCTTACGGGGTGGCCATGGTGGCCAGGGGAGCGCCCACCCCCCTTCGGCGCGCCCCCTACCTCGTGGCCCCCTCGGGCATCGTCTCGCGTTGATTCTTCTTCCCAAAAATCACATATATTCCAAAAAAATCTCCGTAAGTTTTTATCCCGTTTGGACTCCGTTTGATATGGATTTTCTGCGAAACAAAATACATGCAACAAACAAGAACTGGCACTGGGCACTGGATCAATATGTTAGTCCCAAAAATAGTAGAAAAAGTTGCCAAAAGTATGTAAAAGTTGTAGAATATTGGCATGGAACAATCAAAAATTATAGATACGATGGAGATGTATCAATCACTTAAACAACTCAAACCCTAGCGAACGATGGGTATCGGCGCGGGCGGTGGACACCGAAAGAGAAGGAACCATCACAGGATCATAGCTCCAGTGAGATCCCTGAAGAACCTGCCAGGTATTGTCGAACCTGCCCTCCAACACAACCCTGTAGCGACGGACGTGCTAGTCCTCCTCGCTGACACGATGACGTACCACCTCTGCGGGGTCCTCAAGCCTCTGCACCATCACTGGCCCACGCGATCGCCACCGAAGAAGGTTCGGGTCAATGACGGGCTGACTCCTCACCAAGCAGCGCCCCCGGAAAGGTAGCACCTCTTAGTACCAGCCCGGCGGGCCCAGTCCCGGACATGGCCCCTCTGATCAAACAGTCCTCCTTCACCGAGTCGACTACGAGGATGCGGGATAGGCATTGTCGACGTCGATGCGGGAATAATTGCTTTGACTAAAAAAATAAACTAATTCATCAACTAGTTCTGTGTCCACTTCAAAACAAACCAACCTAGAATTATGTTAAATACACCAAAAAATAAACTAGTTCTATTAATTTTCTTACTAAAATTAAACTAGTTCTATAGTAAAATTTTAATTAGATCATCAAATCTCATATACCTAAATTTTCTTACTAAAAATAAACTAGTTCTATTAATTCAACTAGTTCAACTTAGCACTTACTATAAATAAAAATAAACTAGTTCTTACTAAAAATAAACTACTTCAACTAGTTCTATTAATTTTCTTACTAATTCTATTAAACACTTACTAAAAACAGTAAAAAAACTACATTATACAATAGTAAAAAACTACACTAAAACAGAAAACATAGATATGGAGGGAGGAGGGGGTGGGAGGAGGAGGAGGGGGGAGG